>CM077587.1:40420301-41067487 GCA_039657365.1 Stephania yunnanensis
AGCGAGAAATTATCAGACTACACGGAGTGTCGCAATCTATAATGTCAGACAGAGACAGTCGATTTACTTCGCAGCTTTGACAAGCCACGCAGGAGCGGTAAGGTACCGAATTGCAGCTCAACACGGCTTTTCGTCCGCAGACTAACGGGCAGTCTGAGAGACTTATTCAAATTCTTGAGGACATGCCCAGAGCCTGTGTGGTATAGTTTGGAGGGTCATGGGATGAGATTTTGCCACTTTATGAGTTTGCCTACAACAATAGCTATCAGGCTAGTATTAGGATGCCACCATTTGAGGCTCTATATGGGAGACCATGCAGATCATCAGCTTGCTGGGCAGAGCCCGATGACGTAGCTACCGTAGGGCCTGAGATTGTTGTAGATCATACAGAGAAAGTTAGGCTGATTCGTCAGAGGTTATAGGCTGCTCAGGATAGACAAAAGAAATACGCGAACAAGTACCGCGATGGGCTGAGTCATGAAGTGCATGATTGGGTCTACTTGAAGGTTTCTCCCTTTAAGGGTCGCCAGAAATATGGGATCAAGGGAAAGCTTGCATGGAGATTCATCGGGTCGTTTCAAATAGTTCGATGAGTTGGGGAGGTTACTTATCAGTTGAGATTGTCGAGCCAATTGGCATGGGTTAATGATGTTTTTCACATCTCTATGTTGAGGCTAGCCAGATCAGGACCGACTGATGGTTGATATGACTAGGATCGAGGTCAGACCGGATGTGACATATGAGAAGCACCCCATTAAGATAGTGGATCGCAAGGTATAGACTCTCATAAGGAAAGAAATACTATTTGTACTCGTTCGATAACAATATCATAAGAACGAAGGTCTCATTTGGGAGAAAGTCTATCTTGCGAGAGTGATACCTCCACTTGTTCCAAGGTAAAGATTTAATTAATCCGACTCTTCTTCTTCCCCATCTCATTTTCATTTTCTTCTCCACTTCCAACTCCTCACCATCAAGCTCTCAATCACTCTCTCAACTCGGTTGAACATCTCTTGTTGTGCTTTCTCCACTCGACGATGCTCGCAAAGATCTCTGAATCGAGGTGAATGTGTCAATTTTTGTTAACTTTTGTGGAGAAATTTAGAGTTTAATGATGATGATATTGTTGGATGGTTGTTGTTATTAGGTTGTTGGTGGTGTTGTTGTTGTTGTTGTAATTGTTGTTGTTATGTGCTTAAACAAAAAAAGCAAATCATCTCTACAAAGCATAGACGATTTGAAGAACAAAATCCCCAACAGGTTGGCCTTATGGCCAAGCCCAGTGGGCCGGGCAGCCCAAAGCCAGACGGGCCGGGCAACCCAGGCCCTGGTTGGGTCGAACTGGACCCAACCCACCCCAAATTAATTTTAATTAATTAAATATTTTAAAAAATTAAATAAAATACCATTTTAAATCAAATAAATATCAAGAAATAGGAAAAATAGCTAGAAAATTATGAAAAAATCTAAAAAAATCAAGAAAAATATAATAAAATAGAAAATATAAATGTAGTTTTTGAGGACTTTTTGGGACACCGGCACCCGGTATAACTTGAAAAGCATGCTGAAATTAAAATTTTGAAACAAAATCTCAAATTTTTTGTCACACATTATAAATTCACTTAATGTGACTCTAAAATAATAAAAGTGGTATAATTGAATACCAGGGACTTATGAGACTATAGTCGGGTATTGGTGCATATTTCGAGGCATGAGCGGGACATTTTGGAGAGATATTTTGATGGTTTGAGGTAAGTAAACCCACGAGAAAGTCAATTTAAAATTTACTTATTTTTCTTGTAAATTATTTAGTTCACATTACTTTTCCCAGTTCAACTTGCATGTTTACTCTATTCCCACCTGTGTCTGTGTATGGTCGAAGAGACGGTGTGAGAAATTATTTGGCTCTATCGTTGATGATGATGTAATTGTTGTTACGGTGGTGGTCGTACATTGGGCTACGCGTGAGATATCTCTCAACGAGTCGATGATCTCGAGAGCGAGTTGACGTGAGGCTCATCTTCGTCACGGATTTTCTTTCCATTGAGGCGTTGGACGAAAGTTTACACTCCGACCAACAGAGATCCTCATTTCAACCGTGAAGAGGGGGTATGGATTTCCTCACCTCCAAGGCCTTCTTGGTTTAGTTTTTCCGTCCTAGGGCTCGACAGTTGTACACCACACTCGCGTTCCATATTCTTAATTATATCACGACTTATATTCATACTTTACATTCTTGTTCATTTACTTTATATGCATGAATTGTAGCCATTTTCTTGGATTTCTTATGAATACTAACTGAATTTCTCTGGGATTTACTCTTTGGAACTTGTTATTGTTTATTGGTGGAAAGTTGCAGATCTTACGACGAGCCGGGGGAAGGCGGTGATTGGCGACTGTTGGTTATGGGGTTCATACGCAGCGGAAATTACAAAACAATTTTGACAAAAACCCCAACAGGATCCGAATCTAATTCCATTAAAAACGTTTAAACCATGAAAAACTTAATCATACCTCAGTCGCAATATACATTTCTGAAGGTTGATCGATCTCTAAGGCGCTGGCAACGACGAACGATCTCTACCAGTAGTCCACACACGAACGGCGGCCGAGATTCGAAGTGCTAGTTTCGAGAGAATACCAAATCCTTTTGTTTCTCTCCAAAACAATCCAGAGCATACCAAAACCCTAAGTCGTTTCTAAAATGAAAATAGAGTTTCGGCCTTTTGATCTTTCGTACTTGTGTTCTAACTTAAAGCGTCTATTTATACAACCCTTGTATATAGACGGTTAAGTAAATTACACATATACCCTTACTTAAAGAAGTAGAAGTGTAATACACCACAAGGACATTTCTGTCATAAATTTTATCACATAAAATTCGTTTTTCTGAATCATCATAAAATCTCGCAAAACCATTCTTAGTGTGCGACCCAATAGGCTCATACAACGTTCGACAGTGTACCAAACACATTTTGGTATACAAGTCATAAGCAGTCTCTAGCAAGACATTATGACTACCCAAGTTGTACCAATATCAAATCGATACAACCTAATCAATAGTGTATATAACATCCTTTTGTCACACGATATCCTTTTGATCAAACATAAGGCATGGAATTGTCATCCAACATGTTCAATCGTACTAGTCTCGATCTCTAGGTAAACTGAAAACATCCAAGTGACATTGATCAATATCAATTCACTTAGACTAGGCCTTTTAACAGTCTAACACATCGAGGGATCTACTAGATATCTCTCTTTATATGAGAGGGACAAATTCTATCTCGATTACACAACTTCATCACATTGCTCACACGGTAACCAATCACAACCTTTATAATCGTCTGGTTAAAGACAACGTTTGATTGTGTCAAATTACTATGTTCCTAATGTTGAAGTCTCTGGCAATCTTAAGTCAGAGGACTGAAAAATATACCTATCATGAGAAACAACTATGACTTAATCCATGTGATGTTCTCATAGCGAATTGGTCGGTCCAAGACTTTGTTCCCTAACAAGTACTCGTGATCTTGATTCGTATCCCTATATACGTATAATCATCATACGATCATCAATCAAGACTCAGACTAGTCTTAATTCATTATAGTTCCCAGTATAATGATCGACTAGGGACATTTAGGATATTTATGTAAATACCCATGGATCTTATTATAATGTAAACATGCAAATTAATTATAATAAACATCAAATAAAATCGCCTATTTTATTAACTAAAAGTATTCAGAAAGACAGTTAATGGATTGACCTAGGGCACATGCCCCATCATCTCCCACTTGCACTAGGGCCAATCATACATGCATCTAATGCCTAATGATCTAACATGACCATCATGTTTTGCTTGAGGAAGAGCTTTTGTCAATGGATCCGCAATGTTGTCTTCGGTAGGTACTCTGCAAATCTTTACGTCTCCCCTCTCAATAATTTATCTGATGAGATGAAAACGCCTGAGTATATGTTTGGATCTGTGGTGAGATCGAGGTTCCTTGGCCTGTGCTATTGCCCCATTATTGTCACTATACAAACAAACAGGGTTATCAATACTTGGAACCACACCTAGTTCAGAAATGAACTTTTTGATCCAAACTGCCTCCTTTGCCGCATCGGACGCCGCAATATACTCACCTTGTTGTAGAATATGCCACAATCTCTTGCTTAGAACTTTTCCATCTTCTCGCACCCCATTCAAAGTAAACACATATCCAGATTGCGATCTAAAATCATCTATATCAGTTTGAAAACTTGCATCTCGTGTAACCATTTACAACTAGATCATTTTCAAAACCTCCATAGACCAAGAACACTTCCTTAGTCCTTCTTAAGTACTTAAGGATGTTCTTTACTTCTATCCAAAGTGACTCTCAACTGGATTTGGTGATATCTTCTTGTAGTGCTCAAAGCATATGATACATCAAAGTCGAGTGCATAACATGGCATACATGATAGATCCAATAGCCGATGCATATGGAATCTTATTCATACCGGTCTCGCTCATCATTTGTCTTAGGACATTGAGTCTTCCGAGACTTTTAGTCTTGCAAATGAACCTAGACACCTTGTCTATGTAAGCACTCGATGTCTGGGATCAATCATCTTTATCCCTAGGAATGAGCATCTAAGTCTTTATGAGAAACATCAACAAGATGACATTCGCAATGTTGGGATGTCATTTCCAATGAGTAAATAATAACATACAAGACCCAAAAATAACTACACTCCAACTGACCTTCTTGTATACACAAGGCTTATCTTCGTTCTTAATAGAACCAAAATCCTTGATTGCTTCATCAAAACAAAAATTCCAACTCCGAGAAGCTTGCTTTAATCCATAAATGGATCTTTGAAGCTTGTATACCTTCCTAGAATTCTCAGGATGTACAAAACCTTCAAGTTGTGTCATATACACGTCCTCAATCGACTTTCCATTAAGAAATGTTGTTTTTACATCCATTTGCCATATTTCATAGTCATAATATGCAACAATGGCAATTAAAATTCTTATGGATTTAAGCATGGCTACTGGCGAAAAAGTTTCATCATAATCAACACCTTAAGTCTGCCTGAAACCTTTTGCTACAAGCCTTGCTTTAAAAGTATGCACATTGCCATCCATGTCAGTTTTCTTCTTGAAAACTCATTTACATCCAATGGTCATACCACCTTCAGGTAAATCAACCAAGTTCCAAACTTGGTTATCATACATGGATTGCATCTCAGAGTTCATGGAACTTAGCCATTTATCTTAGTCTGGTCCAGACATAGCCTCCGATAAGTGGTGGGCTCATTTTGGTCTATAAGCAACACATCACGACTATCGGTTATGAGAAATCCGAATCTCTCTAGCTCATGTCTTACCCTACTAGATTTGCGTGGGCCTTGTGTCACTTGTGGAGGTTCAACTGGTTCAAAACGTTGTTGAACTTTCAGTAGCGGTTTAGTGTTTACCTGTGATTCTTGAACTTCTTCAAGATATATTTCTCTTCCTCTAGTGTCTTTTGAAATAAACGTTTTTCCATAAAGGCACCATACCGAGCAACAAACATTTTGTTCTCAACGGGATTATAAAAGTAATATCCTTTTGTTTCCTTAGGATACCCCACAAATAAACACTTATCAGATTTAGGTGCTAGTTTTTCTGAGACTTGTCGCTTTACGTAAGCCTCACAACCCCAAATCTTAAGAAAAGACAAACTAGGTCTCTTCCCGTACCATATCTCATATGGTGTTTTATCAATTGCTTTAGAAGGAACTCGATTTAGAGTGAAAGCTACAGTTTGTAATGCATAACCCCAAAAGGATAATGGAAGATCCGCATGACTCATCATAGATCAAACCATATCTAATAAGGTTCGATTTCTCCTTTCAGAAACTCCATTCCATTGTGGAGTTGCTGATGGAGTCAATTGGGAGACAATCCCACAATTTCTAAGATGATCATCAAATTTTTGGCTTAAATACTCACTACCTCGATCTAATCGAAGTCTTTTGATAGTTTTACCAAGTTAATTCTGCACTTCATTTTGAACCGTTCGAAACATCTCAAATGATTCAGCTTTATGTTTAATAAGATATACATAACCGTATCTGCTGAAATCATTAGTAATTGTAATGAAGTACTTGTAACCTCCTCTAGCCATTGTGTTTATAGGACCGCATACATCAGTATGTATTAGACCAAATAAATCACTTGCCCTTTCACTGTGTCCAGTAAATGGACTTTTAGTCATCTTGCCCAGTAAACAAGATACGCACGTTTCATATGTTTCTAAATCAAATGAATCTAGAAGTCCATCTTTATGGAGCTTCGTTATGCGTTTCTCATTTATGTGCCTGAGACGACAATGCCAAATATAGGTTTGATTCAAATCATTTGACTTGAATCTCTTTGTATTTATGTTAAAGACTGGAGTATCGGTGGACTTTTTCATGCTTAGAATATAAAGACCATCATACAAATCAGCATTTGCATAAAATATGCCTTTACGAGAAATGGAACATCTATTATTTGCAATAATAAAATCAAAACCATCTATATCCAAACATGAAACATAAATGATGTTTCCGTTCAAGGCAGGCACAAAATAACATTTATTTAAAGTTAAAATAAGTCCACTAGATAAAACTAAGTCATATGATCCAACAGCCAGGGCAACAACTCTTGCTCCATTCCCTACGCGGAGGATGACTTCTCCTTTCTTCAACTTTCTACTTCTGGTGAGTCCCTCCACATTTATACAAATGTGAGATCCACATCCGGTATCTAATAACCAGGAATCACTAGTAAATAAATTAATTTCAATAACATAAATACCTGTAGTGGTAGTCGCACTACCCTTTTTCTTCCTTAGATCTTCCAGATAAAGTTTGCAATTTCTGAACCAATGTCCAGGTGCATGACAGAAATGACAATTTCATTCTTTTTCTTTTGGGTGTTTTGAAGCAGGAACAGGCTGGGGCTTGACTTGTTCCACAGGCTTTGCGACCGGTGCAACAATAGCCTTGGCAACTCTAGCCTTGCCTTTGCCTTTCTTCTTCATTCCCTTTCCCGTTTAGACCATCAACGCATTACTAGAGGGTTTCTTGATATTTTGTTCAGCAGTTTCGAGCATCTAATGCAACTCTGAAATTGATTTCTCCATATTATTCATATTGTAGTTCATCACAAATTGTGAGTAACTCTCTGGTAATGAATTCAAGATCAAATCCGTAGCCAACTCTTGGTTTATGGGGAATCTGAGTCTATCAAGCTGGTCAACATAGCCCTTCATCTTCAGAACATGAGAACTAACTGACGCACCCTCAGTCATATTGCAAGAATGTAGATTTTCGACTGTCTCGAACCTTTCTTGCCCAGCTTGCTGTTGGAACATTTCCTTCAAATGCGTTATAGCCATGTCGTAGGCTTCCATTTGTTCCATGTCCTTCGAAGTTCAGGAACCATAGTTGCCAAAGCATAATACATGTAACATCGTAGAATCGTTGATATGCTTATTATGCGCATCCTTCACAAACTTTCGTAGCATTGGCGGAGTGGGTCCTCGGGGATTGGAGCATCCAGGACATACAACTTGCGTTCATGCTTGAGAATGATTCTCAAGTTTCGAACGAACTATCAAGAAAGTTAGTCCCAGATAGCTTATCCTTCTCAAGGATGGATTGCGATGACAGGGGATTATTGTTACTTGAAGAGGCCATTGATCTACAATAAAGATTATGCAAAGTTTATTTTAGCATAGAGGAATAGACTCCCACTAAATTAACAACCCTCCTAAAACACACTTTGTTTATTTAGGGGACTAAAATCCATATTTCACCTAATTCGATGACAAACTATGGCATGAAACACGTAACTAGATTATTTAGGTAGGTAACAGTTACCAATTACATCTTATGTAATTTTTAGATCCTTTTATGAGATATGAGACATCTTATGTCTAAGCATGTTTTTATCTCATCATTTGCCTAAAGCTCAAACCTATTTTGATGTCTTTATTAAGTTAGACCATTTTAAACATTTAGGTAACTCTTACCCAACTTATCTCACCAAGATAACACAATACACCCAGCTATGGCTGAAACCGTATTAGTGTGATCGAGGCCTTGACAAGTGTTTAAAATGGATGGCGTGAGACTTAAAATTTAATAGAGGGATTTTATTCAGTTTTAGTGATTTTATGTAAACAATGAAATATCATATATTTTATTGATTTCTTAAATCACTAAACAATTTGGAATTTTTTTTTATATACTTTTCACTAACAAAAGAATTTCCGTACGCTAAGATTAGTTAGACGGCGATCCCGCTGGCCGGTCAGAGGACAGGGGTACAGGGGTCAGCGGCCCCGTTTTTGTTTTTTTTTTATAAGACGAATCTCAATTCCGAAAATTAAAATTCGCTATAGAAAATCATAATTTTCGCTGATTTTATTATTATTAATTAACCCCTTAATTTATCCGAAATTAAGTCAATTAAATCATTTTAATTAACCCGGGCCCACATCTAACTAATCATCTTATCCTAATCCAATTAGGATTCAAGATATTTGAATCCTAGTATATCACCAATAACAAGATTCTTGATATTTATCTCCTATCCAATAGGGATAACGAAACCGATTTTGCTTATATCTCCTAATCTGATTTGTTATCTATCTTTATCAAATAAAAACTTCATAACAAAATAGATATGACAAGATAAATAAATAATTTCGAAAATTAATTATCTATAAATAAATAATTTCGAAAATTAATTATTTATAAATAAATAATTTTGAAAATTAATTATTTGCAATTTCGGTCTTCATCCAAATAATCACAAACATGTAATAAAATCATGAACTACTATCCCAATCGAACCTAATGGTGTCATGGATCATAGAACACAAAACTCAATTCATTAAAATTATTCGAATTAACCGAACATGGTTACTAGCATGTACGAAACTAATTTCAATTAAATAACGAATATATGTATCATATACACAAAACATGATAATAAATCTCAAATACAACTTATGTATATCACATATACATCAACTATTATCATGCTTTCAATCATATATCATGTTTATATCAGAAGAAAACATGCAGTGAATTTAATGGAATCGAACTCGAAGGCTCTGATACCACTGTTAGTTATGGGGTTCATATGCAGCGAAAATTACAAAATAATTTTGACAAAAACCCCAACAGGATCCAAATCTAATTCCATTAAAAATGTTTAAACCATGAAAAACTTAATCATACCTCAGTCGCAATATACATTTCTGAAGGTTGATCGATCTCTAAGGCGCTGCCAACGACGAACGCCCTCTACCAGTAGTCCACACACGAACGGCGGCCGAGATTCGAAGTGCTAGCTTCGAGAGAATACCAAATCCTTTTGTTTCTCTCCAAAACAATCCAGAGCATACCAAAAACCCTAAGTCGTTTCTAAAATGAAAATAGAGTTTCGGCCTTTTGATCTTTCGTACTTGTGTTCTAACTTAAAGAGTTTATTTATACAACCCTTGTATATAGACGGTTAAGTAAATTACACATATACCCTTACTTAAAGAAGTAGAAGTGTAATACACCACAAGGACATTTCAGTCATAAATTTTATCACATAAAATTTGTTTTTCTGAATCATCTTAAAACCTCGCAAAACCATTCTTAGTGTGCGACCCAATAGGCTCATACAACGTTGGCAGTGTACCAAAACAAATTTTGGTATACAAGTCATAAGCAATCTCTAGCAAGACATTATGACTACCCAAGTTGTACGAATATCAAATCGATACAACCTAATCAATAATGTATATAACATCCTTTTGTCACACGATATCCTTTTGATCAAGCATAAGACATGGAATTGTCATCCAACATGTTCAATCGTACTAGTCTCGATCTCTAGGTAATCTGAAAACATCCAAGTGACATTGATCAATATCAATTCACTTAGACTAGGCCTTTTAACAGTCTAACACATCGAGGGATCTACTAGATATCTCTCTTTATATGAGAGGGACAAATTCTATCTCGATTACACAACTTCATCACATTGCTCACACAGTAACCAATCACAACCTTTATAATCGTCTGGTTAAAGACAACGTTTGATTGTGTCAAATTACTATGTTCCTAATGTTGAAGTCTCTAGCAATCTCAAGTCATAGGACTGAAAAATATACCTATAATGAGAAACAACTATGACTTAATCCAGTGATGTTCTCATAGCGGGTTGGTCCAGTACTTTGTTCCCTAACAAGTACTCATGATCTTGATTCGTATCCCTATACGTATAATCATCATACGATCATCAATCAAGACTCACACTAGTCTTAATTCATTATAGTTCCCAGTATAATGATCGACTAGGGACATTTATGATATTTATGTAAATACCCATGGATCTTATTATAATGTAAACATGCAAATTAATTATAATAAACAACAAATGAAATCCTCTATTTTATTAACTAAAAGTATTCATAAAGACAGTTAATGGATTGACCTAGGGCACATGCCCCATCAGCGACTATCTTTGATTTGGAGTGCCTCCACTAGCTTACTCGTAGGTGTTTGTATTTACATGTACATAATTTTTGGGAAAATCTTGGGAGACTTTTTCACCTTATACATGTATATTGACACCTATTATACATTTTTGTTGCCTTAATTGATATACACGGTATCTTTTTGCTGGGTTTCCACCCCATAGGTTGTTAATCAATGCATAACTTGTTTACATTAATTATATGCATGTTATTAAGACTTCCGCTACTAAAAATAACCAGAAAAGAATTAAAATAAACAAATTAAGTTGTAACATTCTCAACTTAGCATATTTCGATAGAATATTAATCTTTTAAAACAACGAAGTTTACTAAGTCGGATTACAAAACGGATAATTCGCAGGCCGTCATAGACATGTGTGCATGTGACGTAGCATGGCTTGGTGACGTGTCCGACGACGAAGTGGCGGTGCCCGATTTGCCTCGGAATACAGGGCCGTCACAGACAGATTGATGGTAATAGAGGCAATGGTTCTGGTAACAGAGGTCACGGAAGTGGGAGGAATCGTGGTCGTGATGGTTTCAAACTTCAAAATAATAACCAACCTACATGTCAAATTTATGAAAAATTTGGACATTCAAAAGTTGTGCGCTATTTTCACGCTGACATGAAATATATAGGGAGTCAGCAATGCCAGGTTCCTCCACAGCATATTCAGTGATCATTTCCTATGCAAGACTCTTTAAAAATATTTTCTTTTGTGCAACTAAATATGTTCCTCATAGTTCATGGTATATGGATAGTGGAGCATCCTCACATGTGACGTCTTACTAATCTCAAATGACAAACTATACACCTTACGCATGTAACCAGTCTCTTATGGTTGGTAATGGTTAGTACTTATATCACTCGCACGGGATCCGCACTAATTCCTAATAATTGCTCAAAGTTATCATTGAATAATACTTTATTTGTGCCTAGTATAAAAAAATCTTCTTAGTGTGTCATAATTAACTAGGGAAAACAAAGTGATAATTGAGGTTCTTAGCGATGTTTGCTTTGTGAAGGATATTCAAACCAATGAAGTTCTACTTTACGGGTCTCTGCACAAAGGTCTCTATTGAATTTTTGACTCTCGGCATGAGTCTGTAAATACTCCTTCTACATTTCTTGTGTTAAAAAAGGGTCTATCTTCTCTATGGCACGCTAGAATGGGTCATCCTACTCATAAAACTCTTCGGTAGGTTTTGAATAATCATTTACATATACATTCCGATTGTTCTATTTGTGATGATCGTTCTCGTGGTAAAATTCATGTTCTTCCATTTTATTCTTCTAATAAAATTTCTGATCATGTTTTGGATTTAATTCATACTGATCTCAGGGGTCCATCTTCCGTTACTTCTTCTAGTGGTTATACTATTATATTCATTTTATCGATGAATATAGTAGGTTTACTTGGTCGTATCCTTTGAAGTTGAAGTCTGATGCCCTTAATGTTTTTTACATTTTAAGACTTTAGTTGAAAATCAATTTGAAACAACTAATAAACGAGTTCGATCTGATTTAGGGTGATGAATTCGAGTTTTAAAACTTGTTATTGATAAGTTTTGCTTGTTTTTCAACACCTTTGTCCTCACACACATCAACCAAATAGTAAGGCCAAAATGAAATATAGACATATTATCGAGATGAGTACCCTTCTTTCTGCCTGTAAGTTACCTCTTAAGTTTTGGTGTGATGCTTGTGAAACTGTAGCCTTTATTATCAATCGTTTACCTACCCTCGCGTTACGTGATTTATCTCCATATGCCAAACTCTATAACCAGTCTCCTGATTATAATATTCTTAAGACTTTTGGTTGTGCTTGTTTTCCTTACCTACGACCCTATAATAATCATAATTATCAATTTAGGTCTAAAAAACGTGTATTTCTTGGGTACAATTCGGTTCACAAAGGATACAAATGTACGAATACTGTTGGAAGAATATTCATTACTAATAATGTGTTGTTTAATGAATATGAATTTCCTTTTAAGTCTTTAGTTTTTGGTTCTTATACTTCTTCTTATGCTACTGAGGATGTTCCTCATACTACAATTAGTTTTAGTTATTTTCCTAGTTGTAGTAGTGTTCCTTTACCTAATGTTCCTTCTTCTCCTAGTTGTAGTAGTGTTCCTTTACCTAATGTTCCTTCTTCTTCTTCTTCTTCTTCTTCTTCTTCTTCTTCTTCTTCTATGCATGTAGTTAGGGGAATCGTGGTTGGTGTGATGCTTTGAAGACAAGGAGACTTCCATCGAAGGTAAAACAACCCTCTATACCCTTTTTATGGTCTAAATGAATCACAAACTTGTGTTTGCTTCGATAATGGTGAAAAACATATTTTGTTTCTTTCCTTTTTGTTTTAGATTTGTGAAACTTTTGCGGAGAGCCCCAAGGGGGCGGTGCAGTCAGTACCATCAAAGAAGGACGGCTGCCTCGCCGCCGCCACTGTTGTCGATTTAGGGTTACGGACCTACTGTCATCATAGTAGAGTGTGACAGCCCCAATTTCCCGCAACCGGGCCGCCCGACCTAAGCCCACGTGGAGCCCCGAGCCAGTCTAGCAAGGTCAACGCAGGCCTAGTCAGCCTTCCAATCCCTCATTATACGTAAATTCACAATTTTAAGTTGAGTTATTAATATTTTTCAAGATTTACAAATTTATGCGGAAGTAATTACTATATTAAATAACTCAACAATAATGTAGAAAGTTAGGCAACCTAATTGTGGAACCCCACATAAGTATATCTTCAGAGGAGAGTAAATAAAAATTTACATGTAAAAAATCTCAGTGCTTGTAAAACAACAAAAGAATCACCTAGCGATGGAGCTTTCCCTCTACTACTCGTCTGCGGCTCTACACTCAGTCAAACACGAGATTGACGAGCCCAGGTAAGTAAAATCCAGTAGAATATAAACAGTAATTCAAGATAAAATGAAACAGTCTAAAAGTCATGCAGATAAAAAGAGAATTGTACGGAATGCATGATAATGAGACTTAAAACAATGAAAGTACAACGAGAATGAGTGTCAAAGGAAACAATAAAAAGAGGTGCCCAAGTAGTCTAAGACCACCGAATGCGGGTGCCACAGGGTCGGGGTCGCAGAGTCGCGGCAACGCCAAGCAGACTCGGGTCATAGGATGTTGCATCGCGGTACCTAGAATGTCGCGAATGAGGGATATCAACGGCGTCCGGATAAAACACATCTCATTCCGACCGAATACTGTGACTCGAGGTCGTGGCCCCGATTTCGAGCCGGCGACCACTCCAATCGGAGACACGAGTACGACTCACTTGGCCCTCGGACACTCATAAGTGAGTGAGAATTCCAAGAAAATGACATGATTCAACATCAAACAAACATGCAAGCTCAATGAACTACTATACATTTTTTAATTGGTTTACTTACCATTTTTGCGAACAATTCACATCGTCCGCAAGACGTCTCGTTCACGCCTCAATATACACACCAAACACCTGACTCCTAAGTCCCTGGTGTCATTTATACCATTGAGGTCATATTACTTAAATCATTCAAATCGCAACTAAAATTAGGTGAAGTACACCTCATCTCCATCGCATCGTCAAAATTCGTCGAATCGCAGCCTTCGTCGATGACTGATCGGATCCAATAATGCGCCACTGTGCAGTTCATCGCATTGCCGTCGAAGCCGTGCCACCGCCATTCACTGCGGCACCGTCGTTCACTTCGCAGCCGCCAAAGCCACGCCGCAGCCGCCGCTGATCCCACCGGGGCTGCTGTCGGCGAGCTCCTCGCCGGCGTCCCGATCCCTGGACCGTCGTCCGCAGCCTCCGCGTCGCCCGCCGCCAGCATCTCGCTTCTGGCCCACCGCTGCTGGAGCTCCACCGCGGCGTCCTTGCTCGTCGTCATCCCCGCACGGTCGCCACTGCTGGTTCACGCCACCCCTGTGCACCAGCCTCCTCCCTGGCTCGCCGCTGCTCCGGCAGCTCGCGCCCTTGCATCACCGGCGAGCCGCCATCCGCGGTTGGAGCTCCGCCGCGCGTCTGCTGGCTGTCATCCGCACCAGCCGTCCACCCTGACTCGTCCGAGCAGAGCCCCCCTCTCTCACCGCCATCTCTCTCATTTCTCTTCTCCAATCTCTCTTCCCCCTCTCTCTCTCTTTCTCTCTCCCTCTTATCCGATTCTCCCTCTCTACTTTCTCTCACCTCCCGATCACTCTCTCTCTCTCTCTCACTTGCTCGTATCTAAATCTAATGTGTCTTAGAGATTCGTGTGGTGCGAAACTCGATGCATATTAAAAACTTAATTATTCAAATGATTTCCTAAAAAATTGGGTAGCACGCATCTCGAGGAACCAGCCCACCTCATTTTACAATCTCTATACTCACGCCACACGCATCACGAGGCGCATTTATTTTATATTATTTTAATGTGACCACATTAAAACCACTATAGCCACCTTAAGCCGCTACGTCGGTCCCTTGTCGGCACGCGACTCGAGGCGCGTCTCCGTTCGTGTTTCGGCTCACCGAATTTCAAGCATATACTTTTCTCAACAATTAGAATTAAAATCTTAAATCGAATATTCTCGGTGTCTCCACCCGAAATTCGGACATACGTATTCCGATGAATGGATCCTACATTCAACCCTAGCCTGACACGTCGCACAAGTCAAATTTTTCAGGCCGTTACATAGAGTGGCGATGGTAGACCACCACTACCAAGGGGAGGTGGGGCCTCCATTATGAGGCCCCCCTTCATGTGAGCCCGTGCTTACCACCGAATGGTACTGAGTACATTTCTTAGTTCTTTCAGATTTAGCTACTACTATGTGTGTGCATCGCTAGTGCAGTTAATAGATCATGCATTACAATTTATAGCGTAGTTGCTTATTTGCATAAATCTCTGTAGATGAAATAGTTGTAGTTTAATATTTGATCTTATGTTTATAAGTATCCAATCTACAAAGCTACTGCAACTTTGCTAATATTTAGTTTTTAGTTCAGAGCTTTACCAATATTCTAACATTGAAATCCTAGCTTTAGTCCCTTTAAAAAAAATAAAAAAACATATATGTGATAAAATAATAAAAAGAAGCTTAAGTATTATATATATAAATGATATATGATATGTATATATAAAGTAGAAATAAATAGAATGAAATAAATAGAAACATTATTAATGGATTTCGGGGGTGTACTACCGCACCTCGACGACAGGAGACCCGTGGGACCCACACTAGTGGACTCCAAAATAAATCTAAGAATAAATTTGAATCAATATGACTTGTTCTTGTTGTGAATGTGTCTTAAATTATTTAGATTCGAAAGGTGGTTCACATTGGACTCCAAGCGCGCAATGATTGAAAATAGAATTCGCAACGAGTCGAGGTAAGTGGGGAGCTTACTTAATTATCAAATATGGCATGATATTACTTGTGTTAGGACGTATGTTTTTAATTAGAAACTTGGAAAATTGCATCATGCTATCGGCTTGGATGTATGTATCTATGGAATGTGAGTACATTTGTTTTCCCTTCTTATGATATTCATTACCCAAAGACATTTGTAGAGTCTCCGCCAGGGCATTATTAGCAAGTAATATATAATGCCCTAAGATGTTTGCAGTGCCACTGAGGGCTTTACTATTTATTGTCTTAGGATGTTAGTGGAGTTTGCCGCCGAGGGCTTTACTTATCCAATAGAATTTATATGTGTATCAATTAGGGACTTGAGTTGGAGTTGCCTTCTCTTGTTCTTTATAATAGAGGGACGTGCATCGATTGTGGCTTCGGATGAACCTACTATTGGGTTAATGGGACTAACGAGAGGGTACATAAGGCCTGTATGTCGTCTAGTGGTTGCCATCACCTCGAGGGTAGGTGAATCGGTCAACGGATTCTTGTCAATAACTAGTATGCATTGAATGAGACCACGACTTTTTATTATTACTATTTTCTATGATATATCCCTTTTTTGACTTTAACAAGCTATTATCGATCTTGTTGACTTGGTTTATTAATGATTTATAAATTCATGTGATGTCTTGTTTTAAATGTTTTTTTATTCAATTTCAATTCATGCTAGTTTTGCATGCTTTTTTAAGTATTACTTGCGTATTTGATGGCTGAGCGAGTTTTCCGCATTACAGAGCTTCGTTGTCCATTTTAGCTCACCCCACTTACATCTTAAGACCATATACATCGGTGTTAGATCGAGACAAGGGAAAGACAATAACTTGAATGTGGTGGCCCCAAATTTCAAGCCGCCTAACTGCCCGCCACGTCGCATCCCACGTCACCAAGCCTTGCCACGTCATGGTCCGTATCCTTGACATTCCATGATCTACCTGGCTACTTACACTTTTCCATTTAATCCTAACTTAGCTAATTAATTTCCATATAATTATTAATAATTTTATTAGCCAGTTAAGCAATTTATCAAGTTATAATGAGAATTTACAGTGGAAGTCTTAATTTAAGTAAGTTATACAGTATTAAATAATCCTAAGTAGTGGAAAAACATGGCAAAAGATACTATATATATATATATATATATATATATCGAGGCGAGTTAAGTATAGAAAAAGTTCCATATACATGTAATAAGTGTTCTATGGTCCCCAAAATCCAACAAAAATAAAATAAACACATATTGATATCACACACGAGCAGACTCCAAGTTTTAAAGGTAGTCGCCCAGTACCTCCTTGTCGTTACCCTTGCTCGTCAAAAGATCTACACTCAATCAACCAACAAATACAGTGACGAGTTCAGCGAGTAACATCCCAAAAGAAATCCGCACAATATTGATGAAATAAACTTGATAAACTACGAGACATGCGAATCTAAGACCTAACAACAATACGTCATATTCTCATGAATGTATGCAACACATGACAAGTAAACATCCATATAATCACTAGAAAATCCTGACCTACATCAGCCAGCAATCGATAAATCAAATAGGAACCATGTATTTACTTACAGGCTTACAGTGGCTAAACCCCAACTTCAGTAAACGACATGGTCCCTTCTCGACGTTGTCACACATCATGACCACCCAAGTCCCTCATGACAATCGTAGATATATTATAGTGTCATCGACACGAGCACTGTCACAAGTAACCTGCACATGCGATTTACCCACAACCATTATATATGCACACTGAAATTAGAGAGAAAACCCCATGTATGCCCACCAGCAGCCACACATGAAAAGCAAAATTGATAAAGCAAATCATGAATTCTATGAGGTATTCAAATGGGTTTACGCACCTCAATCTGTGCTCCGACTTCCCCGGACTCCTGTATCCAACCTGATTAGCTTCCCGATACCCGAGTTACGGTCCCCTAAGTCCCTGAAGTCCGGTTTTACATGTTTTAGTATGTTTCTAGGTGTTTGGGATATATATTAAGTCAAAAATCCTAAAATAGCCCTTTATGTTCAGTTTATGTCTGTTGTTAGAACGCTATGTGAATCATGTAGAGCGTTATGTGGTGGAAGCGCACTAGGTCAATGATGTAGCGCGCTATTATTCTTCATCTTGAAGAATAGTGAGAAACCTAGAATTATTGGTGCGCTAACTGTTCCAAGTAGCTCGCTACCTAGCCTTTGGGACATAATTCTCAAGTCGAGAATTCTATTTTTCCGTTCAAATTTGCCTATCTAAACTTATCTAATACACTCTCCATACCCGATTTAATCAAAATAACACCCAAAAACTAGAGACCAATTCTTCAAACCTGAGTTATACTAAAATGCCCAATTTTTAGCTTAATTGAAAGTGATGATGATGGAGAAGAAGATTACCTTAAGCTTGAACTCCAAGTTTCACCTCCAAATCCTTGGAAATCCATATTTGAATCACTCATTCTTCTCTGATTTCATATTTACAAATGAATTGGTTTTGGTTGCATGTATTGATCAACGGATGTTATATATTAAGGTGGGATTTATTTCTAGCCATTGGTCTCAATGTGTTTATGTATCCCGAGGTTTGTCTAATGGTCCACCTCTAGCCACTTAGCCCACTCACTCCCACTCACTCAGTCCATGTGGCACTAATTTGCTACTCACATGACCCATAGATGTGTCAATTTGTATCTCTAAGTAAATCATATGGTTTTCAATTAACGAACTAAACTATAGGCCTTGATTTATTTTAATTTAATTGCACTAACTTATGCCCATTTTAATACATATGATTAGTGTTTTATTTATCAAAATCAACCAACTTGTGGTTTCACTAACCTTCGACTGCCTGGTACCCGGTGCCCCGCGTCTCGACACACATTTCGAGGCAAACACCTGCCACACAAACTCGTCCGATAGCAACATACACACATGCGGTGTAATATAATAATAATTTTTAAACACCACATATACACAACCACCATCCTTAAATAACATATTTCTTCGATTCTCGTGTCTGAGTCAACCGAACTGTCCACGTAATGCCCAAATTACGACCGTTAATCTCCGAGATTAATGCTAATCCTAGTTTAATTAACTTAGGCCGTTACATCGAAGCTTTCTCTATTAATGTGAGTCTTGTAATGATATTATCTATTTATTCAATTTCAAAATTATTGAACTTTGGTTATATTTAAACATGTCTTTTTGGTAGATTGAACCTTACTTTCATTTAATTTAAACTACTTAGTAGTATTTGCGGTTTGATGAGCTCCGATTTTTTATATATATAAATCACAATGAAACACACAAACTCAATTAAAAATATGAGTCTTAAGTTCATTTCAAAAGTTAAAACAACATGAAAAAGCTTGAACGTCATTCCATTTCATTCCAATCATAAGAGTGGTTTTGCGATTTGATAAGCTGCGATTTTTTATATATATAAATCACCCCCAAACTGCGGAATCGTAGTTTTCAAGTTTTTTAAGCCGCCCCAAACCACTAGTTATACTAGATTGGATCATGTGGTTTGAGCAATGGTTTTGTAGAGACAATTCCCCACCCTTTATATATAAGGGGGAAAATTACAAATGTACTGTTAAAATTAATATAAATCAGTAAAATAAGTTTGATTATTTTTTTTCCAAAAGTAAGGTAAAACTCATTTTGAAAATGCGCCATTAGTTAGAGAGAAATTAGTCCGCTCAAAATACACGAATGGCGCATTTTCAAAATGCGTCATTCATGTGTTGTGGAACAATCCAAGTAACGCTTACGTGGATGTTCCCTAACATGAATGGCGCATTTTGGAAATGCATCATTCATGTTTTCTGAACACGGGCGCCACGTGGAGTGCTCTACGTGGGCGCCATGTGGATGCCAACATGAATGGCGCATTTTGGAAATGCGTCATTCATGTTTTCTGAACACGGGCGCCACGTGGTTTTTCATAAGGGCACCATGTGGATGTCAAAATAATGTGGGATTGTCCACCTCGAGATACGTTCATGACGTTTATATGAGTTGTCTACCTCGAGACACGTGCGTAACGTTTACATGGTTTACTTCGATTGCACGAGATTACATGGGTTGCCCACCTCGAAATACGTGCATGACATTTGCACGGTTTTGCATTGATTGGACGGGGTTGTATAAGTTGTCCACTTCGAGATACGTGTGCGACATTTGCATGGAGTGCACGAGGTTGCATGAGTTGCACACCTTACGATACGTGTGTCACGTTTGCATGTTATGCACGAGGTTGTTTAGTCGGCAACCTCGACATACGCGCGTGTCGTTTGCATGACTTCTCCTCCGCGAGATACATGTTTGGCGTTTGCATGAGTTGTCCATGTCCATATACATGCGTGTCATTTACATCAGTTGTCTACCTCGAGATACGTGCTGATGTGGTTATCCATCTCGAGATACGTACGTGATGCAGATTGTCCATCTCGATACGCACATGACATTTGCATGGGTTCACCACTTCGAGTTGAACAAAGTACTCCTTTTGAGGACTAAAAAAAAGGTTTTGTATTTTGTATAGATGGCTACTTTTCAAAAGGTGTCATTCATTTTGTATGGATGACTCCTTTTCAAAAGAAGTCATTCACTCCACCTCATCAACATACCGCCACATGGAGCCATATCATCACCAATGACTCCTTTTCAAAAGGAGACATACCTTAGTTTTGTAAATTAAAAGTAGTCAACCTTATTTTTGGAATAAAAACTATACCCACCTTAATTTTTAAAAAAACCCTATATAAGGCTAAATTTGAGAAGAATAATTGAGTCGAGACTTGCTCGACGTAGTGCGACTCGAGATGTGGGCAATGTAGTCGCAACTCAAAAATATCAAATTTTTAAAATTTGAGGTAAATGGAAAAAAATGAAACTAAATAAAGTATTTTTGAAATAAAGACTTTACAAACCTAATTGAATGTAAATTGACACTAGGGGCATATGGAACTAGTGTCTGCCACGCTACGGGGTGGGCATGAATGAGTCGGAGCCGCTTTTGGCAAAGCATTTCGAAACATTATAGGTAAGTAAACCAATTAAAGCCTTAACATGATTTCATTTGTGCATTTATTGGTTAATTATCTCTTGTTGAGTTGTATCCCTTGTGAATCGAATCAATAGAATTATTTCTTTAATATTTGATTATGATATCCTTGTTAAATTATTTGTCATGCAATTATTCATTTAGACATTGTTATGAGTGGCCTAGGGTCTATAGGCAAAATGCTAGTTACAAGTGCGGAGGAAATACTTTGCGATATTTTTATCCACCGTGACTACACGGATGGTTAAACTTACATAAGCCCACAGTTTAGGATTGGAGAGTCAAGTTGGTAGAAGTGGTTGCGGCCTGCTACAATTGATGGACCCAATCTAAATTGTTAGTCAAGTGACTTAGCTGAGTCCACCGAGCGTCTTGGTAGTCAAGCTGTGGTACTTTATCGCCCTTGATGGACTTGGAGCATTTAGATTTCGTTGCTTAGTGTACTCATCACTCAGATTTTTTATTGATATCTCTGTTAAATTGGAAATGGTGCTTTATTTCTTATTTCATGGAAATTTTTGTATGATTATTCGACTAACCATATATTTGACATTTGAAATAGCTTTACTCACTAGAATTGTCTCCATTTTGATGACAATTGTGGGTCCATCTAGTAGTAAGGGTAATGGGCCGATACTTGATAACTTTCTCTAAGCTTCCCTCAGAGACAATTTTAACTTTTGTTACTCATAGGTATATTTTGTGTAGATATGTATGTATCGTTTTTGTTTAAAACTGGCTAATAGGTTGAGCGAACACTTGGATGCATGTATATGTTATTTCCCTTATTTTTGTCACCTGATACGCATCGTATATATTTTGCAAGGTTTCCACGCATGAGGTTGTCCCAGCGTCGTGTTAGATTAAATTATTGTCGCTTTAGTTCTTTTATTTTTTGGTGCACAATTCATTAATATTTGTTAAATTTAACGACTCCAATAAACGATTAAACTATAAATGAAATGATAAAAGTGATTGACTAGGCTTGCATTACCTTTGCCAGGTTGACCAGTGGTTCACATATGTTTAGGTTGTCATAGGCCGCCGTCCTAAGAAAGGGCGGGAGGGGCAACCTCCGCAAGCCGTTGGCTCTGTCCTCATGTCCACATGCATGCCACATGCGACATGGCTAGATGGCTACATAAACTCCAATAACCAGTGAGTTTTTTATCCTCTCATTTAACCTTTACTTTCATTAATTTCTCCCGTTAAGGAGCAAGCTGTATTTTTTGCAAAAAAGTATTATTTTTTTATTCAGAGGAGGCGATAGCCTAAGTTACATACGATATACTTTTGAGAACTTACATCATCTATCAAAATAGAAAAAAGTGATATAAATATCTCAAATATAAAAAAGTGATAAATATCTCAAAATAAAAAAAAAGTGACATAAATCTCTCAAAATAGAAAAAAAGTAATACAAATCTCTCAAAATGAAAAAAATGTGTACTTTTGAGAACCAAAGGCCCCTTATATCATCTCTCAAAATGGAAAAAAAGTGTACTTTTAAGAACGAAAAGCCCCTTACATCATCTCTCAAAATGGAAAAAAGTCTAAAAGGACATTACATCCCAATCGAGTGTTGAGCGGCAAATAAAGCTACCCAATCAGCAGCTCAATTCTACTCGCAATAAATCTTAATATTGTTTAAAGTTATTCAAAGCTATATAGAAAACAATAAAATTAGTTAAAACTGAGTCTTTTCGTTATTTATATATCCAAAGCCACTTTGACACTTACACACCTAAAGGGTCAAGTGGGTGTTAACAGTTATGAGCGCTAGAATAATAACATGTCATACTACAAAACATTTTAATTGGCTTACAATAATCGTGCACCTCGAAATGCTTTTATACACAAATCCAAATGCATAACACACAGTTCGAGATCCCATAAAATGCTTTTGTGAGCTCATGTGTATAATGATGTGATATGGTTGTTGTCATTATTTTCATTATTTATATATCATTCCCACCCATGAAAGCCAAATTAACCATCCTCCCACTACCTTTAAGCATTGTTTGCCTACTGTAATTCAAATTTCAAACTTCTTTTCATGGACGCCTTCTC
Organism: Stephania yunnanensis; assembly: GCA_039657365.1. Taxonomy (NCBI): domain Eukaryota; kingdom Viridiplantae; phylum Streptophyta; class Magnoliopsida; order Ranunculales; family Menispermaceae; genus Stephania; species Stephania yunnanensis. The sequence goes on from CM077587.1 coordinate 40,443,404, forward strand.
TCGCCTCCCTCTTCTCTCCCAAATGCCCATCCCGACTCATCCTCCGTGTTACTCCCATCCCATCCCCGCGACCATCTTACCGCAATAATATCTCTCGCTATACGCATTCGGGAAAAACCAACGACCACTACTTCTACTTCCTCGAACACGCTTCGACGTCCGAATCAAAGTCCACCACCACTACCGCACCTCCCCGCCGCAGAAGAGTACTACTAACACACCACGACGTCCAACAACGTCGTCGTCGTCGTCGTCTCTTCGGTTGTCATCTTCAACGCCTTGGACGACCTCATCGACAACTTCATCGACCCTCCCACCACTCCTTCGTCGACCCAACCAAGGTCATGTCCGACTATTTCGCACCCGTCGAAGAAATGCCCCCACCGAGTGCCCCGTGGCGGAGGGAACCCTTCCGCATGCCTCGAAAGCGGCGCCTACATCAGGAACGGACCCAACACTCGCACCTACCGCGCGGACCTTTCCACCTCTTCGACGGAGACGGCATGCTCCACTGTCTCGGCATTTCCCAAGGCCGCCCCCACCTTCTCGCGCCGCTACGTACACACCTACAAGTACACTCTCGAGTGCCAAGTCGGCTCCCGCGTCTTCCCCAACATCTTCTCCGGATTTAACGGACTTCCCGTCGTCCTCGCACGCGGCGCTCTCTCCGCCGCTAAATTCCTCTCCGGTCAGTTCGATCCCATATCCAACGGCGTCGGCCTCGCCAACACGAGTCTCGCTTTCTTGCCCAATGTCAACATGCTCTTCGCCCTCGGCGAGGCCGACCTCCCTTATGCCGTCCGCGTGACCTCCGACGGCGACATCCGCACAATCGGCCGCCACGACTTTGACGGGAAGCTTTCCGTGAGCATGACCGCTCACCCTAAGATCGACGCCCAGACGAACGAGGTCTTTGCTTTCCGATACGGCCCCGTCCCTCCCTTCCTCGCATACTACCACATCGACGCCAACAGTTCAAAACAACCCGACGTTCCCATATTCTCCCTCACCACCCCTACCTTCATCCACGACTTCGCCATCACCAAGAAATACGCGGTGTTCGCCGACATACAGATCGGAATCAACACGAACCCCATGGAGATGGTGCTCGGAAGCGGCTCTTTCGTGGGGTCGGACCCGAAGAAGGTGTCGAGGATAGGAGTGATTCCGAGATACGCAACGGACGAGAAGGAGATGAGATGGGTGGAGGTGCCGGGGTTCAATATGGTTCACGCAATCAACGCGTGGGACGAGGGGGAGGACGAGATAGTGATGATAGCGCCTAATATAATATCAGTGGAGCACACATTGGAGAGAATGGAGCTTGTGCACGACTCGGTGGAGAAGGTGAGGGTGAACCTCAAGACTGGGATGGTGCAAAGGTACCCGATATCGGCGAGGAATTTGGATTTCGGCGTCATTAATCCGAGGTTCGTGGGGAGGAAGAACCGGTTTGGGTACTTGGGAGTGGGGGATCCGATGCCGAAGATATCGGGAGTGGTGAAGTTGGACTGGTCGGAGGGGGAACAGAAGGATCATATTGTAGGGTGCGGGATGTACGGGGAGGGGTGTTATGGGGAGAGCCTTACTTCGTGGGGAAGAGTGAGAGCGACCTTGATGAGGATGAGGACGATGGGTATGTAGTATCGTACGTGCACGATGAGAATGTGGGTGAGTCTAAGTTCTTGGTGATGGATGCTAAATCTCCTTTGAGGTGGAAGAGTGAAGCTTCCCAACGCGTGCCCTACGGCTTCCACGGACTCTTCGTCCCAGACCGCGATCTCAAAAAAGCTCCTTTAATAGTACCGCTATGAGCACCTCAATTGTTTATGAGGAAACTCTAAAATACATGTAAATTAATATATTTTTTCACGTACATAGCACAGTTCTTTTTATATACATAACGAAATTTTGAATCTCAATCGATCTCAAATATATTTTGAGAGATTTTCTCACTTGCATGGTATCAATCAACATACATATAATTTAACCATTTTTTAAATTATATATTGATACAAGTGGAAGCATGATTTATTGATATATTTACTTATGTCAAGTTGAGCTTTTTGGAATTATTCACCTTTTAATAATTTAACCATTTTTTAAATGGTTACTATTTTACTTTATTTATAGAGTTCAATTTGATTTTACTTGGAAGAATTATCTATAATTTGCATCTTGTTTTTCAAAGGCGGGGAACTTCATATGTGGTTTAAGAATTGTGCTTCAATATTAGTTTGATAACAATGCTATATTTTTGTTGCCTCTTGATCATATTTTTGTTTGGGTTATTTTATATTGAAGTGAACTAGAATTTGAGAAAAAAATATTATGGTCTATAAAATCAACCCAATAGTTGAAATGAACCCAACACAAATTTATAGAGTCAGATTCATTTGATTTTATATAGTCAATTTGTTTGATTTGGTTCTATAAAAATACAAACCTGAATTATTCAATTCGATTTGTGTTCGAGGCCAAACCCAAATCAACCCCGCCTTTGTACACCCCTACGCAAAGTAACGCGGATGTATTGAGTTCGAAATTTATTTATTTCTCCCCCTCCCCCCGATTTCTTCCTTAGGATTAATCGAGTCCACCGTCAGTCCGATATCGTTAGCGGTGGCTCAAGTACACGAGTATAAAAAAAGCTTTGTAATTAAGATAGCGATGTATACTAGTAGAGGAGAACTTGTATATATTTCATGGCATAAGTTGTTCATATACTCCATCGCAAGATAGCTTAGCTCACATAAGTCGTCCAAGCAGCCTCGACCCGTATATTATGCACTGAGATTTATGTATACCCATATCCAGAAACACAAATGGACGACTCATGTGAATCAATATGTCTTGCGATGTGACATACATGTTGTCATTTTAGCACTTCTCTAATAATTTTCACATATTAGTTGCTTTTACATGTGTGTGTGCGTACGTGTGTTTCAATTGTCAAACGTTTTTGACAATTCAATGCTCCCAAACTTCCACTCTATTAAGATTAATAACTAGTGTGTACAGTCACATGTAATGTAATGTATGGGTGTTATGCGTCACACATTACTATACTCATATAGTGTACGCATTGAGATACGATATGGCTGTAATGATCATAAGCCATTCAACATATATACTTCACTCCTCACTTAATATATAAACATAGATGAGAGAAGTCTCAGTACCTACTGAGTTTCTTTTCTCGTTCTCTCATTTCCTCTTTTGAGTGTACCCTGGCTAGGGTTTTGTCATGGTATCAGTCAGCTAACATCGGAGGTGTGATGTTAATCGATTTTAGGAGGGAAAGTGATACTCTATGGTGATGGAGCGACTGTGTGTGCTTTAGATCAAAGTCTCATGATGAAGATCTAAGAAGTGCGAGTTTTGAGAAAGTATTGTGATATCTTGTCACATATCGATGATTTCATCAATATATGGTTAAAGATTGTAGATCTAGTGATTGTAACCACAAATCTAAAGTTTGGTAAAGTTTTGGTACTTTGTTGTCAAGTTCTTGTTCAAGTTCAGATCTACGTTAAAAAAACATGGATCTGTGACTGAAGAGTCCAACTTTGTTACTAGAGAGGTCAGATCTACATTCACAAAGTATGGATCTGTTACCCGATTGTCCAGATCTATAAATAGAAGGGTTGGAATTATGTTCAAGAAGTGTGGATTTGTGACTGGAAAGTCCAAATCTACAAGTGGAAGTTGAAATTTAAAGTCAAGAACAATAGATATGTTGTTTGAGTTCAGAGATCATGAACAATGGAAGTTGGATCTAGATCTAGAGATTATGAGATTGAGATATCATCACCCTAGTCTGCTTGCTCGAGTCCTAATCAGGTATTACCTAATAATGTTCAGTTTGGTAATTTTTGGAGTCAAAATGTTTATATTAAGCTAGATAAAAAAATTTTCTTATCTTGCAAGCAATTATAGTCTCGTTTATGGAGGGACAAGGTTTAAATGGTTTTTAATTTGGCACATTTGCATGTCCATGAAAACTTATAGTTGATGGTACTGCAAACTCAGAATTCAAGAAATGGTACATTCTTAATCGGAAGCTGAGTAGCTGGTTGGTGAACACATTGTCCCCAGTAGTGGCAGCTCAAGTGATAAGTCCCCATTATCACAATGCATCATTTAAATTATGGATAACAATTCAGAATTATTGTGCTATTAATAAAAAGTCTCAGATTCAAGTGTTGAAAAAACAAATTCATAACATAAGGAAGGGCACGATGTCTATGATAAAGTATTTGACAAAGATGAAGGAGTTAGCAGATGGTATTTCCATTATAGGGGCTCTTATGGATGATGATGATCTAACTTCATATGTTTTTTTTATTAGATGCAAAGTATCTACTTATGACAACAGTATTACAAAGACAAAAGGATATAAATTGGGAAGAGTTTCAAGCTTCCATGTTGAGTTTAAAAGTGCCTTGTCTCAGTTACAGTGTGTTCGAGGTATTGACTCTTTGATTGTTCAAGACTCTGCACATTCTGTTAATTCATCTAAGATGAAAGGAAAGTTCACTATTGGGATTCAACATAATCATGTTCAAAATTCTGGGTTTGGACAGTGTAACGGCCCACTTTAATTAATCCCGATTAACTACTAAATTACAGACTAAAAACCTAAATTCAGACCCACTTGGACGTCGCGGAAAAGTCTACGGCATTCCTAATGAGGTAAAAATTGATATTTTTGTGTGCCGAGTGTTTATTATTTTACTATTATTTAATTTCGTGTCGCGCTAATTAAGAATTGTGTTTGGTCACGTTATGCGCGTATAGTGACGAGAGTGTACGACATCACGGTGTGCGCGTAACGCGGGTGTATGGGATAATCTGAGATTTAGTTGTCACATCGCACATCCCATCACATCACCTATCCAATCACCATACTTCAACCCATTCCCTACTTTTCTTTCTCCTCTAAAAAAAAAAACTCTCCTCACCCACTCCCTCTCTCTACCTGACTTTTCTTTTGCCCCCTTTCATTTTCATTTCTTCTCCATTTCCAACTCCTCACCACACCAAGCCCTCCATCATTCTCAACTCGGTCGCACATCTCTTGCGGTACTCTTTCCACTCGGTGACGCTTGTGAAGATCTCCGAATCAAGGTAAGTATGTTAACTTTTGTTAACTTTTGTGAAGAAGAAGATCCCCAACAGGTTAGGCCTGACTGCATAAGTCCAAGTGGGTCGGGCAGCCAAGGCCCGGGACGGACCGTGCTTGGCCGAACCTGGGTGGCCCAGGTTGGGCCGAATCGGGCCCGGTTCGGGCCCAACCCACTCCAAATTAATTTTAATCAATTAAAATTTTAAAAATTAAATAAAATACATTTTTAAATCAAATAAATATCATAAAATAGGAAAATAGCTAGAAAGTTATGGAAAAATCTAGGAAAATAAAGAAAAATATAATAAAGTATGAAAAATATAAAAAAGTAGTTTCGAGGACTTTTTGGGGCCACCGGCACCCCAGTATAACTCGAAAAGTGTGCCGAAATTAAATTTTTGAAACAAAATCTCAAATTTTTGGTCACACATTATAAATTCACTTAATATGACTCTAAAATAACAAAAGTCTTATAAGTGGATACTAGGAACTTAGGAGACTATAATCCGGTATCAGACACGTATCTCGAGGTGTGAGCATGATATTTTGGAGAGATATTTGCGATTGTTTGAAAAAGTAAACCCACGAGAAATTCATCTTTGAATTTACTTATTTCTCTTGTAAATTATTTAGTTCACATTACTTTTCTCCAGTTCAACTTGCATGTTTACTCTATTCCCGCGTGTGTGTGTGTATGGTTAAAGGGATGGTATGATTCATTTCTGACTCTCTCGTTGATGATGATGTAATTGTTGCTACGATGTTGGTCATATCCGAGGCAATGCGTGAGATATCTCTCAGCGAGTCGATGATCTTGAGAGCGAGTTGACGTGAGGCTCACCTCTGTCACAGATTTCCTCTCCTTTGAGGTGTTGGGCGGAATTCTACCTTCCGAAAGATCCTCATTTCAACCGTGAAGAGGGGGTGTGGATCTCCTCACCTCCAGGGCCTTCTTGGTGTACTATTTCCGGCCCAGGGCTCGACAGCTGTACACCACACCCGCGTTCCATATTCTCGATTATATCACGACTTATATTCATGCTTTGCATTTCTGTTCATTTACTTTATATGCATGAATTGTAGCCGTTTTTTTGGATTTCTTGTGAATACTAACTTGATTTCTTTGGGATTTACTCACTGGAACTTGTCATTGTTTGTTGGTGGCAAGTTGTAGATCCTACGACGAGCCGGGGGAAGGCGGAGATTGACGACTACCTCTAATTTGGAGCGCCTCCATTAGCTTACTCGTTGGTGTTTGTATTTACATATACATGCTTTTAGGGATCATTTTAGGAGACTTTTTCATCTGATACATGTATATTGACACCTATTATACATTTTTGTCGCCTTAACTGAAATAAATGGTATCCTTTTGCTGGGTTTCCACCCCATAAGTTGTTAATTAATGCATAACTTGTTTACATTAATTATATGGATGTTATTAAGACTTCGCTATTAAAAATGACATGAAAATAATTAAAATAAATAAATTAAGTTGTAACCTTCTTAACTTAGCATATTTCGATAGAATATTAATCTTTTAAAACAAAAAATTTACTAAGTCGGATTACAAGATGAATAGTTCGCGGGTCGTCATAGACAGGTGTACAGGTGACGTAGCATGGCTCAGTGACGTGTTCGGCGACGTGGCAATGCCCTATTTGCCTCGGGATTTGAGGCCGTCACAATTGGTATAAGATCCTAGGTTTAGGCAAACCTAGGGGAAAGTTTAATACAACCGAATAAAACTTAGCAACAAACATTAAATGTGGAAATCAAAAGATTCTAACTTAGAACTTAGGTTGGGAAGCAAAGTGAGCAGGTAGTACTAGGACTTTTATGTGTATATATTGATTGCAATACTTATGGACATGTATTACAACGCCGATTTGCGGCACGTTCGCAATTTGCAGATTTGACATGAATGGACGACCTGTTCTTCATACGAATGATAGGGGCCAGACGAGTGGCTCGACACTTGCCGATTCGGATCAGATCTTGCACGACACGGTAGCACTCCGTAGTTTGCAGCTCGAGGAGGTTTTTCGATTGCTTCGAGTGCAGGCACCAACCACACCTACCCCTACCACACTCACCGCCACCACAACTATAGAGCAGACAGTTGTCGTTTTGACTATTATGGTGACCCCACTCATGACCACTACTACCAAGATACTGCCAGCGGTCACTACATCATTGACTACGCCGGCCGTGGCACCGACACTTATTCCACCCCATGCGATCACATTCGAGACCTCTTTATTAGCTGAGGCGAAGTTGATTAAAGAGTTTGTTAGTTTTCAGTCAGGCTACTATTATGGAGGCGGAGACCGATAGGTAGCTTGGAAGTAGATCCTTTCACACGAGAAACTTCATGGACTTTTGAGGATTCACGACAGCATACAAACTAGGATTTTCGGATTCATGCTCAGGGGAGATGTTGCGGTATGGTGGACCGCCCACGGAGAGTCGAGTACTTGGGTAGAGTTCAAGAAATTCTTCTATGATCAGTATATCCCGATTGAGATTCAGCTGAGATTGAGGGAGTAGTTCTTGACACTGAGGCAAGATAGCCGGATAGTGTCGCGATACGTGGAGAGATTTAAATACCTACTTACTTTTGCGATGGATGAAGTTAGGACCGAACGACTTCAGGTCCACTACTTTATTCGAGGACTCCGACCAGAGATTGAGGACGTGATTCTATCGACATGAGCCAGGACTATACATGAAGTTTACGAGAGGCGTTGGCCTACGAGTCATTTTTTTATGTGGAATGAAGCCGTCTCCACTACCGGGCCATAGGGCAGGACTATAATAGAATCCGATGAGAGGCCAGTGAGTATACTTAAGGATGTCCCTGCAGCACGAGAGTTCCCAGATGTTTTTCCTGAGGATCTACCTGGATTACCTCTTCTCAGAAAGGTAGAATTTATGATTGAGTTAGTGCCAGGCACACGGCCTATATCAAGCAGAACTTACCGTTCGTTGATGAGCATTTAAGACACCGAGGTAGATTGTGGATTTCGACAATAGCAGAGTTACGCGATGATATTCTTCGGGAGGCTCAAAGATCCAGGTACACAATGCATCCCGATATGACCAAAACTCACTATGATATGCGACGACTATTTTGGTGGTCAGAGATGAAGGCAGATGTCAACCAATATTTGAGGAGTTGTGAGGTGTGTCAGCAGGTTAAAGCTGAACATAGGAAGCTTGGAGGACTGTTACAGGCACTACCTATCCCACAGTGAAAATGGGAACACGTCACGATGAACTTCGTTAGATGGTTGCCGACGACTTTGCGCAGGCATGATGCCATTTGGGTAGTCATGGATCGATTGACGAAATCAACGCATTTTATCCTAATCTCCATGAAATATAGCTTTCCATAGTTGAGCACGCTCTTCGAGCGAGAAATTATCAGACCGCACGAGTGTCAGTATCTATAATGTCAGACAGAGACAGTCGATTTACTTCGCAGCTTTAACAGGCCATGCAGGAGCGGTAAGGTACCGAATTGCAGCTCGACACGGCTTTTTGTCCGCAGACTGACGGGCCGTCTGAGAGACTTATTCAAATTCTTGAGGACATGCTCAGAGCCTGTGTGCTACAGTTTGGAGGGATGGGATGAGATTTTGCCTCCTTATGAGTTTGCCTACAACGATAGCTATCAGGCTAGTATTAGGATGCCACCATTTGAGGCTCTATATGGGAGACCATGCAGATCATCAGCTTGTTGGGCAGAGCCCGATGACGTAGCTACCGTTGGGCCTGAGATTGTTGTAGATCATATAGAGAAAGTTAGGCTGATTCGTTAGAGGTTACAGATTGCTCAGGATTGACAAAAGAAATACGTGAACAAGTACCGCGATGGACTGAGTTATGAAGTGCATGATTGGGTCTACTTGAAGGTTTCTCCCTTTAAGGGTCACCAGAAATCTGAGATCAAGGGAAAGCTTCAATGGAGATTCATCGAGCCGTTTCAGATAGTTCGACGTGTTGGGGAGGTTACTTATCAGTTGAGATTGTCGAGCCAGTTGGCAGGGGTTCATGATGTTTTTCACATCTCTATGTTGAGGCTAGCCAGATCAGGACCGAGACCGATGGTTGATATGACTAGGATCGAGGTCAAACCGGATGTGACATATGAGGAGCACCCCATTAAGATAGTGGATCGCAAGGTATAGACTCTCATAGGGAAAGAAATACTATTTGTACTCGTTCGATGACAGTATCATAAGAACGAGGGTCTCATTTGGGAGAAAGTATATCGTGCGAGAGCGATACCCCCACTTGTTCCAAGGTAAAGATTTAATTAATTTTGAATTTTGAGACAAAAATCCTTTTAGTTGGGAAGATTGTAACGACTCGCTTTAATTAATCACGATTAACTAACAAATCACAGATTAAGATCCTAAACTCAGACACACGTAGACGTCGCGGAAACGTCTAGGATACGCTTAATGAGGTAAAAATTGATATTTTTGTGTGGCGAGTATTTATTATTTTACTATTATTTAATAATTCGCGGCCCACTAATTAAGAATTGCGCTTGGTCACGTTATGCCTAAGTAGTGACGAGGGTGTACAACGTCGCGATGTGCGCTAACGCGGGTGTATGGGATAGTCTGGGATTTAGTTATCACATCACACGTCCCATCGCATCACCTATCCAATCACCATACTTCAACCCATTTCCCACTTTTCTCTCACCACTCCAAAATAAAAAAAATCTCTCTCCCCTACCCACTCTCTCTCTAAACTCGACTCTTCTTCTTCCCCATCTCATTTTCATTTTCTTCTCCACTTCCAACTCCTCGCCATCAAGCTCTCAATCACTCTCTCAACTCGGTCGAACATCTCTTGTTGTGCTTTCTCCACTTAACGATGCTCGCGAAGATCTCTGAATCGAGGTGAATGTGTCAATTTTTGTTAACTTTTGTGGAGAAATTTAGAGTTTAATGATGATGACATTGTTGGATGGTTGTTGTATTAGGTTGTTGGTGGTGTTGTTGTTGTTGTAATTGTTGTTGTTATGTGCTTAAACAAAAAAAGCAAATCGTCTCTACAGAGCATAGACGATTTGAATAACAAAATCCCCAACAGGTTGGCCTGCTCGCCAAGCCCATGTGGGCCGGCTGCCCAACGCCAGGAGGGACGGCAACCCAGGCCCTAGTTGGGTCGAACTGGACCCAACCCACCCCAAATTGATTCTAATTAATTAAAGATTTTAAAAATTTAAATCAAATACATTTTTAAATCAAATAAATATCAAGAAATAGGAAGAATAGCTAGAAAATTATGAAAAAATCTAAAAAAATCAAGAAAAATATAATAAAATAGAAAATACAAATGTAGTTTTTGAGGACTTTTTGGGACACCAGCACCCCGGTATAACTCGAAAAGCGTGTTGAAATTAAAATTTTGAAACAAAATCTCAAATTTTTTGTCACACATTATAAATTCACTTAATGTGACTCTATAATAATAAAAGTGGTATAATTGAATACCAGGGACTTATGAGACTATAGTCGGGTATTAGGTGCATATTTCGAGGCGTGAGCGGGACATTTTGGAGAGATATTTGTGATTGTTTGAGGTAAGTGAACCCACGAGAAAATCGGTTTAAAATTTACTTATTTTTCTTGTAAATTATTTAGTTCACATTACTTTTCGCCAGTTCAACTTGCATGTTTACTCTATTCCCGCCTGTGTCTGTGTATGGTTGAAGAGACGGTGTGACCCATTTTTGGCTCTCTCGTTGATGATATAATTGTTGTTACGGTGTTGGTCATACCTTAGGCTACGCGTGAGATATCTCTCAACGAGTCGATGATCTCGAGAGCGAATTGACGTGAGGTTCATCTTCGTCACAGACTTCCTCTCCATTGAGGGGATGGACGGAAGTCTACACTCCGACCAACAGAGATCCTCATTTCATCCGTGAAGAGGGGGTGTGGATTTCCTCACCTCCAAGGCCTTCTCGGTTTAGTATTTTCGTCATAGGGCTCGACAGTTGTACACCACACCCGTGTTCCATATTCTTGATTATATCACGACTTATATTCATACTTTACATTCTTGTTCATTTACTTTATATGCATAAATTGTAGCCGTTTTCTTGGATTTCTTGTGAATACTAACTGAATTTCTCTGGGATTTACTCATTGGAACTTGTCATTGTTTGTTGGTGGCAAGTTGCAGATCTTACGAGGAGCCGGGGGAAGGCGGTGATTGGCGACTACCTTTGATTTGGAATGCCTCCACTAGCTTACTCGTAGATGTTTGTATTTACATGTACATAATTTTTGGGATAATCTTGGGAGACTTTTCACCATATACATGTATATTGGACACCTATTATACATTTTTGTTGCCTTAATTGATATACACGGTATCTTTTTGCTGGGTTTCCACCCCATAGGTTGTTAATCAATGCATAACTTGTTTACATTAATTATATGCATGTTATTAAGACTTCCGCTACTAAAAATAACCAGAAAAGAATTAAAATAAACAAATTAAGTTGTAAACTTCTTAACTTAGCATATTTCGATAGAATATTAATCTTTTAAAACAACAAAGTTTACTTAAGTCGGATTACAAAACGGATAATTCGCAGGCCGTCATAGACATGTGTGCATGTGACGTTGCATGGCTTGGTGACGTGTCCGGTGACGTGTCCGGTGACGTGGCGGTGCCCGATTTGCCTCGGAATACAGGGCCGTCACAGACAAATTGATGGTAATAGAGGCAATGGTTCTGGTAACAGAGGTCACGGAAGTGGTAGGAATCGTGGTCATGATGGTTTCAAACTTCAAAATAATAACCAACCTACATGTCAAATTTATGAAAAATTAGGACATTCAAAAGTTGTGCACTATTTTAACGCTGGCATGAAATATATAGGGAGTCAGCAATGTCAGGTTCCTCCACGGCATATTCAGTGATCATTTCCTATGCAAGACTCTTTAAAAATATTTTCTTTTGTGCAACTAAATATGTTCCTCATAGTTCATGGTATATGGATAGTGGAGGATCCTCACATGTGACGTCTTACTAATCTCAAATGACAAACTATACACCTTACGCATGTAACCAGTCTCTTATGGTTGGTAATGGTTAGTACTTATATCACTCGCACGGGATCTGCACTAATTCCTAATAATTGCTCAAGGTTATCATTAAATAATACTTTGTTTGTGCCTAGTATAAAAAAATCTTCTTAGTGTGTCATAATTAACTAGGGATAACAATGTGATAATTGAGGTTCTTAGCAATGTTTGCTTTGTTAAGGATATTCAAACCAATGAAGTTCTACTTTACGGGTCTCTGCACAAAGGTCTCTATCGATTTTTAGACTCTCAGCATGAGTCTGTAAATACTCCTTCTACATTTCTTGTGTCCAAAAAGGGTCTATCTTCTCTGTGGCACGCTAGAATGGGTCATCCTACTCAGAAAACTCTTCGGTAGGTTTTGAATAATCATTTACATATACATTCTGATTGTTCTATTTATGATGATCGTTCTCGTGGTAAAATTCGTGTTCTTCCATTTTATTCTTCTAATAAAATTTCTGATCATGTTTCGATTTAATTCATACTGATCTCAGAGGTCCTTCTTCCGTACTTCTTCTAGTGGTTATAACTATTATATTCATTTTATTGATGACTATAGTAGGTTTACTTGGTTGTATCATTTGAAGTTGAAGTCTGATGCCCTTAATGTTTTTTACATTTTAAGACTTTAGTTGAAAATCAATTTGAAACAACTAATAAACGAGTTCAATCTGATTCGGGGTGATGAATATCGAGTTTTAAAACTTGTTATTGATAAATTTTGCTTGTTTTTCAACATCTTTATCCACACACACATCGACAAAATAGTAAGGCCAAAACGAAATATATACATATTATTGATATGAGTACCCTTCTTTCTGCCTGTAAGTTACCTCTTAAGATTTGGTAGGATGCTTGTGAAACTGTAGCCTTTATTATCAATCGTTTACCTACCCCTGCGTTACGTGGTTTATCTCCATATGTCAAACTCTATAATCAGTCTCCTGATTAGAATATTCTTAAGACTTTTGGTTGTGCTTGTTTTCCTTACCTACGACCCTATAATAATCATAATTATCAATTTAGGTCTAAAAAATGTGTATTTCTTGGGTACAATTCAGTTCACAAAGGATACAAATGTATGAATATTGTTGGAAGAATATTCATTACTCATAATGTGTTGTTTAATAAAAATCAATTTCCTTTTAAGTCTTTAGTTTTTGGTTCTTATACTTCTTCTTATGCTACTGAGCATGTTCCTCATACTACAATTAGTTTTAGTTATTTTCCTAGTTGTAGTAGTGTTCCTTTACCTAATGTTTCTTCTTCTTCTTCTTCTTCTTTTTCTTCTTCTATGCCTATAGTTAGGGGAATCGTGGTTGGTGTGATGCTTTGAAGCCAAGGAGACTTCCATTGAAGGTAAAACAACCCTCTATACCCTTTTTTATGGTCCAAATGAATCACGAACTTGTGTTTGCTTCAATAATGGTGAAAAACATTTTTTTCTTTCCTGTTTGTTTTAGATTTGTGAAACTTTTGTGGAGAGCCCCAATGGGGCGATGCAACCATCAAAGAAGGACGGCTGCTTCGCCGCCGCCACCACTATCGATTTGGGGTTACGGACCTACCGTCATCAGAGTAGAGTGTGACAGCCTCAATTTCCCGCAACCGGGCCCCACCCGCCTAAGCCCACGTGGACCCCCGAGCTAGTCTAGCAAGGTCAACGCAGGCCTAGTCAGCCTTCCAATCCCTCATTAAATGTAAATTCTTAATTTTAAGTTGAGTTATTAATATTTTTCAAGATTTACAAATTTATTCGTAAGTAATTTCTATATTAAATAACTTAACAATAATGTAGAAAGTTAGGCAACCTAATTGTGGAACCCCGCATAAGTATATCATCAGAGGAGAGTAAATAAAGATTTACATGTCCAAAATCTCAGTGTTTGTAAAACAACAAAAGAATCACCTAGCTATGGAGCTTTCCCTCTGCTACTCGTTTGCGGCTCTGCACTTAGTCAAACATGAGATTGATGATCCCAGGTAAGTAAAATCCAGTAGAATCTAAACAGTAATTCAAGATAGAATGAAACAGTATAAAAGTCATGCAGATAAAAAGATAATTGTACGGAATGCATGATAATGAGACTTAAAACAATGAAAGTACAACAAGAATGAGTGTCAAAGGAAACAATAAAGAGAGGTGCCCAAGTAGTCTAAGACCACCGAATGCAGGTGCCACAGGGTCCGGGTCGCAGAGTCGCGGCAACGCCAAGCAGACTTGGGTCATAGGATGCTGCATCGCGGTACCTAGAATGTCGCGATTGAGGGATATCAACGGCGCCCCAGATAAAAGACATCTCATTCCGACCGAATACTGTGACTCGAGGTCATGGCCCCGATTGCGAGCCGGCGACCACTCCAAACAAACATGCAAGCTCAATTAACTACTGTACATTTTCTAACCGTTTTACTTACCGTTTCCTCGAACAATCCACATCATCTGCAAGACGTCTCGTTCATGCCTCGATATACGCACCCAACACTTGACTCCTAAGTCCTTGGTGTCATTTATACCATTGAGGTCATATTACTTAAATCATTGAAATCGCAACTAAAATTAGGTGAAATACACCTCATCTCCATCGCGTCGTCAAAATTCGTCGAAACGCACCCCTCGTCGAGGACCGATCGGATCCAACAACGCGCCACTGCGCAGTTCATCGCATTGGCGTCGAAACCGCGGCAACGCCATTCACCGCGGCACCGTCGTTCACTGCGCCGCCGCCAAATCCGCGCAACCGCTGATCCGCTGGGGCCGCTGTCCGCGAGCTCCTCGCAGACGTCCCGATCCCCAGACAGTCGTCAGCAGCCTCCGTGTCGCCCGCCGCCAGTGTCTCGCTGCTGGCTCACAGTTGCTGGAGCTCCACCGAGGCGTCCTTGCTTGTTGTCATCCCCACACGGTCGCCGCTGCTGGTTCACGCCACCCCTACGCACCAGCCTCCTCCCTGGTTCGCCGCTGCTCCGGCAGCTCGAGCCCACGCATCACCGGCGAGCCGCCATCCGCGGTTGGAGCTCCGCCCGCGCGTCTCGCTGGTTGTCACCGCCAGCCGTCCACCTCGATTCGTCCGTGCCGGAGCCCGCCTCTCTCACCGCCATCTCTCTCCTTTCTCTTCTCCGATCTCTCTTCCTCCCTCTCTCTCTCTTTCTCTCTCCCTCCTATCTGATTCTCCCTCTCTACTTTCTCTCACCCTCTCCTCTCTCTCTCTCTCTCTCTCTCTCTCTCTCTTGCCCTTATCCAAATCTAATGTGTCCTCGAGATTCGTGTGATGCAAAACTCGATGCATATTAAAAACGTAATTATTCAAATGATTTCCTTGAAAACTGGGTAGCGCATCTCGAGGAGCTAACCCGCTCATTTTATAATCTCGATACTCGCATCACGAGGCGCATTCATTTTATATTATTTTAATGTGACCACATTAAAACCACTATAGCCACATTAAGCCGCTACGTCGATCCCTTGTCGGCGCGCGACTCGTGGCGCGTCTCTGTTCGTGTTTCGGCCCACCAGATTTTGCGCATATACTTTTCTTTACAATTATCATTAATATCTTAAATTGAATATTCTCAGTGTCTCCACCCGAAATTCGGACATACGTATTCCGATGAATGGATCGTACATTCGACCCTGGCTTTACACGTGGCACAAGTCAAATTTTTGGTCCGTTACATAGAGTGGTGATGGTAGACCACCACCACCAAGGGGAGGTGGGGCCTCCATTATGAGGCCACCCTTCATGTGAGCCCGTGCTTACCACCGAATGGTACTGAGTACATTTCTTAGTTCTTTCAGATTTAGCTACTATTATGTGTGTGCATCGCCAGTGCAGTTAATAAATCATGCATTATAATTTATAGCGTAGTTGCTTATTTGCATAAATATCTGTAGATGAAATAGTTGTAGTTTAATATTTGATCTTATGTTTATAAGTATCCAATCTACAAAGCTACTGCAGCTTTGCTAATATTTAGTTTTTAGTGCAGCGCTTTACCAATATTCTAACATTGAAATCCTAGCTTTAGTCCCTCTAAAAAAAATAAAAAATGTATATATGTGATAAAATAATAAAAATAAGCTTAAGTATTATATATATAAATGATATATGATATCTATATATAAAGTAGAAATAAATAGAATGAAATAAATAGAAACATTATTAGTGGATTTCGGGGGTGTACTACTGTACCTCGACGACAGGAGACCCGTGGGACCCACACTAGTGGACTCCAAAATAAATCTAAGAATAAATTTGAATCAATATGACTTGTTCTTGATGTGAATGTGTCTTAAATTATTTAGATTCGAAAGGTGGTCCACATTGGACTCCAAGCGCGCAAGGATCGAAAATAGAATTCGCGACGAGTCGAGGTAAGTGGGGAGATTGCTTAATTATCAAATATGGCATGATATTACTTATGTTAGGACATACGTTTTTAATTAGAAACTTGGAAAATGGGTTGCATCATGCTATTGGCTTGAATATATGTATCTATGGAATATGAGTACATTTGTTTTCCCTTCTTATGATATTCATTGCCCAAAGACGTTTGTGGAGTCTCCACCAGGGCATTATTAGCAAGTAATATATAATGCCCTAAGATGTTTGTAGTGCCACCGAGGGCTTTACTATTTATTGTCTTAGGATGTTTGTGGAGTTTGCCACCGAGGGCTTTACTTATCCAATAGAATTTATATGTGTATCAATTAGGGACTTGAGTCGGAGTTGCCTTCTCTTGTACTTTATGATAGAGGGACGTGCATCGATTGTGGCTTTGGATGAACCTACTATTGGGTTAATGGGACTAACGAGAGGGTACATAAGGCCTGTATGTCGTCTAGTGGTTGCCATCACCTTGAGGGTAGGTGAATCGGTTAACGGATTCTTGTCGATAACTAGTATGTATTGAATGAGACCACGACTTTTTATTATTACTACTTTCTATGATATATCCCTTTTACGAACCCTATGCATGATGTTGAGTTTCGACTTTAAAAAGCTTTTATCTATCTTGTTGACATGGTTTATTAATGATTTATAAATTCATGTGATGTCTTGTTTTAAATGTTTTTTATTCAATTTCAATTCATGCTAGTTTTGCATGTTTTTTTAAGTATTACTTGAGTATTTGATGGCTGAGCGAGTTTTCCGTATTACGAAGCTTCGTTGTCCATTTTAGCTCACCCACTTACATCTTAAGACCATATACATCGGTGTTAGATCAAGACAAGGGAAAGACAATAACTTGAATGTGGTGGCCCCAAATTTCAGGCTGCCTAACTGCCCGCCACGTCGCATCCCACGTCACCAAGCCTTGCTACGTCATGGTCCGCTTATCCTTGACGTTCCATGATCTTCCTGGCTACTTACACTTTTCCATTTAATCCTAACTTAGCTAATTAATTTCCATATAATTATTAATAATTTTTTTAGCCAGTTTAGCAATTTATCGAGTTATAACGAGAATTTACAGAGGAAGTCTTAATTTAAGTAAGTTATACAGTATTAAATAATCCTAAGTAGTAGAAAAACATGGCAAAAGATATTATATATATATATATATATATATATCAAGGCGAGTTAAGTATAGCAAAAGTTCCATATACATGTAATCAGTGTTCTATGGTCCCCAAAATTCAACAAAAATAAAATAAACACATACTGATATCACACACGAGCAGGCTCCACAATCTCAGAGGTAGTTGCCCGGTACCTCCTTGTCGTTACCCTTGCTCGTCGAAAGATCTACACTCAATCACACAACAAATACAGTGACGAGTTCAGCGAGTAAAATACCAAAAGAAACCTACACAATATTGATGAAATAAAATTTGTAAAACTACGAGACATGCGAATATAACACCTAACAACAGTACGTCATATTCTCATGAATGTACGCAACACATGACAAGTAAAAGGAGTAATGTGAAATAAATAAACATCATATACTAATTAAACAAATTCAAAAATAAAGCATTACTCAGTAAACATCCATATAATCACTAGAAAACCCGGACCTACATCAGCCAGCAATCAATAAATCGAATAAGAACCATGTATATACTTATAGGCTTACAGTGGCTAAACCTCAACTTCGGTAAACGGCATGGTCTCTTCTCGACGCTGTCACACATCATGACCACCCAAGTCCCTCCTGACAATCGTAGATATATTATAGTGTCATCGACACGAGCACTATCACAAGTAACCTGCACATGCGATTTAGCCACAACCATTATATATGCACACTGAAATTAGAGAGAAATGTATGCCCACCAGCAGTCACACATGAAATGCAAAATTGATAAACCAAATCATGAATTCTGTGAGGTATTCCAATGGGTTTACGCACCTCAATCTGCGCTTCGACTTCCCCGGACTCTTGTATCCAACCTGATTAGCTTCCCGATACCCGAGTTACGATCCCCTAAGTCCTTGAAGTCCGGTTTTACATGTTTTATTATCTATTTATTCAATTTTGAAATTATTGAACTTGGGTTATATTTAAACAGGTCTTTTTGGTAGATCGAACCTTACTTTCATTTAATTTAGACAACTTAGTAGTATTTGAATGACTTAAGTTGTTTTAAAAATTTGAAACACAACTATAATTTCAAAGTGTGTCATATGAGTTTTCCTTTTATTTAATCCCATAATTATTTATCTATATGCACTAGTTGATATTCCGCAGGTTGTTTTAGGCGTGCCAGATTGTTTGCTCGGGTTTGGTTTGGGTATTGGGCTTGGGTGGCAGTCTGGGCCAGCTTAACCTGACCTTAGGTCAGGTGAGGGTCATCATACATTTCATACATGTCCATTAACAAAATATATGTCTATACATGTCCATTCATAAAAAACACAATGAAACACACAAACTCAATTAAAATTACGAGTCTTAAGTTCATTTCAAAAGTTAAAACAACATGAAAAGGCTTGAACGTCATTCCATTTCATTCCAATCATAAGAGTGGTTTTGCGGTTTGATGAGCTGTGGTTTTTTATATATATAAATCACCCCCAAACTGCGGAATCGCAGTTTTCAAGTTTTTTAAGCCTCCCCAAACCGCTAGTTATACTAGACCGGATCATGTGGTTTGGGCAATGGTTTTGTAGATACCATTCCCCACCTTTTATATATAAGGGGGAAAATTACGAATGTACTGTTAAAATTAATATAAATGAGTAAAATAAGTTTAGTTTTTTTATTCCAAAAGTAAGGCAAAACGCATTTTGAAAATACGCCATTAGTTAGAGAAAAATTAGTCCGCTCAAAATACACGAATGGCGCATTTCCAAAATGCGTCATTCGTGTATTGTGGAACAATCCACGTAACGCTCACATGGATGTTCCCTAACATGAATGGTGCATTTTGGAAATGCGTCATTTATGTTTTCTGAACACAAGCGCCACGTGGAGCGTTCTACGTGGTCGCCATGTGGATGCCAAAATGAATGGCGCATTTTGAAAATGAGTCATTCATGTTTTCTGAACACGGGCGCCACGTGGAGTGTTTCATGAAGGCACCATGTGGATGTCAAAATAATGTGGGATTGTCCACCTCGAGATACGTGCATGACGTTTATATGAGTTGTCTACCTCGAGACACGTGCGTAACGTTTACATGATTTACTTCGATTGCACGAGATTACATGGGTTGCCTACCTCGAGATACGTGCATGACCTTTGCACGGTTTGCATTGATTGGACGGGGTTGTATGAGTTGTCCACCTCAAGATACGTGTGCGACGTTTGCATGGATTGCACGAGGTTGCATGAGTTGCACACCTTACGATACGTGTGTCACGTTTGCATGAATTGCACGAGGTTGTTGAGTCGGCCACTTTGACATGCGCGCGTGTCGTTTACATGACTTCTCCTCCGCGAGATACATGTGTGGCGTTTGCATGAGTTGTCCATGTCCGTATACATGCGTGTCATTTACATCAGTTGCCTACCTCGAGATACGTGATGATGTGGGTTATCCATCTCAAGATACGTACGTGATGCAGATTGTCCATCTCGATACGCACATGACATTTGCATGGGTTCACCACTTCGAGTTGAACAAAGTACTCCTTTTGAGGACTAAAAAAAAGGTTTTGTATTTTGTATAGATGGCTACTTTTCAAAAGGTTTCATTCATTTTGTATAGATGACTCCTTTTCAAAAGGAGTCATTCACTCCACCTCATCAACATACCGCCACATGGAGCCATATCATAACCAATGACTCCTTTTCAAAAGAAGACATACCTTAGTTTTGCAAATTAAAAGTAGTCAACCTTATTTTTGGAATAAAAACTATACCCACCTTAATTTTTAAAAAACCCCTATATAAGGCTAAATTTGAGAAGAATAATTGAGTAGACTTGCTCGACGTAGTGCGACTCGAGATGTGGGCAATGTAGTCGCAACTCAAAAATATCAAATTTTTAAAATGTGAGGTAAATGGAAAAAAATGAAACTAAATAAATTATTTTTGAAATAAAGACTTTACACACCTAATTGAATGTAAATTGACACTAGGGGCATATGGAACTAGTGTCGGCTACGCGTAGCAGGCCATGAATGAGTCGTTTCAGAGCCGCTTTGGCAGCATTTCGAAACATTATAGGTAAGTAAACCAATTAAAGCCTTAACATGATTTCATTTGTGCATTTATAGGTTAATTATCTCTTGTTGAGTTGTATCCCTTGTGAATCGAATCAATAGAATTATTTCTTTAATATTTGATTATGAGATCCTTGTTAAATTACTTGTCATGCAATTATTCATTTAGACATTGTTATGAGTGGCCTAGGGTCTAAGTAGGCAAAATGCTAGTTACAAGTGCGGAGGAAATACTTTGCGATATTTTTATCCACCGTGACTACACGGATGGTAAAACTTACATAAGCCCACAGTTTAGGATTGGAGAGTCAAGTTGGTAGAAGTGGTTGCGGCCTGCTACAATTGATGGACCCAATCTAAATTGTTAGTCCAGTGACTTAGCTGAGTCCACCGAGCGTCTTGGTAGTCAAGCTGTGGTACTTTATCGCACTTGATGGACTTGGAGCATTTAGATTTCGTTGCTTAGTGTACTCAGCACTCAGATATTTCATTGATATCTCTGTTAAATTGGAAATCGTGCTTTATTTCTTATTTCATGGAAATTCTTGTATGATTATTCGACTAACCATATATTTGACATTTGAAATAGCTTTACTCACTAGAATTGTCTCCATTTTGATGACAATTGTGGGTCTATCTAGTAGTAAGGGTAATGGGCCGATACTTGATAACTTTCTCTAAGCTTCCCTCAGAGACAATTTTAACTTTTGTTACTCATAGGTATATTTTGTGTAGATATGTATGTATCGTTTTTGTTTAAAACTGGCTAATAGGTTGAGCGAACACTTGGATGATGTTATTTCCCTTATTTTTGTCACCTGATACGCATCGGATATATTTTGCAAGGTTTCCACACATGAGGTTGTCCCAGCGTCGTGTTAGATTAAATTATTGTCGCTTTTGTTCTTTTATTTTTTGGTGCACAATTCATTAATATTTGTTAAATTTAACGACTCCAATAAACGATTAAACTATAAATGAAATGATAAAAGTGGTTGACTACGCTTGCATTACCTTTGCCAGGTTGACCAGTGGTTCACATATGTTTAGGCCGCCCTAAAAAAGGGCGGGAGGGGCAACCTCCGCAAGCTTCTGGCTCTGTCCTCATGTCCACATGCATGCCACATGCGACATGGCTACATAAACTCATATAGCAGTGAGTTTTTTATCCTCTCATTTAACCTCTACTTTCATTAATTTCTCCCGTTAAGGAGCAAGCTGTATTTTTCGCAAAAAAGTATTATTTTTTTATTCAGAGGAGGAGATAGCCTAAGTTACATAGGACATACTTTTGAGAACTTACATCATCTCTCAAAATAGAAAAAAGTGAAATAAATATCTCAAAATAGAAAAAAGTCGTACTTTTGAGAAAGAAGGGCCCCTTATATCATCTCTCAAAATGGAAAAAAGTAACATACTTTTGAGAACAAAATGGAAAAAAGTGACATACTTTTGAGAACGAAAAGCCCCTTACATCATCTCTCAAAATAGAAAAAAGTCTAAAAGGACATTACATCCCAATCGAGTGTTGAGCGGCAAATAAAGCTACCCAATCAAGCATTGTTTAAAGTTATCCAAAGCTATATAGAAAACAATAAAATTAGTTAAAACTGAGTCTTTTCATTATTTATATATCCAAAGCCACTTTGACACTTACGCACCTAATGGGTCAAGTGGGTGTTAACAGTTATGAGCGCTAGAATAATAACATGTCATACTACAAAACATTTTAATTGGCTTACAATAATCGTGCACCTCGAAATGCTTTTATACACAAATCTCAATGCATGACACACAGTTCGAGATCCCATAAAATGCTTTTGTGAGTTCATGTGTATAATGATGTGATATGGTTGTTGTCATTATTTTCATTATTTATATATCATTCCCACGCATGAAAGCCAAATTAACCATCCTCCCACTACCTTTAAGCATTGTTTGCCTACTGTAATTCAGCTCAGCTTCTACTTCATGGACGCCTTCTCTGCCTCCCTCTTCTCTCCCATATGCCCATCCCGACTCATCCTCCGTGTTACTCCCATCCCATCCCCGCGACCATCTTACCGCAATAATATCTCTCGTCGTACGCATTCAGAAAAACCAACGACCACTACTTCTACTTCCTCGAACACGCTTCGACGTCCGAATCAAAGTCCACCACCACTACCGCACCTCCTCGCCGCAGTAAGAGTACTACTAACACACCACGGCCCAACAACGTCGTCATCGTCGTCGTCTCTTCGCACCGTCATCTTCAACGCCTTGAACGACCTCATCGACAACTTCATCGACCCTCCCACCACTCCTTCGTCGACCCAACCAAGGTCATGTCCGACAATTTCGCACCCGTCGAAGAAATGCCCCCACCGAGTGCCCCGTGGCGGAGGGAACCCTTAGGCATGCCTCGAAAGCGGCGCCTACATCAGGAACGGACCCAACACTCGCACCTACCGCGCGGACCTTTCCACCTCTTCGACGAGACGGCATGCTCCACCGTCTCAAGCATTTCCCAAGGCCGCCCCCACCTTCTCGCAGCCGCTACGTACACACCTACAAGTACACTCTCGAGCGCCAAGTCGGCTCCCGCGTCTTCCCCAACATCTTCTCCGGATTTAACGGACTTCCCGCCGTCCTCGCACGCGCGCTCTCTCCGCCGCTAAATTCCTCTCCGGTCAGTTCGATCCCATATCCAACGGCGTCGGCCTCGCCAACACGAGTCTCGCTTTCTTGCCCAATGTCAACATGCTCTTCGCCCTCGGCGAGGCCGACCTCCCTTACGCCGTCCGCGTGACCTCCGACGGCGACATCCGCACAATCGGCCGCCATGACTTTGACGGGAAGCTTTCCGTGAGCATGACCGCTCACCCTAAGATCGACGCCCAGACGAACGAGGTCTTTGCTTTCCGATACGGCCCCATCCCTCCCTTCCTCACATACTACCACATCGACGCCAACAGTTCAAAACAACCCGACGTTCCCATATTCTCCCTCACCACCCCTACCTTCATCCACGACTTCGCCATCACCAAGAAATACGCGGTGTTCGCCGACATACAGATCGGAATCAACACGAACCCCATGGAGATGGTGCTCGGAAGCGGCTCTTTCGTGGGGTCGTACCCGAAGAAGGTGTCGAGGATAGGAGTGATTCCGAGATACGCAACGGACGAGAAGGAGATGAGATGGGTGGAAGTGCCGGGGTTCAATATGGTTCACGCAATCAACGCGTGGGACGAGGGGGAGGACGAGATAGTGATGATAGCGCCTAATATAATATCAGTGGAGCACACATTGGAGAGAATGGAGCTTGTGCACGCCTCGGTGGAGAAGGTGAGGGTGAACCTCAAGACTGGGACGGTGCAAAGGTACCCGATATCGGCGAGGAATTTGGATTTCGGCGTCATTAATCCGAGGTTCGTAGGGAGGAAGAACCGATTTGGGTACTTGGGAGTGGGGGATCCGATGCCGAAGATATCGGGAGTGGTGAAGTTGGACTGGTCGGAGGGGGAGCAGAAGGATCGGATTGTGGGGTGCAGGATGCACGGGGAGGGGTGTTATGGGGGAGAGCCTTACTTCGTGGGGAAGAGTGAGAGCGACCTTGATGAGGATGAGGACAATGGGTATGTAGTATCGTACGTGCACGATGAGAATGTGGGTGAGTCTAAGTTCTTGGTGATGGATGCTAAATCTCCTACGCTTGAGGTGGTGGCCGCCGTGAAGCTTCCCCAGCGCGTGCCCTACGGCTTCCACGGACTCTTCGTCCAGGACCGCGATCTCAAAAAGCTCCTCTAATAGTACCGCTATGAGCACCTCAATTGTTTATGAGGAAACTCTAAAATACATGTAAATTAATATATTTTTTAGGTGCACGTACATAGCACAGTTCTTTTTATATACATAACGAAATTTTAAATCTCAATCGATCTCAAATATATTTTGAGAGATTTTCTCACTTGCATGGTATCAATCAACATACATATAATTTAACCATTTTTTAAATTATATATTGATACAAGTGGAAGCATGATTTATTGATATATTTACTTATGTCAAGTTGAGCTTTTTGGAATTATTCACCTTTTAATAATTTAACCATTTTTTAAATGGTTACTATTTTACTTTATTTATAGAGTTCAATTTGATTTTACTTGGAAGAATTATCTATAATTTGCATCTTGTTTTTCAAAGGCGGGGAACTTCATATGTGGTTTAAGAATTGTGCTTCAATATTAGTTTGATAACAATGCTATATTTTTGTTGCCTCTTGATCATATTTTTGTTTGGGTTATTTTATATTGAAGTGAACTAGAATTTGAGAAAAAAATATTATGGTCTATAAAATCAACCCAATAGTTGAAATGAACCCAACACAAATTTATAGAGTCAGATTCATTTGATTTTAAATAGTCAATTTGTTTGATTTAGTTCTATAAAAATACAAACCTGAATTATTCAATTCGATTTGTGTTCGAGGACAAACCCAAATCAACCCCACCTTTGTACACCCCTACGCAAAGTAATGCGGATGTAATGAGTTCGAAATTTATTTATTTCTCCCCCCTCCCCCCGATTTCTTCCTTAGGATTAATCGAGTCCACCGTCAGTCCGATATCGTTAGCGGTGGCTCAAGTACACGAGTATAAAAAAAGCTTTGTAATTAAGATAGCGATGTATACTAGTAGAGGAGAACTTGTATATATTTCATGGCATAAGTTGTTCATATACTCCATCGCAAGATAGCTTAGCTCACATAAGTCGTCCAAGCAGCCTCGACCCGTATATTATGCACTGAGATTTATGTATACCCATATCCAGAAACACAAATGGACGACTCATGTGAATCAATATGTCTTGCGATGTGACATACATGTTGTCATTTTAGCACTTCTCTAATAATTTTCACATATTAGTTGCTTTTACATGTGTGTGTGCGTACGTGTGTTTCAATTGTCAAACGTTTTTGACAATTCAATGCTCCCAAACTTCCACTCTATTAAGATTAATAACTAGTGTGTACAGTCACATGTAATGTAATGTATGGGTGTTATGCGTCACACATTACTATACTCATATAGTGTACGCATTGAGATACAATATGGCTGTAATGATCATAAGCCATTCAACATATATACTTTACTCCTCACTTAATATATAAACATAGATGAGAGAAGTCTCAGTACCTACTGAGTTTCTTTTCTCGTTCTCTCATTTCCTCTTTCGAGTGTACCCTGGCTAGGGTTTCGTCATGGTATCAGTCAACTAACATCGGAGGTGTGATGTTAATCGATTTTAGGAGGGAAAGCGATACTCTATGGTGATGGAGTAACTGTGTGTGCTTTAGATCAAAGTCTCATGATGAAGATCTAAGAAGTGCGAGTTTTGAGAAAGTATTGTGATATCTTGTCACATATCGATGATTTCATCAATATATGGTTAAAGATTGTAGATCTAGTGATTGTAACCACAAATCTGAAGTTTGGTAAAGTTTTGGTACTTCGTTGTCAAGTTCTTGTTCAAGTTCAGATCCACGTTAAAAAAACATGGATCTGTGACTGAAGAGTCCAACTTTGTTACTAGAGAGGTCAGATCTACGTTCACAAAGTGTGGATCTGTTACCCGATTGTCCAGATCTATAAATAGAAGGGTTGGATTTATGTTCAAGAAGTGTGGATTTGTGACCGGAAAGTCAAAATCTACAAGTGGAAGTTGAAATTTAAAGTCAAGAACAGTAGATATGTTGTTTGAGTTCAGAGATCATGAACAATGGAAGTTGGATCTGGATCTAGAGATTATGAGATTGAGATATCATCACCACAGTCTACTTGCTTGAGTCCTAATCAGGTATTACCTAATAATGTTCAGTTTGGTAATTTTTGGAGTCAAAATGTTTATATTAAGCTAGATAAAACAAATTTTCTTATCTTGCAAGCAATTATAGTCTCGTTTATGGAGGGACAAGGTTTAAATGGTTTTTAATTTGGCACATTTGCATGTCCATGAAAACTTATAGTTGATGGTACTGCAAACTCAGAATTCAAGAAATGGTACATTCTTAATCGAAAGCTGAGTAGCTGGTTGGTGAACACATTGTCCCAAGAAGTGTCAGCCCAAGTGATAAGTCCCCATTATCATAATGCATCATTTGAATTTTGGATAACAATTCATAATTATTGTGCTATTAGAGTAGCTGGTTGGTGAACACCAAGCCCTCCATCACTCTCAACTCGGTCGCACATCTCTTGCGGTACTCTTTCCACTCGGTGACGCTTATGAAGATCTCCGAATCAAGGTAAGTGTGTTAACTTTTGTTAACTTTTGTGAAGAAGAAGATCCCCAACAGGTTAGGCCTGACTGCACAGGTCCATGTGGGTCGGGCAGCCAAGGCCCGGGACGGACCGTGCCTGACCGAACCTGGGTGGCCCTGGTTGGGCCGAATCGGGCCCGGTTTGGGCCCAACCCACTCCAAATTAATTTTAATCAATTAAAAATTTAAAAATTAAATAAAATACATTTTTAAATCAAATAAATATCATAAAATAGGAAAATAGCTAGAAAATTATGGAAAAATCTAAGAAAATAAAGAAAAATATAATAAAGTATGAAAAATATAAAAAAGTAGTTTTGAGGACTTTTTGGGGCCACCGGCACCCCGGTATAACTCAAAAAGTGTGCCGAAATTAAATTTTTGAAACAAAATCTCAAATTTTTGGTCACACATTATAAATTCACTTAATATGACTCTAAAATAACAAAAGTCTTATAAGTGGATACTAGGAACTTAGGAGACTATAATCCGGTATCAGACACGTATCTCGAGGTGTGAGCATGATATTTTGGAGAGATATTTGCGATTGTTTGAGAAAAGTAAACCCACGAGAAATTTATCATTGAATTTACTTATTTCTCTTGTAAATTATTTAGTTCACATTACTTTTCGACGGTTCAACTCGCATGTTTACTCTATTCCCGCGTGTATCTGTGTATGGTTAAAGGGATGGTATGATTCATTTCCGACTCTCTCGTTGATGATGATGTAATTGTTGCTACGATGTTGGTCATATCTTAGGCAATGCGTGAGATATCTCTCAGCGAGTCGATGATCTTGGGAGCGAGTTGACGTGAGGCTCACCTCCGTCACAGATTTCCTCTCCTTTGAGGTGTTGGGCGGAATTCTACCTTCCGAAAGATCCTCATTTCAACCGTGAAGAGGGGGTGTGGATCTCCTCACCTCCAGGGCCTTCTCCGTGTACTATTTTCGCCCCAGGGCTCGACAGTTGTACACCACACCCGCGTTCCATATTCTCGATTATATCACGACTTATATTCATGCTTTGCATTTCTGTTCATTTACTTTATATGCATGAATTGTAGCCGTTTTTTTGGATTTCTTGTGAATACTAACTGGATTTCTTTGGGATTTACTCACTGGAACTTGTCATTGTTTGTTGGTGGCAAGTTGCAGATCCTACGACGAGCCGTGGGAAGGCGGTGATTGACGACTACCTCTAATTTGGAGCGCCTCCATTAGCTTACTCGTTGGTGTTTGTATTTACATATACATGCTTTTAAGGATCATTTTAGGAGACATTTTCATCTGATACATGTATATTGACACCTATTATACATTTTTGTCGCCTTAACTGAAATAAATGGTATCCTTTTGCTGGGTTTCCACCCCATAAGTTGTTAATTAATGCATAACTTGTTTACATTAATTATATGGATGTTATTAAGACTTCCACTATTAAAAATGACATGAAAAGAATTAAAATAAATAAATTAAGTTGTAACCTTCTTAACTTAGCATATTTCGATAGAATATTAATCTTTTAAAACAAAAAATTTACTAAGTCGGATTACAAGATGAATAGTTCGAGGGTCGTCATAGACAGGTGTATAGGTGACGTAGCATGGCTCAGTGACGTGTTCGGCGACGTGGCAATGCCCTATTTGCCTCGGGATTTGAGGCCGTCACAATTGGTATAAGATCCTAGGTTTAGGCAAACCTATGGGAAAGTTTAATACAACCGAATAAAACTTAGCAACAAACATTAGACGTGGAAATCAAAAGATTCTAACTTAGAACTTAGGTTGGGAAGCAAAGTGAGCAGGTAGTACTAGGACTTTTATGTGTATATATTGATTGCAATACTTATGGACATGTATTACAACGCCGATTTGCGGCACGTTCGCAATTTGCAGATTTGACATGAATGGACGACCTGTTCTTCATACGAATGATAGGGGCCAGACGAGTGGCTCGACACTTTCCGATTCGGATCAGATCTTGCACGACACGCTCGCACTCCATAGTTTGCAGCTCGAGGAGATTTTTCGATTGCTTCGAGTGCAAGCACCAGCAACACCGACCCCTGCCACACTCACCGCCACCACTACTATAGAGCAGACGGTTGTCCCTTTGACTATTCTGGTGACCCCACTCATGACCACTACTACCGAGATACTGCCAACGGTCACTACATCATTGACTACGCCGGCCGTGCACTGACACTGATTCCACCCCAGGCGATCACATTCGAGACCTCTTTATCAGCTGAGTCGAAGTTGATTAAAGAGTTTGTTAGTTTTCATTCAGGCTACTATTATGGAGGCGGAGACCCATAGGTAGCTTGGAAGTAGATCTTTTCACACGAGAAACTTCATGGACTTTTGAGGATTCACGACAGCATACAAACTAGGATTTTCGGATTCATGCTCAGGGGAGATGTTGCAGTATGAAGGACCGCCCACGGAGAGTCGAGTACTTGGGCAGAGTTCAAGAAATTCTTCTATGATCAGTATATCCCGATTGAGATTCAGCTGAGATTGAGGGAGTAGTTCTTGACACTGAGGCAAGATAGCCGGATAGTGTCGCAATACGTGGAGAGATTCAAATACCTACTTACTTTTGCGATGGATGAAGTTAGGACCGAACGACTTCAGGTCCACTACTTTATTCGAGGACTCCGACTAGAGATTGAGGACGCGATTCTGTCGACATGAGCCAGGACTATACAGGAAGTTTACGAGAGGGCGTTGGCCTACGAGTCATTTTTTTATGTGGAATGAAGCCGTCTCCACTCCAATGCATCACGAAATCCATAAAGGCTAGGGGAGGTCAAACAGAAAAGGCAAGAGGAATCGCAATATAAGAGATCGGAGGGGACAGAGGGGTAGATATGATGATGGCCATACCATCCACGAACATGCAGTTGTACCTGCGCAGCCACAATAAGTTATGGTAGTCCAGCAGCTGCAGAGAAAGACTTAGGGTCAGGGCCAGAGTGGCAGAGACAGGGCCATAGGGCTAGCGGACAGTAGGATCAGGGCTCCAGACATATGCAAAATGTCACGTGTTTCAGATGTAGACAGAAGGGACACTACAAGAGTGAGGTTAGCGACCACTCAGGAAATTGTGACCCTCGCAAGGATAATAGAATCCGTTGAGAGGCCAGTGAGTATACTTAAGGATGTCCCAGCAGCACGAGAGTTCCCAGATGTTTTTCGTGAGGATCTACCTGGATTACCTCTTCTCAGAAAGGTAGAATTTATGATTGAGTTAGTGTTAGGCACACAGCCTATATCAAGCAAACCTTACCGTTTGTCACGGCTAGAACACGAGGAGTTGAGGGCTCAACTAGAGGATCTATCGAAGAATGGTTTCATACACCAGAGTATGACACCCTGGGGAGCACCAGTCTTATTTGTAAGAAAGAAAGACGGTAGTATGAAAATGTGTATACACTACTGAAAGTTGAATTAGGTGATAGTCACGAATAGGTATCCTTTGCCCAGGATCGATGACCTATTTGACCAGTTGGCCGGAGCAAAGTTCTTCCAGATTGATATGAGATCTCGATATCATCAAGTGCGGATCAGAGATGAGGACGTACATAAGACGACGTTCAA
Source organism: Stephania yunnanensis (assembly GCA_039657365.1). Lineage (NCBI taxonomy): Eukaryota > Viridiplantae > Streptophyta > Magnoliopsida > Ranunculales > Menispermaceae > Stephania > Stephania yunnanensis. The sequence goes on from CM077587.1 coordinate 40,474,177, forward strand.
CACACGTTACGAATTATTTGAGTTCACTGTCATGCCGTTTAGGTCGACATACGCAATAGATGTGTTTATGGATTTGATGCATCGAGTCTTAAGGCCGTTTTTAGATCGATTCATAATAGTCTTCATCGATGACATCTTTTTTTACTCCAGGACTCATGCGGACAAACGAGAGGCATGTTAGAGAGACGTTGGAGACTTTGAGGGAGCACATATTATACGCCAAGTTCAATAAGTACGAGTTTTGGCTTTCTGAGGTAAAATTCTTGGGACACGTGATCGACGACCGAGAGATTTCAGTGGACTTGAATAAGATTCACGCTATCATCGACTGGCCTACATCAGAGTGAGCAACAGACATCAGGAGCTTTTTAGAATTGACAAGATATTATCAACGCTTTGTACAAGACTTCTCCAAAATCGCAGCGCTGATGACTAGATTGACCAAGAAGGACGTGACTTTTCCATTGGTCCAGTGAATGCGAGACAACCTTCATAGAGTTGAAGAAGAATTCGACTTATGTACCATTGTTAGTGTTGCTAGAGCTGGGCGAGGAGTTGACTGTTCATACGGATGCTTGTGACACCATACTGGGATACGTACTGATGCAAGGAGAGAGAGTGATAACTTATTTATCGCGTCAGTTGAGGACCCATGAGAGGTACTATCTAATGCATGACCTGGAGCTTGCAACGGTCGTATTTACACTAAAGGTGTGGAGACGCTACCTTTATGGTTAGAGGTACACACTGCGTACAGATCATAAGAGTTTGAAGTATCTTTTCACCCAAAAGGGCCTGAATATGAGGCAGCGACGGTGGTTGGAATTGCTGAAAGACTACGACTTTACAATCAAGTATCAGCCTAGGAATACCAGACGGTGAGACGGTAGTTTGCCAGATGACCCACGAGTTTGGTTTACTCGAGGCGGCAACAGCTATGAGTTTGTCAGAGGTTCCAGATACTGCAAAGGCACGTATTTGCGGACAGATGAGAGTACCGACAGTATCTATTCCGTACATTTTGAAGTGTCGGAGAGCTGATGTGATATATCAGAGGTTCGAGGACATGGTACATAGTCCAGATTACCCAGATTGGCTTGAGTCCGTTGATGAGCATTTGAGACACCGAGGTAGATTATGGATTTCGACAGTAGCAGAGTTACGCGATGATATTCTTCAGGAGGCTCAAAGATCCAGGTACACAATGCATCCCGGTATGACCAAAATTTACTATAATATGCGACGACTATTTTTGTGGTCAGAGATGAAGGCAGATGTCAACCAATATGTGAGGAGTCGTGAGGAATGTCAGCAGGTTAAGGCTAAACACAGGAAGCTTGGAGGACTGTTACAGCCACTACCTATCCCACAGTGAAAATGGGAACACGTCACGATGAACTTTGTTAGATGGTTGCCGACGACTTTGCGCAAGCATGATGCTATTTGGGTAGTCATGGATCGATTGATGAAATCAACGCATTTTATCCTAATCTCCATGAAATATAGCTTTCCATAGCTGAGCACGCTCTTCGAGCGAGAAATTATCAGACTGCACGGAGTGTCAGTATCTATAATGTCAGACAGAGACAGTCGATTTACTTCGTAGCTTTGACAGGCCATGCAGGAGTGGTAAGGTACCGAATTGCAGCTCAGCACGACTTTTCGTCCGCGGACTGACAGGCAGTCTGAGAGACTTATTCAAATTCTTGAGGACATGCTCAGAGCCTGTGTGCTACAGTTTGGAGGGATGGGATGAGATTTTGCCACTTTATGAGTTTGCCTGCAACGATAGCTATCAGGCTAGTATTAGGATGCCGCCACTTGAGGCTCTATATGGGAGACCAAGCAGATCATTAGCTTGCAGGGCAGAGCCCGATGACGTAGCTACCGTTGGGCCTGAGATTGTTGTAGATCATATAGAGAGAGTTAGGCTGATTCGTTAGAGGTTACAGGCTGCTCAGGATAGACAAAAGAAATACGCGAACAAGTACCGCGATGGACTGAATTATGAAGTGCATGATTGGGTCTACTCGAAGGTTTCTCCCTTTAAGGGTCACCAGAAATCTGGGATCGAGGGAAAGCTTCAATGGAGATTCATCGGGCCATTTCAGATAGTTCGACGTGTTGGGGAGGTTACTTATCAGTTGAGATTGTCGAGCCAGTTGGCAGGGGTTCATGATGTTTTTCACATCTCTATGTTGAGGCTAGCCAGATCAGGACCGAGACCGATGGTTGATATGACTAGGATCGAGGTCAAACCGGATGTGACATACGAGGAGCACCCCATTAAGATAGTGGATCGCAAGGTATAGACTCTCATAGGGAAAGAAATACTATTTGTACTCGTTCGATGAGAGTATCATAAGAACGAGGGTCTCATTTGGGAGAAAGTCTATCGTGCGAGAGTGATACCCCCACTTGTTCCAAGGTAAAGATTTAATTATCATTAATATCTTAAATTGAATATTCTCATGTCTCCACCCGAAATTCGGACATACATATTCCGACGAATGGATCTTACATTCGACCCTGGCTTGACACGTGGCACAAGTCAAATTTTTGGGCCGTTACATAGAGTGGCGATGGTAGACCACCACCACCAAGGGGAGGTGGGGCCTCCATTATGAGGCCCCCCTTCATGTGAGCCCGTGCTTACCACCGAATGGTACTGAGTACATTTCTTAGTTCTTTCAGATTTAGCTACTACTATGTGTGTGCATCGCCAGTGCAGTTAATAAATCATGCATTATAATTTATAGCGTAGTTGCTTATTTGCATAAATATCTATAGATGAAATAGTTGTAGTTTAATATTTGATCTTATGCTTATAAGTATCCAATCTACAAAGCTACTGCAGCTTTGCTAATATTTAGTTTTTAGTGCAAAGCTTTACCAATATTCTAACATTGATATCCTAGCTTTAGTCCCTCTAAAAAAAATCAAAAATATATATATGTGATAAAATAATAAAAATAAGCTTAAGTATTATATATATAAATGATATATGATATGTATATGTAAAGTAGAAATAAATAGAATGAAATAAATAGAAACATTATTAGTGGATTTCGGGGGTGCACTACCATACCTCGACGACAGGAGACCCGTGGGACCCACACTAGTGGACTCCAAAATAAATCTAAGAATAAATTTGAATCAATATGACTTGTTCTTGATGTGAATGTGTCTTAAATTATTTAGATTCGAAAGGTGGTCCACATTGGACTCCAAGCGCGCAAGGATCGAAAATAGAATTCGCGACGAGTCGAGGTAAGTGGGGATCTTGCTTAATTATCAAATATGGCGTGAAATTACTTATGTTAGGACATATGTTTTTAATTAGAAACTTGGAAAATGGGTTGCATCATGCTATTGGCTTGAATGTATGTATCTATGGAATATGAGTACATTTGTTTTCCCTTCTTATGATATTCATTGCCCAAAGACGTTTGTGGAGTCTCCACCAGGGCATTATTAGCAAGTAATATATAATGCCCTAAGATGTTTGTAGTGCCACCGAGGGCTTTACTATTTATTGTCTTAGGATGTTTGTGGAGTTTGCCACCGAGGGCTTTACTTATCCAATAGAATTTGTATGTGTATCAATTAGGGACTTGAGTTGGAGTTGCCTTCTCTTGTACTTTATGATAGAGGGACGTGCATCGATTGTGGCTTTGGATGAACCTACATTTGGGTTAATGGGACTAACGAGAGGGTACATAAGGCCTGTATGTCGTCTAGTGGTTGCCATCACCTCGAGGGTAGGTGAATCGGTTAACCGATTCTTGTCAATAACTAGTATGCATTGAATGAGACCACGACTTTTTATTATTACTACTTTCTATGATATATCCCTTTTACGAACCCTATGCATGATGTTGAGTTTCGACTTTAAAAAGCTTTTATCAATCTTGTTGACATGGTTTATTTATGATTTATAAATTCATGTGATGTCTCGTTTTAAATGTTTTTTATTCAATTTCAATTCATGCTAGTTTTGCATGCTTTTTTAAGTATTACTTGCGTATTTGATGGCTGAGCGAGTTTTCCGCATTACGGAGCTTCGTTGTCCATTTTAGCTCACCCCACTTACATCTTAAGACCATATACATCGGTGTTAGATCGAGACAAGGGAAAGACAATAACTTGAATGTGGTGGCCCCAAATTTCAAGCCGCCTAACTGCCCGCCACGTCGCATCCCACGTCACCAAGCCTTGCTACGTCATGGTCCGCTTATCCTTGACGTTCCATGATCTACCAGGCTACTTACACTTTTCCATTTAATCCTAACTTAGCTAATTAATTTCCATATAATTATTAATAATTTTATTAGCCAGTTTAGCAATTTATCAAGTTATAATGAGAATTTACAGCGGAAGTCTTAATTTAAGTAAGTTATACAGTATTAAATTATCCTAAGTAGTGGAAAAACATGGCAAAAGATATTATATATACATATATATATATATATATATATATATATATATATATATATTAAGGCGAGTTAAGTATAGCAAAAGTTCCATATACATGTAATCAGTGTTCTATGGTCCCTAAAATTCAACAAAAATAAAATAAACACATACAGATATCACACACGAGCAGGCTCCACAATCTCAGAGGTAGTTGCCCGGTACCTCCTTGTCGTTACCCTTGCTCGTCGAAAGATCTACACTCAATTACCCAACAAATACAGTGACGAGTTTAGCGAGTAAAATACCAAAAGAAACCTACACAATATTGATGAAATAAAATTGATAAACTACGAGACATGCGAATATAACACCTAACAACAGTACGTCATATTCTCATGAATGTACGCAACACATGACAAGTAAAAGGAGTAATGTGAAATAAATAAACATCATATACTAATTAAACAAATTCAAAAATAAAGCATTACTCAGTAAACATCCATATAATCACTAGAAAACCCTGACCTACATCAGCCAGCAATCAATAAATCGAATAGGAACCATGTATATACTTATAGGCTCACAGTGGCTAAACCTCAACTTCAGTAAATGGCATGGTCTCTTCTCGACGCTGTCACACATCATGACCACCCAAGTCCCTCCTGACAATCGTAGATATATTATAGTGTCATCGACACGAGCACTATCACAAGTAACCTGCACATGCGATTTAGCCACAACCATTATATATGCACACTGAAATTAGAGAGAAATGTATGCCCACCAGCAGTCACACATGAAATGCAAAATTGATAAACCAAATCATGAATTCTGTGAGGTATTCCAATGGGTTTACGCACCTCAATCTGCGCTTCGACTTCCCCGGACTCTTCTTTCCAACCTGATTAGCTTCCCGATACCCGAGTTACGATCCCCTAAGTCCTTGAAGTCCGGTTTTACATGTTTTATTATCTATTTATTCAATTTTGAAATTATTGAACTTGGGTTATTTTTAAATAAGTCTTTTTGGTAGATTGAACCTAACTTTCATTTAATTTAAACTACTTAGTAGTATTCGAATGACTTAAGTTGTTTTAAAAATTTGAAACACAACTATAATTTCAAAGTGTGTCATATGAGTTTTCCTTTTATTTAATCCCATAATTATTTATCTATATGCACTAGTTGATATTCCGCAGGTTGTTTTAGGCGTACCAGATTGTTAGCTCGGGTTTGGTTTGGGTATTTGGCTTGGGTGGCAGTCTGGGCTGGCTTAACCTGACCATAGGTCAGGTGAGGGTCATCATACATTTCATACATGTCCATTAACAAAATATATGTCTATACATGACCATTCATAAAAAACACAATGAAACACACAAACTCAATTAAAATTATGAGTCTTAAGTTCATTTCAAAAGTTAAAACAACGTGAAAAGGCTTGAACGTCATTCCATTTCATTCCAATCATAAGAGTGGTTTTGCTGTTTGATGAGCTGTAGTTTTTTATATATATAAATCACCCCCAAACTGCGGAATCACAGTTTTCAAGTTTTTTAAGCCGCCCCAAACCGCTAGTTATACTAGACCGGATCATGTGGTTTGGGCAATGGTTTTGCAGAGACCATTCCCCACCCTTTATATATAAGGGGGAAAATTACAAATGTACTGTTAAAATTAATATAAATGAGTAAAATAAGTTTAGTTTTTTTATTCCAAAAGTAAGGTAAAACGCATTTTGAAAATGCGCCATTAGTTAGAGAAAAATTAGTCTGCTCAAAATACACGAATGGCGCATTTCCAAAATGCGTCATTCGTGTATTGTGGAACAATCCACGTAACGCTCACGTGGATGTTCCCTAACATGAATGGTGCATTTTGGAAATGCATCATTCATGTTTTCTGAACACAGGCGCCACGTGGAGTGTTCTACGTGGTCGCCATGTGGATGCCAACATGAATGGCGCATTTTGAAAATGAGTCATTCATGTTTTCTGAACACGGGCGCCACGTGGAGTGTTTCATGAAGGCACCATGTGGATGTCAAAATAATGTGGGATTGTCCACCTCGAGATACGTGCATGATGTTTATATGAGTTCTCTACCTCAAGACACGTGCGTAACGTTTACATGATTTACTTCGATTGCACGAGATTGCATGGGTTGCCTACCTCGAGATACGTGCACGACCTTTGCACGGTTTGCTTTGATTGGACGGGGTTGTATGAGTTGTCCACCTCAAGATACGTGTGCGACGTTTGCATGGATTGCACGAGGTTGCATGAGTTGCACACCTTACGATACGTGTGTCACGTTTGCATGAATTGCACGAGGTTGTTGAGTCGGCCACTTTGACATACGCGCGTGTCGTTTGCATGACTTCTCCTCCGCGAGATACATGTGTGGCGTTTGCATGAGTTGTCCATGTCCATATACATGCTTGTTATTTACATCAGTTGTCTACCTCGAGATACGTGTTGATGTGGGTTATCCATCTTGAGATACGTACGTGATGCAGTTTGTCCATCTCGATACGCACATGACATTTGCATGGGTTCACCGCTTCGAGTTGAACAAAGTACTCCTTTCGAGGACTAAAAAAAAGGTTTTGTATTTTGTATAGATGGCTACTTTTCAAAAGGTGTCATTCATTTTGTATAGATGACTCCTTTTCAAAAGGAGTCATTCACTCCACCTCATCAACATACCGCCACATGGAGCCATATCATCACCAATGACTCTTTTTCAAAAGGAGATCGACATACCTTAGTTTTGTAAATTAAAAGTAGTCAACCTTATTTTTGGAATAAAAACTATACCCACCTTAATTTTTAAAAAACCCCTATATAAGGCTAAATTTGAGAAGAATAATTGAGTCGAGACTTGCTCGACGTAGTGCGACTCGAGATGTGGGCAATGTAGTCGCAACTCAAAAATATCAATTTTTTAAAATGTGAGGTAAATGGAAAAAAATGAAACTAAATAAATTATTTTTGAAATAAAGACTTTACACACCTAATTGAATGTAAATTGACACTAGGGGCATATGGAACTAGTGTCGGCTACGCGTAGCAGGGCATGAATGAGTCGTTTCAGAGCCGCTTTGGCAGCATTTCGAAACATTATAGGTAAGTAAACCAATTAAAGCCTTAACATGATTTCATTTGTGCATTTATTGGTTAATTATCTCTTGTTGAGTCGTATCCCTTGTGAATCGAATCAATAGAATTATTTCTTTAATATTTGATTATGATATCCTTGTTAAATTATTTGTCATGCAATTATTCATTTAGACATTGTTATGAGTGGCCTAGGGTCTAAGTAGGCAAAATGCTAGTTACAAGTGCAGAGGAAATACTTTGCGATATTTTTATCCACCGTGACTACACGGATGGTTAAACTTACATAAGCCCACAGTTTAGGATTGGAGAGTCAAGTTGGTAGAAGTGGTTGCGGCCTGCTACAATTGATGGACCCAATCTAAATTGTTAGTCCAGTGACTTAGCTGAGTCCACCGAGCGTCTTGGTAGTCAAGCTGTGGTACTTTATCGCACTTGATGGACTTGGAGCATTTATATTTCGTTGCTTAGTGTACTCAGCACTCAGATATTTCATTGATATCTCTGTTAAATTGGAAATCGTGCTTTATTTCTTATTTCATGGAAATTCTTGTATGATTATTCGACTAACCATATATTTGACATTTGAAATAGCTTTACTCACTAGAATTGTCTCCATTTTGATGATAATTGTGGGTCCCTCTAGTAGTAAGGGCAATGGGTCGATACTTGATAACTTTCTCTTAGCTTCCCTCAGAGACAATTTCTACTTTTGTTACTCATAGGTATATTTTGTGTAGATATGTATGTATCGTTTTTGTTTAAAACTGGCTAATAGGTTAAGCGAACACTTGGATGCATGTATATGTTATTTCCCTTATTTTTGTCACCTAATAGGCATCGGATATTTTTTGTAAGGTTTCCACACATGAGGTTGTCCCAGCGTCGTGTTAGATTAAATTATTGTCGCTTTTGTTCTTTTATTTTTTGGTGGACAATTCATTAATATTTGTTAAATTTAACGATTCCAATAAACGATTAAAATATAAATGAAATGATAAAAGTGGTTGACTACGCTTGCATTACCTTTGCCAGGTTGACCAGTGGTTCACATATGTTTAGGCCGCCCTAAAAAAGGGCGGGAGGGGCAACCTCCGCAAGCTGCTGGCTCTGTCCACATGTCCACATGCATGCCACATGCGACATGGCTACATAAACTCATATAAGCAGTGAGTTTTTTATCCTCTCATTTAACCTCTACTTTCATTAATTTCTCCCGTTAAGGAGCAAGCTGTATTTTTCGCAAAAAAGTATTATTTTTTTTTATTCAGAGGAGGCGATAGCCTAAGTTACATAGGACATACTTTTGAGAACTTACATCATCTCTCAAAATAGAAAAAAGTGAAATAAATATCTCAAAATAGAAAAAAGTGCGTACTATTTTACTTTATTTATAGAGTTCAATTTGATTTTACTTGGAAGTTATCTATAATTTGCATCTTGTTTTTCAAAGGCGGGGAACTTCATATGTGGTTTAAGAATTGTGCTTCAATATTAGTTTGATAACAATGCTATATTTTTGTTGCCTCTTGATCATATTTTTGTTTGGGTTATTTTATATTGAAGTGAACTAGAATTTCAGAAAAAAATATTATGGTCTATAAAATTAACCCAATAGTTGAAATGAACCCAACACAAATTTATAGAGTCAGATTCGTTTGATTTTAAATAGTCAATTGGTTTGATTTGGTTATATAAAAATACGAACCTGAATTCTTCAATTCAATTTATGTTTGAAGCCAAACCCAAATCAACCCCAACTTTGTACACCCCTACGCAAAGTACTGCGGATGTATTGAGTTCGAAATTTATTTATTTCTCCCCCCTCCCCCCGATTTCTTCCTTAGGATTAATTGAGTCCACAGTCAGTCTGATATCGTTAGCGGTGGCTCAAGTACACGAGTATAAAAAAAGCTTTGTAATTAAGATATCGATGTATACTAGTAGAGGAGAACTTGTATATAATTCATGGCATAAGTTGTTCATATACTCCATCGCAAAATACCTTAGCTCACATAAGTCGTCCAAGCAGGCTCAACCCGTATATTATGCACTGAGATTTATGTATACCCATATCCAGAAACACAAATGGACGACTCATGTGAATCAATATGTCTTGCGATGTGACATACATGTTATCATTTTAGCACTTCTCTAATAATTTTCACATATTAGTTGCTTTTACATGTATGTGCGTACGTGTGTTTCAATTGTCAAACGTTTTTGACAATTCAATGCTCCCAAACTTCCACTCTATTAAGATTAATAAATAGTGTACAATCACATGTAATGTAATGTATGGGTGTTATGCGTCACACATTACTATACTCATATAGTGTACGCATTGAGATACGATATGGCTGTAATGATCATAAGCCATTCAACATATATACTTCACTCCTCACTTAATATATAAACATAGATGAGAGAAGACTCAGTACCTACTGAGTTTCTTTTCTCGTTCTCTCATTTCCTCTTTTGAGTGTACCCTGGCTAGGGTTTCGTCATGGTATCAGTCAGCTAACATCGGAGGTGTGATGTTAATAGATTTTAGGAGGGAAAGTGATACTCTATGGTGATGGAGTGACTGTGTGTGCTTTAGATCAAAGTCCCATGATGAAGATCTAAGAAGTGGGAGTTTTGAGAAAGTATTGTGATATCTTGTCACATATCGATGATTTCATCAATATATGGTTAAAGATTGTAGATCTAGTGATTGTAACCACAGATCTGAAGTTTGGTAAAGTTTTGGTACTTCGTTGTCAAGTTCTTGTTCAAGTTCAGATCTACGTTAAAAAAACATGGATCTGTGACTGAAGAGTCCAACTTTGTTACTAGAGAGGTCAGATCTACGTTCACAAAGTGTGGATCTGTTACTTGATTGTCCAGATCTAAATATTTATGTTCAAGAAGTGTGGATTTGCGACTGGAAAGTCCAAATCTACAAGTGGAAGTTGAAATTTAAAGTCAAGAACAGTAGATATGTTGTTTGAGTTCAGAGATCATGAACAATGGAAGTCGGATCTGGATCTAGAGATTATGAGATTGAGATATCATCACCACAGTCTGCTTGCTCGAGTCCTAATCGGGTATTACCTAATAATGTTCAGTTTGGTAATTTTTGGAGTCAAAATGTTTATATTAAGCTAGATAAAACAAATTTTCTTATCTTGCAAGCAATTATAGTCTCGTTTATGGAGGGACAAGGTTTAAATGGTTTTTAATTTGGCACATTTGCATGTCCATGAAAACTTATAGTTGATGGTACTGCAAACTCAGAATTCAAGAAATGGTACATTCTTAATCGTAAGCTGAGTAGCTGGTTGGTGAACACATTGTCCCAAGTAGTGTCAGCTCAAGTGATAAGTCCCCATTATCATAATGCATCATTTGAATTGTGGATAACAATTCAGAATTATTGTGCTATTAATAAAATGTCTCAGATTCAAGTGTTGAAAAAACAAATTCATAACATAAGGAAGGGCACGATGTCTATGATAAAGTATTTGACAAAGATGAAGGAGTTAGCGGATGGTATGTCCATTATAGGGGCTCCTATGGATGATGATGATCTAACTTCATATGTTTTTTTTTAATTAGATGCAAAGTATCTACTTATGACAACAGTATTACAGAGACAAAAGGATATAAATTGGGAAGAGTTTGAAGCTTCCATGTTGAGTTTAAAAGTGCCTTGTCTCAGTTACAGTGTTTTCGAGGTATTAACTCTTTGATTGTTCAAGACTCTGCACATTCTGTTAATTCATCTAAGATGAAAGGAAAGTTCACTATTGGGAGTCAACATTATCATGTTCAAAATTCTGGGTTTGGACAGTGTAACGGCCCACTTTAATTAATCCTGATTAACTACTAAATTACAGACTAAGAACCTAAATTCAGACCCACTTGCACGTCGCGGAAAAGTCTACGGCATTCCTATTGAGGTAAAAATTGATTTTTTTGTGTGCCGAGTGTTTATTATTTTACTATTATTTAATTTCGTGCCGCACTAATTAAGAATTGTGTTTGGTCACGTTATGCGCGTAAAGTGACGAGAGTGTACGACGTCACAGTGTGCGCGTAACGCGGGTGTATGGGATAATCTGAGATTTAGTTGTCACATCGCACATCCCATCACATCACCTATCCAATCACCATACTTCAACCCATTCCCCACTTTTCTTTCTCCTCTCAAAAAAAAAATCTCTCCTCACCCACTCCCTCTCTACCTGACTTTTCTTTTGCCCCCTTTCATTTTCATTTCCTTCTCCATTTCCAACTCCTCACCACACCAAGCCCTCCATCACTCTCAACTCGGTCGCACATCTCTTGCGGTACTCTTTCCACTCGGTGACGCTTATGAAGATCTCTGAATCAAGGTAAGTGTGTTAACTTTTGTGAAGAAGAAGATCCCCAACAGGTTAGGCCTGACTGCACAGGTCCATGTGGGTCGGGCAGCCAAGGCCCGGGACGGACCGTGCCTGGCCGAACCTGGGTGGCCCTGGTTGGGCCGAACCGGGCCCGGTTTGGGCCCAACCCACTCCAAATTAATTTTAATCAATTAAAAATTTAAAAATTAAATAAAATACATTTTTAAATCAAATAAATATCATAAAATAGGAAAATAGCTAGAAAATTATGGAAAAATATAGGAAAATAAAGAAAAATTTAATAAAGTATGAAAAATATAAAAAAGTAGTTTTGAGGACTTTTTGGGGCCACCGGCACCCCGGTATAACTCAAAAAGTGTGCCGAAATTAAATTTTTGAAACAAAATCTCAAATTTTTGGTCACACATTATAAATTCACTTAATATGACTCTAAAATAACAAAAGTCTTATAAGTGGATACTAGGAACTTAGGAGACTATAATCCGGTATCAGACACGTATCTCGAGGTGTGAGCATGATATTTTGGAGAGATATTTGCGATTGTTTGAGAAAAGTAAACCCACGAGAAATTTATCTTTGAATTTACTTATTTCTCTTATAAATTATTTAGTTCACATTACTTTTCGCCAGTTCAACTCGCATGTTTACTCTATTCCCGCGTGTATCTGTGTATGGTTAAAGGGATGATATGATTCATTTTCGACTCTCTCGTTGATGATGATGTAATTGTTGCTACGATGTTGGTCATATCTTAGGCAATGCGTGAGATATCTCTCAGCGAGTCGATGATCTTGGGAGCGAGTTGACGTGAGGCTCACCTCCGTCACAGATTTCCTCTCCTTTGAGGTGTTGGGCGGAATTCTACCTTCCGAAAGATCCTCATTTCAACCGTGAAGAGGGGGTGTGGATCTCCCACCTCCAGGGCCTTCTCGGTGTACTATTTTCGCCCAGGGCTCGAGAGCTGTACACCACACCCGCGTTCCATATTCTCGATTATATCACGACTTATATTCATGCTTTGCATTTCTGTTCATTTACTTTATATGCATGAATTTTAGCCGTTTTTTTGGATTTCTTGTAAATACTAACTGGATTTCTTTGGGATTTACTCACTGGAACTTGTCATTGTTTGTTGGTGGCAAGTTGCAGATCCTACGACGAGCCGGGGGAAGGCGGTGATTGACGACTACCTCTAATTTGGAGTGCCTCCATTAGCTTACTTGTTGGTGTTTTTATTTACATATACATGCTTTTTGGGATCATTTTAGGAAACGTTTTCATCTGATACATGTATATTGACACCTAATATACATTTTTGTCGCCTTAACTGAAATAAATGGTATCCTTTTGCTGGGTTTCCACCCCATAAGTTGTTAATTAATGCATAACTTGTTTACATTAATTATATGGATGTTATTAAGACTTCCGCTATTAAAAATGACCTGAAAAGAATTAAAATAAATAAATTAAGTTGTAACCTTCTTAACTTAGCATATTTCGATAGAATATTAATCTTTTAAAACAAAAAATTTACTAAGTCGGATTACAAGATGAATAGTTCGCGGGTCGTCATAGACAGGTGTACAGGTGACGTAGCATGGCTCAATGACGTGTTCGGCGACGTGGCAATGCCCTATTTGCCTCGGGATTTGAGGCCGTCACAATTGGTATAAGATCCTAGGTTTAGGCAAACCTAAGGGAAATTTTAATACAACCGAATAAAACTTAGCAACAAACATTAGATATGGAAATCAAAAGATTCTAACTTAGAACTTTGGTTGGGAAGCAAAGTGAGCAGGTAGTACTAGGACTTTTATGTGTATATATTGATTGCAATACTTATGGTCATGTATTACAACGCTGATTTGCGGCACGTTCGCAATTTGCGGATTTGACATGAATGGACGACCTGTTCTTCATACGAATGATAGGGGCCAGACGAGTGGCTCGACACTTTCCGATTCGGATCAGATCTTGCACGACACCTGCCGATTCGGATCAGATCTTGCACGACACGGTCGCACTCCATAGTTTGCAGCTCGAGGAGATTTTTCGATTGCTTCGAGTGCAGGCACCAGCCACACCGACCCCTGCCACACTCACCGCCACCACTACTATAGAGCAGACAGTTGTCCCTCTGACTATTCTGGTGACCCCACTCATGACCACTACTACCGAGATACTACCAGCGGTCACTACATCATTGACTACGCCGGCCGTGGCACCGACACTGATTCCACCCCAGGCGATCACATTCAAGACCTCTTTATCAGCTGAGGCGAAGTTGATTAAAGAGTTTGTTAGTTTTCAGTCAGGCTACTATTATGGAGGCGGAGACCCATAGGTAGCTTGGAAGTAGATCCTTTCACACGAGAAACTTCATGGACTTTTGAGGATTCACGACAGCATACAAACAAGGATTTTCGGATTCATGCTCAGGGGAGATGTTGCAGTATGGTGGACCGCCCACGGAGAGTCGAGTACTTGGGCAGAGTTCAAAAAATTCTTCTACGATCAGTATATCCCGATTGAGATTCAGCTGAGATTGAGGGAGTAGTTCTTGACACTGAGGCATGATAGCCGGATAGTGTCGCAATACGTGGAGAGATTCAAATACCTACTTACTTTTGCGATGGAAGAAGTTAGGACCGAACGACTTCAAGTCCACTACTTTATTCGAGGACTCCGACCAGAGATTGAGGACGCGATTCTGTCGACATGAGCCAGGACTATAGAGGAAGTTTACGAGAGGGCGTTGGCCTACGAGTCATTTTTTTATGTGGAATGAAGCCGTCTCCACTCCAATGCATAACGAAAGCCATAAAGGCTAGGGACAGAAAAGGCAAGAGGAATCGCAATATAAGAGATCAGAGGGGACAGAGGGGTAGATATGATGATGGCCATACCATCCACGAACATGAAGTTGTACCTGCGCAGCCACAATAAGTTATGGTAGTCCAGCAGCTGCAGAGAAAGACTTAGGGTCAGGGCCAGAGTGGCAGAGACGGGAGTCAGTAGTGGCAGGGACAGGGCCATACGGCTAGAGGACAGTAGGGTCAAGGCTCGAGACATATGCAAAATGTCACGTGTTTCAGATGTAGACAGAAGAGACACTACAAGAGTGAGGTTAGCGACCACTCAGGAAATTTTGACCCTCGCAAGGATAATAGAATCCGATGAGGCCTGTGAGTATACTTAAGGATGTCCCAGCAGCACGAGAATTCCCAGATGTTTTTCCTAAGGATCTACCTGGATTACCTCTTCTCAGAAAGGTAGAATTTATGATTGAGTTAGTGCTAGGCACACAACCTATATCAAGCAGACCTTACCGTTTGTCACGGCTAGAACACGAGGAGTTGAGGGCTCAACTAGAGGATCTATCGAATAATGGTTTCATACACCAGAGTATGACATCCTGGGGAGCACCAGTCTTATTTGTAAGAAAGAAAGACGGTAGTATGAAGATGTGTATAGACTACCGAAAGTTGAATTAGGTGATAGTCACGAATAGGTATCCTTTGCCCAGGATCGATGACCTATTTGACCTGTTGGCCGGAGCAAAGTTCTTCCAGATTGATATGAGATCTCGATATCATCAAGTGCGGATCAGAGATGAGGATGTACATAAGACGACGTTCAACACACGTTACGGGTTATTTGAGTTCACCGTCATGCCGTTTAGGTTGACATACACGCTAGATGTGTTTATGGATTTGATGCATCGAGTCTTAAGGCCGTTTTTAGATCGATTCATGATAGTCTTCATCGATGACATCTTTTTTTACTCCAGGACTCATGCGGACAAACGAGAGGCATCTCAGAGAGACGTTGGAGACTTTGAGGGAGCACATATTATACGCCAAGTTCAATAAGTACTAGTTTTGGCTTTCTGAGGTAAAATTCTTGGGACACGTGATCAGCGACCGAGAAATTTCAGTGGACTTGAGTAAGATTAACGCTATCATCGACTGGCCTACACCAGAGTGCGCGACGGACATCAGGAGCTTTTTAGAATTGACAAGATATTATCGACGCTTTGTACAAGACTTCTCCAAAATTGCAGCGCCGATGACTAGATTGACCAAGAAGGACGTGACTTTTCCATTGGTCCAGTGAATGCGAGACAACCTTCATAGAGTTGAAGAAGAATTCGACTTCTGTACCATTGTTAGTGTTGCTAGAGCTAGGCGAGGAGTTGACTGTTCATACGGATGCTTGTGACACCATATTGGGATACGTACTGATGCAAGGAGAGAGAGTGATAACTTATTTATCGCGTCAGTTGAGGAACCATGAGAGGTACTATCTAATGCATGACCTGGAGCTTGCAACGGTCGTATTTACACTAAAGGTGTGGAGACACTACCTTTATGGTGAGAGGTACACACTGCATACAGATCATAAGAGTTTGAAGTATCTTTTCACCCAAAAGGACCCGAATATGAGGCAGCGACGGTGGTTGGAATTGCTGAAAGACTACGACTTTACAATCAAGTATCAGCCATGGAAGACGAATGTCGTAGCAGATGCCCTTAGCAGGAGAATACAAACGGTGAGACGGTAGTTTGCCAGATGACCCACGAGTTTGGTTTACTCGAGGCGGCAACAACTATGAGTTTGTCAGAGGTTCCAGATACTGCAAAAGCACATATTTGCGGACAGATGAGAGTACCGACAGTATCTATTCCGCACATTTTGAAGTGTCAGAGAGCTGATGTGATATATCAGAGGTTCGAGAACATGGCGCATAGTCCAGATTACCAGATTGGCTTGAGTCCATTGATGAGCATTTGAGACACCGAGGTAGATTGTGGATTTCGACAGTAGCAGAGTTACGCGATGATATTCTTCAGGAGGCTCAAAGATCTAGGTACACAATGCATCCCTGTATGACCAAAATTTACTATGATATGCGACGACTATTTTTGTGGTAAGAGATGAAGGCAGATGTCAACCAATATGTGAGGAGTTGTGAGGTATGTCAGCAGGTTAAAGCTGAACACAGGAAGCTTGGAGGACTCTTACAGCCACTACCTATCCCACAGTGAAAATGGGAACACGTCACGATGAACTTTGTTAGATGGTTGCCGACGACTTTGCGCAAGCATGATGCTATTTGGGTAGTCATGGATCGACTGACGAAATCAACGCATTTTGTCCTAATCTCCATGAAATATAGCTTTCCATAGCTGAGCACGCTCTTCGAGCGAGAAATTATCGGATTGCACGGAGTGTCAGTATCTATAATGTCAGACAGAGACAGTCGATTTATTTCGTAGCTTTGACAGGCCATGCAGGAGTGGTAAGGTACCGAATTGCAGCTCAGCACGGCTTCGTCCGCAGAATGACGGGCAGTCTGAGAGACTTATTCAAATTCTTGAGGACATGCTCAGAGCCTGTGTGCTACAGTTTGGAGGGATGGGATGAGATTTTGCCACTTTATGAGTTTGCCTGCAACGATAGCTATCGGGCTAGTATTAGGATGCCACCATTTGAGGCTCTATATGGGAGACCATGCAGATCATCAGCTTGCTGGGCAGAGCCCGATGACGTAGCTATCGTTGGGCCTGAGATTGTTGTAGATCATATAGAGAAAGTTAGGCTGATTCGTTAGAGGTTACAGGCTGCTCAGGATAGACAAAAGAAATACGCGAACAAGTACCGCGATGGAGTGAGTTATGAAGTGCATGATTGGGTCTACTTGAAGGTTTCTCCCTTTAAGGGTCACCAGAAATCTGGGATCAAGGGAAAGCTTCAATGGAGATTCATCAGGCCGTTTTTGATAGTTCGACGTGTTGGGGAGGTTACTTATCAGTTAAGATTGTCGAGCCAGTTGGCAGGGGTTCATGATGTTTTTCACATCTCTATGTTGAGGCTAGCCAGATCAGGACCGAGACCGATGGTTGATATGACTAGGATCGAGGTCAAACCGGATGTGACATACGAGGAGCACCCCATTAAGATAGTGGATCGCAAGGTATAGACTCTCAAAGGGAAAGAAATATTATTTGTACTCGTTCGATGACAGTATCATAAGAACGAGGGTCTCATTTGGCAGAAAGTCTATCGTGCGAGCCCCACTTGTTCCAAGGTAAAGATTTAATTAATTTTGAATTTTGAGACAAAAATCCTTTTAGTTGGGAAGATTGTAACGACTCGCTTTAATTAATCACGATTAACTAACAAATACAGATTAAGATCCTAAACTCAGACACACGTAGACGTCGCGAAAAAGTCTAGGATACGCTTAATGAGGTAAAAATTGATATTTTTGTGTGGCGAGTGTTTATTATTTTACTATTATTTAATAATTCGTGCCGCGCTAATTAAGAATTGCGCTTGGTCACGTTATGCCTAAGTAGTGACGAGGGTGTACAACATCGCGATGTGCGCTAACGCGGGTGTATGGGATAGTCTGGGATTTAGTTATCACATCACACGTCCCATCGCATCACCTATACAATCACCATACTTCAACCCATTTCCCACTTTTCTCTCACCACTCCAAAATAAAAAAAATCTCTCTCCCCCACCCACTCTCTCTCTACTCGACTCTTCTTCTTCCCCATCTCATTTTCATTTTCTTCTCCACTTCCAACTCCTCACCATCAAGCTCTCAATCACTCTCTCAACTCGGTCGAACATCTATTGTTGTGTTTTCTCCACTCAACGATGCTCGCGAAGATCTCTGAATCGAGGTGAGTGTGTCAATTTTTGTTAGCTTTTGTAGAGAAGTTTAGAGTTTAATGATGATGATATTGTTGGATGGTTGTTGTTATTAGGTTGTTGGTGGTGTTGTTGTTGTTGTAATTGTTGTTCTTATGTGCTTAAACAAAAAAAACAAATCGTCTCTACAGAGCATAGACAATTCGAAGAACAAAATCCTCAACAAGGTTGGCCTGCTGGCCAAGCCCATGTGGGCCGGGCTGCCCAAAGCCAGGCGGGCCGGCAAGGCCCTGGTTGGGTCGAACTGGACCCAACCCACCCGAAATTGATTCTAATTAATTAAAGATTTTAAAAAATTAAATAAAATACATTTTTAAATCAAATAAATATCAAGAAATAGGAAGAATAGCTAGAAAATTATGAAAAAATCTAAAAAAAACAAGAAAAATATAATAAAATAGAAAATACAAATGTAGTTTTTTAGGACTTTTTGGGACACCGGCACCCCGGTATAACTCGAAAAGTGTGTTGAAATTAAAATTTTGAAACAAATCTCAAATTTTTTGTCACACATTATAAATTCACTTAATGTGACTCTATAATAATAAAAGTGGTATAATTGAATACCAGGGACTTATGAGACTATAGTCGGGTATTAGGTGCATATTTCGAGGCGTGAGCGGGACATTTTGGAGAGATATTTGTGATTGTTCGAGGTAAGTAAACCCACGAGAAAGTCAGTTTAAAATTTACTTATTTTTCTTGTAAATTATTTAGTTCACATTACTTTTCGCCAGTTCAACTTGCATGTTTACTCTATTCCCGCCTGTGTATGTGTATGGTTGAAGAGACGGTGTGACACATTTTCGGCTCTCTCGTTGATGAAGATGTAATTGTTGTTACGGTGTTGGTCATACCTTAGGCTACGCGTGAGATATCTCTCAACGAGTCGATGATCTCGAGAGCGAATTGACGTGAGATTCATCTTCGTCACAGACTTCCTCTCCATTGAGGCGTTGGACGGAAGTCTACACTCCGACCAACAGAGATCCTCATTTCAACCGTGAACAGGGGGTGTGGATTTCCTCACCTCCAAGGCCTTCTCGATTTAGTATTTACGTCCTAGGGCTCGACAGTTGTACACCACACCCGCGTTCCATATTCTTGATTATATCACGACTTATATTCATACTTTACATTCTTGTTCATTTACTTTATATGCATGAATTGTAGCCGTTTTCTTGGATTTCTTGTGAATAATAACTGAATTTCTCTGGGATTTACTCATCGGAACTTGTCATTGTTTGTTGGTGGCAAGTTGCAGATCTTACGACGAGCCGGGGGAAGGCGGTGATTGGCGACTACCTTTGATTCGGAGTGCCTCCACTAGCTTACTCGTAGGTGTTTGTATTTACATGTACATAATTTTTGGGATAATCTTGGGAGACTTTTTCACCTTATACATGTATATTGACACCTATTATACATTTTTGTTGCCTTAATTGATATACACGGTATCTTTTTGCTGGGTTTCCACCCCATAGGTTGTTAATCAATGCATAACTTGTTTACATTAATTATATGCATGTTATTAAGACTTCCGCTACTAAAAATAACCAGAAAAGAATTAAAATAAACAAATTAAGTTGTAAACTTCTTAACTTAGCATATTTCGATAGAATATTAATCTTTTAAAACAACGAAGTTTACTAAGTCGGATTACAAAACGGATAATTCGTATGCCGTCATAGACATGTGTACATGTGACGTAGCATGGCTTGGTGACGTGTCCGGCGACGTGGCGTTGCCCGATTTGCCTCTGAATACAGGGCCGTCACAGACATATTGATGGTAATAGTGTTGGGTTTTGGGGTTCATACTCAGCGGAGATTACAAAACAATTTTGACAAAAACCCCGACAGTATCCGAATCTAATTCCATTAAAAACGTTTAAACCATGAAAACTTAATCATACCTCGGTCGCAATGTACCTTTCTGAAGTTTAATCGATCTCTAAGGCGCTGCCAGCAACGAACGCCCTCTATCAGCAGTCCACACACGAACGGCGGCCGAGATTTGAAGTGCTAGCTTCGAGAGAATACCAGATATTTTTGTTTCTCTCCAAAATGATCCAGAACATACCAAAAACCCTAAGTCGTTTCTAAAACGAAAATAGAGTTTCGGCCTTTTGATCTTTCGTATGTGTATTGTAACTTAAAGCGTCTATTTATACAACCCTTGTATATAGACGGTTAAGTAAATTACACATATAACCTAACTTAAAGAAGTATAAGTGTAATACACCACAAGGACGTTTCTGTCATGAATTTTATCACATAAAATTCGTTTTTCTGAATCATCTTAAAATCTCGCAAAACCATTCTTAGTGTGCGTCCCAATAGGCTCATACAACGTTAGCAGTGTACCAAAACACATTTTGGTATACAAGTCATAAGCAGTCTCTAGCAAGACATTATGACTACCCAAGTTGTACGAATATCAAATCGATACAACCTAATCAATAGTGTATATAACATCCTTTTATCACACGATATCCTTTTGATCAAACATAAGGCATGGAATTGTCATCCAACATGTTCAATCGTACTAGTCTCGATCTCTAGGTAGACTGAAAACATCCAAGTGACATTGATCAATATCGATTCACTTAGACTTAGGCCTTTTAACAGTCTAACACATCGAGGGATCCACTAGATATCTCTCTTTATATGAGAGGGACAAATTCTATCTCGATTACACAACTTCATCACATTGCTCACACAGTAACCAATCACAACCTTTATAATCGTCCGGTTAAAGACAACGTTTGATTGTGTCAAATCACTGTGTTCCTACTGTTGAAGTCTCTGGTAATCTCAAGTCAGAGGACTAGAATATATACCTATCATGAGAAACAACTATGACTTAATCCATGTGATGTTCTCATAACGGGTCGGTCCAGTACTTTGTTCCCTAACAAGTACTCGTGATCTTGATTTGTATCCCTATACGTATAATCATCATATGATCATCAATCAAGACTCGCACTAGTCTTAATTCATTATAGTTCCCAGTATAATGATCGACTAGGGACATTTAGGATATTTATGTAAATACCCATGGATCTTATTATAATGTAAACATGCAAATTAATTATAATAAACAACAAATGAAATCCTCTATTTTATTAACTAAAAGTATTCATAAAGACGGTTAATGGATTGACCTAGGGCACATGCCCCATAATCTCCCACTTGCACTAGGGCCAATCATACATGCATCTAATGCCTAATGATCTAACATGACCATCATGTTTTGCTTGTGGAAGAGCTTTTGTCAATGGATCCGCAACGTTGTCTTCAATAGGTACTCTTCATATCTTTACGTCTCCCCTCTCAATAATTTCTCTGATGAGATGAAAACGCCTGAGTATATGTTTGGATCTGTGGTGTGATCTTGGTTCCTTGGCCTGTGCTATTGCCCTGTTATTGTCACAATACAAACAAACAGGGTTAGCAATACTCGGAACCACACCTAGTTGAGAAATGAACTTTTTGATCCAAACCGCCTCCTTTCTTTGCATCGGACGCCGCAATATACTCACTTCGTTGTAGAATCCGCCACGATCTCTTGCTTCGAACTTTTCCACTTTATCGCACCCCCATTCAAAGTAAACACATATCCAGATGCGATCTAAAATCATCTATATCAGTTTGAAAACTTGCATCTCGTGTAACCATTTACAACTAGATCATTTTCAAAACCTCCATAGACCAAGAACACTTCCTTAGTCCTTCTTAAGTACTTAAGGATGTTCTTTATCGCTATCCAAAGTGACTCTCACCTGGATCCGATCGATATCGCCTTGTAGTGCTCAAAGCATATGATACATCGAGTCGAGTGCATAACATGGCATACATGATAGATCCAATAGCTGATGCTTATGGAATCTTATTCATACGGCCTCGCTCATCATTTGTCTTAGGACATTGAGTCTTCTTGAGACTTATCCCATGAGACATTAGCAACAATCCTCTTTTAGAGTCTTGCAAACCGAACCTATTCAAAGCACCTTGTCTATGTAAGCACTCGACTTAGACCGATTAGCCTCTTAGATCTATCCCTATAGATCTTTATCCATATGATATAGAAATTTGCATCTCCTAAGTCTTTCATTGAGAAACACTTTCCTAACCAAGACTTGACATTCGCAATGTTTGGATGTCATTTCCAATGAGTAATATATCATCAACATACGAGTACGAGAAAAACAACTACACTCCCACTCGACCTTCTTGTTTACACAAGGCTCATCTTCGTTCTTAATAAAATCAAAATCCTTGATTGCTTCATCAAAATGAAGATTCCAACTCCGAGAAGCTTGCTTTAATCCATAAATGGATCTTTGAAGCTTGCATACCTTCCTAGAATTCTCAGGATGTACAAAACCTTCGAGGTTGTGTCATATACACGTCCTCAAGCAGCTTTCCATTAAGAAATGTTGTTTTTACATCCATTTGCCATATTTCATAGTCATAATATGCAGCAATGGCAATTAAAATTCTTATGGATTTAAGCATGGCGACTGGCGAAAAAGTTTCATCATAATCAACACCTTGAGTCCGCTGAAACCTTTTGCTACTAGTCTTGCTTTAAAATTATGCACTTTGCCATCCATGTCAGTTTTCTTCTTGAAAACCCATTTACATCCAATGGTCTTACCACCTTCAAGTAAATCAACCAAGTTCCAAACTTGGTTATCATACATGGATTGCATCTCGAGTTCATGGCACTTAGACATTTATCCGAGTCCGGTCCGGACATAGCCTCATGATAAGTGGTGGGCTCATTTTGGTCTATAAGCAACACATAACGACTATCAGTAATGAGAAATCCGAATCTCTCTGGCTCATGTCTTACCCTACTAGATTTACGTGGGCCTTGTGTCACTTGCGGAGGTTCAACTGGTTCGGAACGTTGTTGAACTTCCAGTAGCGGTTCAGTGTTTACCTGTGATTCTTGAACTTCTTCAAGATTTATTTCTTTCCCACTAGTGTCTTTTGAAATAAACTATTTTTCCATAAAGGCACCATACCGAGCAACAAACACTTTGTTCTCAGCGGGATTATAAAAGTAATATCCTTTTGTTTCCTTAGGATACCCCACAAATAAACACTTGTCAGATTTAGGTGCTAGTTTTTCCGAGACTTGTCGCTTTACGTAAGCCTCACAACCCAAAATCTTAAGAAAAGACAAACTAGGTCTCTTCCCGTACCATATCTCATATGGTGTTTTATCAACCGCTTTAGAAGGAACTCGATTTATAGTGAAAGCTGCAGTTTGTAATGCATAACCCCAAAAGGATAATGGAAGATTTGCATGACTCATCATAGATCGAACCATATCTAATAAGGTTCGATTTCTCCTTTCAGAAACTCCATTCCATTGTGGAGTTCTTTGGTGGAGTCAATTGGGAGACAATCCCACAATTTCTAAGATGATCATCAAATTCTTGGCTTAAATACTCACCACCTCGATCTGATCGAAGTGTTTTGATAGTTTTACCAAGTTGATTTTGCACTTCATTTTGAAACGTTCGAAACATCTCAAATGATTCAGCTCTATGTTTCATAAGATATACATAACCATATCTGTTGAAATCATTAGTAAATGTAATGAAGTACTGATAACCTTATCTAGCCATTATGTTTATAGGACCGCATACATCAGTATGTATTAGACCCAATAAATCACTTGCCCTTTCATTGTATCTAGTAAAGGGACTTTTAGTCATCTTGCCTAGTAAACAAGATACGCACGTTTCATATGTTTCTAAATCAAATGAATCTAGAAGTCCATCTTTATGGAGCTTCGTTATGCATTTCTCATTTATGTGCCCGAGACGACAATGCCAAAGATAGGTTTGATTCAAATCATTTGACTTGAATCTCTTTGTATTTATGTTAAAGAATGGAGTATCAGTGGACTTTTTCATGCTTAGAATATAAAGACCATCATACAAATCAGCATTTGCATAAAATATGCCTTTACGAGAAATGGAACATCTATTATTAGCAATAATAAAATCAAAACCATCCATATCCAAACATGAAACATAAATAATGTTTCGCTCAAAGTGAGCACAAAATAACAATTATTTAAAGTTAAAATAAGTCCACTGGATAAAACTAAGTCATATGATCCAACATCCAGGCGCAAAGAAACTTTGCTCCATTCCTACGCGGAGGATGACTTCTCCTTTCTCAACTTTCTACTTGGTGAGTCCCCGCACATTTATACAAATGTGAGATCCACATCCGGTATCTAATACCTAGGAATCACTAGTAGATAAATTAATTTCAATAACATAAATACCTGTAGTGGTAGTCGTACTACCCTTTTTCTTCCTTAGATCTTCCAGATAGAGTTTGCAATTTCTTCTTGTTCCCTTTCCCTTTTGAACCATCAACGCATTACTAGAGGGTTTCTTGATATTTTGTTCAGCGATTTTGAGCATCAAATACGACTCTGAAATTGATTTCTCCATATTATTCATATTGTAGTTCATCACAAATTATGAGTAACTTTCTGGTATTGAATTTAGGATCAAATCCATAGCTAACTCTTGGCTTATGAGAAATCCGAGTCTATCAAGCTGGTCAGCATAGCCCTTCATTTTAGAACATGAGGACTAACTAACGCACCCTCTGTCATCTTGCAAGAATGTAGGTTTTTGACTGTCTCGAACCTTTCTTGCCTAGCTTGTTGTTGGAACATTTCCTTCAGTGTTATAGCGATGTTGTAGGCTTCCATTAGTTCCATGTCCTTCTGAAGTTCAGGAACCATAGTTGCCAGCATAATACATGCAACATCAGTAGAATCGTTGACATGTTTATTATGCGCATCCTTCACAGCTTTCATAGCATTGGTTGGTGGGTCCTAGGGATTGGAGCATCCAGGACATACAACTTGTGTTCATGCTTAAGAACAATTCTCAAGTTTCTGAACCAGTCAAGAAAGTTGGTCCAAGATATCTTATCCTTCTCAAGGATGGATCGCAGTGACAGGGGATTATTGTTACTTGAAGAGGCCATTGATCTACAATAAAGATTATGCAAAGTTTATTTTAGTATAGAGGAATAGACTCCCACTAAATTAACAACCATCCTAAAACGTACTGTTTATTTAGGGGACTAAAAACCATATTTCACCTAATTCTATGATAGCTATGGCATGAAACACATAACTAGATTATTTAGGTAGGTAACAATTACCAATTACATCTTATGTAATTTTTAGATCCTTTTATGAGATATGGGACATCTTATGTCTTAGCATGTTTTTATCTCATCATTTGCCTAAAGCTCAAAACTATTTTGATGACTTTATTAAGTCGGACCATTTTAAACATTGAGGTAACTCTTACCCAACTTGTCTCACCAAGATAACACAATACACCCAACTATGGCTAAAACTATATTAGTGTGATCGAGGCCTTGACAAGTGTTTAAAATGGATGGCACGAGACTTAAAATTTAATATAGGGATTTTATTCAGTTTTAGTGATTTTATGTAAACAATGAAATATCATATATTTTATTGATTTGTTCAATCACTAAACAATTTGGAAATTTTTATACTATTCACTAATAAAAGAATTTCCGTGCGCTAGGATTAGTTAGGCTAATGGTCCATTGTACGTTTGGTCAATCAGCGCCCCGTTTTTTTTTTTTTTTTTTTTAGACGACGAATCTCAATTCCGAAAATTGAAATTCGCTATAGAAAATCATATTTTTTGCTGATTTTACTATACTAAATCTACCCCTTAATTTATCCAAAATTAAGTCAATTAAAACATTTTTAATTAACCAGGGCCCACATCTAACTAATCATCTTATCCTAATCCAATTAGGACTTTAGATATTTGAATCCTAGCATATCACCAATAACAAAATTCTTGATATTTATCTCCTATCCAATAGGGATAACGAAACCAATTTTGATTATATCTCCTAATCTAATTTGTTATCTATCTTTATAAAAATAGAAAGTTCATAACAAAATAGATATAATGAGATAAAAAAACAATTTCAAAAATTAATTATTTGCAATTTCGGTCCTCATCCAGATAATCACAAATATGTTATTGAATCATGAACTACTATCCCAATCGAACCTAATCATATTAGTTTCGAATTAATATTCAGCCTTATACAATTCAAGAAACGTAAGACAATGTAACCTAAATATGCATACTGAATTACAGAGATTTCATCCATGCATCAATACACGAAAAATAAAGATTATACCTAATGGTGTCATGGATCACAGAACACGAAATTCAATTCATTGAAATTATTTGAATTAACCTAACATGGTTACTAGCATGTAAGAAATTGACTTTAATTAAATCACGAATATATGTATCATATACACAAAACATGATAATAAATCTCACATGAAACTTATGTATATCAAATATACCACTGTTGGGTTTTGGGGTTCATACGCAGCGGAGATTACAAAACAATTTTGACAAAAACCCCAACAGGATCTGAATCTAATTCCATTAAAAACGTTTAAACCATGAAAACTTAATCATACCTTAGTCGTAATGTACCTTTCTGAAGGTTAATCGATCTCTAAGGCGGCGCGCACAATGACGAACGCCTCTCTATCAAGATCCCACACACGAACGGCGGCCGAGATTTGAAGTGCTAGCTTCGAGAGAATACCAAATCTTTTTGTTTCTCTCCAAAACGATCCAGAGCATACCAAAAACCCTAAGTCATTTCTAAAACGAAAATAGAGTTTCGGCCTTTTGATCTTTCGTATGTGTATTGTAACTTAAAGCGTCTATTTATACAACCCTTGTATATAGACGGTTAAGTAAATTACACATATAACCTTACTTAAAGAAGTATAAGTGTAATACACCACAAGGACGTTTCGTCATGAATTTTATCACATAAAATTCAGTTTTTTCGAATCATCTTAAAATCTCGCAAAACCATTCTTAGTGTGCGACCCAATAGGCTCATACAACGTTGGCGTGTACCAAAACACATTTTGGTATACAAGTCATAAGCAGTCTCTAGCAAGACATTATGACTACCCGAGTTGTACGAATATCAAATCGATACAACCTAATCAATAGTGTATATAACATCCTTTTATCACACGATATCCTTTTGATCAAACATAAGGCATGGAATTGTCATCCAACATGTTCAATCGTACTAGTCTCGATCTCTAGGTAGATCGAAAACATCCAAGTGACATTGATCAATATCAATTCACTTAGACTAGGCCTTTTAACGAGTCTAACACATCGAGGATCCACTAGATATCTCTCTTTATATGAGAGGGACAAATTCTATCTCGATTACACAACTTCATCACATTGCTCACACAAGTAACCAATCACAACCTTTATAATCGTCCTAGGTTAAAGACAACGTTTGATTGTGTCAAATCTTTGTGTTCCTAATGTTGAAGTCTCTAGTAATCTCAAGTCGAGGATGGAATATATACCTATCATGAGAAACAACTATGACTTAATCCATGTGATGTTCTCATAGCGGGTCGGTCCAAGATTTTTGTTCCCTAACAAGTACTCGTGATCTTGATTCGTATCCCTATACGTATAATCATCATATGATCATCAATCAAGACTCGCACTAGTCTTAATTCATTATAGTTCCCAGTATAATGATCGACTAGGGACATTTAGGATATTTATGTAAATACCTATGGATCTTATTATAATGTAAACATGCAAATTAATTATAATAAACAGCAAATGAAATCCTCTATTTTATTAACTAAAAGTATTCATAAAGACAGTTAATGGATTGACCTAGGGCACATGCCCCATCAAATAGAGGCAATGGTTCTAGTAACAGAGGTCACGTAAGTGGTAGGAATCGTGGTCGTGATGGTTTCAAACTTCAAAATAATAACCAACCTACATGTCAAATTTATGAAAAATTTGGACATTCAAAAGTTGTGCGCTATTTTCACGCTGACATGAAATATATAGGGAGTCAGCAATGCCAAGTTCCTCCACAGCATATTCAGTGATCATTTCCTATGCAAGACTCTTTAAAAATATTTTCTTTTGTGCAACTAAATATGTTCCTCATAGTTCATGGTATATGGATAGTGGAGCATCCTCACATGTGACGTCTTACTAATCTCAAATGACAAACTATACACCTTACGCATGTAACCAGTCTCTTATGGTTGGTAATGGTTAGTACTTATATCACTCGCACGGGATCTGCACTAATTCCTAATAATTGCTCAAGGTTATCATTAAATAATACTTTGTTTGTGCCTAGTATAAAAAAATCTTCTTAGTGTGTCATAATTAACTAGGGATAACAATGTGATAATTGAGGTTCTTAGCGATGTTCGCTTTGTGAAGGATATTCAAACCAATGAAGTTCTACCTTACGGATCTCTGCACGAAGGTCTCTATCGATTTTTAGACTCTCAGCATGAGTCTGTAAATACAACTACATTTCTTGTGTCCAAAAAGGGCCTATCTTCTCTGTGGCACGCTAGAATGGGTCATCCTACTCAGAAAACTCTTCGGTAGGTTTTGAATAATCATTTACATATACATTCTGATTGTTCTATTTGTGATGATCGTTCTCGTGGTAAAATTCATGTTCTTCCATTTTATTCTTCTAATAAAATTTCTGATCATGTTTTGGATTTAATTCATACTGATCTCAGAGGTCCTTCTTCAGTTACTTCTTCTAGTTGTTATAACTATTATATTCATTTTATTGATGACTATAGTAGGTTTACTTGGTTGTATCCTTTGAAGTTGAAGTCTGATGCCCTTAATGTTTTTTAAATTTTAAGACTTAGTTGAAAATCAATTTGAAACAACTAATAAACGAGTTCAATCTGATTCGGGGTGATGAATATCGAGTTTTAAAACTTGTTATTGATAAGTTTTGCTTGTTTTTCAACATTTTTATCCACACACGCATCAACAAAATAGTAAGGCCAAAATGAAATATAGACATATTATTGATATGAGTACCCTTCTTTCTGCCTGTAAGTTACCTCTTAAGTTTTGGTAGGATGCTTGTGAAACTGTAGCCTTTATTATCAATCGTTTACCTACCCCTGCGTTACGTGGTTATCTCCATATGTCAAACTATATAATCGGTCTCCTGATTATAATATTCTTAAGACTTTTGGTTGTGCTTGTTTTCCTTACCTACGACCCTATAATAATCATAATTATCAATTTACGTCTAAAATATGTGTATTTCTTGGGTACAATTCAGTTCACAAAGGATACAAATGTATGAATACTGTTGGAAGAATATTCATTACTCATAATGTGTTGTTTAATAAATATGAATTTCCTTTTAAGTCTTTAGTTTTTGGTTCTTATACTTCTTCTTATGCTACTCAGCATGTTCCTCATACTACAATTAGTTTTAGTTATTTTCCTAGTTGTAGTAGTGTTCCTTTTAATGTTAATCTTCTTCTTCTTATTCTTCTTCTTCTTCTTCTTCTTCTTCTTCTTCTTCTTCTTCTTCTTCTTCTTCTATGCCTATAGTTAGGGGAATCGTGGTTGGTGTGATGCTTTGAAGCCAAGGAGACTTCCATTGAAGGTAAAACAACCCTCTATACCCTTTTTTATGGTCCAAATGAATCACAAACTTGTGTTTGCTTCAATAATGGTGAAAAACATATTTTTTCTTTCCTGTTTGTTTTAGATTTGTGAAACTTTTGTGGAGAGCCCCAAGGGGGCGATACAGTCAGTACCATCAAAGAAGGACGGCTGCTTCGCCGCCGCCACTACTATCGATTTGGGGTTACGGACCTACCGTCATCAAAGTAGAGTGTGACAGCCTCAATTTCCCGCAAACTGGGCCCGCCCGGCCTAAGCCCACGTGGACCCCCGAGCTAGTCTAACAAGGTCAACGCAGGCCTAGTCAGCCTTTCAATCCCTCATTATACGTAAATTCTTAATTTTAAGTTGAGTTATTAATATTTTTCAAGATTTACAAATTTATGCGGAAGTAATTAATATATTAAATAACTTAACAATAATGTAGAAAGTTAAGCAACCTAATTGTGGAAACCCCGCATAAGTATATCATAAGAGGAGAGTAAATAAAGATTTACATGTCCAAAATCTCAGTGTTTGTAAAACAACAAAAGAATCACCTAGCTATGGAGCTTTCCCTCTGCTACTCGTTTGCGGCTCTACACTCAGTCAAACACGAGAATGACGAGCCCAGGTAAGTAAAATCCAGTAGAATCTAAATAGTAATTCAAGATAGAATGAAACAGTATAAAAGTCATGCAGATAAAAAGATAATTGTACGGAATGCATGATAATGAGACTTAAAACAATGAAAGTACAACAAGAATGAGTGTCAAAGGAAACAATAAAGAGAGGTGCCCAAGTAGTCTAAGACCACCGAATGCGGGTGCCACAGGGTCTGGGTCGCAGAGTCGCGGCAACGCCAAGCAGACTTGGGTCATAGGATGCTGCATCGCGGTACCTAGAATGTCGCGAATGGGGGATATCAATGGCGCCCCGGATAAAACACATCTCATTCCGACCGAATACCGTGACTCGAGGTCATGGCCCCGATTACGAGCCGGCGACCACTCCAATCAGAGACACGAGTACGACTCGCTTGGCCGTCGGACACTCATAAGTAAGTGAGAATTCCAAGAAAATAAAATGATTCAACATTAAACAAACATGCAAGCTCATTGAACTACTATACATTTTCTAACTGGTTTACTTACCGTTTCCGCGAACAATCCACATCATCCACAAGACGTCTCGTTCACGCCTCGATATACGCACCCAACACTTGACTCCTAAGTCCTTGGTGTCATTTATACCATTGAGGTCATATTACTTAAATCATTGAAATCGCAACTAAAATTAGGTGAAGTACACCTCATCTCCATCGCGTCGTCAAAATTCGTCGAAACGCACTCCTCGTCGAGGACCGATCGGATCAACAACGCGCCACTGCGCAGTTCATCGCACTGGCGTCGAAGCCGCGCCAACGCCATTCACCGCGGCACCGTCGTTCACTGCGCCGCCGCCAAATCCGCGCCGCCGCTGATCCCGCTGGGGCTGCTGTCCGCGAGCTCCTCGTCGGCGTCCCGATCCCTGGACAGTCGTTCGCAGCCTCCGCGTCGCCCGCCGTCAGTGTCTCGCTGCTGGCTCACTGTTGCTGGAGCTCCACCAAGGCGTCCTTGCTCGTTGTCATCCCCACACGGTCGCCACTGCTGGTTCACGCCACCCCTACGCACCAGCATCCTCCGTGGCTCGACGCTGCTCCGGCAGCTCGCTCCCTCGCATCACCGGCGAGCCTCCATCCGCGGCTGGAGCTCCGCCGCGTGTCTGCTGGTTGTCATCCGCACCAGCCGTCCACCCCGATTCGTCCGTGCCGGAGCCCGCCTCTCTCACCGCCATCTCTCTCCTTTCTCTTCTCCGATCTCTCTTCTTCCCTCTCTCTCTCTTTCTCTCTCCCTCTTATCTGATTCTCCCTCTCTACTTTCTCTCACCTACCGATCACTCTCTCTCTCTCTCTTGCCCTTATCCAAATCTAATGTGTCCTCGAGATTCGTGTGGTGCAAAACTCGATGCATATTAAAAACATAATTATTCAAATGATTTCCTTGAAAACTGGGTAGCGCGCATCTCGAGGAGCTAACTCGCCTCATTTTATAATCTCGATACTCGCATCACGAGGCGCATTCATTTTATATTATTTTAATGTGACCACCTTAAAACCACTATAGCCACCTTAAGCTGCTATGTCGGTTCCTTGTCGGCGCGCGACTCGTGGCGCGTCTCCGTTCGTGTTTCGGCCCACCAGATTTTGCGCATATACTTTTCTTTACAATTATCATTAATATCTTAAATTGAATATTCTCGGTGTCTCCACCCGAAATTCGGACATACGTATTCCGACGAATGGATCCTACATTCGACCCTGGCTTGACACGTGGCACAAGTCAAATTTTTGGGCCGTTACATAGAGTGGCGATGGTAGACCACCACCACCAAGGGGAGGTGGGGTTATGAGGCCCCCCTTCATGTGAGCCTGTGCTTACCACCGAATGGTACTGAGTACATTTCTTAGTTCTTTCAGATTTAGCTACTACTATGTGTGTGCATCGCCAGTGCAGTTAATAAATCATGCATTATAATTTATAGCGTAGTTGCTTATTTGCATAAATCTCTGTAGATGAAATAGTTGTAGTTCAATATTTGATCTTATGTTTATAAGTATCCAATCTACAAAGCTACCGCGGCTTTGCTAATATTTAGTTTTTAGTGCAGAGATTTACCAATATTCTAACATTGAAATCCTAGCTTTAGTCCCTCTAAAAAAAATAAAAAATATATATATGTGATAAAATAATAAAAAGAAGCTTAAGTATTATATATATAAATGATATATGATATGTATATATAAAGTAGAAATAAATAGAATGAAATAAATAGAAACATTATTAGTGGATTTCGGGGGTGTACTACCGCACCTCGACGACAGGAGACCCGTGGGACCCACACTAGTGGACTCCAAAATAAATCTAAGAATAAATTTGAATCAATATGACTTGTTCTTGATGTGAATGTGTCTTAAATTATTTAGATTCGAAATGTGGTCCACATTGGACTCCAAGCGCGCAAGGATCGAAAATAGAATTCACGACGAGTCGAGGTAAGTGAGGAGCTTGCTTAATTATCAAATATGGCATGATATTACTTATGTTAGGACATACGTTTTTAATTAGAAACTTGGAAAATGGGTTGCATCATGTTATTGGCTTGAATGTATGTATCTATGGAATATGAGTACATTTGTTTTCCCTACTTATGATATTCATTGCCCAAAGACGTTTGTGGAGTCTCCACCAGGGCATTATTAGCAAGTAATATATAATGCCCTAAGATGTTTGTAGTGCCACCGAGGGCTTTACTATTTATTGTCTTAGGATGTTTGTGGAGTTTGCCACCGAGGGCTTTACTTATCCAATAGAATTTATATGTGTATCAATTAGGGACTTGAGTTGGAGTTTCCTTCTCTTGTACTTTATGATAGAGGGACGTGCATCGATTGTGGCTTTGGATGAACCTACTATTGGGTTAATGGGACTAACGAGAGGGTACATAAGGCATGTATGTCGTCTAGTGGTTGCCATCACCTCTGAGGGTAGGTGAATCGGTTAACGGATTCTTGTCAATAACTAGTATGCATTGAATGAGACCACGACTTTTTATTATTACTACTTTCTATGATATATCCCTTTTACGAACCCTATGCATGATGTTGAGTTTTGACTTTAAAAAGCTTTTATCAATCTTGTTGACATGGTTTATTAATGATTTATAAATTCATGTGATGTCTTGTTTTAAATGTTTTTTATTCAATTTCAATTCATGCTAGTTTTGCATGCTTTTTTAAGTATTACTTGCGTATTTGATGGCTGAGCGAGTTTTCCGCATTACGGAGCTTCGTTGTCCATTTTAGCTCACCCCACTTACATCTTAAGACCATATACATCGGTGTTAGATTGAGACAAGGGAAAGACAATAACTTGAATGTGGTGGCCCCAAATTTCAGGCCGCCTAACTGCCCGCCACGTCGCATCCCACGTCACCAAGCCTTGCCACGTCATGGTCCATTTATCCTTGACGTTCCATGATCTACCTGGCTACTTACACTTTTTCCATTTAATCCTAACTTAGCTAATTAATTTCCATATAATTATTAATAATTTTATTAGCCAATTTTGCAATTTATCAAGTTATAATGAGAATTTACAGCGGAAGTCTTAATTTAAGTAAGTTATACAGTATTAAATAATCCTAAGTAGTGGAAAAACATGGCAAAAGATATTATATATATATATATATATATATATCAAGGCGAGTTAAGTATAGCAAAAGTTCCATATACATGTGATCAGTGTTCTATGGTCCCCAAAATTCAACAAAAATAAAATAAACACATACCGATATCACACACGAGCAGGCTCCACAATCTCAGAGGTAGTTGCCCAGTACCTCCTTGTCGTTACCCTTGCTCGTCGAAAATCTACACTCAATCACCCAACAAATACAGTGACGAGTTCAGCGAGTAAAATACCAAAAGAAACCTACACAATATTGATGAAATAAAATTGATAAACTACGAGACATGCGAATATAACACCTAACAACAGTACGTCATATTCTCATGAATGTACGCAACACATGACAAGTAAAAGGAGTAATGTGAAATAAATAAACATCATATACTAATTAAACAAATTCAAAAATAAAGCATTACTCAGTAAACATCCATATAATCACTAGAAAACCCTGACCTACATCAGCCAGCAATCAATAAATCGAATAGGAACCATGTATATACTTACAGGCTTACAGTGGCTAAACCTCAACTTCAATAAACGGCATGGTCTCTTCTCGACGCTGTCACACATCATGACCACCCAAGTCCCTCCCGACAATCGTAGATATACTATAGTGTCATCAACACGAGCACTATCACAAGTAACCTGCAAATGCGATTTAGCCACAACCATTATATATGCACACTGAAATTATAGAGAAATGTATGCCCACCAGCAGTCACACATGAAATGCAAAATTGATAAACCAAATCATGAATTCTATGAGGTATTCCAATGGGTTTACACACCTCAATCTGCGCTTCGACTTCCCCGGACTCTTGTATCCAACCTGATTAGCTTCCCGATACCCGAGTTATGGTCCCCTAAGTCCTTGAAGTCGGGTTTTACATGTTTTATTATCTATTTATTCAATTTTGAAATTATTGAACTTAGGTTATATTTAAATAGGTCTTTTTGGTAGATTGAACCTTACTTTCATTTAATTTAAACTACTTAGTAGTATTTGAATGACTTAAGTTGTTTTAAAAATTTGAAACACAACTATAATTTCAAAGTGTGTCATATGAGTTTTCTTTTTATTTAATCCCATAATTATTTATCTATATGCACTAGTTGATATTCCGCAGGTTGTTTTAGGCGTGCCAGATTGTTTGCTCGGGTTTGGTTTGGGTATTGGGCTTGGGTGGCAGTCTGGGCCGGCTTAACCTGACCTTAGGTCAGGTGAGGGTCATCATACATTTCATACATGTCCATTAACAAAATATATGTATATACATGACCATTCATAAAAAACAAAATGAAACACACAAACTCAATTAAAATCATGAGTCTTAAGTTCATTTCAAAAGTTAAAACATGAAAAGGCTTGAACGTCATTCCATTTCATTCCAATCATAAGAGTGGTTTTGCAGTTTGATGAGCTGCGGTTTTTTATATATATAAATCACCCCCAAACTGCGGAATCGCAGTTTTCAAGTTTTTTAAGCCGCCCCAAACCGCTAGTTATACTAGACCTTGATCATGTGGTTTAGGCAATGGTTTTGTAGAGACCATTCCCCACCCTTTATATATAAGGGGGAAAATTACGAATGTACTGTTAAAATTAATATAAATGAGTAAAATAAGTTTAGTTTTTTTTATTCCAAAAGTAAGGTAAAACGCATTTTGAAAATGCGCCATTAGTTAGAGAAAAATTAGT
Source organism: Stephania yunnanensis (assembly GCA_039657365.1). Lineage (NCBI taxonomy): Eukaryota > Viridiplantae > Streptophyta > Magnoliopsida > Ranunculales > Menispermaceae > Stephania > Stephania yunnanensis. The sequence continues at coordinate 40,510,398 of CM077587.1, forward strand.
CCGCTCAAAATACACGAATGGCGCATTTCCAAAATGCGTCATTCGTGTATTGTGGAACAATCCACATAACGCTCACGTGGATGTTCCCTAACATGAATGGTGCATTTTGGAAATGCGTCATTCATGTTTTCTGAACACAGGCGCCACGTGGAGTGTTCTACGTGGTCGCGATGTGGATGCCAACATGAATGGCGCATTTTGAAAATGTGTCATTCATGTTTTCTGAACACGGGTGCCACATGGAGTGTTTCATGAAGGCACCATGTGGATGTCAAAATAATGTGGGATTGTTCACCTCGAGATACGTGCATGACGTTTATATGAGTTGTCTACCTCGAGACACGTGCGTAACGTTTACATGGTTTACTTCGATTGCATGAGATTACATGAGTTGCCTACCTCGAGATACGTGCATGACCTTTGTACGATTTGCATTGATTGGACGGGGTTGTATGAGTTGTCCACCTCAAGATACGTGTGCGACATTTGCATGGATTGCACGAGGTTGCATGAGTTGCACGCCTTACGATACGTGTGTCGCGTTTGCATGAATTGCACGAGGTTGTTGAGTCGGCCACTTTAACATACGCGCGTGTCGTTTGCATGACTTCTCCTTCGCGAGATACACGTGTGGCGTTTGCATGAGTTGTCCATGTCCATATACATGCGTGGCATTTACATCAGTTGTCTACCTCGAGATACGTGCTGATGTGGGTTATCCATCTCGAGATACGTACGTGATGGAGATTGTCCATCTCGATACGCGCATGACGTTTGCATGGGTTCACCACTTCGAGTTGAACAAAGTACTCCTTTTGAGGACTAAAAAAAAGGTTTTGTATTTTGTATAGATGGATACTTTTCAAAAGGTGTCATTCATTTTGTATAGATGACTCCTTTTCAAAAGGAGTCATTCACTTCACCTCATCAACATACCGCCACATGGAGCCACATCTTCACCAATGACTCCTTTTCAAAAGGAGACATACCTTAGTTTTGTAAATTAAAAGTAGCTAACCTTATTTTTGGAATAAAAACTATACCCACCTTAATTTTTGAAAAACCCCTTTATAAGGCTAAATTTGAGAAGAATAATTGAGTCGAGACTTGCTCAATGTAGTGCGACTCGAGATGTGGGCAATGTAGTCGCAACTCAAAAATATCAAATTTTTAAAATGCGAGGTAAATGGAAAAAATGAAACTAAATAAATTATTTTTGAAATAAAGACTTTACACACCTAATTGAATGTTAATTGACACTGGGGTATATGGAACTAGTGTCGGCTACGCGTAGCAGGGCATGAATGAGTCGTTTCAGAGCCGCTTTGGCAGCATTTCGAAACATTATAGGTAAGTAAACCGATTAAAGCCTTAACATGATTTCATTTGTGCATTTATTGGTTAATTATCTCTTGTCGAGTTGTATCCCTTGTGAATCGAATCAATTGAATTATTTCTTTAATATTTCATTATGATATCCTTGTTAAATTATTTGTCATGCAATTATTCATTTAGACATTGTTATGAGTGGCCTAGGGTCTAAGTAGGCAAAATGGTAGTTACAAGTGCGGAGGAAATACTTTGCGATATTTTTATCCACCGTGAATACACGGATGGTTAAACTTACATAAGCCCACAGTTTAGGATTGGAGAGTCAAGTTGGTAGAAGTGGTTGCGGCCTGCTACAATTGATGGACCCAATCTAAATTGTTAGTCAAGTGACTTAGCTGAGTCCACCGAGCGTCTTGGTAGTCAAGCTGTGGTACTTTATCGCACTTGATGGACTTGGAGCATTTAGATTTCGTTGTTTAGTGTACTCCACTTAGATTTTTCATTGATATCTCTGTTAAATTGGAAATCGTGCTTTATTTCTTATTTCATGGAAATTCTTGTATGATTATTCGACTAACCATATATTTGACATTTGAAATAGCTTTACTCACTAGAATTGTCTCCATTTTGATGATAATTGTGGGTCCCTCTAGTAGTAAGGGCAATGGGTCGATACTTGATAACTTTCTCTAAGCTTCCCTCAGAGACAATTTCTACTTTTGTTACTCATAGGTATATTTTGTGTAGATATGTATGTATCGTTTTTGTTTAAAACTGGCTAATAGGTTGAGCGAACACTTAGATGCATGTATATGTTATTTCCCTTATTTTTGTCACCTAATAAGCATCGGATATATTTTGTAAGGTTTCCACACATGAGGTTGTCCCAGCGTCGTGTTAGATTAAATTATTGTCGCTTTTGTTCTTTTATTTTTTGGTGCACAATTCATTAATATTTGTTAAATTTAACAACTCCAATAAACGATTAAACTATAAATGAAATGATAAAAGTGGTTGACTACGCTTGCATTACCTTTGCCAGGTTGACCAGTGGTTCACATATTTTAGGCCGCCCTAAAAAAGGGCGGGAGGGGCAACCTCCGCAAGCTGCTGGCTCTGTCCTCATGTCCACATGCATGCCACATGCGACATGGCTACATAAACTCATATAAGCAGTGAGCTTTTTATCCTCTCATTTAACCTCTACTTTCATTAATTTCTCCCGTTAAGGAGCAAGCTGTATTTTTTGCAAAAAAGTATTATTTTTTTATTCAGAGGAGGCGATAGCCTAAGTTACATAGGACATACTTTTGAGAACTTACATCATCTCTCAAAATAGAAAAAAGTGAAATAAATATCTCGAAAATAGAAAAAAGTGCGTACTTTTGAGAAAGAAGGGCCCCTTATATCATCTCTCAAAATGGAAAAAAGTAACATACTTTTGAGAACAAAATGGAAAAAAGTGACATATTTTCGAGAACGAAAAGCCCCTTACATCATCTCTAAAAATAGAAAAAAGTCTAAAAGGACATTACATCCCAATCGAGTGTTGAGCGGCAAATAAAGCTACCCAATCAGCATTGTTTAAAGTTATCCAAAGATATATAGAAAACAATAAAATTAGTTAAAACTGAGTCTTTTCATTATTTATATATCCAAAGCCACTTTGACAATTGCACACCTAATGGGTCAAGTGGGTGTTAACAGTTATGAGCGCTAGAATAATAACATGTCATACTACAAAACATTTTAATTGGCTTACAATAATCGTGCACCTCAAAATGCTTTTATACATAAATCTTAATGCATAACACACAGTTCGAGATCCCATAAAATGCTTTTGTGAGCTCATTTGTATAATGATGTGATATGGTTGTTGTCATTATTTTCATTATTTATATATCATTCCCAACCATGAAAGCCAAATTAACCATCCTCCCACTACCTTTAAGCATTGTTTGCCTACGTAATTCAAAGCTCGCTTCTTCTTCTTCATGGACGCCTTCTCTCGCCTCCCTCTTCTCTCCCATATGCCCATTCCGACTCATCCTCCGTGTTACTCCCATCCCATCCCCGCGACCATCTTACCTCAATAATATCTCTCTTTGTACGCATTCGGGAAAAACCAACGACCACTTCTTCTACTTCCTCGAACACGCTTCGACGTCCGGAATCAAAGTCCACCACCACTATCGCACCTCCCCGCCGCGAGAAGAGTACTACTAACACACCACGGCGTCCAACAACGTCGTCGTCGTTGTCGTCTCTTCGCTGTCATCTTCAACGCCTTGGACGACCTCATCGACAACTTCATCGACCCTCCCACCACTCCTTCTGTCGACCCAACCAAGGTCCTGTCCGACAATTTCGCACCCGTCGAAGAAATGCCCCCCACTGAGTGCCCCGTGGCGGAGGGAACCCTTCCGGCATGCCTCGAAGGCGGCGCCTACATCAGGAACGGACCCAACACTCAGTACCTACCGCGCGGACCTTTCCACCTCTTCGACGGAGACGGCATGCTCCACTGTCTCAGCATTTCCCAAGGCCGCCCCCCCACCTTCTGCAGCCGCTACGTACACACCTACAAGTACACTCTCGAGCGCAAAGTCGGCTCCCGCGTCTTCCCCAACATCTTCTCCGGATTTAACGGACTTCCCGCCGTCCTCGCACGCGGCGCTCTCTCCGCCGCTAAATTCCTCTCCGGTCAGTTCGATCCCATATCCAACGGCGTCGGCCTCGCCAACACGAGTCTCGCTTTCTTGCCCAATGTCAACATGCTCTTCGCCCTCGGCGAGGCCGACCTCCCTTACGCCGTCCGCGTGACCTCCGACGGCGACATCCGCACAATCGGCCGCCACGACTTCGACGGGAAGCTTTCCGTGAGCATGACCGCTCACCCTAAGATCGACGCCCAGACGAACGAGGTCTTTGCTTTCCGATACGGCCCCGTCCCTCCCTTCCTCACATACTACCACATCGACGCCAACAGTTCGAAACAACCCGACGTTCCATATTCTCCCTCACCACCCCTACCTTCATCCACGACTTCGCCATCACCAAGAAATACGCGGTGTTCGCCAACATACCGATCGGAATCAACACGAACCCCATGGAGATGGTGCTCGGAAGCGGCTCTTTCGTGGGGTCGGACCCGAAGAAGGTGTCGAGGATAGGAGTGATTCCGAGATACACAACGGACGAGAAGGAGATGAGATGGGTGGAGGTGCCGGGGTTCAATATGGTTCACGCAATCAACGCGTGGGACGAGGGGGAGGACGAGATAGTGATGATAGCGCCTAATATAATATCAGTGGAGCACATATTGGAGAGAATGGAGCTTGTGCACGCCTCGGTGGAGAAGGTGAGGGTGAACCTCAAGACTGGGACGGTGCGAAGGTACCCGATATCGGCGAGGAATTTGGATTTCGGCGTCATTAATCCGAGGTTCGTGGGGAGGAAGAACCGGTTTGGGTACTTGGGAGTGGGGGATCCGATGCCGAAGATATCGGGAGTGGTGAAGTTGGACTGGTCGGAGGGGGATCAGAAAGATCGGATCGTGGGGTGCGGGATGTACGGGGAGGGGTGTTATGGGGGAGAGCCTTACTTCGTGGGGAAGAGTGAGAGCGACCTTGATGAGGATGAGGACGATGGGTATGTAGTATCGTACGTGCACGATGAGAATGTGGGTGAGTCTAAGTTCTTGGTGATGGATGCTAAATCTCCTACGCTTGAGGTGGTGGCCGCCGTGAAGCTGCCCCATCGCGTGCCCTACGGCTTCCACGGACTCTTCGTCCAGGACCGCGATCTCAAAAAGCTCCTCTGATAGTACCGCTATGAGCACCTCAATTGTTTATGAGGAAACTCTAAAATACATGTAAATTGGTATATTTTTTAGGTGCACATAGCACAGTTCTTTTTATATACATAACAAAATTTTAAATCTCAATCGATCTCAAATATATTTTGAGAGATTTTCTCACTTGCATGGTATCAATCAACATACATATAATTTAACCATTTTTTAAATGATATATTGATACAAGTGGAAGCATGATTTATTGATATATTTACTTATGTCAAGTTGAGCTTTTTGGAATTGTTCACCTTTTAATAATTTAACCATTTTTAAATGGTTACTATTTTACTTTATTTATAGAGTTCAATTTGATTTTACTTGGAAGAATTATCTATAATTTGCATCTTGTTTTTCAAAGGCGGGGAACTTCATATGTGGTTTAAGAATTGTGCTTCAATATTAGTTTGATATCAATGTTATATTTTTGTTGCCTCTTGATCATATTTTTGTTTGGGTTATTTTATATTGAAGTGAACTAGAATTTGAGAAAAAAATATTATGGTCTATAAAATCAACCCAATAGTTGAAATGAACCCAACACAGATTTGTAGAGTCGGATTCGTTTGATTTTAAATAGTTAATTGGTTTGATTTGGTTCTATAAAAATACAAACCTAAATTATTCAATTCGATTTGTGTTTGAAGCCAAACCCAAATCAACCCAACCTTTGTACACCCCTACGCAAAGTAATGCAGATGTATTGAGTTCGAAATTTATTCATTTCTCCCCCCGATTTCTTCATTAGGATTAATTGAGTCCACCGTAAGTCTGATATCGTTAGCGGTGGCTCAAGTACAAGAGTATAAAAAAAGCTATGTAATTAAGATAGCGATGTATACTAGTAGAGGAGAACTTGTATATAATTCATGGCATAAGTTGTTCATATACTCCATCGCAAGATACCTTAACTCACATAAGTCGTCCAAGCAGCCTCAACCCGTATATTATGCACTGAGATTTATGTATACCCATATCCAGAAACACAAATGGACGACTTTTGTGAATCAATATGTCTTGCCATGTGACATACATGTTGTCATTTTAGCACTTCTCTAATAATTTTCACATATTAGTTGCTTTTACATGTGTGTGTGCGTACGTATGTTTCAATTGTCAAACGTTTTTGACAATTCAATGCTCCCAAACTTCCACTCTATTAAGATTAATAACTAGTGTCTATAGTCACATGTAATGTAATGTATGGGTGTTATGCGTCACACATTACTATACTCATATAGTGTACGCATCGAGATACGATATGGCCGTAATGATCATAAGCCATTCAACATATATACTTCACTCCTCACTTAATATATAAACACAGATGAGAGTAGTCTCAGTACATACTGAGTTTCTTTTCTCGTTCTTTCATTTCCTCTTTTGAGTGTACCCTGGCTAGGGTTTCGTCATGGTATCAGTCACCTAACATCGGAGGTGTGATGTTAATCGATTTTAGGAGGGAGAGTGATACTTTATGGTGATGGAGTGACTGTGTGTGCTTTAGATCAAAGGCTCATGATGAAGATCTAAGAAGTGTGAGTTTTGAGAAAGTATTGTGATATCTCGTCACATATCGATGATTTCATCTATATATGGTTAAAGATTGTAGATCTAGTGATTGTAACTACAGATCTGAAGTTTGGTAAAGTTTTGGTACTTCGCTGTCAAGTTCTTGTTCAAGTTCAGATCAACGTTAAAAAAACATGGATCTGTGACTGAAAAGTCCAACTTTGTTACTAGAGAAGTCAGATCTACATTCACAAAGTGTGGATCTGTTACCTGATTGTTCAGATCTATAAATAGAGAGGTCGGATTTATGTTCAAGAAGTGTGGATTTGTGACTAGAAAGTCCAAATCTACAAGTGGAAGTTGAAATTTAAAGTCAAGAAGAGTAGATCTGTAGTTTGAGTTCAAAGATCATGAACAATGGAAGTTGGATCTAGATCTAGAGATTATGAGATTGAGATATCATCACCATAGTCTGCTTGCTCGAGTCCTAATCAGGTATTACCTAATAATGTTTAGTTTGGTAATTTTTGGAGTCAAAATGTTTATATTAAGCTAGATAAAACAAATTTTCTTATCTTGCAAGCAATTATAGTCTCGTTTATGGAGGGACAAGGTTTAGATGGTTTTTTATTTGGCACATTTGCATGTCTATGAAAACTTATAGTTGATGGTAATGCAAACTCAGAATTCAAGAAATGGTACATTCTTAATCGGAAGCTAAGTAGCTGGTTGGTGAACACATTGTCCCCAGTAGTGGCAGCTCAAGTGATAAGTCCCCATTATCACAATGCATCATTTGAATTGTGGATAACAATTCAGAATTATTGTGCTATTAATAAAAAGTCTCAGATTCAAGTGTTGAAAATAAAAATTCATAACACAAGGAAGGGCACGATGTCTATGATAAAGTATTTGACAAAGATGAAGGAGTTAGCGGATGGTATGTCCATTATAGGGGCTCTTATGGATGATGAAGATCTAACTTCATATGTTTTTTTTTGGATTAGATGCAAAGTATATACTTATGACAACAGTATTACAGAGACAAAAGGATGTAAATTGGGAAGAGTTTCACGCTTCCATGTTGAGTTTGAAAGTGCCTTGTCCCGGTTACAGTGTGTTCGAGGTATTAACTCTTTGATTGTTCAAGACTCTACACATTATGTTAATTCATCTAAGATGAAAGGAAAGTTCACTATTGGGAGTCAACATAATCATGTTCAAAATAGTGGGTTTGGACAGTGTAACGGCCCACTTTAATTAATCCTGATTTACTACTAAATTATAGATTAAGAACCCAAGTTCAGACCCACTTGGACATCGCTGAAAAGTCTACGGCACGCCTAATGAGGTAAAAATTGATATTTTTGTGTGCCGAGTGTTTATTATTTTACTATTATTTAATAATTGTGCCGCGCTAATTAAGAATTGTGTTTGGTCACGTTATGCGCGTATAGTGACGAGAGTGTACGACGTCACGGTGTGCGCGTAACGCTGGTGTGTAGGATAGTCTGAGATTTAGTTGTCACATCACGCATCCCATCACATCACCTATCCAATCACCATACTTCAACCCATTCCCCACTTTTCTTTCTCCTCTAAAAAAAAAAAATCTCTCTCCTCACCCACTCCCTCTCTCTACTTGACTTTTCTTTTGCCCCCTTTCATTTTCATTTCCTTCTCCACTTCCAACTCCTCACCACACCAAGCCTTCCATCACTCTCAACTCGTCGCACATCTCTTGCGGTACTCTTTCCACTCGGTGATGCTTGTGAAGATCTCCGAATCAAGGTGTGTGTGTTAATTTTTGTTAACTTTCATGAAGAATAAGATCCCCAACAGGTTAGGCCTGACTGCACAGGTCCATGTGGGTCGAGCAGCCAAGGCCCGGGACGGACCGAGCCTGGCTGAACCCGGGTGGCCCTGGTTGGGCCGAACCGGGCCCGGTTCGGGCCCAACCCACTCCAAATTAATTTTAATCAATTAAAAATTAAAAAATTAAATAAAATACATTTTTAAATCAAATAAATATCATAAAATAGGAAAAATAGCTAGAAAATTATGGAAAAATCTAGGAAAATAAAGAAAAATATAATAAAGTATGAAAAATATAAAAAAGTAGTTTTGAGGACTTTTTGGGGGCACAGGCAACCCGGTATAACTCAAAAAGTGTGCTGAAATTAAATTTTTGAAAAAAATCTCAAATTTTTGGTCGCACATTATAAATTCACTTAATATGACTTTAAAATAACAAAAGTCGTATAAGTGGATATTAAGGACTTAGGAGACTATAATCGTGTATCATACACATATCTCGAGGTGTGAGCATGATCTTTTGGAGAGATATTTGCGATTGTTTGAGATAAGTAAACCCACGAGAAAGTCATCTTAGAATTTACCTATTTCTCTTGTGAATTATTTAGTTCGCATTACTTTTTGCCAGTTCAACTTGCATGTTTACTCTATTTCCGCGTGTGTCCGTATGGTTAAAGGGACGGTATGATTCATTTCCGACTCTCTCGTTGATGATGATGTAATTGTTGCTACGATGTTGGTCATATCTTAGACAATGCGTGAGATATCTCTCAGCGAGTCGATGATCTAGAGAGCGAGTTGACGTGAGGCTCACCTCCGTCAAAGATTTCCTCTCCTTTGAGGTGTTGTGCGGAATTCTACCTTCCGACCAACAAAGATACTCATTTCAACAGTGAAGAGGGGGTGTGGATCTCCTCACCTCCAGGGCCTTCTCGGTGTACCATTTCCGTCCCAGGGCTCGACAGTTGTACACCACACCCGCGTTCCATACTCTTGATTATATCACGACATTCATGCTTTGCATTTCTGTTCATTTACTTTATATGCATGAATTGTAGCTGTTTTCTTGGATTTCTTGTGAATACTAACTAGATTTCTCTGGGATTTACTCACTGAAACTTGTCATTGTTTGTTGGTGGAAAGTTACAGATCCTACGACGAGCCGGGGGAAGGCGGTAATTGGTGACTACCTCTGATTTGGAGTGCCTCCATTAGCTTACTCGTTGGTGTTTGTATTTACATATACATGCTTTTTGGGATCATTTTAGGAGACTTTTTCACCTGATACATGTATATTGACACCTATTATACATTTTTGTCGCCTTAACTGATATACATGGTATCCTTTTGTTGGGTTTCCACCCAATAAGTTGTAAACTTCTTAACTTAGCATATTTCGATAGAATATTAATCTTTTAAAACAAAAAAAATTACTAAGTCGGATTACAAGATGAATAGTTCGCGGGCCGTCATAGACTGGTGTACAGGTGACGTAGCATGGCTTAGTGACGTGTTCGTCGACGTGGCAGTGGCCTATTTGCCTCGGGATTTGAGGCCGTCACAATTGGTATTAGAGCCTAGGTTTAGGCAAACCTAAGGGAAAGTTTAATACAACCGAATAAAACTTAACAACAAACATTAGACGTGGAAACCAAAAGATCCTAACTTAGAACTAAGGTTGGGAAGCAAAGTGAGCAGGTAGTACTAAGACTTATATGTGTATATATTGATTGCAATACTTATGTACACGTATTACAGCGCTGATTTGCGGCACGTTCGCAATTTGCAGATTTGACATGAATGGACGACATGTTCTTCATACGAATGATGGGGGCCAGACGAGCGGCTCGACACCTGCCGACTCGGATCAGATCTTACACGACACGGTCGCACTCCATAGTTTCTAGCTCGAGGAGATTTTTCGATTGCTTCGAGTGCAGGCACCAGCCACACCGACCCCTGCTACACTCACCGCCACCACTACTATAGAGCAGACAGTTGTCGCTTTGACTATTTCGGTGACCCCATTCACGACCACTACTACCGAGATACTGTCAGCAGTCACTACATCATTGACTACGCCGGCCGTGGCACCAACACTGATTCCACCCCAGGCGATCACATTCGAGACCTCTTTATCACCTGAGGCGAAGTTGATTAAGGAGTTTGTTAGTTTTCAGTCAAGCTACTATTATGGAGGCGGAGACCCAGAGGTAGCTTGGAAGTGGATCCTTTCACATGAGAAACTTCATGGACTTTCGAGGATTGACGACATCATACAAGCAAGGATTTCCGGATTCATGCTCAGGGGAGATGTTGCAGTATGGTGGACCGCCCACGGAGAGTCGAGTACTTGGGCAGAGTTCAAGAAATTCTTCTATGATCAGTATATCCCGATTGAGATTCAGCTGAGATTGATGGAGGAGTTCTTGACACTGAGGCAAGATAGCCGGACAGTGTCTCAATACATGGAGAGATTCAAATACCTACTTACTTTTGCGATGGATGTAGCTGGGACCGAAAGTCTTCAGGTTCGCTATTTTATTCGAGGACTCCGACCAAAAATTGAGGGCGCGGTTGTGTTGACGGGAGCCAGGACTATGCAGGAAGTTTACGAGAGGGCGTTGTCCCACGAGTCATTTTTTGTTTGGAATGAAGTCGTCTCGCTCCAATGCATCACGACACCCATAAAGGCCAAGGGAGGTCAAACAGGAAAGGCAAGAGGAATCGCAATCAGAGAGATCAAAGGGGACAGAGGCGTAGATATGATGACGGCCAGACGATCAGCGAACATGCAGTTGTACCTGCGCAGCCACAACAAGTTATGGTAGTCCAGCAGCTGCAGAGAAAGACTTAGGGTCAAGGCCAGAGAGTAAGAGACGGGAGTCGGCAGTGGCAGGGACAGGGCCATAGGGCTAGCGGACAGTATGGTCAAGGCTCCGGATATAGGCAGAATGTACGTGTTTCAGATGTAGACAGAAAGGACACTACAAGAGTGAGTGTACTAGGGAGCCAGCACCACCACTAGTAGCTCAACTAGTCCAAGAGAGGGAATAGGTGCACGTAGTTGTCGCGCCAAACTGTGACGCATCTCGACAGTTCGTTTAGGATACATTGATTATTTTTCGTTGTAATATGCAACCTATATCGAGCAGACCTTACCGTATATTTTTCCTGAGGATCTACATGGATTACCTCTTGTCAGACAGATAGAATTTATGATTGAGTTAGTGCCAAGCACACAACCTATATCGAGCAGACCTTACCGTATGTCACGGCTAGAACATGAGGAGTTGAGGGCTCAACTAGAGGATCTATCGAAGAATGGTTTCATACACCAGAGTATGACACCCTAGGGAGCACCAGTCTTATTTGTAAGAAAGAAAGACGGTAGTATGAAGATGTGTATAGACTACCGAAAGTTAAATTAGGTGACAGTCAGGAATAGGCATCCTTTGCCCAGGATCGATGACCTATTTGACTAGTTGGCCGGAGCAAAGTTCTTCCAGATTGATATGAGATCTTGATATCATCAGGTGTGGATCAGAGATGAGGATGTACATAAGACGACGTTCAGCACACGTTACGGGTTATTTGAGTTCAGTGTCATGCCGTTTAGGTTGACATACGCGCTAGATGTGTTTATGGATTTGATGCATCGAGTCTTAAGGCCGTTTTTAAATCGATTCATGATAGTCTTCATCGATGACATCTTGATTTACTCCAGGACTCATGCGGACCACGAGAGGCATCTCAGAGAGACGTTGAAGGCTTTGAGGGAGCACAGATTATATGCCAAGTTCAATAAGTACGAGTTTGGCTTTCTGAGGTAAAATTCTTGGGACACGTGATCAGCGATCGAAAGATTTCAGTGGACTTGAGTAAGATTCACGCTATCATCGACTGGCCTACACCAGAGTGCGCGACAGACATCAGGAGCTTTTTAGAATTGACAGGATATTATCGGCGCTTTGTACAAGACTTCTCCAAAATTGCAGCGCCGATGACTAGATATACCAAGAAGGACGTGACTTTTCCATTGGTCCAGTGAATGCGAGACAACCTTCACAGAGTTGAAGAAGAAGTTGACTTATGTACCATTGCTAGTGTTGCTAGAGTTGGGCAAGGAGTTGACTGTTCATACGGATGCTTGTGACACCATATTGGGATACGTACTGATGCAAGGAGAGAGAGTGATACCTTATTTATCGCGTCAGTTGAGGACCCATGAGAGGTACTATCTAGTGCATGACCTTGAGCTTGCAACGGTCGTATTTACACTAAAGGTGTGGAGACACTACCTTTATGGTGAGAGGTACACACTGCATACAAATCATAAGAGTTTGAAGTATCATTTCACCCAAAAGGACCTGAATATGAGGCAGTGACGGTGGTTGGAATTGCTGAAAGACTACGATTTACAATCGTGTATCAGCTTAGGAAGACCAATGTCGTAGCAGATGCCCTTAGCAGGAGAATACCAGACAGTGAGACGGTAGTTTGTCAGATGACCCACGAGTTTGGTTTACTCGAGGCGGCAACAACTATGAGTTTGTCGAAGGTTCCAGATACTGCAAAGCACGTATTTTCGGATAGATCAGAATACCGACAGTATCTATTCCGCGCATTTTGAAGTGTCGGAGAGCTGATGTGATATATCGGAGGTTCATGGACATGGCACATAGTCCAGATTACCCAGATTGGCTTGAGTCCGTTGATGAGCATTTGAGACACCGAGGTAGATTGTGGATTTCGACAAGTAAGCGAGTTACGCGATGATATTCTTCAGGAGGCTCAAAGATCCAGGTACACAATGCATCCCCGTATAACCAAAATTTACCGTGATATGCGACGACTATTTTGGTGGTCGGAGATGAAGGCAGATGTCAACTAATATGTGAGGAGTTGTGAGTGTGTGTAGCAGGTTAAGGCTGAACACAGGAAGCTTCGAGGACTATTACAGCCACTACCTATCCCACAGTGAAAATGGGAACACGTAACGATGAACTTCGTTAGATGGTTGCCGACGACTTTGCGCAAGCATGATGCCATTTGGGTAGTCATGGATCGACTGACGAAATCAGCGCATTTTATCCTAATCTCCATGAAATATAGCTTTCCATAGCTGAGCACGCTCTTCGAGCGAGAAATTATCAGATTGCATGGAGTGCTAGTATCTATAGTGTCAAACAGAGACAGTCGATTTACTTCGCAGCTTCGACAGGCCATGCAGGAGCGGTAAGGTACCGAATTGCAGCTCAGCACAGCTTTTCATCCGCAGACTGACGGGTAGTCTGAGAGACTTATTCAAATTCTGAGGACGTGCTCAGAACCTGTGTGCTACAGTTTGGAGAGTTATGGGATGAGATTTTGCCACCTTATGAGTTTGCCTACAACAATAGCTATCGGGCTAGTATTAGGATGCCACCATTTGAGGCTCTATATGGGAGACCATGCTGATCATCATCTTGTTGGGCAAAGCCCGATGACGTAGCTACCGTTGGGCCTGAGATTGTTGTAGATCATACAGAGAAAGTTAGGCTGATTCGTTAGAGGTTACAGGCTGCTCAGGATAGACAAAAGAAATACGCGAACAAGTAGCGCGATGGGCTGAGTTATGAAGTGCATGATTGGGTCTACTTGAAGGTTTCTCCCTTGAAGGGTCACCAGAAATCTGGGATCAAGGGAAAGCTTGCATAGAGATTCATCGAGCCGTTTCAAATAGTTCGATGAGTTGGGGAGGTTACTTATCAGTTGAGATTGTCGAGCTAGTTGGTAGGGGTTCATGATATTTTTCACATATCTATGTTTAGGCTAGCCAGATCAGGACCGAGACCGATGGTTGATATGACTAGGATCGAGGTCAAACCGGATGTGACATACGAGGAGCACCCCCTTAAGATAGTGGATCTCAAGGTATAGACTTTCATAAGGAAAGAAATAATATTTGTACTCATTCGATTACAGTATCATAAGAACGAGGGTCTCACTTGGGAGAAAGTTTATCTGCGAGAGTGATACCCCCACTTGTTCCAAGGTAAAGATTTAATTAATTTTGAATTTTGAGACAAAATTCCTTTTAGTTGGGAAGATTGTAACGACTCGCTTTAATTAATCAAGATTAACTAACAAATCACATATTAAGATCCTAAACTCAGACACACGTGGATGTCGCGGAAAAGTGTAGGACACACCTAATGATGTAAAAATTGCTATTTTTGTGTGGCGAGTGTTTATTATTTTACTATTATTTAATAATTCGCGCCGCGCTAATTAAGAATTGCGCTTGGTCACGTTATGCGCGAGTAGTGACGAGGGTGTACAACGTCGCGATGTGCGCTAAAGCGGGTGTGTGGGATAGTCTGGGATTTAGTTATCACATCTCTCATCGAGTCGATGATCTCGAGAGCGAATTGACGTGAGGTTCATCTTCGTCACAGACTTCCTCTCCATTAAGGCGTTGGACGGAAGTCTACACTCCGACCAACAGAGATCCTCATTTCAACCGTGAAGAGGGGGTGTGGATTTCCTCACCTCCAAGGCCTTCTCGGTTTAGTATTTTCGTCCTAGGGCTCGATAGTTGTACACCACACCCGCGTTCCATATTCTTGATTATATCACGACTTATATTCATACTTTACATTCTTGTTCATTTACTTTATATGCATGAATTGTAGCCGTTTTCTTTGATTTCTTATGAATACTAATTGAATTTCTCTGGGATTTACTCATTGGAACTTGTCATTGTTTGTTGGTGGCAAGTTGCAGATCTTACGACGAGCCGGGGGAAGGCGGTGATTGGCGACTACCTTTGATTTGGAGTGCCTCCACTAGCTTACTCGTAGGTGTTTGTATTTACATGTACATAATTTTTGGGATAATCTTGGGAGACTTTTTCACCTTATACATGTATATTGACACCTATTATACATTTTTGTCGCCTTAATTGATATACATGGTATCCTTTTGCTAGGTTTCCACCCCATAGGTTGTTAATCAATGCATAACTTGTTTACATTAATTATATGCATGTTATTAAGACTTCCGCTATTAAAAATAACCAGAAAAGAATTAAAATAAACAAATTAAGTTGTAAACTTCTTAACTTAGCATATTTCGATAGAATATTAATCTTTTAAAACAACGAAGTTTACTAAGTCGGATTACAAAACGGATCATTCGTAGGCCGTCATAGACATGTGTGCATGTGACGTAGCATGGCTTGATGACGTGTCCGGCGACGTGGCGGTGCCCGATTTGCCTCGGAATACAGGGTCGTCACAGACAGATTGATGGTAATAGAGGCAATGGTTCTGGTAACAGAGGTCACGGAAGTGGTAGGAATCGTGGTCGTGATGGTTTCAAACATCAAAATAATAACCAACCTACATGTCAAATTTATGAAAAATTTGGACATTCAAAAGTTGTGCGCTATTTTCACGCGGACATGAAATATATAAGGAGTCAGCAATGTCAGGTTCCTCCACAGCATATTCAGTGATCATTTCCTATGCAAGACTCTTTAAAAATATTTTCTTTTGTGCAACTAAATATGTTCCTTATAGTTCATGGTATATGGATAGTGGAGCATCCTCACATGTGACGTCTTACTAATCTCAAATGACAAACTATACACCTTACACATGTAACCAGTCTCTTATGGTTGGTAATGGTTAGTACTTATATCACTCGCACGGGATCTGCACTAATTCCTAATAATTGCTCAAAGTTAGCATTGAATAATACTTTGTTTGTGCCTAGTATAAAAAAATCTTCTTAGTGTGTCATAATTAACTAGGGATAACAATGTGATAATTGAGGTTCTTAGCGATGTTTGCTTTGTGAAGGATATTCAAACCAATGAAGTTCTACTTTACGGGTCTCTGCACAAAGGTCTCTATCGATTTTTTGACTCTCAGCATGAGTCTGTAAATACTCCTTCTACATTTCTTGTGTCCAAAACAGGTCTATCTTCTCTGTGGCACGCTAGAATGGGTCATCCTACTCAGAAAACTGTTCGAGCCAGGTTCTGAATAATCATTTACATATACATTCTAATTGTTCTATTTGTGATGATTGTTCTCGTGGTAAAATTCATGTTCTTCCATTTTATTCTTCTAATAAAATATATGATCATGTTTTGGATTTAATTCATACTAATCTCAGGGGTCCTTCTTCCGTTACTTCTTCTAGTGGTTATAACTATTATATTCATTTTATTGATGAATATAGTAGGTTTACTTGGTTGTATCCTTTGAAGTTGAAGTCTGATGCCCGTAATGTTTTTTACATTTTAAGACTTTAGTTGAAAATCAATTTGAAACAACTAATAAACGAGTTCAATCTGATTTGGGGTGATGAATATCGAGTTTTAAAACTTGTTATTGATAAGTTTTGCTTGCTTTTCAACACCTTTGTCCTCACACACATCAACAAAATAGTAAGGCCAAAACGAAATATAGACATATTATTGAGATGAGTACCCTTCTTTCTGCTTGTAAGTTACCTCTTAAGTTTTGGTGGGATGCTTGTGAAACTGTAGCCTTTATTATCAATCGTTTACCTACCCCTGCGTTACTTGGTTTATCTCCATATGCCAAACTCTATAATCAGTCTCCTGATTATAATATTCTTAAGACTTTTGGTTGTGCTTGTTTTCCTTACCTACGACCCTATAATAATCATAATCAATTTAGGTCTAAAAAATGTATATTTCTTGGGTACAATTCAGTTCACAAAGGATACAAATGTATGAATACTGTTGGAAGAATATTCATTACTCATAATGTGTTGTTTAATGAATATGAATTTCCTTTTAAGTCTTTAGTTTTTGGTTCTTATACTTCTTCTTATGCTACTGAGCATGTTCCTCATATTACAATTAGTTTTTGTTATTTTCCTAGTTGTAGTAGTGTTCCTTTACCTAATGTTCCTTCTTTTTCTTTTTTTTCTTTTTCTTCTTCTTCTTCTTCTTCTTCTTCTGTAGTTCATTCTATTTTTGTATCTGATAATGTTGTTAGTCTTATTTCTGGTTGTGTACCTACTAAGGAAGTTAGTTATAATACTATGACACTACTTAATATACATCCAATGATAATTAGAGCTAAAAATTGGATTAGTATGAAGAAAGTAATGTTGGCCTCTGCTAATGAGCTTTCAATTGATATTCCAACTACTGCTGAAATAGCTCTTATTATTCCTTATTGAAAATAGGCTATGGATAAGGAATTTTAGTCTCTGATCAACAATGGTAATTGGTCACTTGTACCTGCTAGTACCAATCTGAATATTGTAGGTTCTAAATGATTTTTACTATTAAATTTTTTTCGATGGCTCCATTAACCGGTATAAAGCTAGATTAGTGGCTAAGGGGCTTTAAACAAGTTCTTGGTATTGATTTTGGGGAGACATATAGTCTAGTTGTCAAAGCATCCACTGTAAGAGTCATTTTATCTGTCGTTGTGCATTTTGTATGGTCTCTTCGACAATTGGATATTAATAATATCTTTCTAAATATAATTCTGGGTGAAGAGGTGTTTACTAATGAACCTGTTGGATTTGTTAATTCTCATTTTCCTAATCATGTGTACAAATTACATAAAGCTTTATATGGTTTGAGACAGGCACTAAGGGCATTGTTTGATAAGTTGCGTACTACCCTTATCTCTTGGGGCTTCCACAACTCCCGTGCCGATAATTCTATATTTGTTTTATGAAACTCTTCTTATTTAATGTATATTCTAGTGTATGTTGACGATATCATCGTAACTGGGTCTTGCAAAACTCTTATTCAGTCATTCATTTCTCGATTGGATAATAGTTTTGCTTTTAAGGATATTGGGGAGTTGAGCCTGTTTTTTGGGATAGAAGCTCGCAGAGATAAAAGGGTCAGTTTTTGACAAAGCCAGTTTATGTCCATGAACAACTTAAAAAAAAGTGGCATGACTACTACTAAGTGTATCGACACTCCTTTCTCAGTAAGCAAACATCTCTATGCAGATGGTGGTCCTCTTTTCCATGACACCACTCTGTATAGAAATTTACTTAGAGGCTTACCGTATTTGATCAATACTAGATTGGACATTTCATTCATTGTGAATTGTTTAAGTCAATACCAGCAATCCCCTAAGGTTAAACTTTGGCAGGCTTTAAAGCAAGTTCTAAGGTATTTGAAAGGCACAGCTGATATAGGTATATGTTTTAAACCCGATTCACATTTGTTTGTCACTGGGTTTTCTGATGCTGACCGAGCAACCTCTCCAGATGATAGACGATATTGCGAGTTACATTGTGTTTCTAAGTCCAAATTTAATCGCTTGACAGTCTAAAAAGCAAACTGTGGTTGCACAGTCCAGTACTGAGTCTAAGTATCGAGCTTTGGCTTAAGCCACTGTCGAGATTTCTTGGTTGCGTTCATTATCGTAAGAGATTAATCTTTCGGTGACTGATCCTCCAACAATTTGGTATGATAATCTAAGTGCTATAGTGTTAACTAGAAATCCAATTTATCATTCCAAGACGAAGCATATTGAGATTGACATACACTTAATTCGGGACAAAATGTTATTAGGCTAGCTAAATGTTCATCATGTACCTTCCGCGGATCAGATTGCATGTCTTCACGAAGCCATTTGCGTTTCCCGGATTTTCATTTCTTTGGGACAAACTTGGATTTTCATTTCTTTGGGACAAACTTGGTGTAATTTAGCTACCCCAACGTTTGAGGGGAAGTATTAGGATTAATCACTAGTGTGTGTTATGTGTAACACATTACAATACTCATATAGTGTATGCGTTGAGATACGATATGGCTGTGATAATCATAAGCCACCTAACGGATGTACTTCACTCTACACTTAACGTATAACCACAGATGAGAGAAGTCTCAGTACCAACTGAGCTTCTCTTCTCATTCTCTCACTTCCTCTCTCTAAGTGTACCCTAGCTAGGGTTTCGTCACACTCTTACACTTCTATGGCTTCCCTTCTTTGACGTTGACGATGGAATCAACCTTAGTAGCATCTATCGCCATGCCAAGGGGAAATGCTACCATTGCTGCTTGTAGACGTCCTTGGGACTAATTTTCTGAGGCCTTAATAGCCGAGTTCTAACTTCTTGCACCCAAAAAAAAAAAAAAAAAAAAAAAAAAAACATCTATTGCTATGCTGTAAACGAAATTGAATGATGAACCGAACCTCAAAATAATTTGTTTATCTGCCAAAATTACTTTAGGATAAAGCAGAAAATTTACTAACAACCTAAAGGGGAGCTAGCTACACACTTAAAAATGATGTCCAAGTAGGAAACAAACTTGCCGTACATCTCAACCAGAATATGAGAGCCGAGTGAAACATTACCATTTTCAAGAGCGGAAACGTAACTATTTTCGAGAGCAAGCTGAGTAGCATTTACCATCTTATGTTAAATCCTTCTTCAGTCACTTGGAGCATTTGCACCATCAATCCTCTCATATATTTTCATCCAAGTCCTTCAAACGCCTTGAATGACCTACTGGTATGAGGTTAATTGATGCGAGAATGTGAGCTGGATAGGAAAACTGCATATCATACCTGCAAATGTACAATGTTGACCATTAAGCTTATTAAGCTTTAGTAAGCATTGCAAAGACAAATTCATACAAAGGAAATGCAAAAACTAAGCAAACTTATATTGTGGCTTGTGTATGACAATATTAGAAAACGTCATATCTAATCCAACATATGCTTTTATGTTAGTGCAAAACCCACTTCAACAGAAAAACACACGCACACACACACATACAAATGTAGCGAGCTCAATCAATAGAACATAGCCTTTTCAAGAGATGAAGCACCTCGAAGTGAGCAGAATAATCATATGTTAATTTCCCATCAGTCTCTTGGAGCATTTGCATCATCAATCCTCTCACATGAACTTTCACCTAAATTCTTCAAACACGTTGGATAACCCACTGATTTGAGGTTAATTGACTGCAAGAAATTAAAGTACGCGAACTTGATATCAAACTGCATATCATACCCTGCCAAAATAGAATGTTCACCATTAAGCTTCACTGCTTCAGTAAACATTGCGAAGACATATTCATATAGAGGATAAGCCAAAAGTAATATTTATGCTTCAAACAAAACAAGATATTCATGATTCTTCCAGTGCTCTTTGATTGCCTCAAATCAAATAGTGATATGCAATATAAGATATTAGACAATGGAGTAAACCACAACACATCTTCTAATGCATGAAAAAAGTGAGAGATTTAACACTGCTCTTTATTCTCATAGTAGCCTCACAGTAATTTATAGCAATTGTGCGTCCATTGTCATCCGGACTCTGCGTAACATGATGAAACCACATGCTTGGCCTGCATTACAAAACATTAATCACCCACGTTCAGAAAATACAGGAAAAGAGAAGCAACTGACTTATAAATGCATATGAAACTGAAAGAGAAGAATATACCAATGGCTCATCCATAATAATGAAAACACATGCTTGACTTGTGTTGGCTAACATTAATGACACTCTTACTCACAAATTATATATAGAATCATCAAAGCAAATACCTTAGAAAGAATTACAAAACTAGAAATCTATTTTCTGATGCTTATGATTTACCACTTGAAAAATGAAACACCACAATGAGTGAAGACTGATGTAGTAATCATATGATGCTTAGCTTAAAATTGAACTTTTTTTTTACAACTTGCATATTGAAAACATATCAAAACATTATATTCAACACAAATAGCAATTCTAATTTTGATACTAAGCTCCAGATGACTAGTACAACAGACACTTCGAGGGAGTGAGGTTAAACTGTGATTGTGTACAACTATGTCAAAGAATGTCATATATAATCCAGTTATGCTTTTATATCAATAATAAGAAGGCTTAATTAACAAAAAGGAATAAACCCAGACAATGAAACAAAGAACAAAAAGGCCATTAACTCCAAAAAATGACCAACAAACAAACCAATCAACAGACTCCATCAACTAAGATACTCAAATTTCTTGACCATAAATCCATCTAGAATCCAAACATCTGATCTACTATCCACTTTTTTTCATTTGATGCAGGCACATTTGAGAAATTCAACCCACGCAATTTCACCCATAAACTCTATTAGTAGTTGCACTCACTGCCAAAACTAATATGCAACAAAAAGTAGTGAATGGAAGATGAAACACAAGGCGGAATTAGAATTAAAGAGAGATTCACTAGGGGCTAACATATACCAACTAGGAAATGTTTGTTAAAAGGACAAAGTAGACAAGTTGAATAAGAAGTGGGGCGGAGCAGATCCTTACAAATAAAGGATATCCCCAGCCTTCACGGTACACTGGAACGGTGATGGACCATTGAAATACAAAGGGAAGGACTTCATTTCTGAGTCCATAGAGGCAGGTGGGGGATAAGGATTAACGCTGCACCAAGGAACATATCTCATAGGACTTTCAAGTTCCAATTCGAATTCTTCCCTGTCCTGCACAAAAAAGGAAGAGAAATTGTTTTCCCCTTTATCAATACATAGATTGGAAAAGAAAAAAAAAAAAAAAAAAAAACAAACAAACAAACAAAAGAGATGGATTGATCGATTGATCCACCATCTAACCTGTGAGAAGGAGTATCGAGCAATAGGGTAATGACGGATGTACATGCGGTGGACATCAGTGGGTGGGAGCAAAAGAAAATGCTTCTCTCCGGAGATAACAGCGTAGAGATTCTCGTAGTGGTCCTTGTGAAAAGAGGTTTGCGAAAGTTGATTGCCAATCCAAAGATTGACTGCTTCGGGAAGACAATCCAAGGCCTGGGTAGCCCAGGGGATATGGGGTTCAACATCATCCGTGATGGTCGAGTATTCTGATCTAAAAGAGTCATTTTGTTGTTGGGCGTAGGCTACAAACGGCTTTGAGGAACATGACGAGATCAGGTCAAGGGCTTGGGGAAATGGCATGCGTTCAACATGGGCAGACGCGAAGCACAATCGATTACTTGTTGGTAGGAAAGCGAGAGCATCGGCTTGGCCATTAGGTGTGAGGTGCACAGAGACAAGGGTATGCGAAAGGGCATTGGAGAGATAACATGAAGAATTATCACCGGACCATTTCGATAAGGCGGGCCAGTGGTGAATGGCGTTGGAGATGATGCAGGGCTTGTTAGGCAACACGAAATCTCTGAGGAAACGAAGGGGCGAAGGTGGATATTCCAAGCACTCCACTTGATAGGATGATTTTCCTAAGCTCAACTCCCTCACCTCTTCCCAAAGCTTCTCCACAGCAACCCCAATCTCCCCTTGCTCATCCCCCATTCACCTCCGTCTTTTCTTTCTAACAATAAAACACATGGAACAATTTTCCTTTTTTTAGAACATGGAAGAAGATGATACTTGATACCTTTCACTTTCATTAGACCGTGAATGAAAAATTTTAAATATTTTTATGAGTCAAGAGTCAAGACGGATAGCAACTCAATATTACGTACAACTACAATCAGGTAATTCTCGCGAATTAACTGAAAATTTAGGGGTGTACACTGATTCGATCAAATCTAATTATGGTTAATCCAGAATTTAGTGGCGTCCAATTTATTGCCCATGGGAAAATTACCGTTTAGTCCAATCTAGTTGACTAGCATTGTTGTATTCAATTGATATTTTAATGGACTTTTAGCTACTTTTAATGATTAAAAAAGTTTAAGTGTATTCAATCAAAACTTTTATAAGATGTATTCAATATGAAATTTTATAGATTTTTAAAAAGTCTATAAAAGTTTTGAGGTATTCGATTTAAACTTTCAAAGAGTTTATAAAATTGAAGTGTATTCAATTTTTAGGTGACTTTTGTGGATTGGTTACAAATCTCAGACTTTTATAGACTTTTTATATAAAAATACATATAAAGAAATCTTCAACTTTTCTTCACCTCAACCTAGAAACTTTTAGAAACTTCTACTTTTTATTGGTTCCATTCTTCAAAAAGGACTTCATTGTTCGGAAGGTCTTTTCTTATCAATCGTTTTTATCAACTTCTCTAATTACTCAACAACTCATGGATTTCATTGCTCACTCATTATACTCTAATGCCTATATTTACGAAAATGAAAATGAAAATGATAGCATTATTATAAAGATCTCATTCTTGCATCACTATACATTTTTATGAGTTTTTTTTTACAATGAAGTTTTGTTTATTAGTATATTATTATAATCTCAAAAAGTGTAATATTATTCTTTTTGGAGAAAATAATTGTATATTTTTTTAAATGCAAAAAGTGCATTTTCAAGAACTTAAACTACAATTCTTAAGGAAAACATATAATTTTTTTTCCTAAAGTGCAACGTTTTTACGTTAACATTTGCTATAATCTTATTTGGCTCTTTTTTGCCACTATAAGATAATTTACTTATCAATTTATTCTATTAATATTTATTTACTTATTTTTTATCCCACTACCTTGATCGTAATTCATTAACATATTTATATGAATTCTTTATTTAAAAAATTAGTAATAGTTCTTAAGAAAAAGAAATATAATTATTTATCTAATTTTTATAATAAAGTGCAAAATATTTGTTTATGTTGTAAATTGGATGACCCTTTAACCAAGCTTATGAATGATTACATTGTCAAACATGACTCTCACATTGAATTGTAACATCAAGTATGACTTCTACATTGAATGTAACTTGAACACTCTACATAACTTATATTCAATTCTAATGTATAATCATTTATTCATGTATTGTCATGTAACTTGTAATTTTCTCCAATGTACACCAACTATCCATGTATTGTCCATGTTGCTTGTGATGTGTTCTATGACTTGTGATGTATGTATAACTTGTACACATTGTATAAGTACAATAATCATCATCACCAAATGGCCTATATAAAGGGTGCCAACCCCGTTGTTATTCACACACCAAGTTAAATGAAAACTTCTCATTCCAACTATCTCATTTCTTTTATTCTCCTTTGTAGTAGTAGAAGTTCTTAGTCTTCTATTTTCCTTTTCTAGTTCTTAGCAAGTTCCAACTTAATTTACAACACTAGTTCTTAGCAAGTTCCAACTTAATTTACAACACTTTATCAGCAGGAAGTTGCTCTACAAGAGATCTTGAAGATCAAAAAGCTTTTCAAAGATATAAAGCTAAGAAGGTATAATTTTTATTAATTTAAATAAGTTCAATTTATTTCCATGTTATTATGGTTAATTTTTTTTTGTTACATTCATATTTAATTATGTAAATGTACTTTATTCATACATTATGCATTGTAACGTCACCGACTACGAAAGTATGCTCTGTAGTTGCGTCTTGTGCGATCTTCTACATCAGAAATCAAAAGTCAATGTGTGACATATAGTTTTTCTCTTAAAACTACAAACGATTAGTTATTGTTTTATTATTGATTTTATAATACAAATAATGCTACAAGTTTGAGTTGATAGTGAGTAAGTCTTATCCTCGATAAAGTTAAACATTGAAAGGGAGACGGGTTATCCCTTTCGAGGAGGTATGATATTAAGTAGACTATGTCTTGCCACCCAACCTGGAGGTTGTCCCACCAACTCATACGAATAGTATATTTTATTTATTAATGAATCAAGTTGTGAACATATAGTTAATTATATGTTATGTTTTTACATAAAAATGGAAAAACTATTTTATATTAAATTTATTTTTAAAATATTATTCAATCATAGTTGAACTTGTTGCCTTATTATATTACCGACAAGAATTACTTGTCATGACAATTAGATACTACAATTTGTGAATAAAGCATATATGCAAAACTGTATGTTATACATAATCATTCGTCAATCTCTCTTTAGATATTTGAAAAGTGAATATTTCACTTTATATATCTTTTTACCTTATGGAGTTATATATATACATATCAAAAGGGTAATGCTCCAAAAGCTCAAAATGAGCGGCTGAGTCTCATGCTACAAAATTTAATTAGTCAAATATTAATTATAATTTTGCAATTTTAATTACCTCTATGTTGAGGCTTTGTAGAAATATGAATGATGAGACAATAAAAATAAGGTCACATGGCCCGCCTCGATTTATTGCTGCAACAAATATCGAGTGCGCACGTCAATCCAATAAATATTAATGATTGATTTCTTGTCTCATGGTAGCTGAGTAAAATAATGAGATATTATAAATATAATATCGCTCCCGTTCAATTAGTTCAGCTTCAAATTAAGAAGCATATGTTGCATATAATAATCATGATCGCAATAATAAATTTATGGACGTGGAAAATGTGAAAATATCAAGTAAAGGTCGTATTGTCAATTCCTCCAAAAATTGAAACAAAAGTGGTGCACCACTACAAAGGGCAAATAATTATTGACAATGAACGCTCATAATTGTGACATTTTTTTGGTCATATATGAAAAGCTATTTTACCTAAATATTGTCATATATATACCCGAATATTTTTATGACCTTTACCATGTCTTCAAAATCAAAGGCAAAATATTGTGAATTTTATCATTGAAAATGATTCGATAAAACAAACACATCTAGATGTGTTTAAATTATGACCTAAATATGGGCGATGAGTTTATGTCTTATATATATCATGCTACATGCATGTACATTATAATATAAAAGTGAATATTTCTCGAATTCGAACTTAGCGGAGGCTAATATTCAGGCAATATCTAATATAACAATTTTATTGTTAATGTCTTGTTCAGAAGAAGTCTACTCAGAATAATAGAAAATTTATCTATATGATTTAATATGAGTACAATATTCCAGCTTTAACTGCTGGAATATATAAGACACATTAAAATGAATGTCGTCATAAATCAAATGACATTCATAATGTGGAAAAATCTATTTGATTATCGATAATCAATAATAATGCGAAAATATCATAAATTCGCACGGACATCATTTATCGAACTGGGATTTTTTCAGCTGGAGATTATCTCAAGTCAAATTAATAGGAGACGTATATTGATTACTCCCCTATTAATCATATTATAAGATGTATTGAATCCCTAATAGGGAAATTACTTATAGCAAGTTTTGCTAATTGTCACTTTGATGAAGCATTTTTCCCACCATTAGGGGAGATATAAGCCAATTATTTAAAAGGAATGACATGAAATTGTTTGAAACACATCAAATTGCATTAAATTTTTTGTATTATGATCCATGTATAAATTAATGTGAACTCGAAGTTCAAAGGATCATTCAGTAGTAACAAAGTTATGAATCAATTACTTGATGCAAGTACTATACACAAAAGAGTGACAATCATATGCTTCAACATTAAATTGTTCATATAGAAAATGATGTCCATGTGCAACAAAATGCACAAAGTGTTTCACCTATGTGAACATGAGGGGGAGAATCAAAATGAGTTATTGGTTAGTGTATTGCACTCTTTTTCTTTTGCTATGGTTTTCTTCCACTGGGATTTCTTTGCAAAGGCTTTTAATGAGACAATTCTAACAATATTAAAACTCTTTATCAAGGTTGATTAATGTACCGCACCATTTTCCTTTCGCTATTGGTTTGATCCCAATGAATTTGCCTAGTAAGATTTTTAAATAGGCAATCCTAACATTATTATACTTCGTATAAAAAATTTATGAGAGCAATATACTCTTTTTCCTATACTAGATTTTTTTTTTCCATAGAGTTTTTCTAGTAAAGGTTTTAATGATGCATATATATTCTTTCAAAGTGTATCAATGTGTTGCACTCTTTTCCTTAGCTTTGGTTTTGTCCTACTGAATTTTCCTATCAAGGTTTTAATGACTCGATCAATAATATTATAATGCAAATCAAGATTGACGAAACATTGTACTCTTTTTCCTGTACTAGATTTTTCCCCAAAGGTTTTTTCTAGTACATATTTTAATGAGATATTCTCTCATCAAGTGTCATCTAAGGGGGAGTGTTGTAAATTAGATGACCCCTTTAACCAAGCTTATGAATTATCACATTGTCAAGCATGACTCTCACATTGAGTTGTAACATCAAGCATGACTTCTACATTGAATGTAATTTGTACACTTACATAACTTGTATTCAACTCTAATGCATAATCACTTATTCATGTATTGTAATGTAACTTGTAATCCTCTCTAACGTATGCCAACTATTCCATGTATGGTCTATGTTGTTTGTGATATGTTCTATGACTTGTGATGTATGTATAACTTGTACATATTGTATAAGTACAATTATCATCATCGCCAAATGACATATATAAAGGGTGCCAACCTCATTGTAATTCACACACCAAGTCGAATGAAAACTTCTCATTCCAACTATCTCATTTCTTCTCTTCTTCTTTGTAGTAGTAGAAGTTCTTAGTCTTCTATTTTCCTTCTCTAGTTCTTAGCAAGTTCCAACTTAATTTACAACAGTTTCATTATAAAAATCACAAAAATCTACTAATATCAATCAAAATCATGTTTAAGAAGATCATAAAAGTCACTAAAAATCTTATATGTTAATAAAAGTCATCAAAATGAAGTCTACATTAAAGTTTATATAAGTCTATAAAAGTCTACCAAAATTTGTAAACTTCATAAAAGTCATCCACTTATAGAAGTAACCAAGAATTTATAAAATCTCAATTGAATACACCCTCCTAAATATGAACCGGACCAAATCACCTTATACGGATTAACATTTTTTCAACTAACGTATTAATGTAGATAAAATAAAGCATAAACAACAAGCATATCAACTTATCAAATCTATTATGCATAAACTTACATGTAATATATATATATATACATATATATATATATACTAGTTTCAGGACGTGCTACGCACGACCAGCTCGCTTCGCTCGCGGGAATTAATTTCTAAGAATTTATTATTAAAATTTAAAAATTAGAAATACAAGCACCTTTTTTAGGTCATCAATATTCTCTAATGCAATTGAGATAATATACGAATGAAAAAACAAGCTAGTCATGCTAGGCCATTACTTCCTCAAAAAAAATGGGAAACAAGGAAAAAAACACAAGTGGTTTGACCCATTAATTTATGAATACTTGCTTGTGGAGATTCTGTAAAATTGTACATAAAGTTCAATCTTTACCTCAAACTCTATAGATAGAAATGATAACTTTGAAATTATGAATGTAAATAATTGAATTAGTTGGGATTAAAGCTTTAGACACCCTGACCAAGAAAAAAAAAAAGAAATATTAAAAGAGAGGTTGTGTTGCCTTCTCTCATGTACCATGTGGAACGTTGTAGTCCTTCAATCACATATTCCACATAAACAACCTTGCCTTAGTTGATCTATTTCCATTCTTTTCTTATTTTTGTTGCATCTCTCTTCGGGTTTTGTATAGTATACCATTTTCATTGGTTGACATATCAGGTGTGGATTCAGAAATACCAGCGCAGTCTCCATGCGATTTTTTTGGTACAATATTGTTAAAAAATTTCTTCATTCTATGGTCATAGTTAATGTAGGAGTGTCAGCTTCAGAAAGAATGTTGCCATCAGATAAGGATCTCTTAAACGTTTACATGTAAACAAAAAGAAGCTCAAACATGAAAAATAGGCATACTCTAAATGTATATATACCTATATTACTTTTGGCACACTCTCTCTCGCACTTTACACCAAAAGATGTAAAACCAAAATTGGTGTTATAAGTATGGATGTACATCAAAAACTCACGTGTCTCTTCAGTGTTTGAAGTGAATAGGTCGAACATTTCTTCAGGGACAAAATTAGGAACGAGGGTTACTTGACCGTTTGAACAAAAGAAACTATTAGATTCATGAAAAAACTTCTTCGCACTGCAATTTCGACAAAAAGTTTACTAATGGTAACACATCTGCCGAACTTGCAACGTGCTCAAAACTCATAGCGACATAACGTGGTTTTGCATTCAGGGGACCTATAAATAAAAAATAAAAAATAAAGCTAACTTAATTTCTAAATTATTAATTAAATTTATTCATTTTGCTTCATAGCATTTACCATACTCAATATTTCATAGAATATTTTGTGAAGTTTCAAATCCATACCTTGATCATTCAAGTCTTTCTTTTCACTCCTTAGTTGTCTTTGGCGAGCCCGCTTCATTTATTTTTCTTCCTCCGTTGCAAATTTATGTTTCAAACTATCCACCTCCCTACGATTAGTATTTTTTGCTTTCCTTACAAAGTCTTCAGTATTGTTGATAACTCTTAAGTTTCTTACCATGGTAACTGGCTAATGCAAGGTAAATTGTTATACTTAATGAATTTTTAGATGAGATTGTTAAACTACAATCCAATGAAACAAACATTAGAGTAGTAATTAAAAAAATAAATAATATATGTTAATTTAATATTCAAAAGGAGATGGAAAGTAAGCAATGAACAAAAATCATCCTAATATCTATCGACATATGTTGAGTTTCTCAAAAGAACTTTATTTAATCTAGGTGTAATTTGGGAATAAAAATTTAATTATAACACTTAAGTAACAACAATATCAATCCATTATGTCAATCTGTATGACAGTATGAACCAAAATTTTACCAAACATTAACTTTATGGTTTAGACAATTCATCGAATACATAGAAGGCATAAACCCTGAAATCCAAAATAATCAAACACATAAAATGCATAAACACTTAAATTGAAAAAAGAATTATGCATAGAAATTCATAGACAATTGATCAAACACATACAAAAATTCATAGACAATTCATCAAACACATAGAATTCATAAACAATGAAATTCGAAACAAACCAAAAAGATCAAAGAATTAAGCATAGAAATTGAAATCCAAAACCAACATCAGATTTCAGACTTAACCTAACAATTGAAGTCCCAATTAGTTGGCGAGAGAGAAGGTTGGGCGAGCAATTGAGATTGCACGGCAAACCGTGTGAAGGAGAGGGGAGAGAGCGAGAGATGTGAGCGATGGAAGTCGAGAATCGATCGAAAGTGAGGAAGACCAAACACGTTTTTATATTTGTACTATTTAGTAGTGTCGGTTGTATTTGGATATAGTTTCGATTTAAATCTCTATTTAATAGGATTTTAGTTGCATTGTTTGTATTTAATAGCTATTTAGAAGCCTAGTACGATTGATTGTATTTTGAGGGAAAAAGCGATTACCTTTTTGTACTTATCCTCCTATTTATTAGCAATAGAAGTCGGCTATAAATTTATCCTCCTATTTGTTAGTAATAGATAGCTATTTAATACAGTTTTTCTATTTGTTACAAAGGTTTAGTCGCGGCACAAGGTGTCAAATACTTACCGAGGAGGTGGTGTGTATTGGACCGAAAAGCCGACGATCTCTTCGATCTGCCTGAAAGTGTTGATTATGCTTGTACATTCTCAGACGGCACTGCTCTAGGCTATGGATCTTCTTGTAACCATTTGGGAGTCGGCGGAAACGCCTCCTACGCATTCAACATGTATTATCAGGCCATGAATCGAAATCTTCAAATCGTGACTTCGCAGATTGGCAATAGAAACCGACGAGGATCCATCGCCCGAGAATCTGTACTTTCCGATTATGATTGCATACGGTCGATCGTAGTCGCTGCTTCGAAAATTCTTAGATACTTTACTTGCTTTAGCTGTGGGAATTGGTGCACTACTCTTGCTTGTATGTTAGTAGTTGGATATCAACCTTCTTGAATCAATGAATGCAATGGTAAATTTGTGCAGCTTCTATATTCTTCTTTGTATCAAAATTTGATGTAGAATTATATTCAATCTATTAATAAATATAATCAAATTCTTCAATATGGCCTCTTCATGCATGAGTTAATTCTCTGATTTGCTGCCAAATAATACATGTTGAAGGAGTAAGTGCGAGGAATGTACTCATTGCGGTCGCGACAGAGAAAAGTGCAGATGTTAACAGCGAAAGGCGCATTGTCCTCATGGAGGAATTAGACTATATTGAGGGTAAGATCGATTGTTGGATTCCCACCGGCAAGTTTCTTTCTTATAAGAAAAAAAAAAGATCAGTACTTGCATGAATCTTTGAAACCCCAAAGCAGTGAAATATGTTATAGATTTTGATGATGATCTAACATAGTACTTATAAAAGATTAATATCTAGTCTTATTGGATTGATCGTTATCATATATATTGTGCCAAAGAAAAGTTAAGATACCCAAAAATAAAAAAGAAATATGGTCTAATTAAACTATATATTAAAGTGACAACGCTTTAAAATATATATATATATTAATATACAATTGAGGGACAAAAAGGTAAATTTGATTACGAATCAAAAATTTATGATTCGTGCTTTTATATATATGATATATATATATATATTGTAAATTGGATGACCCTTTAACCAAGCTTATGAATGATCACATTGTCAAACATGACTCTCACATTAAATTGTAACAACAAGCATGACTTTTACATTGAATGTAACTTGTACACTCTACATAACTTGTATTCAACTCCAATGTATAATCACTTATCCATGTATTGTCATGTAACTTGTAATCCTCTCTAATGTACACCAACTCTTCCATGTATTGTTTATGTTGCTTGTGATGTGTTCTATGACTTGTGGTATATGTATAACTTGTACACATTGTATAAGTACAATTATCATCATCACCAAATAGCCTATATAAATGGTGTTAACCCCATTGTAGTTGACACACCAAGTTGAATAAAAACTTCTCATTCCAACTATCTCATTTCTTCTCTTCTCCTTTGTAGTAGTAGTTTGTAGTAGTAGAAGTTCTTAGTCTTCTATTTCCTTCTCTAGTTCTTAGCAAGTTCCAACTCAATTTACAACACGTTATCAGCACGAGCTTGCTCTAGCATTAAGAAGATCTAGAAGTTCAAGAAGGCTTGCTAAGGAGACGAAGCTAGGAAGGTATAACTTTTGTTATTTAAATAAGTTCAATTTATTTCTATATTATCATAGTTGCTTCCTTTTATTACATGCATCACTTCTATATGCATACTTTATTCATATACTATGCATTATAATGTCACCGATTACGAGAGTATGCTCTGTAGCTGTGTCTTGTACGATCTTTTATATCAGAAATCAAAAGTCAATGTGTGACATATAGCCTTTCTCTTAAAACTACAAACGATTAGTTATTGTTCTATTCTTGATTTTATAATACAAATAATGCTATAAGTTTGAGCTGATAGTGGGTAAGCCTTGTCTCTGGTAAAGCTAAACATTGAAAGGAAAACGGGTTATCCCGTTCGAGGAGGTATGGTATTAAGTAGACTATGTCTCGCCACCCGACCTGGAGGTTGTCTCACCAACCCATACGAATAGTATATTTTGCTTATTAATGAATCAAGTTGTGAACATATATTTAATCATATGTTATATTTTTACATAAAAGGGGAAAACTATTTTATATTAAATTTATTTTTAAATATTATTCAACCATAGTCGAACTTGTTGCCTTATTATATTACCAACAATAATTACTTGTTATGACAACTAGATACTACAATTTGTAAATAAAGCATATATGCAAAATGTGTGTTATACATAATCATTCGCCAATTTCTCTTTAGAGATTTGAAAAGCGAATATTTCACTATATATATCTTCTCACCTTATGGAGTTATATATATACATACCAAAAGGGTAATGCTCCAAAAGCTCAAAATGAGCGGCTGAGTCTCAAGCTACAAAATTTAATCAGTCAAATATTAATTATAATTCTACAATTTTAATTACCTATATGTTTAGGATTTGTGGAAATATGAATTATGAGACAATAAAAATAAGGTAACATGGCCCGCCTCGATTTATTGCTGCAACAAATATCGAGTGCGCACGTCAATCCAATAAATATTAATGATTGATTTCTTGTCTCACGGTAGCTGAGTAAAATAATGAGATATTATAAATATAATATCGCTCCCGTCCAATTAGTTCGGCTTCAAATTAAGAAGCATATGTTGCATATAATGATCATGATCGCAATAATAAATTTATGGACGTGGAAAATGTGAAAATATCAGGTAAAGGTCGTATTGACAATTCCTCCAAAAATCGGAACAAAAGTGGTGCACCACTTCAAAGGGCAAATAATTATTGACGATGAGTGTTCATAATTGTGACATTTTTTTGGTCATATATGAAAGGCTATTTTGCCTAAATATTGTCATATATATACCCGAATAGTTTTTATGACCTTTACCATGCCTTCAAAATCAAAGGCAAAATATTATGATTTTTATCATTGAAAATAGTTGGATAAAATAAACACATCGAGATGTGTTCAAATCGTGACCTAAATATGGACGACGAGTTTATGTCTTATGGATAGTGCTACATGCATGTACATTATAATATAAAAGTGAATATTTTTGAATTCGAACTTGGCGGAGTCTAATGTTCAGGCGATATCTACTATAATAATTTTATTGTTAATATCTTGTTCAGAATAAGTCTACTCAAAATAATAGAAAATTTATCTATATGATTTAATATGAGTACAATATTCCTAGCGTTAACTGTTGGAATATATAAGATACATTAAAACGAATGTCGTCATAAATCAAATGACATTCATAATGTTGAAATATCTATTTGATTATCCGTAATCATCAATAATGCGAAAATATCAAAAATTCGCACGAACATACTTTATCGAACTGGATTTTTTTTTACCTGGAGATTATCTCAAGGCAAATCAATAGGAGACGTATATAGATTTACTCTTCATTAATCATATTATAAGATGTATTGAATCCATAATAGGGAAATTATTTATAACTAGGTTTGCTAATTGTCACTTTGATGAAGCAATTTTTCCACCATTATGGGGATATGTAAGTCAATTCAAAAGGAATGACATGAAATTGCTTGAAACACATCAAATTACATTAAATTTGTTATATTATGATCCATGTATAAATTAATATGAACTCGAAGTTCAAAGGATCATTCGGTAGTAACAAAGTTATAAATCAATTACTTGATGCAAATACTATATACAAAAAAATGACAATCATATGTTTCAGCATTAAATAGTTCATATAGAAAACGATGTCCATGTGCAACAAAATGCACAAAATGTTTTCACCCATGTGAACATGAGGGGGAGAATCAAAATGATTTATTGGTTAGTGTATTGTACTCTTTTTCCTTTTACTATGGTTTTATCCCACTGGATTTTCTTTGCAAAGGTTTTTAATGAGGCAATTCTAACAATATTAAAACTCTTTATGAGAGCAATGTAGTCTTTTCGTATACTAGATTCTTTCCCACAGGGTTTTTCTAGTAAATGTTTTAATGAGGCATATATATTCTCTCAAAGTGTATCATTGTATTGCACTCTTTTCCTTAGCTTTGATTTTGTCCCACTGAGTTTTCCTAGCAAGGTTTTTAATGAGGCAATCAATAATATTATACTGCAAATCAAGATTAACGAGAACATTGTACTCTTTTTCCTGTACTAGATTTTTTGCCACATGATTTTTCTAGTACAAGTTTTAACGAGGCATATTCTCTCAGCAAGTGTCATCCAAGGGGGAGTGTTGTAAATTGGATGTCCCTTTTACCAAGCTTATGAATGATCACATTGTCAAACATGGCTCTCACATTGAATTGTAACAACATGCATGACTTCTACATTGAATGTAACTTGTACACTCTACATAACTTGTATTCAACTCCAATGTATAATCACTTATCCATGTATTGTCATGTAATTGTAATTCTCTCCAATGTACACCAACTCTTCCATGTATTGTCTATGTTGCTTGTGATGTGTTATATGACTTGTGGAGTATGTATAACTTGTACACATTATATAAGTACAATTATCATCATCACCAAATGGCCTATATAAAGGGTGTTAACTCCATTGTAATTGACACACCAAGTTAAATGAAAACTTCTTATTCCAACTATCTCATTTCTTCTCTTCTCCTTTGTATTAGTAGAAATTTTTAGTCTTCTATTTTATTCTCTAGTTCTTAGCAAGTTCCAACTCAATTTACAACAATATATATATATCTAACATACATACTATGGGAGAATAGTTCGGAGTTTCAACCTTGACTTGAAATGTCACTTTTACCCTTCTTTGATTTTTTTATTTTTTTATTTTTTTATTTCCTACCTCCATTTCTTTTATGTTTGCTTACGTTTGTGTTGACAAAGCAAGTAATAAATCAGTACAAGCTTATACTGGTTTCTTTCGACAGTAAATCCAAATATAGTGTGCTTATACTTAATTTATTTGATTGTATATTACCAATAATCTAGCTTGGGCTAGGAGCTGATGTCATTTATTAGGTCTTGTAGTACTAGAGTTAGCTATCATTGAGTTATTTGATGAAGTATTTTAGCTCATCAAGTTTCCTTACTGAAGTGGAGAATCAGCTATGAAAAATATATTAATTGTCAATTTCAGCAATTTTCCACCACTAATACCTTATGCTAAACAATCATTTTCTAAAAATACATCAATATAACAAGGTAACACCAAATAAAACTTATTACTAATCTCTTGCTCCTTCACATGTATTACCGTTATTGGCTTATTTTCTTTATCTAAAAAAAATAATATTTACTTCTTCAATTAAATTCTCAAGATCAAAAGCGAGCGGGTTTAGTTGTGCGTAGCACAATATTAAACTAGTGTGTGTATATATATATATATATATATATATATTTGTATAATGTGCCCAACATCCTATCACATAAGGTAAACAACAAAGTATTAAGCACAGGTAGAGAGGAAATATTATCTCTAGAGTTGTTTCATTTTGGACTTCTAAGTTTTAGGGAATACTGACTGGCCTGGAGTTAGTGTGACGACCTCTACTCTAATTAAGAATCGTATGGCCTAAACCACCACTTAATATCTCGAATACCAAGCTGGTTAAGCAATGGCTTACTAAGCCTTAACTTGTTAAATAACTTACTAGATAATTAACAAGTCCATTTCCTAGGCCAAATATTTTTCGGGATTTATTCAAGGCCTATCAAGTCAAACTAATGACAATGTGTTCAGAGGAAATGAAACTAACTTCTGCGGAAAATTTGGTAGGGTCTCCCTCTTAAAAACTGAGGGTTCATAAATGGCTAAACTTGTCAAAATTATCAACACAAGAAAGGCATTGTTATATATAACAAAGAAAGTAAAATCCTAAGTCTACCGCCAACATCAAGTCATAGCTGAGCTACCGAAAACCTCATGTGTCATACATACAGCTACACCAAAATAATAAAGATAGATATGCCCATTAAGCACACATGCATAATAGAGAGGCCGTAACTTGGAAAAATTTACCAAAGTACAACATTTTTTACTTTAAAAGAGGGAAGTACGGGGGTTTATTTTTTTTTCCCGCACTAGGCAATAATGCCTTCTCAGAAGGCGTTATTGCTGATGTGGCGCCACGTGGCGCCAATAACACCTTTTTTTGCTGACGTGGACACATGGATAGCGCCTTTTGAAAAGGCGCTATCTATGTGTCTTGTCCACGTGGGCGTATAGGCTGAGGTGGCGACTGAGGTGGTATGAGGTTGTATGGATAGCGACTTTTCAAAATGCGCTATCCGTAGAACTTCACTGCCACCTCACCACCACCTCACTGCCGCCTCACAAATTTCCAATATTGGCTATTTTTGAAGTTTGTGAGGTGGCGGTGAGTTGGCTATCCATGTGTCCTATCCACGTGGGCACATCCACCCCCATTAATAAAATAATAATTAAAATTAAATTTAATTAAACTAATTTATATAAACTGTAAATTACAGAAAATAGATTAAAATAGATAAAAATTATAGAAAAATTCTGAAAAATTCTCGAAAAATATGAAAAATTAATTTCTAACTGGTTTACTTACCTCGAAATTCGTAATTCGTCCTCAAGACGTCCCGTTCACGCCTTGATTTGTGCACCCGACACCCGACTCCTACGTCCCTGGTGTCCATTTATACCAATTAAAATTTTAGGGTCGCATTACATGCAATTATAGTATGTGATTATAGATTCGCCATTTTTATTTTCATAAAAATTAAATTTATAGCACCTTTTTTCGAATTATACCGGGGTGTCAAACGCCCGAAAAGCCTCGAACTCATTTTTTTCTAGCTTTCCCTATTTTTCATATTTTTCGAGAATTTTTTCATAATTTTTATCTATTTTTATCTATTTTCTGTAATTTACAATTTATATAAATTGGTTTAATTTTTCCATAATTTAAATTATTTTAATTATTATTTGTGAGGTGGTGCTGACGTGGCGGTGACGTGGCATAGATAGCGCCTTTTGAAAATGCGCTATCTATACACGTGGCTAGCCACAGTGACGTGGCGGTGACGTGGCTGGCCACATGTATAGATAGCGCCTTTTCAAAAGGCGCTATCTATGCAAACCGACGCCACGTCACCGCCACGTCAGCGCCAACCAAACCACCCACACAATAACGCCTTTTGAAAATGCGTTATTGCCTATTTCGGTAATAAAAAAAAACCTCCTTATTTTGTGAATTAAATTGTATACCCACCCTACTTTTGGAAAAACACCCGTAACTTGGCTCTAGGCCTTCCCTTTACTTTAAGTATCGGAAAGCTGATGTATTTGAAATTTTAATACTGCAGTGAATGAAACAAGCTCAGTAATGTGGTGTTTCCACACGCCTATTGTGACAGCCCGTGCTAATTAATATTTATTTAATTCCTAAATTCAGATTAAGATTCGTAGCTCCAACCCACGTGGACGTTGTCGATAAGTTTAGAGCACGTCTGCCAAGTAAAATAATTGTTATATTTCTCTTATTTATGCTAATTTATTGTATTATTTACTTAAATTAGCGTCCACAAGTGTGTATTTTTCCATTTGTTGTGTTGTGCGTGAGTTGTGAGGGGAACGTAGGATGCCTCGAGATACGCATAGCACGGGTATGGGCAGTTTAGTAACTTAGAGAATATATGGCTTAGTTTAACTAGTAGGTTACCATTAATTTTCCTAAGCTATGGTAACCAGTTCATCTAAATTAAATTAAACTAAGTTTCTAAGTTAAAAAATATATTAAATAAGAGATCTTGGTGCGCCTCAAGATGCGTGTAGGGGTGGGGTGCTAAGTAGTCGAAGGCTTAGTAGAATACTGGGAATTTATTGAATTGGAGCCCATGACCTAAGCTATTTTATTGTTCAAATGTGCCGAAAGTATTAAAATTCTAGGCTAAGTGAATTAAAACAATAAGAAGCCTAAGTTGGATGATTAAATTGTGGCCATGGATCATATTAGAGATGATGAGAGTTTGGCGAATCCTAGACAATCTAGTGAAGACTAATGGTCTCTTGATGACTTAAAACTAGTACCAGTTTGGTGGAAAGATACATGGGTGTTGGAAAGATACATGGGTGTTGGAGGCGGGCACGCGCTCTGAAACGAGCATTAGGAGAAGATGGATTTCTCGGATAAAATTGGAATGAATCAATGATGAACAAGAACAATAGGTAGAAGAAGACTATTATTGAACAAAGCAAAATCAAAAGCTTATAAACTCGAACAAACTCACAACCTTAAACTTAGATAGTATTACAAACTCAAACCTTTTACTTAGACTTAACTTCGAATGCCTAACATCGTTGGAGAAGCAAGCATTTATACAGACTCTGAGACATGTGACGACAAAAGCTAACTCATAGTTAAAGGACGCATTATCGTGGAAAGATAGTTCTACAAAACAAAAGTATACGCATTATCTAGAGAGGATTCCAAAGATAATTTGACAAGACATGACAAGACATAAAGTAGCATCCTACTAGCTCGAGGCATGAAGGATCGTCTACTTAAACTACAATTATTTAACTTGATGGAGAATCTACGTACTTTAATAGTGGTTGAATGGCGGACAACAAGAATAATCGTGTAATGGTAGATAACTTGATAAGATTCGCTACTACAAAAGTAGATAGATAGTTGGAAATGAGCTATAGTAGTGAAATTATTAGTGGAGACTTCATGATCGAGGCAGGCAAAATAGGCCTGGAGGCATGGACCTGAAATGATAGGGGGCATGGGCCTGAAGGCAGGCATAAGCTTGGAGGCATGGGCCAGAAATGATAAATGGCATGGGCCTGCTATATATATAAATATATATTTTTAATAACGACAGAGGTCATAAAGATCTCAAAGGATAGGAATGGAGTATTTTCCAAAGCCCAAAATGGACATAAGGAGGGAACCGCTGAATAACAGTATGATTAATGTGCACTAAAAATCGTGGAGAGCCAAGGATAAGCCATAAAGTGAGGAGAAGGTTGTCTTCTGCATCGGGCCAATGAATGGCATGAGCTGCAAAGATAATAATTTGATTTTTTTGTAGGAGTGCATCATGTTAAATTTCGAAAGGATATAATTCAGTAACCAAGTGTTCAAGTAGTGGCTGATTGATTCCGGGATTCATGATGGATGTGTATAATGATGTCATTATAGTTCAATGAAATCAGGGGCTTCGGATGTGGCTTCGCCTTCAGAATTTGTCCTGGATGTAGCAGAGTAAAGGTCTTCAATTTGCTTGATTTTAGTTTCCATTTTGTCTTCAATTCGTTTTTCCATTTGTTGAAGTTGTTAGAGGATGGTTGTTGCAATGTTAGGAGCTAATGGAGATATTGTTGATGGAGAGGCACTTGCTGATTCAACTATAGGTTTGACGAGACTTGCTTCTTTATATATTTTGGGAAGTGCGGGTATATGAGATACACATTCAGATAGAGTTATTGGTTTAACTATTGCCATCATTGGGGTTAAAGAATTTTCTTTAGTGGATTTAAGATCAAACTTATCCCACCATTTAACATGAATTTCTTGGGTAAGATATGCGAGAGAGCAATTATTGGCTTGATTAATTTTATGGGTGTTGTAGGTCCATTTGAGGATCCATGGAATGGAGTGCTTATGGATGAATTGAGAAAATGACATTTTTTCCTTTTCATAAATAGTTTGTACTTTATGGGGCAGCATGCTCTCAACTGGACCAAATTTAATCCACCATTCAAAATGAACCAGGTTGGAAGATTGACTCTCAAGGATTTTTTGAAGGTTATGTACCATGAATGTGCCGAAGATAGATCTTTATAGAACATGATAACTTTCCATACTTCAATATAATCTTTATAATTTACAAGCATTGGTGGATGAGAGGGTGGAGCGTCATTAACTGATAAGAATAGGGGCATTACTGAACAACATTTTTGTTAGTCCATTCATTAATTGTGATGACCTTTTGGATTTTCAACTTTGAATATGCGACTTCACAAGAATCTGGTTTTTTGAAGTGTTCGATAATAACTGATTGCTTTTGTGTAAGGAGAGCTTCATAAAATCTTATAGAAACTTAAGGGCGAATTGGAATAAAATGATAAAATGGAGGCATTAAGAACTTAACTTGATTGTCAAAAGAATGATCAAGAAAATCATTTTCAATCAGGGTGACAAGGTGACGGTGTTAGGTTTTGGGGTTCATACGCAGCGGGGATTACAAAACAATTTTGACACAAACCACAACAGGATCCGAATCTAATTCCATTAAAAACGTTTAAACCATGAAGAACTTAATCATACCTCAGTCGCAATATACCTTTCTGAAGGTTGATCAATCTCTAAGGCGCTGCCAATGACGAATGCCCTCTATCAGCAGTCCGCACACGAACGGCGGCCGAGATTTGAAGTGCTAGCTTCGAGAGAATACCAAATCTTTTTGTTTCTCTCCAAAACGATCCAGAACATACCAAAAAACCCTAAGTCATTTCTAAAACGAAAATAGAGTTTTAGCCTTTTAATCTTTCGTACGTGTGTTCTAACTTAAAGCGTCTATTTATACAACCCTCGTATATAGACGGTTAAGTAA
The DNA here is from genome assembly GCA_039657365.1 of Stephania yunnanensis. Taxonomy (NCBI): domain Eukaryota; kingdom Viridiplantae; phylum Streptophyta; class Magnoliopsida; order Ranunculales; family Menispermaceae; genus Stephania; species Stephania yunnanensis. The sequence goes on from CM077587.1 coordinate 40,551,751, forward strand.
ATTACACATATACCCCTACTTAAAGAAGTATAAGTGTAATACACCACAAGGATGTTTCCGTCATGAATTTTATCATATAAAATTCATTTTTCTGAACCATCTTAAAATCTCGCAGAACCATTCTTAGTGTGCGACCCAATAGGCTCATACAACGTTGGCAGTGTACCAAAACACATTTTGGTATACAAGTCATAAGCGGCCTCTAGCAAGACATTATGACTACCCAAGTTGTACGAATATCAAAATCGATACAACCTAATCAATAGTGTATATAACATCCTTTTGTCACACGATATCCTTTTGTTTAAACATAAGGCATGGAATTGTCATCCATCATGTTTAATCGTACTAATCTCGATCTCTAGGTAGACTGAAAACATCCAAGTGACATTGATCAATATAAAAATTACTTAGACTAGGCCTTTTAACACTCTAACACATCGAGGGATCTACTGGATATCTCTCTTTATATGAGAGGGACAAATTCTATCTTGATTACACAACTTCATCATATTGCTCACACAGTAACCAATCACAACCTTTATAATCGTCCGGTTAAAGACAACGTTTGGTAGTGTCAAATCACCATGTTCTTAAGGTTGAAGTCTCTGGCAATCTCAAGTCAGAGGACTGAGAAATATACCTATCATGAGAAACAACTATGACTTAATCGATGTGATGTTCTCATAGCGGGTCGGTCCAGTACTTTGTTCCCTAACAACTACTCGTGATCTTGATTCATATCCCTATATGTATAATCATCATATGATCATCAATCAAGACTCACACTAGTCTTAATTCATTATAGTTCCCAGTATAATGATCGACTAGGGACATTTAGGATATTTATGTATTTACCCATGGATCTTATTATAATGTAAACATGCAAATTAATTATAATAAACAGCAAATGAAATCCTCTATTTTATTAACTAAAAGTATTCATAAAGACAGTTAATGGATTGACCTAGGGCACATTTTCCATCAGACGGTTACTAAAACGATAGAGTGATTTATCGTCAGATTTATTATAAGAACCGAATAAAGGGGAAAACTTATTGGTATAGGTGAAGGGTTGATAGGTAAGAAGAGATTTACCTTTATCAACCATGATCTGTACAAAGTGAATTTGAGGAGTTACAAGGAATTCACGAGATAAGAAATATGGCAGAGAATTATTTTCTCATTTTATATATTCGATTTCAAAATAAAAAATACTTAAAATTGCTTGCCAACGAGCAAATATTTTTTTGAAACCACATTTTTAACGTCTTTAAAAAAAATTCTTTGGCAGATTTGCAATCGACTCGAATCAAAATTTTTTGATTTAAAATATCAGATTGAAACTTTTGAACACATAAAACAATTGCCAAAACCTCTTTTTTGATAGTGGCATAATGTTTTTAGGTTTCATTCCATAGTTTTGAGGTATCGCAGACTAAGTGCTCGGTTCCTGTAGGAGGTGTTTGTAAGAGGATACCACCATATCCTAAGTCAGAGGCATCTGTTTGAATAATCTTTGGATAGGCTGGGTTTGCTAAATGAAGGCATAGTAATGCTTTAACTTTTGTCTTGATGATTTGGATAGCTATAGTATGGGCAGGTGTCTACTGGAATTTGGCATCCTTTTTGAGGAGTTCTTGGAGAATTTTCCTATCTATGGCGGCATGTTTATAAAAATAAATCAAGTAATTTAAACAACCGAGAAAACGTTATAATTGCTTTTTGTCAGTAAGGTGATTATGAAACTTATCTGCGAATTGAATAACACGGTTGATTCGAGTAATGGTTTTATTAGCAATTTTGAAACCTAAAAAACTTATTCTTGTTTGGAAAAGCTTAATTTTCCTTTGTGATAAGACTAAACCATTAGTGATGATAATATATTGAAACGTGTATAAATGTTTCCAATGTTGATCAATGGATTTAAAAAATACTAAAATATCATCTATATAGACAAGAATACATTCATGATAGGGGTGAAAGATTTCATTCATTACATTTTGAAATTTAGAAGGAGCATTTTTTTAACCCAAATATCATAACATTCCATTGATATTGACCAAATGGAGTATTAAACACGATCTTATATATATTCATGTTTAATCCGAATTTGCCAAAATCCAAATTCAATGCCAAATTTTGAAAAGATGAATGCATTTGAAATTCTCTTTATCAAGTCATTTTTATTTGGTAATTAGTATCGTATCATTTCTAATAATTTATTTAATGGTTTATAATTAATTACTAGGCGAGGGCTCTCGTTCTAGTTCAGCTACATTTTCAACATAAAAGGCTTTACAACTCCAAGGTGATTTGGATCGTGTAACCAAGCCTTTTTGTAAAAGCCTTTTTACCTCTTGATCATAAAGTGTTAATAATCGTTCGCTCATTTCTGAAGGATTTGCTTTGGTAGGAATACGATCTTCATGAAAATCTTCGACATAAGGTAAGGTAACTTGATGTCTTTTCCTATCCCAAAAGGCTGATGGGATTTCAAAGCAACATTGCTTAACTAGGTTTTCTTCAAAAGTAAGTAATTTAGTTTGGAAAGCAGGAGTGGTAAGTATCTGGTCTGTTTTTCGTTGTTTAATTTCAGATGTCAGAAATTTAATATGTGTTTGTTTATTTTCAATTTGATTAATAAGTTGATTTAAATATCGTGTTTTTGGGAGGTGAATAAAAGGAAAAACTAAATCTTTGTTATTAAAGGTAGTCATTATTCCTGTCATGGTAACGAAAAATGGTTGGATTTTTTGTAAGAATGGGGTTCCTAATAATATATCATGCTGAAGGTCTTTCACTATTATGAATGATGTTGGTACACAAATATTCTTTTTACATATACGAACTAAAGGAATTTTAATCTTGATAATGGATTTGTTTCTTTCGGCTGTAGATATTTTACTATTTGTGCGGTCACAATAATGAATAGATATTAGTCCTTCACGTATACAATTTAAGTCTGCCCTGAATCTATTAAAGCATTGCCTATATATTTAAAATCTTTAAGTTTTAAAGTAATAGGAGAAATCCATGTTCTCTCAGTGCTCGTTTCAAAGTGCGTACCCGCTTCTAACACCCGTATATCTTTCCACCAAACTGGTATCAGAGCCACGTTGCTCCTAGATCCAGAACCACAACTACGCAAGAATCACAACTTCCTCAAATTGTAAGTATTTTCACTCTTATATAATCAATATCAATATGTGTTTTCGCAAAAGGATTTTGAATCAAGTTTTACAACTATGATTTTCTTTGAAAGATTTTCATTTCATTTGGTTTATTAATTTATCTCTTGTTTATTTCCTAGTCTTTTAAGTGAAAACTTTCCTAGTCACGTCGTAAGTCTAATAGAGGAAGGGTAAGTCTAGCACTAAGTCGTTGACCAAGTCACCTTTAAAAGACCCATGACCTAAACATCAGTGAATTAGTGAAGAAAATGAAAAGAGTTCTTTCATTCAAAAATCCAACCGTAAAATTTGAGTCACCCTCCTCTTCAGAAAACTAACCAACTCATATACAAAAATCATCAAAAATACTATCTAAAATAGATTTGTGAAATATTAGTGAAATCTCTTATACAAATATAGAACAATCACTTCAAAATTGGGAGATGCCAATTATAGATCCAAAACAAATATACACTCAAGGCTATTTTTCTAAACATCGAGATTTTATTATTAAGTTAGAAGAAGATACTAAATCAATAGATGAAGAAGGTCAAGAAATTCTTCTTATACCTCCAGATAAAGTTAGCCGTTACAAAGAAGAATATAAATATTTACATATTGGTCTCATCCAAGTTGCTATTAAGCCTCTAACCACATTAGGTCTCAACAACTCTGGTTTAACATCTGTACGAGATAAATGACATTTAGACTTTAATGATTCCTTACTTGAAATAATTGAAGGAAGACTAGCAGAAGGACCAATCTTCTTTAATTGTTTTCCAACTTTACATTAAGTCTTCACGATCAGTTTACTCATGAAGCTGCAACATTAAGTCTATATACGCAAAGATTTAAGATGAAAGGAATATGTTCAAATTTAGCAGTTGTCTGTAGAATTTATTATAAATTAATGCATATAATAATCCCAGCAGTCGCTTATACCAATTTACAAAAGGGAACTTCTACCTTATTTCTTACTAATATACAAAATAAATTGATTACTCGCAAACAATTAAATTGGAAAGATAGTAATATTCCTAAAACATGGATGATCCAAGATAATACTAAAGAAGAGAATCCCAAAGATATTATAAATGATCAAATTCATACTATTATAACTCATGAAGATGGCCTCGTTGAAATAAAATTTGCCTCTAGAAAATATTGTTCTGCCATTCCCACTAATACCGATCATATATCATAACCTGCTAGGGTCACAACTTCTGGGTTACCGACACATGTAGCATATCTAGTAACACCCTTTGAAGATATTGTTAGTATCAACGATTTTGCAGATTATCAAATTCTTATGATAAATACTTTAGATGATGAATTTGAAATTGATTATACCCTTTTAAAATATCAATTTCTTGAACATCCTTTAACACCAATATTTTGGTAAAATTTGTCCTAAAAACCAACAAGCTATCATACACAAAAAATACTTTGCGTACATAAAGAAACTCAAACGAAATACTCCATTTTTTGACTATCTAGCCCAATCATGTCCTAAAATAATATACAAAATTAACACTATTTGGGAAGGATCCATTAGCGACAAAAATGTCCAATTTCATCCCCTACTAGCTCCTATTAAAATAAAAGACCATATTAAGGCCATTCCTTTGAAAAATAGTTTTGAACATGAAAAACCTATTACCATAAACGACCTAAATCATCTTATAGAACAAAATAATTTTACTAATGTTTATTTATCAACTTTGTCTAACCATTCTAAAATTATAGGTTCCACTAGTAAAACCCCGATGCCATTTGAGCCAATTTTAACAAAATCAATTCCATAACCCACAACAAACTCTTTGCCTCTTTTAAAGCCAAAATATTCCGATGAATTACTTCAAAAATTGCCTCAAAATTAGAGACCTTAGAACTTGACTCCTCTAAGCCAACCAAGAAAGACAAATCTCCATTAATTGCAACATTAGATAATGAATACACTTAATCTATATTATCTCAAGAAAGTACTCGATCAATTACTTCTCTACAATCTTAATTAGCAATTAATCCTATTGACTACCAATCTGATGAGGCACAATCTAATCTAGAAATTCATTGAATTTATCGGCCGAAGAAACATCCAGCTTATGCTCAAAAGGATAAGCAGTACTACTCTCAACCGTCTACAACTGATTTAGTCTTAGAAGAAAATAATTCTAAGCGAATTAAATTTGATGGAAATTCAATGTATAAATGAAATATCGATGGATTATCCGAATAGAAATTACTTGAGGTCATACAACATATGTTAGTATATTCTAAAGCATGCAAGATGCATGATCATCCTAAAAATAACATAGTCGGTGCTATCACATGTGGATTCACTAGACAACTTCATGGTTGGTGGCACTATTCTTTATCTGCCCAACAACGACTCGACATTATCTCCTCCATCATTAAAGATGACCAAGACAACCCTGTTTTAGATGCCCAAGGGCAACAACAACAAAATGTTTTTGTATGTTTAACAACAAATATCATATGGCATTTTCTTGGAACTTTCTCAATAATGGATGAAAAAACTAGGGATCAACTACAAAGTCTTTGATGTAGAACCCTAAATGATTTTTGATGATATAAAGATACCTTTTTATCTAAAGTATATACCTTAACTACAATCGATGCCTCCTTCTGGAAAGAACATTTTATAGCTGGTCTCCCTATGTCACTGAAAAAGTCAAAGTTCTTCTCGCGAAAAGAGTGGTGGATATTTAAATTATAACACGTTTACTTTTAGAGATTTGATTCAAACAATCCAACTAACTGGTTTAACATTATGCAATGATATGAAACTTAAAAAGCAATGAAATAAAGAAAATAAAATTAAGTATCAAGCCCAAGGAGATTTTTGTTATCAATTTAGCCATGATACAAATTATAATCCATCATATCAAACGTCTAAACCATGACGATAAAAATCCCATAGACTTTAGCGATCTAGTAATCATGACTCTTACTATAAACATTTAAAACGCCAATATAAACCGACAAAGTACAAGAATCCTAAACATAAAATAGATACTTGTCATAATTGCAAAAAATGAAGTCACTATGCTAATAAATGTCATTTAAAAAATCACAAAAATAAAATTAATGATATCCATAATAGTTCATCTAACACTTCACCAGACACTTGTCACTGTGCATATAACGTCCACAATACAACTACATTATCTGATACATCATCTGATACTGAACTAAATGTATTAACAACACATGAAGAACTTATCCTTGAAATAGGCGAACAAATAGCAGATCCTACTCTAGAAAATTAGTATTTTACCAAAATATTACATCCTACTAAAGACTTAGATTCCCCATGACCACCATAATCTAAATTCCAAAAACAATTAACGCTAAATGACAATTCTTATTCTATGCAGACCATATTACTAAAAGTCAATAAAAGACATCGTAATCCAACAATAACCATCCAAACCTTACAACATGAGGTAAATCAATTAAAAGAAGAAATAAGAACCTTAAAATAACGAATGCTGAAGCTAGAAACTCAGAATATCAACTCGAGAATTTCTCTATTTATGACAATAATATTTTTATAGAATCACTTACTCATTATACTTGTCAACGATGGATTACTCTTATCACTTTAAAATTAAAGATTCAATTCAAGAAATCAAAGGTATGCTTTGGAGAATTTGAGCAAGGAGTGAAGATAGTTGCAAGAAATTCACTATACCTAGGTAAAATATCCCTTATTTTCATTCAATTTCATAGTAAATGAGGAGAGTTAAAGAGGCTTAAGTGAAATTCTGAGTTGAGATAATAAATACTTGTGTAAGACTTAAGAAATTGACCAATTTCAATCAGAGTTTTCAAAATTTAAGGCCTCTCTAAACTGATTTTTGTTCAGATTGTGTTCTTGAAATTTTAAGGTAAAATTTAAGCAAATTTTGGTTACCTTGGTTTGTTAATGATTTCAAAGATCAATTAAGGTGTTACCAATTTTTTTGAGCTTAACTTAGAGTCTCTTTAAATTTAGAAATCTTGCAAGAAGATATGTTATGTATGTTGAGTCATTGATGTTCATGTTCATCCCAAAAATGCAAGTCTTTAGTTATGAAGATGCTTGTGATGAATGGAAAGTATTGATGCTATAATTGTTAAATCGTTGTTTATTACCAATAAATTGGTTTACCCAATGTTTAGGTATGAGGTTTGGGAGTAAGAGGTCATGGATTCGACACCCTAATGGAGACAAGTTGTTTCTTTCACATAAAAAAACCACTGCTATTTTTTGTGTTTGACTTCCCCAATGAGGTCGGGATAGGGCCAATGACGAATGAAGACGACCAAGGGTTAAGTAGAGGGGGGAGAGCAAAACTTATGAGTTGGAAATTATGACTCCCGACACTACCCAGTTTGAGACTAGTCCTAGCACAGGAAGCATACTACCCAGTAACAGATGGGACTGTTTTGTCTGAACTTGACAATTTTGGTTTTGGGCCCTCGAACCTTATCGAAACCATTTCATAACTAACATGTACGACAATTGGAACCTAGGGTAGCATGCCCGGGGGGTAAGACATGACTTTTAGGGTGAGCGAGGGTATTTATAGCTGAGGTTGTCATATTATTGAAGGTAAACCTATGAGAAATTTAATTAGAATTCTCATTTACAGCACACTCTCTCTATTTAAACTCAATTCTTACAATTATGCTATTGTGTTGCTCACTTTATTGTTAGTCCACTCCTACGTGTATATGTGTGTTTTGTCAACGGGATCAGACATGGCCCAAACTCACACCCCAAGGCTAACCACCATGCGCTATTTGAATAGTTGCTCATTTCGGAGACTATGCAGTGATTATTTCCGTAGGTATCGATAGGTTAGATAGATGTTTGACGAGATCTAATTCTTCATCACGGGTTTCCTCTGGAAACATGTTTGGACGTGGTATTTTCGTTCATGGGTTTCCTCTCATTTCGATCGTGAAATGCTTGACAAGGCTTTTGTCATGGGTTTCTTCTCAGTCAAGCGAAGCCGATTCTTAAGTGTCAATCGGTTATTCACACAACACTCATGTCCAATTTTTGACTTGTATGCAACTTATTCTCATCTGATTTCCATTTTCTATCCTTTACCTTTGATTGCATAACTTGTAGACGCTTTATTGATATCTATAAATACTAACTAAACTTCTATGGATTAACTAACCCAAGATTTATTACTTTTTGTGATAAATTTCAGATCCTCCGACGAGCCGGGGCAAAACGTTTCTAGGCGACTATCTATGAGCTAGTAGAGCCATATCAACCGAAGCCATAGGTGTTGTTTAAATTTATTTACTGTTTATAGGTTTTGGGAGGACTTGTATACCTTGATACATGTATATGACTCTTTTTTGGTATTTTGTTGCTTTTGATGAAATACATGGTATCTTTTGTCGGGTTTCCACCCCGTATCACCCCGTATGTTTCTATATTAATGAAAACTTGTTCACTTTACTTCGTTAATGTTATTTTAAGACTTTTCTTACTTAAATTGACTTAATTGAACGCAAGTGGTTAAATACCTAACTTGGTTGTAATTCTAATTAACTTGGTTAGTTCATGAAAAATTTATAATCTAAGACTTGAAAACAATTAGGTTAATTGGAAACGAAAAAGATAAAGGTTCATGTCACGGGCCTTCAAGGACAAGTGTGCCATAACGTGACATGCTTGGTGACGTGTTTGACGATGTGGTGGTCCCCGATTTGCCTCGGGGTTAGGTGCCGCCACACCCATCATTTATCAACTGCAAGGTGCACGATTGCAAAATAGGCTACTTAAAGGGCATAACAAGTAAATATTCAATAATTAAGCTTTAAGAAAAAATGCAAGTTGTAGGCCAAACACACATATGTTGTGGCAGCTACACTCAACCGATGATTGATTTACCCACTCAACCCAAAGATAGTCCCACTAACCAACATTGGCCTTTCTGTTGTTTAGTTGGGGCTCTCAATGGCCCGAGGGTTCTTTCCAAAGTCACGTCCATATTTTTGGCATGTTAGGTCCGATTTCTATCTTGCAACCCTTAATCAAGGTAGAACCCAATTCCAGTGAATTAAGTCTTGATTTCTATCTTACACCCCTTAAATAAGGAAGGACTCGACCATTAATAACATTCAAAGTTGAGTGCAAGTTGAACCTAATTTATATCTTACACCCCTTAATTGAAGGATGCTCAACCCATTTCCGCCCAAGTATTCCCCTAGTCCATTAAACTATATGAATTGTAAATATACTAGTTGAATTGTAATTTACATGATAAATATGGAAAACTCCACTTACCTCACTTTAATGCATTAACTAACCATATTCAAGCATCGAATAACCTAGTTGAGTTCTCTTTGAGTATCTAAAATCATTCAAAGTATAACATAGTTGTTTAAACTACATTATTAGTAAATTGGGTAGTCATATATATGAATTTCATTCGAATGTTCCTAGTTTTAGACTCATTTCATTTAGCTAATTAAAATCTTATTGTTCATCATTAAAATAAGTCAAGGATTCACAAAACTTCTTTTGAACTAAATGATTGTCCTATAATATTTATAATCAAGGTCACATAATGCAGTAGGCTTATTATTCGAAACATAAATGGTTTAAAAGAATAAGAACTACATCCAACTAATTAATCTAGCTATACATAAAACTTATATCCTTATTTTGCTTTTTCTTTCTTACCTTGGCTAAGTATGGGTGTCGGAGAACCTTACTGTGGTAATTTGTTAGACCATGGTTAGTTAGTCAGTTGAGCTTGTTATAAATTTGTTAAGTTAGTTGTGAGTGTCCCCACACGTGTTGTGTGTGAATAGCATGTATGAGTGAGTGATTAACATGCCTATCTTATATGATAAGTTTGTAATTAGTGAGTGTTTTAATCTCATGTATATATACCGTAAGTGTACTTGTTAAACAATTAATGAGAATCAGATCCTCCTGAGCTTTCTTTTTGTTCTTCCCTAATTTTCTAGGGTTTCTCTTGAATTCTTGATTTCTTAATTAAGCTTCGTTAAGCTCAACTATTGTTTCATCTCATTAGATGAATTCCAACATGGTATCAGAGCGAGACATGATGGAGGCGTCATCATCTTCATTGGAATCTCTGGGTTTGAGAATAATTGTTGATGTAATAGCGATTGCAAATGTGTTAAACTTCACTTTACCAACTAAGTAATCTGAGATAAACTATATATGTTGGAAGGTACAAGTCAAGTTAGTTGTTTGAGGTTTGGGGCCTTATTTGCTCATTTCGAAGCCATAACCAAAGGATCTTGAAGGATTGGAGTAGAAGATATGGATTCAAGTAGATAGCATGCTCATAGTGTGGTTTTTTACAAATATTGGTGAAAGAGTCATTGGTCAAGTCATTAAGTGTTCTTTGTCTGATGAGATTTGGTTTACATTTGAGAAGTTGTTTGCTCAAAGTTACAATCAAAGCAACAATTGAACAATTTCAAGAAAGGTTCGTCTTCAATCTCTAAGTTTGTTTTGAAGGTGAAGAACTTGGGAGAGAAGCTGAAATCCATAGATCAAGTGGTCTCTAACTCAGATCTGATTCAAGCTGTACTAAATGGGTTAGGCAATGAATTTGATCAAGTGGTTGTTCTTATTTCATCTCAACAAATAATAATGTCACTTCAAAATGCTCAATACCTTCTTATGTTGCATGAACAACGAATTAAGCAGAGTGTCTCGGATGAATCTTTCTCAAACATCTGGAAAATTTGTTGAACATAGTGATAAGAAGAATCCATGAGGGAAGTTTAATCCTCATCACAATAACGGAGGTCGATCTGGTGGAAACAAGTTCAGATGAGGTAGATCTAGCGGTCGAGGAGGTCAAAAAGTATTTTTCCAAGTATGTTATTGTTATGGTCATATGGTATTACACTGCTTTGATCAGAACTATCATGGTCCCTTACCTCAATTTCATAGCAATCAACAACAACTTTCTCAAAATCAAAGACCTCTTCAACAACTGACACATGCTAATAATCAACAACAATAGTTTACCTCTTCTCGGCCTCCTCAAGCGTTTATTAATCAATTTCAAGGCTTGATTCCGTCTCCTGAAGATATGCATGATCCAAATTGGTATATGGACTTTGAAGCGTCTAGTCATATGACTTCTGAATCTTCATCACTGATGAACAAAACAAAATATATAGGTATCCATCTTGTTATAGTTATTAGTGGTGAGCAACTTAATATTTCTAGTATTGGCGATGCTGTAATTTCTTCAAATGCATATCATTCATCGTCTTTAAATCTCGATAATGCCCTTCATGTGCCTCATTTAGCCAAGAATCTTATAAGTATTTCTACATTTACTCGTGATAATAATGTCATTACTGAATTTACTCATACCTCTTTTTTTGTTAAGGACAAGGTCACGAGGAAAGTTTCACTCCAAGGTCAACTTGAAAATGGGTTATACTATCTCCACGAGTTTCATCTCCATCAACTGATCTATCTAAGTCTGGCTCATCCCCTGCTTTACATTTTATTTGTAATAATGCTTTTACTCCACTTTCTACTATTGTTAATTCAAACATTTGGCATGATAGATTTGGCCATCCATCATTGCATGTTCTTCAACATGTTTTGAAGTCTTTTAATGCATCTACTATTAAATCTTGTGTGGATTTTTGCGATTTTTGTAAAATTTGGAAAATGCACAAGGATCTCGGTATTATATTATTTATATTGATGTTTTTCTTGATTTTCTTTGTTTTATCCCGTAAAACTAAAATGTGATGCTTATGTTGCATTTCAACATTTTCTCTCTCAAGCTAAATTGCAGTTAAATACCAAGCTTATGAGTTTTCATTCTGATATGAGTTTAGAATTTAAACCTCGTGAAACTTTTTGCAACTAATCTAGTATTGTATATCGTTATTCATGTCCCTATACTCACTAACAAAATGGTGTTCCTGAAAGGAAACACATGTCAATTGTTGAGATGAGGTTAACTTTGTTGGCTCATGCTAAAATGCCTTTATATTTTTGAGAAGAGGATTTTATGACCTCTGTCTTTCTTGTAAATAGTCTTCTTTCTTCTATCATTTACTTCAAGTCTCTTTATGAAGTTTGTTTTCATAAGAATCCCAATTATTCTTACTTGAAAACTTTTAGTTGTGCATGTTTTCCCTGTTTAACATCTTATTCTTCACACAAGTTTGATGTTAGATCATCTAAATGTATTTTTGTTAGCTAAAGTTCTAGACGTTATGGCTGCAAATGTTTACATTCATAAGGGAAAGTGTATATCTTAAGGGATGTTGTATTCAATGAATCTGAGTTTCTTTTTATTTCTCTTTTCTCTTCTTCTTCTAATTCTTCTTCTTCTCCCTCCAGTATTCCTTTTAGTATTTTACAATCTATTAGGTCTACTTTACCTATTTTTGCTCCTCGGGTAAACAATCTTTCTTAGTCTTCTTCTTCAACTAAATCTATGTCTTTTCCTTCTTCTTCTCCTACTGTATCCGTATTTTTTTTCTTCCTCCCATGAATCACTTTCCTTTACTACAATTTCCAATACTACTATATCTATTAATACTCATGCTATGCAAACTCAAAATAAGAATGGTATTTTTAAACCCAAGGAATTGGATTTAACCACTCCACATGCCTTACTTAATTATGTGTATGAGCTTGTGTCTGTTAAGGCTGCATGTGCTTGGTATAAGGCCATGATTGATGAACTTACCGCATTAGACAAAAATCACACTTGGACCTTGGTACCTCCTACTAGTGATATGAGCATTGTTGGATGCAAGTGGTGTTTCTCGTTATAAGGCTAGACTTGTGGCCAAGGGGTTTCATCAAACTCCTGGTCTGGATTATGTAGATATTTTTCACCAGTTACTAAACCATATTCTCTTCGCATTATGTTTACTCTTTTTGTTACCTATAATTTCCTTATTCAACTGACTGATGTAAATAATACTTTTTTAAATGGTGATCTTACTGAGGAGGTGTTTATGAAATAGCCTGAAGGCTTTGTCAGTTCCAAATTTCCAACCTATGTGTGTAAATTGAATAAGGCTTTATATGGTCTCAAACAAGCCCCTCGTGCTTTGTTTTCTAAATCGAGGCATGCCTTGCTTGGATGGGGTATTATGAACTATACATCAGATATCTCTCTATTTTTCAAAAAGTCTAAGAAGTCACTAATTCTCTTACTGGTTTATGTTGATGATATTCTCATCACTGGTTCTGATGCTACTCAATTTTCTGACCTTATTGCTTGATTGCAATTTCATTTTGCTCTAAAAAATATGGGAGTTGTTGATTATTTCTTGGGTTTTGAGGTGGTTAGGGATACAATAGGCTTGTATCTCACTCATAGAAAGTACATTCGGGATCTTCTTTGTCGAACTGGTTTGCTAGATTGTAAACTTGATAGTTCTTCTTTTGTTTCCGGGCTAAAACTTGTTTCTGGTAAATGTAAGCCCTTTAGTGATCCTACTTTTTATAGGAGCACTATTAGAGCACTTCAATACCTTGTTTACTTTCGGCCAGATCTTAATTTCATTGTCAAAAAAATTAGCCAGTTCTTGCGATCTCCCACTGATATTCATTGGCTTGCTTGCAAGAAAATTCTCAAATTTCTCAAGGGTACTCTCTTTATTGGTCTTGTTTTTCAACCATGTTCTTCACTTCAAATCACTGCCTTTACTGATTTGCATTAGACTGGTGACCTTGATGATCGTTCTTCCACTAGTGGAATGTGTCTTTTCCTTGGTTCGAATTTGATTTCCTGATCAGCTAAGAAGCAAAGTGTTGTTGCTCATTCTTCCACAGAAGTTGAGTATCGAGCTCTTACTCTTGGGGTTACTGATATTCTCTAATCTCTATCCTTACTTACTAAACTTGGCTTTCATCACTTTTCTAAGCTAATATTATGGACTGATAACTCAGAAGCTCAAACTTTAGCTTCCAATCCAATTTTTCATGCTCGGACCAAACATGTTAAGGTTGATGCTCACTTTGTATGAGAGAAAGTGCTAGCTGGTCTTCTTGAGCTTCGGTTTGTTCCAACTACTCATCAGCTGGCTTATCTTTTTACTAAGTTTTTACCTGTCTCTCATTTTTTCTCTTAGGTTCAGTTTGAGGGGAACTATTAAAGAACCTAACTGTGGTAAGTTGTTAGACCATGGTTAGTTAGTCAGTTGAATTTCTTGTAAATATGTTGAGTTAGTTATGAGTGTCCCCACGTGTGTTGTGTATGAACAACTTGTGTGAGTGAGTGATTAACATCCTATTTTGTGTTATAAGTTTGTAATTAGTAGGTTTTTAAATCTCATGTATATATACTATATGTGTACTTGTTAAACAGTTAATGAGAATCAAATCCTCCTGAGCTTTCTTTCTATTCTTCCCTAATTTTCTAGGGTTTCTCTTGAATTCTTGATTTCTCAACTGAGTTTCGTTAAGCTCAACTATTGTTTCTATCTCATTAGATGAATTCCAATGATGGGTTACATCCTTATCAACCTCATCGCATGTTTCATTTAAAGTATTGACATCAAAATCCATTTATTTCAAAAAGCCAAGAGTTTAGTATCTAATCATTCATAAGTGTTGGGTTCTCATAATTAATTGCACAAAGCGATGATCTCCTTATGAGACCAATTAGCTCCCTCAACACCTTCATCTCTATTTAAAGAGTTGGAATAACCAAGTAAAAACCTTTTTTATGGCATTTAGTCAAGCATTTGAGGTGCAACTTTAATAAACTATATCAATTTACAACATTTCTTTCTTTCAAGATATCTAAATTCTCTATCGTTCGTGTCCAATTCACTTTTGTAAAAAAAAAAAAAAAAAAAACAAAAACAAAAACGTCCAATTTGTATACATCAACACAATTGGTGTTTAATCATGGAAGTTAATAGAGAGTTTTTACCTAATTGGCTCCTCCAAATCGGCCTCCATGAGCGCTCTCTCCTTCGGCTCAGTCACGCACTAGGCCTTGAGAAGTGTCACACTTTGAAACACACCATCTCAATCCTCCATCACCTCAGCATTCCATTCCCCAACACCTATCCAAGGTCCCAAACCTTGACACCCAATAAATATGTTCTCTATTTTAAAATAAAGAAAATAAGTTATGAGGTGGTGTTTGGTAAATCTATATCTAAACTACAAAAATGTAAAAATAATTATTATGTAATTTTTGATATGAACTTAAAGTCGCTCCTTTTAGGCCCCTAAACAATTGATAAAAAAATATTTGCAAACACTGTGCATATTTTTAACTCTACACAAACATTAAATATTTATAATATTACATAGAAATAGCCAGGTTTGAATGCATGACCACTTACTCTTAAATCTAATACCATACCATTGGACCACCCAATCAATTATGATATCATCATGCCACATGTCACGTTGTGAGAGCTTCTGACATGTCACATGTTGTGCTGTGAGAGCTTCTCAAATAAACAATTCCGGAAAAAAAATGAAAACCAAAAATTATATTTTTATAACAATTAAAAACGTAACCTAAAAAATATACATGGCTTAATTTCTTTTTAAATAATCTAATATATCATATACATAGCATGTATATATAATAAATAGAAAATTTCAAAAAATAAATTTAAAAACCAAAAGTCTTATTTGTATACAAATTAAAAACATAACCTAAAAATAAGACAACAAAGAAAATTAGAAAATTAAAATTTTAAAACCAAAAATCTTATTTGTATAATTAAAAACATAACCTAAAGAATAATAACAAAAAAAACGAAAATTAGAAATTAAAATTTGAAAACCAAAAATCCTATTTGTATAGTAATTAAAAACATAACCTAAAAATAGTAAAAAAATGAAATTTAGAAAAATAAAATTTAAAAGACCAAAAATCCTATTTGTATAAGAATTACAAACATAGCCTAAAAATAGCAAAAAAAAACTTAAATACCAAAAATTCCTATTTTGTATAAAATTTTAAAACATAACCTAAAAAATAGCCAAAAAATGGAAATAGAAATTATGCTTTAATAAATGGTGTCACCATGTCACAGTTAAAATCTTATTTTATGTTTTACCATCCTACCCCTCACTTAAGTGCGAAAAAGACCAATGACTTGTATTTTTTAATTTTTATTATAAATTTTAATTATGACATCATCATGTCACGTGTCACGTCGTGAGACCTTCTATTAAAAATAGTTGCTTTTTATATATATAAATACTAGTTTGCATCTCGCTCTTTATGCTTGGGATAGTTTTGAGAGACTAAATATTAGTATTATGTAAAAATATTATGTAGTCATCGATAGACTCGAATGCAATAATAATACACTACATCAGGAATATAAATTAAAAAATAATATACATTAGATTTTAAAAAAGTTGAAGTAAAAAGATAGAAAAGATCTTCATAGAAAGAGCTTATTTTAAATGAAAATTTAAAAACCTTTGTAGAATTAAAAAAAAGCTACTATGTTGTACATTCAATAATAAAAATAATTCTTCATAGAACACAAACTTCACATAAAAATTAGTTAATAAGCTAAATTAGATTTAATAGAAAATTTATTTAATATTCAAGTAAAAATAAAAAAAGATCTCTATAGGGGACATAGTCGCAAACTCATACATTACATGATGAAAAACAAAATAAGGTGGATTACACCAAGAATATAAATAAGTTAATAACCTATATTAGATAGAATAAGAAAATCTGAAAGAGCCAATTGAAATAAAACAAAAAAGTCTTTGTAGAATGAGAAAACACGATGGAAATACATCTCGTTGATTAAAAAATAAGGTTCTGGTGTTGGGTGTTGAGCCTGAAGCTACAGCGCTAGGTTCAGGACCCAACACTAGATGCTCTTTATTTCATGGCGATGAAGCGCCAGGTCGGTGCCTCAACGCTAAGAATGAAAGTTGTATTTTTGGGGTATTTTTAGTCTTTTTTTTTTGTTTCTTCGCACCAAAAGTATAATCCAACAACCATTAAAAAATTAATTGTATCATGTAAGCAAATTTCTTATTATTTCATTATATATACATAGTTTTGATCGGTAGAGAGAAATCTTGTCTGAAAGAGAGTGATCACGTGCCTCAAGTCTTTGTTTGGTCCTTCAATTTTGTTGTTATTTTTAAAATTCTAAAAAAATTGTTCCAACAGTTTTTTAGACAAGATACTTCTCAACAATGGCTTATTTGATTTCGGACAGAATAACATAGCCGAATGGCAATTGTAGTTCTTCCTTGTCCTCCAAACTCAATTCAAACAATGGGTTCATTCAACATTCCATACAAATTATGAACCATGATTTGACCCGCATTAAAAAGTTCGACGACAAAACTCTTACGCGATAGCAAGAGAAAGTGATGTTCATTCTCACATCCCTAAAATTAGCATAAATCGTTGATGATACGCTTGAGGTCCTCCTTGAACGAACTCGAACCAACTCTGAATGATTTGAACAAAGTGGTGGATCGACCTGTCGCGAGAAAGACGAATGACTATCTTTATCGGGGCTAGATACTTGATGCGGTCTCCGACAATCTCTATTGGCGAATCAAACCATTGAATTGGCGAAGGAGTTGTTGACTGCTTTGGACATTAAATACGAAATTGTGGAGTCTAGAAATCGTAAGTTTTAAATTTCAAATTACTTGGATTTCAAGATGGCCAACGATAAGTAATTACTTGCACAAGTACATGACTTGCAAAATATCATTGGTGAGTTTACGACGATTGGAGTTTTTCTTGAAGAAAAATTCTAATTGGGTATAATTATTTCCAAATTTTCTATTGATTGGAATAATTACAAGAATAAACTCATTCTTGAGGAGAAGAGTTATAAAGTTGAATCACTCCATCACCATTTTCAAATTGAGGAAGACTCTCAAAAGAGAGATATGATTGGGATGACTTGAATCTTGAATCCAATTGAAAGGAAATTTTAGTGGATTCTTACTATTCCAAGAAATTTAAGGTCAATAATGATTCAAATCTCAAGGGAATTGTCAATGAAAACACTTCAAGTAAGAAAGGAAAGTGTTACTATTATGACAATTTGGGACATTATGCATGAGATTGTAGTTCCAAGAAGAAATTCTTGAAGAATAAGGAAGTGGTCAAGGAAAAGCACAATGTTGAGCATATGGATATGGAACTCAAGCAGCAGTTTGACAAACCAATGTGATTGCAAATGAAGTTGGGTGATGGTTGGATACCAACACAACCATATACATTTGTAAGGATCGTAGTCTTTTCAAAAAATATTTTTACGACCAAAAACTCAAAACATCTGCCTCGCGGGTAATTTGGTATTTTACTTTATTAATTTTGTATGGTAGTTGCAAGATTATGTGTATTATGTTATTTTGAAATCAAATTACTAATATAAAGCCAAAGTAAGAGATATTAACTTAATAAAAAATAAATCAACATTATTGTAAACTTGAAAAAAAACCTACACCAATTACACCAAATATATAAGTCTCATTATAAAATCTTAGCTTCTTTTGGTCCAAACATACGACACGTGAGGGAGAAAGGAAGATGAGAGCTAAATGGAGTCAACAATGGTGCTCTAGGTATTAAAGTTTTACTTTTGGGTACACACTTCTACCTTATCATCTATTCTCTTATTTTAGTGAGGATTAGAGAGGAAATTACGAGGATTTGGGTGTAGGGGAACAGATTTTGAGGAGAAAGTGACCAAAAGTGAAGTGGAGCATCGACGACACTGCCGACAGTAGAGTGGAGGCGTCACCAGAACGCTCCCACCACCACCATTGGAGGAAAGGATGAGATGGTGTCGTGAACACCCCTACACCCATTGAACCGTCCAGCCAAGGGCTGGCAAGATGGTGCCCCATCGTTAGTCGGCGCTTAGCAGCCTATTATCGTCAATGACCAAGGAATAGTATCGCTCCCCTCCCTAGAAAATACCCACACCAGTGGCTTGTTGGCCTTTGGCTCCTAAACCAGGGCCCTGATGACCATTGGTTCCCAAACTAGGGGACAAGCACGCCCCTAACTCGGTCAACCAAAAGTCGACTAGCCGTTATATCAAGTATACAACAAGATTAACCCTTGGGGAGTCAACAATGGCATCTTGGCCCTTATACATGAATAGCAAGAATGAATATGCCCCTACCAATGAAATGGAGCGCATCGTTGTTCCATGCGAACCCAATGGCGGGTCTAACCCCCTAAAAATGACACACCAAAACCCCAAAGCGAGCCCCGTGCAATACAAAACCCACGAGGTGTCAGAACTTACTTGATTAGGGCATTTAACCAGTCTATATTACCTTAATCACCTGATAATCTAAGTCGCCCTTAACCTTTCCATCAAATAATAAACAAAACCTCGGTGTCGTAATCACTCAATATAAACATTATCAACCTTAAAGGATCCTAAAAGTTAATTTACAACTTAAATTTCGTTTATATTGATTAAATAATCTTCAAAATTCCTTAAAAGTTTTTGGTATCACTCCTCTATTTATAAACATACATCGAAAAACCTGGCTTTCAAAAATCTTGAAACAAAACCTTCCTACTTGGTGGAACTGCCGAAGAACTCACAATCCAACTCATAACAATATATTTCATCAACATGACATATATTTATTCTAACCTAATTTAAAAAGTCCAAAATCATTTTCATCTTTAAATCAAAAAAACTTCCATAACTATCTCAATCCATCGATAAAACTATTACAAAAAGCTCAATAAAGATCCTAACCACACATGAACCCAAAAACTCATTTATAAAATATAATATATAAAAACCACAACACATAAATAAAGAAAAGAAGACTGAACAAGTCATAGAAAATTAAAAGCTTTCCCTTTCTCTTATCACTACTCGAACCTGTAATCACCAACCATAAAGTAAAACAATTTCAGATAAGTAAATCTCACGCTATCCAGTACACCTTTAACAGTTCAATACATTATATTCCAAGAACTAAAATGAATAATAATATCACAATGAGTCATAATTATACAAATATGAAATCCATCTCATTTCTGTTGACCAACCACAATTAAATGATGTCTAACATGTGTCGCGCATGTGCAATAAGTTTCTTGTATATCCTTATTATCTATAGTAGTGATAGACGGGATCCTCTCCGTAGGTATTTATCAAACTTATCTAGAAAAAATATTTCAATAGTTTTTATTATTTTTTACTTTATGTTAATCAATTTAATTAACATGTACGATAATTAAAAACCACTAATTCAATCTATAATACTATAATAATTAACTAACTAATTAAACTAACTTAACTATCACAATTCAAATTCACTAATACTCGAATTAATTCAATTCAATAATAAATAAATATATAAACAAACATCCAGAACAATGAAACAATAATCCATTTTTCATCTAAACATGTTACTCAAATTATATAGTCATGAACATACTTTATAAAGTACAATAGATCTTTAAACTCTTATCATAATTAAGTAAATAGCCCTTATCAACCCATTAGTTGTCCTTATACCTGTGGAAACGCCACGTTCTAATTTTATTGAGCTAACCCTTTGAATATACAAATAAATTAACTTTAGGCAAGAAAATCGCATTACACTTTGTGAAAACTTCGAACTTCAAAATGTAATACCTTCGAAAAGCCACTTCAATACTAAACTTAGATCTCAAATCATCTAGGACATCTAAACGGTAATAGATCTTTTAAACAATCCTAGTTACTACTTTAAACTAGATATTGAATCCAAATATCATAATACACATTCAAGACTACGCATGCAATACAAAGTTTCACAAATAATAATCTATTAAATTAATGAATTAAAGAATATGATTGGTCTAAAGCATTAAGCACAAAATCACCTCATCATGACTACATCACAAAATAGATCAAGTTCATGTTCATACTTTGTTAAGATTAATAAACTACTTATTCATCATCATAATACACATTGCAATAATGTAAATAAAAGGCATAGATAAATACCTCTGAATAAATACTTTGAATATTCAAATAGTCTCCAAAAGTAATGAACAATAAAGTAATAAACTAAAACATTAAACTATGGCTCTTAAAGCAATGAGATATTGATCTAAGTACTCAAAGGCAACTAATTTTGTTGCCCGAAGACTAGGTAGTACATATCTCAAACTAATTCAAATGTCTCGTGGTTTTCAAAAATTTTCGAAATCAAATTGAGTAATTCCTTAACGATTCCACTTATTACTTAAATCATTTGGGAAATCTTTGGAAAATTGCTTATGTACTCCATTGATCCGAGTAGCGATTCAAAGTACAAAACCTAAATCGAGGATGATTCACTGGCTCTAAATTCCAGTTGTTCCTTGATTTGCTAATAGTTTTTTGTATACTATTTTCACTTAATCAAATCCTTCATATTCTTCCCTTTTTACTCCATCTCTTCAAATATTACAATTATTATATGAATAACCAAAACAATAGAAAAACATTCGTAATATAGTTTTTTACATCTAAAATGACCCTAAAATATAATATAAAATACTGTTTAACTATTGAGTAATCAAATAATCTCAATCTCAGCACTTTGTTGTCCCGAGCATAGGAATGCTCTCAATTATATTCTCCTTTCTTCCCTCATTCTAATTTCATAATTATATACTCTTATTCTTAGACAAAAGTGATTGATAAATAGAAATATATTACCCTCATAAAAACAAAAATCATGATAGAATAGCAAGATTTGAATAATAACCCTTACTTGACACTTCGACCTCTAATCACGCAATACACCTCAAAATTTTAAGTTAAATCAATCACTAGGGCTAAGGCTCTATATAGGTTTTCTCAATCTCCACCGACAAGCATCAAGCTTATGATAACTAATATAGAATCTCAAGATACAAAAATCACTAAATAAATCTCATTTTCAAACAATATTTAAAATATCACCACAATCAAAGTTAATAGTAATTTTTAATCACTAATTATTTTCATTTCATTTCCATTAGTTGGAATGAAAAGATATACTTATCTTAACTTAGCTATAAGCACCGAGCTAAATCTTTTATTTGAGAACTTTTTCATAAACTTCTTTCCATTCTTCTATATCACTTTTTTTCTTTATTCTATATATTCATTTTCTTCTTTATATATATTCACACGGTTCTTTGTTCCATTTCCTTTGAAATCCGTTATTTTTTTATAGTACTTCTTCCTCACATTTTTCTCACCAACTAGATTCCCTTTTCCATTTCCTTTGGAATCTATGGGTTTCTATATTTTTTTCCATGAAAACATTTATTAGCTTTTCTTACTTTCATTATAGTCAAGGAAGTATTTTTTTCAACTAAGTAAAACTTTATTGGCCAATTTCCTATTTTTTCCTTTAATTATGGCATAAGCTCTTTTCACAATATATATACTTATATAAAATACTTGATCAATAATCTTTGTATAACAAGATTTTTAAAAATCTATTTTTTATATCTTGCACTATTATTTCGATCTTCTACCCATTATAATATTTAACACAAAACAATCAATCCCCTATAAATTCCTCTAGCGTATATGCAATCTAAGTTAAGTCAAATAAGGTATAACAATTCCTTTCTATCATAAAATCTCTATTTTCATTAATAATAAAAATATATCACTTCTATTTAAATCCAAATTATATTCAATTCCATATTCCTAACTAAATAAAGTAAAATGAAATGGAAAAATATTACTTGTGTCTTAAAAAATTTGAAAAATTCGCAATGTTCAATTTATTCAATGTTTAAATAGATTATACATCTCATTTCTTTTATACCTCGCTTCTTCATACTTCACTTCACCTAATACCTCCAAACTCATTTCAAACATTGTCCTCAAAGTCTAAAATTAAAGTTGAGTTTCCAATAAAACTAAAATACCTTGTGAAGCATACAAGTATTAAATAAAAGAATAATGAAATGATCAAATAATCATAAGAAAGAATTTCGTAAGTAAAGAAAACATGATAAATTGAAAAAAATTTCAAACATCATAGTTATATAAATGGACATACTAAACTAGTGTATAAAACAAACAACATCGTAGCAATAGTATAAAAAACTCACACATCATGCATATCATCATATTACAAACTAAGACCTCACACATAATCACTAAAAGATAGACTAAACAAAAGGAATAAGTAGATTATAACCACCGTTCAATAGTCAAATCTTCACCACCATCCATTTGGTCTTGTTGTTTAGACTAAAAGCTCACTTCAAGGTCATAGAACTTGTAGTCCACTCCCCCCCACTGGAGTACTTTCTTAAAAGACTCCCTGGTTGGGCCTTCTTAGTTGGGTAGATGATATCGGAATATCAGCTCGCCTACCTTACCTTATCATGGTCATACGTATCTCGAACCCATATATGCTCCTAGCAATTTTGCGTTAGTTTTGAAACATTAACTCTTAATTTCTCAGATTTCTCATTTGGTTCTGCAAGATCGACCTATCATGGCCATCTCCGTCTCTTCCGCATACATGCCAGTAAAATCCTTCGAAAGTGGCTTTAGGCTTTGGTTTATTATATCATTATACACAGTAGATTACATTTATTCCAAAATTCTTTTGTTCTTTGTCTATATTCTTTTCTCTATGTGGTATTTCTTTTGAATATTTAATCCCTCTATATTGCTCCTCCTTCGAATCCACATAGCCTGATACCTTCTTGGTGCTTTTTATGAATTCTTCGGTGAAGGTCTTGTCTGGTTAAACACTTAGCTCTAAACCTATCATATGAACTTGGTCTTGTTTGCAAAACTCATTGATCATCAAGAGAAAATGCAATCCTTCATTTTTCTTTATGGTCATAGCATTCCTAATTGAGTTATACATCATCTTGCCAACATCGATATAGCATATCTCATAAACAACGTAGTACAAAAACCCTGCCTTGTAGTTCATAACCTCTATCATGGCCCAAGTTTCTAATCCTAGTTATTATCTTAATTAAGATCACTGACCTTTGACGTGAGACCCGCATCGAGATACATGCATTGACCAAGGCGTGTGGCCAAGGTACATGTTAGATTTGATGTGATGTATGTTTAGTGTATTGTATGTGTCGACTACTAAGTCATTTATACTTGTGTATAGATATCGAGATGTAAGCGGGGTGCCCCTCGAGATGCGTATTGGCGTGAGACCGGGTAGTAAGTGATATGACAACTTTAATTTAAGTTAATGTGGCTCATATAGTGATTTAAGGTGGCCATAGTTTGATTTGCATTGATAAGCCTAAGTTAGAAAAGATAAAATATTAGTCATTGATGATTCTCAAGATACGTGTGGACACATCACAATACCAATTGAGTTATGAATTTCTATTTTTAAGGATGAGTTAGTGGAGATTTAGTAGATTTGAAATCAAGATGTGAGCCATTAGATTAGTCTCAAGATATGTGTGTACATTAAGATTAATGGCTATAACTTAACCTTAGCTATATATATGGATGAGATAAACATGATCTGGACTCATAACTTATGAGAGAAGAAAATCAAGAAAGAAGGGAGATTTGGAGAAGAAGATCAGTAGAAGTTAAGAGATTCTGGTGAATTTGAATATGTTGGATCAAGCTAGGGGTGTTATATAACTTGGCAAGTTGAGCTACACTATTAATTTTGTGTAAATTGATAAATTGTTGATATAATTGAAATGTAAGTTATTGTAATAGTTATGGAGGATGTGTTGGGTCTTTAGTGGAGGATAACATAGGTCCAAGGCTATGGTGATGTCCATTTGAAGGAGGAAACCCAAAAACTCAAAAGGTAAAATTTATGGGATTTCCAGCGTTTGCGGTAAGTGTGCTTACTAGCGCTATAACTGTGTGAATTTTGCTAATGAGTATGGGCAGTGCGCTAAAATACTCTAACTTGGCCTAAATCTATATAAACCATCTAAATACAATCTACAACATATTTAATGATACCAAAAATCTAGGGAAGAGTCTCGGGGTTTTGGGTACACGTTTTGAGGAATCAGAAGACGATTAAGTTAGGAAATTTGCATGAATTGTAAATAAATTTGTTAAGGTTCTTTTCCACATTTCATTTTCCTTGTATATTGTTGTTCAGTAGTTTGTTTTGACTAAATATATGCTTTGTAATCTAGTGTCATGAATTTTAGTTGATTCTATTCACAGAGTGAGTTATTTGATCATGATATCATTCCTTGAAATGACTCATTGCCTTTACTTTTGTCCATTGTATTTCTTGGCTGATAATGAGTTGATTTATGAATTGAATAGCATGGTACTAGGATAGTTGTATTTATGCATTGAATATGGACTTGTATTCTTACCTATAGTGCTTTTGAAAGCAATGAATTTTCTTTATAGCTTTTAATAATGCTTCCTTATGAATGTAAAGTAGTCCTAGTGTCTAGAGTACATTGCACTATATTAAGATGAGCGACACAAAGGGTTAGAGTCCCTAGGGGTGTTGGCACTTGCCACTATTATAATGTTGCACAAGGGGTTAAAGTCCCTGGGGTTATCGGGAAAAGGCACACGAGATTAGAGTCCCTAGGGTTGTCTAAAATTGAATATTAGACTGTGCAATAACACGCACATCCTTTTTAAGTGGCTTTTAAGGTTTAAATGATGTAGATCACGACCGACCAAGCCTAGATCATCACTACTTCACCTACTGCCAGTTTTATTTGTTTAGCTTTGGTATTCATTAGCATATCTAGGTTTTAGCAATTTTCACTATCCATATGCTTTTAAATACATTTTGTATACTTTTCATATGTGGGTCAAAATCTCCAAATGTTACTTTTTACTTTATTATACTCACCGTCTGTGATGGCCCTAATTCAACAATCCTAACCTAGGCCCCACTAGGCCTAGACTTACGTGGACCCCTGAGCCTTTCTCGCTTAATCACGCAAACCTAGTCAGCCTTCCTTTACCATTTATCATTTATTAAGCAATTAAAGTTGCGTTAATCAATTAATGAGTTATCATAGTTATAACGAAAGCAATTAAGCCTCAAACTAACCGAAAAACCTCAAATACACAAGGTAAAACAATCTAGAGTGTGGAAACCTCGAATATGTATATCATCATCAATGAACATACAGAGGAAAGTAAACCCAATATATACATTCCTAACATTAATTTAGTGTACAAAGTAGTGAGCCTGGTCGGCGTCAATGTCGACTGCACTCCCAACATACTCCATCAAGCGTAAATACCGGTCCATATACTGCATAACTAACTCCCCGGTCCTCTGTCGAATGGTCTGAAACTCAGTCCTCTTCTGGTTACGAATTGTAGGAGGAATGTACTTCTCATTAAACCTCTTATTAAACTCAGCCCAATCCTTGGGCTTCCCCTTCAACGCCACCATAGTGCACCACCAAACATCGGCCTCGCCGAATAGTGAAGCTGATGATATACTCACTGCATATGAGCTGGTGTGGCCAGTAAATCATCTATATTTTTGTGGCTCCTCGTATACCTCTCTGCAGCCTCAAGGTTAATACCCCCATTGAACTTCTCCGAATGATGCCTTTGAAACTCACGAACATGCCTTGCCTCAGCTATAGCCCCAACACCTAAATCAGTCAGCGTTCTCGGCGTATCCTCAGCCGATGTCTCAAGTGTAAGAGGTACTATCTCGACTTGAACATTGCCTCCTTTCCCACTACAGGTCCTGCCTGAATTGGAGGTGCTACAGGTGGGTCATGAGCTGTAGGAGCACTCACAGTCTGACTTACTGGAGTTGCGGATGCGGAAGGTGATGCTATCGCCTAAGACCTTAACAATCGAAGAATCTCTTGAAGTTGCTGGCCATGTAAGGTGACCAGCTGGGACATCTCATCCAACCTCTCATGAATGTCACTTGGACCAATATCACTAATCTCAGGCTGATCGGCCATCACAATCTATGAATAATGCAATTTCTCGATCATGATATAGCTATCGATAGTTAATAGTACAACAAATCAAATAGCTCATAATGCAGTTTTAAATTTCCCCAACTCTCCTCACTTCCTAACTAAGACTTAGGTTAGGATCATAGGGTCCCACTCTAAGCTCAACCATTCACAACTTTTGTTGGTTTGTGTCTCAATGGATTGTGATTTAAATCAAGAGTCAAGTATTTAAAACTTTGGCTCTGATACCAACCATGTTGGTATCATATTTCCTTAAAATATCTAGGTCTCTAAACCTAGGCTCTGATACCAATTGTTACGGCCCTAATTCCACAATCCTAAACTGGGCCCTGCCCGACTTAGACTTACGTCTAAGCTCGTTTCGCTGAGTCACGCAAGACTAATTAGCCTTCCTTTATCATATATCACTTATCAAGCAATCAAAGTTGAGTTAATCCGTTAGTGAGTTATCATAGTTATAACGAAAGCAATTAAACTTCAGACTAACTGAAAAATCTTAAAGACACATGTTAAGACAACCCAGAGTGTGGAAACTCTGAATATGTATATCATCATAAATAAACATTCAGAGGAGAGTAAACCCAAAATATACATGCCCAAAACCTCTCAAAAACTTAACTCCTAGTGTTTTAACGCAAGTACATCTAATAATACAAAAGAATCACCTATATCATACAAGTGTAGGAACTGCTCTGGTATCCTCAAATAATATCTCCTAGGTGTAGAGCCTTCCCCTAGCAGGATTGTGGATCTACACTCCATCAAACACAAGAATGATAAGCCCAGGTAAGTAATGCCAAGTAGGACATATATACATCATTTTGAAATAAATAAATTTGTCTAATTCATGCAAATAGAAAGAAAAGAACAAGGAACGCATGAATATAAAAGACAATAAATAATTCAATCGATAAGTGAAGGTCTAGAATACGAAAACTGAATAGCAAGGAGTCCCGACCAAAAGGTCATTAAGTCGCAGTAAAAGCCTAGCAGACTCAAGTTCACGACGAGACACAGCTTACTAGCCCTAACTTTGTGACTATGAGATATCCACAAACCCGGATAAGTGCCCCTAACGTACATTCAATTAGGAGATATCAACAGCGTCCAGATAAGAGCTCATATCATAGATAAATAATAACCATGACTCACTTGCCAATGGACTACTCAACCAATAGAAATATCAAAAGAAATGATGAACATAGCAATAACAACAAATTTAAAGCTCAAGAAATAAATGTAAAATTTCCTAGCTGGTTTAGTTACCTCGATCCACACGCTTATTCCTAACCTATCCAGCCTCCCAACATTCCAAAATGCGTTCTCGAACCTCCGTATCTCTTCCTTAGATTTCCTAATATCATTTAGTATCCATTCAGGTTCAATATCCTTGGTTTAGAACTATTAAACCATAAAAATATTACGACTAAAGTAAACTTGAGAGCTATTTCTAAAAAATAATACTTTATAATAACTTCAAAGTATTATTAACTAACCCACTAGAGTTACGATTTTAACTCCGAAAACCTCATAGTTTATCTTGGCAACCAAAAAAGCACTTGTAGTAATAATGACATACATTCCATAGAATCAAAGAATACTCAAATTGGATCATAAATGAAGAACTTACGAATTTTCTAATATAGCAGGTCAACTTGGCAAACTTTATTTATTTTCAACTAGAAAATGTCTCGAAATCAATATTTCGTGATTTAATATGCAAAACTCCATAATAAATGCCACAAAATCACTCGATACCAACACCAAAATATTTCCAAGACGCGCGGAGTGAACTTGTATTTGAATTTAAATATGGTTTAGTATTTGAATTTAAATATGGTTTAAGACCTCACCATCCTTCAATGAAGTCATCGACCCAAATTCCCCTTTTGAGATTTCATGTCTAGCAAAAGATCATTTTTTTCTTTTCCACGAACAATGTCGTCGTCACACTACGCCATTTGCACGCCGTTGCTGGAGCCGCGCCGCCATTCAACCATCCACACCAAAGCTCAAGCCGCCTCACCGCCTCGCCGCCGCCGCTGCTGCTCATTCGCGATCTCCCTTACGTCGATCCCCTCGATGGCCCGTCGCCGCACCGCGAGCCACCGTTCGGGCTACTGGTCTGCCTTTGCTACCGACCGTCTGTCCGCTTGTTGGTGCATCGTCGGCCATAGCTTTGTCGTGCTGGAGGCTCGCCAAACCCTTGCCAGTGAAGCCACCCACCATCATTGTTGTCAACACGCCATCGCGCCTAGCTGCTGCCGCTCGTCTGCGAGTCCCCTTGCGTGCTGGTTTCCTGGTTCGCCGAAGGCATCGTCCGCGGCCTCCGCGTTGCCCACACCATTCGCTGCAGCGGCGCTCTTTCGTTGGAGCTCTTATCAGCCGGCACCTCAATCTCTCTTCTTCTTCACTTTCTCCCTTTATGCGTGTATATGTATGTTGTGTTATTAAGACGACCCCTCTCTTAATCTAGGGCACCGCCTGGTCTAATCCCGTAATTAAGCACTAATCATATGCACGCGAGACTTAACTACGTATTAGTCGGCCTTTACAACCTAGATGCCTCTTTTCTCGTGTTCATGATAAGTAATACACCAGTCCTACTAGTTTATAAAATTTAAAGTTAATTAAAACTTTTTATTAAATTAAATAATTAGCGAAAATCTTATTGATTATGCGAAAGCAATTAGTAACTTATACGGAAACCATTTATAAAACCTAAAGTGTGGAAAACTAGGAAATGACACACATATATAAAGTCCTCGAAATGCAGTGAAACCGCAAAATGGTCTAAGTCAAGTCGGGGAACTAATGCTCAATCCAATATACAACCCCAAATAGTATCTAAATGATGTATATAACATATACAATCAAAATATCAAAAGAAGACCTATAATCAATACAGTGACGCACTACGGGCTCAATGATAATCGTCGATCTTCTCTTTGCCCGGCTTGCGGGTAGACGGCTCTACACCCACCGTCATAAAAAGGACGATGAGTACAAGAATAAAACGGTAATCCCCGATGACAAGTTTAATTTGCATTTCCAAATATTCAAATGGTATTTAAAAGCATATAAATGAAAAAACTAGAAAATAAACCATATGCGAGTAAATACCAAAGTTAAAACAAGTGATACTGACACTAGGCTAAGTAGTGGTGATTTAGGTCCGGTCGGAAGTGAAACATGTCACTCCGACTCAATAATCATATAGCACAAGGGACTCTAACCCAAGTGTTACCAGGGACTTTAACCCCGGTGTGTAAACGACCTCAAGGACTTTAACCCCGAGTGTCATACAATGTTAAGTAACATGTGCCGACATCCCCAGGGACTCTAACCTCGTGAGTCGCGCACACCTAGATCGAGTATGGGACCTAAATGCAAAAACTACTTTTAAATTTCAAAAAATACCAAGTATGGATTGTCAAGGCATAGGCCTATCTACACACCTAAACAAATAAGGAATACAAGTCCTCTTAAACATTTATAAGATATTCACTAGCCTAATAGCATGCTATTTATCATTCAATTTACATTTGAAACAACAAAACAAACATAGCATGGGATAGAATCAATGAATCAAATCAAATGAATGGATATCATGCAAACTAGACTCATCAAGTGAGCATAGACACAAAGAACACATGATATAAGAATACAAAAAAAAATAGTCAAAAGGACTATGCAAGGAAAATAATTAATAGAAATGAAATGCCAAGTAAAGTTGCTATTAGGTATACTCACAACAACAAAGTAAAGTCTTAGCTTTACTAGCCTCTCGATACTCCAAATCTTGTATTCGCTCTCTCGTACCCTTTTCTTAGCTTCCTGAGTTTGGTGTCTCATTAGTTCAAGTATAGTGGGTTTAAGCTCAATTTATCGAAATATAATTTTTCCCAATTTTCTTGAAATTTTTTCCAAGTTTTTCCCTCATTTTTCTTTTATTCTTTTTCATTTTTTTTCTTTAAATCTTGTTTGTGTCGGGTCGACCCAAACGGGTCAGAGCCGACTCAGCCCTGGATCAGAATAGGTCCAGGCTCGGCCCATGGGCCGAGCCTTGCCCGTTTTGGGCCCGACCCATTGGGGGATGCACACGCGCCCATGTGCGCACGTGTGCATCTCATCAGCTGATCAAACTAGTTTCACTAGTTTGATCGATCATCTTTTTTTGTTCTTTCCCATACTTCAGGTGATGGGTTGGGATGACTCTCCACCCTAACCATGGTGGAATACCATCTGGCCCAATTTGGTTATGGGGTTCGGCCTTCATAGTCGGACTCCACTCTCGGCCACCCCACCGCCAACCACCCGAAATCCACAACCACAATGAGGAATCACCATGATTTTGACGTCTCCACTCTTTCCCGACGCGTCCCTGCTTCACCACCTCCTCTCTTCCTCTCTCTTCCTCGCTTTCGGCCTCCCTGTGTCTGTGTTTTTGTGTGAATGTTTGTGTGGGGTATAGGTGTAAGTGGGGTGGACACATGTCATGGATATTGACAAGTGTTGCTTGGGTTGGGACAAGTGTGTTGGATTTGGGACAAGTGTGTGTTTGTGTTTGTACAAGTGACACCTAACTTTGACACAACTAAGACACTCGCCCATGTTTTCGGATGTTACTAAGCCCGGTCTCGCGTACGAATCGTGATATTCTCTTACCGTCGCTTCACTAGTCACTCAATATATATATTCCATATTATTTACTTGACTATAGGCTTATAAGTAATTCCTTATTTCATATTAGTATTAATTAAAACTTACTAAAATGCTAACTACCCGGTTACCCGGTGCACGCTACTCGAGGCGTGTCCCCGCTCTTGTCTCGACGCCTACAACTGTACAAACCGACTTAGTAAGCTACACAATACATGACACTAGGCACACATCAATACATAAATACGATATACCTCGGCAACGTGCCTCGATCGGTGCACGTATCACAGTGTAGGTCCCACATCAAGGGTCGGTGATCCTGATTAAGGAATTAAAATGGAGTTAGTGATTTGGGTCGTGACAGTTATAGCTAGGGTTTCAATCCCATTTTATTTGGGTTAAGTGAGAACTTAGGGTTATGATCCAATTTATTTGGGTTTCCTTTGTCCCACTAACTTGTAACACTCCGAACTTGACACGCATTATGCATGAACACTAGCCTTATCCTCACTTTGCCAATTTAACTAAATTTGTGGTTTAAAGTCCTGTCGTCGCGTGCGCACTTAATTTAAATTAAGTCACACCAATTCACGGTATCATCAAAAATAAAAATTAAATCATTTTTTTATAAGTTTTTGAACACTTCGATTTACGGTGAGCCTTGTTTGGTATTAAATCACTAATAATTTATGATTAGCGATTAATTAATGACTTAAAAATATTGGTCGTTACAGTCTTCCCAATGAAAAGAAAATTTCATCCTTGAAATTGAAGCAATTCACAAAGGATTTTTTTTTTTGTGAAGGTCCAAGGCCATACTCGCCTAAGGTCATACCCTACTCGGGGTCGGGCTCCTTCGAGACCTCTAGGTAGTGTGGGACTCAACTACCCACACCATCTATGTCATTCCCCCATTATATGCCAGGGCAACATCTTTAAAACATATATTGGGAACAATCTTTCGCCTTTCTATTCTAGAACACGCGCCTGGGGGTTTAAGTACGCATGTTTGGCGAGTCTAGTATCATTGACCTAGTCCACTATCTCTAACACACACATCCTCAATGTATCCGTTAGAATGTGAATCGGTCTTTTTGACTATCCGTCAGTCTCTCTAGTCTAGTGGGTTTCAAACCCAACTAATCGACCAAATGACCCGAAATAAAAGAAATAGTAGAACTTGAATCAAACTTAGCATGCATGAATCTACTGCTAATATAAATTGTACCCTCAATTAGATTATGGCTGGCAATCGGATCTGGCACGACAACTACGTGAACCTGCTCCCGGCTCATCTACAGCTGCCCTCGGCCAATCGTGGACACGCAAAGATGAAATGACATAACTATCCACATTCCCAATAACACCTCTGAGATCCTGATCCAGATGAGCCATGTTGTCACTATCCTTGTTCCTGTGCCTGACTAGGCCTCTACCCATGTTTCTGCACTTGACTGGAACTCTGACCTTATATTTGGTTATTGCCTCTCCCATCAGTGCTTTGATTACACTGATGTAAAGGACCTGACGGTGCTTGTTGTGGTGGAGTACTAACGTAACTTTGTGCTGGACCCACTGACAGTGGCGTAGTATGCGCTGCATAAGGCGAATATGCAATAGATCCCACGCTCTGAGCTCAATCTCTCTACCTCAATAATCGAAATTTATTCCTCATCTAATCACCTGTAGAACCTCCCACTAACTATGATGATGTCGATGATGCAATCTATACACCGACGAGTGTGCTCCCAAAGATCTCGCTAACCATAAGCCTCTCATAGGCCTCCTGTAATGTGCTCAGAGCCGTCATCACCACAACAAAACCAATAGAGTCCAGCAGACCGTGTACAAAGTAGTAAGCCTGGTCAGCGTCAGTGTCGGCTACACTCCCAGCATACTCCATCAAGCATAAATATCGGTCCATAAACTGCATAACTGACGCCCCGATCATCTATCGAATGGTCTAAAATTCAGTCATCTTCCGGTTACGAACTATAAGATGAATGTACTTCTCATTAAACCTCTCCTTGAACTCAGCCCAGTCTTTGGGCTTCCCCTTTGAGGCCACCATAGTGTGGCACGAGACATCGACCTTGCCGAATAGTGAAGCTGATGATATACTCAGCTGTATATGAGCTGGTGTGGCCAATACATCATGTATTTTTCGTGGCTCCTTAAATACCTCTCTACGACCTCGAGGTTAGTACCCCGTAGAACTTCTCTAGATGATGCCTTTAAAACTCACGAGCTTACCTCGCCTCAGTTGAGCCCTAACTCCCGTATCAGTCGGTTGCTCGGCGTATCCTAAGTTAATGTCTTAAGTGTAGGAGGTACTATCTCGGCTGAACATTGCCTCCTCGGCCACTACAGGTCCTGCATGAACTGGAGGTGCTGCAGGTAGGTTATGAACTGCAGGAGCACTCCGAGTCTGACTAACTTGAGTTGTTGACGTGGAAGGTGATGCTGTCGCCTATGCCCTCAGCCTGAACATCTCATTTAATCTCTCATGAGCTTCGCTCGAACCGGTATCACTGATCTCGGGTGATCGGCCATCGTAAACTATAAAGAATGCGATTTCTCGATCATGATATAGCTATCGATAGTTAATAGTACAACAAATCAAATAGCTCATAGTGCAGTTTTAAATTTCCCCAACTCTCCTCACTTTCTAATTAAGACTTAGGTTGAGATCATAGGGTTCCACTCTAAGTTCAACCATTCATAACTTCCAGCTGGTTTATGTCTCAATGGATTGTGATTTAAATAAGAGTCGAGTATTTAAAACTCAGTAGCTATGTTGGTATCATAATTCCTTAAACCATTTAGGTCCTAAACCTATGTTCTGATACCAACTGTGACAACCCAAGTTCCACATGTTGGGTTTTGGAGTTCAAACGCAGCGGAGATTACAAAACAGTTTTGACAAAAACCCCAACAGGATCTGAGTCTAATTCCATTAAAAACGTTTAAACCATGAAAAACTCAATCATACCTCAGTCGCAATATACCTTTCTGAAGGTTGATCGATCTATAAGGCACTGCCAATGACGAACGCCCTCTATCAGCAGTCCATACACGAACGGCGGCCGAGATTTGAAGGGCTAGCTTCGAGAGAATACCAAACCTTTTTTTTTCTCTCCAAAACGATCCAGAGCATACCAAAAACCCTAAGTCGTTTCTAAAACGAAAATAGAGTGTCGGCCTTTTTTTTTCGTACCTGTGTTCTAACTTAAAGCGTCTATTTATACAACCCTTGTATATAAAAGGTTAAGTAAATTACACATACGCCCCTACTTAAAGAAGTATAAGTGTAATACACCACAATGACGTTTCCGTCATGAATTTTATCATATAAAATTCATTTTTTGAACCATCTTAAAATCTCGCAAAACCATTCTTAGTGGCGACCCACCTAATAGGCTCATACAATGTTGGCAAAGTGTACCAAAACAAATTTTGGTATACAAGTCATAAGCGGCCTCTAGCAAGACATTATGACTACCCAAGTTGTACGAATATCAAATCGATACAACCTAATCAATAGTGTATATAACATCCTTTTGTCACACGATATCCTTTTGATCAAACATAAGACATGGAATTGTCATCCAACATGTTCAATCGTACTAGTCTCGATCTCTAGGTAGACTGAAAACATCCAAGTGACATTAATCAATATCAATTCACTTATACTAGGCCTTTTAACAGTCTAACACATCGAGGGATCCACTAGATATATCTCTTTATATGAGAGGGACAAATTCTATCTCGATTACACAACTTCATCGCATTGCTCACATAGTAACCAATCACAACCTTTATAATCGTCCGGTTAAAGACAACGTTTGATAGTGTCAAATCACTATGTTCCTAATGTTGAAGTCTTTAGCAATCTTAAGTCAGAGGACTGAAAAATATACCTATCATGAAAAACAACCATGACTTAATCCATGTGATGTTCTCATAGCTGGTCGGTCCAGTACTTTGTTCCCTAACAAGTACTCGTGATCTTGATTCGTATCCCTATACGTATAATCATCATATGATCATCAATCAAAACTCACACTAGTCTTAATTCATTATAGTTCCCTGTATAATGATCGAATAGGGACATTTATGATATTTATGTAAATACCCATAGATCTTATTATAATGTAAACGTGCAAATTAATTATAATAAACAGCAAATGAAATCCTCTATTTTATTAAATAAAAGTATTCATAAAGACAGTTAATGGATTGACCTAGGGCACATGCCCCAACATCTCCTACTTGCACTAGGGCCAATCATACATGCATCTAATGCCTAATGATCTAACATGACCATCATGTTTTGCTTGTGGAAGAGCTTTTGTCAATGGATCCGCAACGTTGTCTTCGTAGGTACTCTGCTAATCTTTACGTCTCCCTCTCAATAATTTCTCGATGAGATGAAAACGCCTGAGTATATGTTTGGATCTGTGGTGTGATCTTGGTTCCTTGGCATGTGCTATTGCCCCGTTATTGCCACAATACAAACAAAAAGGGTTAGCAATACTTAGAACCACACCTAGTTCGAAAATGGATTTTTGATCCAAAGCGCCTCCTTTCTTTGCATCGACGCTACAATATACTCAAACTTCTATTGTAGAATCCGCCACGTCTCTTGCTTCGAACTTTTCCACTTCTTTTGCACTCCCATTCAAAGTAAACACATATCCAGATGCGATCTAAAATCATCTATATCAGTTTGAAAACTTGCATCTGTGTAACCATTTACAACTAGATCATTTTCAAAACCTCCATAAACCAAGAACACTTCCTTAGTCATTCTTAAGTACTTAAGGATGTTCTTTACTGCTATCCAGTGACTCTCACCAGGATCGATCGATATCTCGCTTGTAGTGCTCAAAGCATATGATACATCTGGTCGAGTGCATAACATGGCATACATGATAGATCCAATAGCTGATGCATATGGAATCTTATTCATATGGTCTCGCTCATCATTTGTCCTAGGACATTGATTCTTGTTGAGACTTATGCCATGAGACATTGGCAACAATCCTCTTTTAGAGTCTTGCAAACTGAACCTATTCAGCACCTTGTCTATGTAAGCACTCTGACTTAAACCGATTAACCTCTTAGATCTATCCCTATAGATCCTTATCCCTAAGATATATGCTGCATACCATAAGTATTTCATTGAGAAACACTTCCCTAACCAAGACTTGACATTCTGCAATGTTGGGATGTCATTTCAAATGAGTAATATATCATCGACATACGAAGACTTAAAAACAACTACACTCCCACCGACCTTCTTGTATACATAAGGCTCATATTCGTTCTTAATAAAACTAAAATCCTTGATTGCTTCATCAAAACGAAGATTCCAACTCCGAGAAGCTTGCTTTAATCCATAAATGGATCTTTGAAGCTTGCATACCTTCCTAGAATTCTCGGGATGTACAAAACCTTCAAAGTTGTGTCATATACACGTCCTCAAGCAAACTTTCCATTAAGAAATGTTGTTTTTACATCCATTTGCCATATTTCATAGTCATAATATGCAAAGCAATGGCAATTAAAATTCTTATGGATTTAAGCATGGCTCTTGGCAAAAAAGTTTCATCATAATCAACACCTTGAGTCCGCTTGAAACCTTTTGCTACAAGTCTTGCTTTAAAAGTATGCACATTGCCATCCATGTCGGTTTTCTTCTTGAAAACCCATTTACATCCAATGGTCTTACCACCTTGGGTAAATCAACCAAGTTCCAAACTTGGTTATCATACATGGATTGCATCTCGAGTTCATGAAACTTAGCCATTTATCTCGAGTCCGGTCCAGACATAGCCTCCCGATAAGTGGTGGGCTCATTTTGATCCATAAGCAACACATCACGACTATCGTAATGAGAAATCCGAATCTCTCGGCTCATGTCTTACCCTACCGCATTTACGTGGGCTTTGTGTCACTTGCGGAGGTTCAACTGATTCAGAACGTTGTTGAACTTCCAGTAGCGGTTCAGTGTTTATCTGTGATTCTTGAACTTCTTCAAGATTTATTTCTCTCCCACTAGTATCTTTTGAAATAAACTTTTTTTCCATAAAGGCACCATACCGAGCAATAAACAATTTATTCTCAGCGGATTATAAAAGTAATATCCTTTTGTTTCCTTAGGATACCCCATAAATAAACACTTATCAGATTTAAGTGTTAGTTTTTCTGAGACTTGTCGCTTTACGTAAGCCTCACAACCCCAAATCTTAAGAAAAGACAAACTAGGTCTCTTCCTGTACCATATCTCATATGGTGTTT
Source organism: Stephania yunnanensis (assembly GCA_039657365.1). Classification (NCBI taxonomy): domain Eukaryota; kingdom Viridiplantae; phylum Streptophyta; class Magnoliopsida; order Ranunculales; family Menispermaceae; genus Stephania; species Stephania yunnanensis. The sequence continues at coordinate 40,589,837 of CM077587.1, forward strand.
TATCAACCGCTTTAGAATGAACTCGATTTAGAGTGAAAGTTGTAGTTTGTAATGCATAACCCCAAAAGGATAATGGAAGATCTGCATGACTCATCATAGATCGAACCATATCTAATAAGGTTCGATTTCTCCTTTCGTAAAATCCATTTCATTGTGGAGTTCTTTGGTGGAGTCAATTGGGAGACAATCCCACAATTTCTAAGATGATCATCAAATTCTTGGCTTAAATATTCACCACCTCGATCGATCGAAGTGTTTTGATAGTTTTACCAAGTTGATTATGCACTTCATTTTGAAACGTTCGAAACATCTCAAATGATTCACTTTATGTTTCATAAGATATACATAACCATATCTGCTGAAAGCATTTGTAAATGTAATGAAGTATCGATAACCTCCTCTAGCCATTGTGTTTATAGGACCGCATACATCGTATGTATTAGACCCAATAAATCACTTGCCCTTTCACTTGTGTCCAAGAAAGGGACTTTTAGTCATCTTTCCCAGTAAACAAGATACGCACGTTTCATATGTTTCTAAATCAAATGAATCTAGAAGTCCATCTTTTTGGAGCTTCATTATGCGTTTCTCATTTATGTACCCGAGACGACAGCGCCAAAGATAGGTTTGATTTAAATCATTTGACTTGAATCTCTTTGTATTTATGTTAAAGAATGGAGTATCAGTGGACTTTTTCATGCTTAGAATATAAAGACCATCATACAAATCAACATTTGCATAAAATATGCCTTTACGAGAAATGGAACATCTATTATTTGCAATAATAAAATCAAAACCATCCATATCCAAACATGAAACAAAAATGATGTTTCTGCTCAAGGCATGCACAAAATAACAATTATTTAAAGTTAAAATAAGTCCACTAGATAAAACTAAGTCATATGATCCAACAGCCAAGGCAGCAACTCTTGCTCCATTCCCTACGCGGAGGATGACTTCTCCTTTCTTCAACTTTCTACTTCTGATGAGTCCCTGCACATTTATACAAACGTGAGATCCACATCCGGTATCTAATACCCAGGAATCACTAGTAGATAAATTAATTTCAATAACATAAATACCTGTAGTGGTAGTCGCACTACCTTTTTTCTTCCTTAGATCTTCCAAATAGAGTTTGCAATTTCTGAACCAATGTCCAGGTGCATGGCAGAAATGACAATTTTCTTCCTTTTCTTTTGGGTGTTTTAAAGCAGGAACAGGCTGGGGCTTGATTTGTTCTACATGCTTTATGACAGGTAGCCTTGGCAACTCTAGCCTTGCCTTTGCCTTTCTTCTTCATTCCCTTTCCCATTTAGACCATCAACATATTACTGGAGGGTTTCTTGATATTTTGTTCAGCAGTTTTGAGCATCAAATGCAACTCTGAAATTGATTTCTCCATATTATTCATATTGTAGTTCATCACAAATTGGGAGTAACTATCTGGTAATGAATTCAGGATCAAATCTGTAGCCAACTCTTGGTTTATGGGAAATCCGAGTCTATCAAGCTAGTTAATATAGCCCTTCGTCTTCAAAACATGAGGACTAACTGACGCACCCTCAGTCATCTTGCAAGAATGTAGGTTCTTGACTGTCTCGAACCTTTCTTGCCTAGCTTGCTGTTGGAACATTTCCTTCAGCGTTATAGCCATGTCATAGGCTTCCATTAGTTCCATGTCCTTCCAAAGTTCAGAACCATAGTTGCCGCATAATACATGCAACATCGTAGAATTGTTTGACATGCTTATTATGCGCATCCTTCACAACTTTCGTAGCATGGGTGGTGGGTCCTCGGGGATTGGAGCATCTAGGACAAACAACTTGCGTTCATGCTTGAGAACGATTCTCAAGTTTCGAACCGTCAAGAAAGTTAGTCCTAGATAGCTTATCCTTCTCAAGGATGGATCGCAGTGACAGGGGATTATTGTTACTTGAAGAGGCCATTGATCTACAATAAAGATTATGCAAAGTTTATTTTAGTATAGAGGAATAGACTCCCACTAAATTAACAGCCCTCCTAAAACGTATTGTTTATTTAGGGGACTAAAATCCATATTTCACCTAACTCTATGACAGCTATGGCATGAAACACAAAACTAGATTATTTAGGTAGGTAACAGTTACCAATTACATCTTTTGTAATTTTTAGATCCTTTTATGAGATACGGGACATCTTATGTCTTAGCATGTTTTTATCTCATCATTTGCCTAAAGCTCAAAACTATTTTGATGGCTTTATTAAGTCGGACCATTTTAAACATTAAGGTAACTCTTACCCAACTTGTCTCACCAAGATAACACAATACACCCAGCTATGGCTGAAACTATATTAGTGTGATCGATGCCTTGATAAGTGTTTAAAATGGATGACACGAGACTTAAAATTTAATAGAGGGATTTTATTCAGTTTTAGTGATTTTATGTAAACAATGAAATATCATATATTTTATTGATTTGTTAATCACTAAACAATTTGAATTTTTTTTTATACTTTTCACTAACAAAAGAATTTCCGTACGTTAGGATTAGTTAGACGACGGTCCATTGGCTAGGTTATCTAAGTAGGTACGAGGCGTGCCCGTTTTTTTTTTTTTTTCTTAGAAGACGAATCTCAATTCCGAAACTTAAAATTCGCTATAGAAAATCATAATTTTCGCTGATTTTATTATCATAAATTAAACATTTAATTTATCCGAAATTAAGTCAATTAAAACATTTTAATTAACCCGGGCCCACATCTAACTAATCATCTTATCCTAATCCAATTAGGATTTAAGATATTTGAATCCTAGTATATCACCAATAACAAGATTCTTGATATTTATCTCTTATTCTAATTTGTTATCTATCTTTATCAAATAGAAACTTCATAACAAAATAGATATAACAAGATAAATAATTAATTTCAAAAATTAATTATTTATTTTTGATTTAAGATATTTGAATCCTAGTATATCACCAATAACAAGATTCTTGATATTTATCTCATATTCTAATTTTTTATCTATCTTTATCAAATAGAAACTTCATAACAAAATAGATATAACAAGATAAATAAATAATTTCGAAAATTAATTATTTATTTAGGAAAGATATTTGAAAGTATATCACCAATAACAAGATTGAATTTATCTCATATAATTTGGTAAATCAAATAGAAACTTCATAAAAAATAATATAACAAGATAAATAAATAATTTCGAAAATTAATTATTTGCAATTTCGGTCCTCATCCAAATAATCACAAACATGTAATTGAATCATGAACTACTATCCCAATCGAACCTAATGGTGTCATGGATCACAGAACACGAAATTCAATTCATTAAAATTATTTGAATTAACCTAACATGGTTACTAGCATGTACGAAAGTAATTTTAATTAAATCAAGAATATGTGTATCATATACACAAAACATGATAATAAATATCAAAGAAAACTTATGTATATCACATATACATCAACTATTAACATGCTTTCAATCATATATCATGTATATATAAGAAGAACACATGCAATTAATTTAATAGAATCGAACTCGAAGGCTCTGATACCACTGTTGGGTTTTGGTGTTCATACGCATCGGAGATTACAAAATAGTTTTAACAAAAACCCCAAAAGGATCTGAATCTAATTCCATTAAAACATTTAAACCATGAAAAACTTAATCATACCTTAGTCGCAATATACATTTCTGAAGGTTGATCGATCTCTAAGGCGCTGCCAACGACGAACGCCTCTATCAAGAAGATCCCACACACGAACGGCGCCGAGATTTGAAGTGCTAGCTTCGAGAGAATACCAAACCTTTTTATTTCTCTCCAAAACGATCCGAGCATACAAAAACCCTAAGTCATTCTAAAACGAAAATAGAGTTTGGCTTTTTTTTTTCGTACCTGTGTTCTAACTTAAAGCGTCTATTTATACAACCCTTGTATATAGACGGTTAAGTAAATTACACATATACCCCTACTTAAAGAAATATAAGTGTAATACACCACAAGGATGTTTCGTTATGAATTTTATCATATAAAATTCATTTTTCTGAACCATCTTAAAATCTCGAAAAACCATTCTTAGTGTGCGACCCAATAGGCTCATACAACGTTGGCAGTGTACCAAAACACATTTTGGTATACAAGTCATAAGCGGCCTCTATCAAGACATTATGACTACCCAAGTTGTACGAATATCAAATCGATACAACCTAATCAATAATGTGTATATAACATCCTTTTGTCACACGATATCCTTTTGATCAAACATAAGGCATGGAATTGTCATCCAACACGTTCAATCGTACTAGTCTCGATCTCTAGGTAGATCGAAACATCCAAGTGACATTGATCAATATCAATTCACTTAGACTAGGCCTTTTAACGATCTAACACATCGAGGATCCACTAGATATCTCTCTTTATATGAGAGGGACAAATTCTATCTCGATTACGAAACTTCATCACATTGCTCACATAGTAACCAATCACAACCTTTATAATCGTTCGGTTAAAGACAACATTTGATAGTGTCAAATCACTATGTTCCTAATGTTGAAGTCTCTGGCAATCCCAAGTCGAGGACTTGAAAAAAATACCTATCATGAGAAACAACTATGACTTAATCCATGTGATGTTCTCATAGTGGGTCGGTCCAGTACTTTGTTCCCTAACAAGTACTCGTGATCTTGATTCGTATCCCTATACGTATAATCATCATATGATCATCAATCAAGACTCACACTAGTCTTAATTCATTATAGTTCCCAGTATAATGATCGACTAGGGACATTTAGGATATTTATGTAAATACATATGGATCTTATTATAATGTAAACATGCAAATTAATTATAATAAACGGCAAATGAAATCCTCTATTTTATTAACTAAAAGTATTCATAAAGACAGTTAATGGATTGACCTAGGGCACATGCCCCAACACCATAATCATAAACTGGGCCCGCTCGACTTAGACTTACGTGGTCCCCCGAGCCCGACTCGCTGAGTCATCCAAGCCTAATCAGCCTACATTTATCATTTATCATTTAGCAAGCAATTAAAGTTGAGTTAATTAATTACTGAGTTATCATAGTTATAGCGGAAGCAATTAGACCTCAAACTTACTGAAAAACCTCAAAGACACAAGTTAAGACAACCTAGACTGTGCAAACTCCAAATATGTATATCGTCATCAATGAACATTCATAGGAGAGCAAACCCAAGATATACATGGCCAAAATCTCTCAAAAACCCAATTCCAAGTGTTTTAATGCAAGAATATCTAATAATACAAAAGAATCCCCTGTCATACAAGTGGTAGAAACTGCTTTGGTATCCTCAAATAATATCTCCTAGTTGTGGAGCCTTTGCCATGTTGGACTATGGATCTACACTACATCAAACATAAGAATGATGAGCCTTGGTAAGTAACGTTAAGCATGACATACATAAAGCATTTCGAAATAAATCAATTTGTATAATTCATGCAAATAGAAAGAAAAGAACAAGGAATGCATAAATATAAAAGATAATAAATAATTCAATCGATGAGTGAGGGTCTGGAATACAAAAACGAATAGCAAGGAGTCCCGACCAAAAGGTCGTCGAGTCGCGGTAAAAGCCTAGCAGACTTAGGTTCAGGACGAGACACAACTTACTAGCCCTAACCTTTGTGACAATGAGATATCCATAGACCTGGATAAGTGCCCCTAACGTACATTCAATTGGAAGATATCAAAGGCGTCAAGATAAGAGCTATATCACAGATAAATAATAACCGTGTCTCACTTGCAAATGGACTACTCAACCAATAGAAATGTCAAAAGAAATGATGAACAGAGCAATAACAACAAATTTAAAGCTCAAGAAATAAATGTAAAATTTCCTAGCTGGTTTAGTTACCTCGATCCACATGGTTATTCCTAACCTATCCAGCCTCCCAACACTCCAAAATGCATTCTCGAACCTCCGTATCTCTTCCTTAGATTTCCTGATATCATTTAGTATCCATTCAGGTTCAATATCCTATGTTTAGAACTATTAAACCATATAACTATTACGACTAAAGTACATTCGATAGTTATTTCTAAAAATAATATTTTATAATAACTTCAAATTATTATCAACTGGCCCACTGGAGTTATGATTTTAACTCTGAAAACCTCATAATTTATCATGACAACCAAAAAAGCACTAGTAGTAGTTATGACTTACTTTCCATATACTCCAAGAATACTCAAATCGGATCATAAATGGAGAAATTACAAATTTTCTAATATAGCATGTCAACTAGACAAACTTTTTTATTTTCAACTGGAAAATGTCTCCAAATCAATATTTTCGCGATTAAATCGTAAAACTCTATAATAAATGCCATGAAATCACTCGATACCAACACCAAAATATTTTCACGACTCGTAGAGTGAACTTGTATTTGAATTTAAATATGGTTTAGTATTGGAATTTAAATATGGTTTAGGGTTTCACCATGCCTTCAATGGAGTCATCAACTCAAATTCCTTTTTGACATTTCATGTTTAGCAAAGGATCTTTTCTTTTCCTTTCTACAAACAACGTCGTCGTCACGCTACACCATTTGCGCGCCACTGCTGGAGCCGCACCGCCGTCCAACCATGCACACCGGAGCTCATGCCGCCTCACCGTCGCCGCTGCTACTCGTTCGCGATTTCCCTTGCGTCGATCCCCTCGATGGCCCATCGCTGCACCTCGAGCCGGCGTTTGCGCTGCTGATCTACCGCTGCTGTTGACCGTCCGTCCGCCTGCTGGTGCTGCGTTGGCCATAGCTCCGTCATGCTAGAGGCTCTCAAAACCCTCGCTAGTTAAGCCACCCACCATCGCTGCTGTCAACACGCCATCGCGCCTAGCTACTGCCGCTTGTCCGCGAGTTCCCCTATGCACCGATCTCTTCGTTAACTAGATTTACCGTCCGTGGCCTCCGCATCGCCCGCGCCGTTCGCCGCAGCGGCTGCTCCCTCGTCGGAGCTCTTATAAGTCGCCACCTCTCTTTTTCTTCTTCTCTTTTTCCCTCTATGTGTATATTTGTATGTTGTGTTATAGCTATGGTCTCCAACCCATTTTATTTGGGTTAAGTGAGAACTTAAGGTTATGACCCAATTTATTTGGGTGTCCTTTGTCCCACAAACTTGTAACACTCCAAACTTGACACATTATGCACGAACATTAGCCTTGTCCTCACTTAGCCAATTTAACTAAATTGGTGGTTTAAAATCCTGTCATCCCGTGCGCACTTAGTTTAAATTAAGTCACGCCAATTCATGGTATCATACCAAATAAAAATTAAAATCATTTTCTTTTATAAATTTTTGAACACTTCGATTTACAGTGAGCCTCGCTTGGTATTAAATCACTAATAATTTGTGATTGGCGATTAATTAACGACTTAAAAATACGAGTTTTTACACCGTCCTTTTATGACGGTGGGTGCATATTCGACGATTAGCAGGACCAGTAAGGAGAAGATTGACGACAATCTCTAAGCTGGTGGCATGCATTCAGTACCGACTTTATAGGTTTTGTAGTTTTACTATGTTACATACTTTATGTCTTTAAAATACATTTGGGTTGTATATATGTTTGGGTTGAGCATTAGTTCCTTGACTTGACACATGTTTATTACACTGAATATATTGATATATATATATATATATACATGTGATTGTGCTTTCTAGTTTTACACACTTAAGATTTGTATTCAATTTCTTTCACTAAATCATTTAGACTTGTGCCATTCTTATATTATTAAAAAGTTTTTACCTACTCTGAAAATTTTAATAATATAGAAAATTGTGTGTCGTCTATCTTGAACATGTGGATGGAGGAGAATATAACTAAAGGCTGACGAATATATTGTTAAGTCCTAGGTGCTGAGATTAGGCCTTAATGACGATATTTAGGTTGGGCGGTGCCTTAGAATAGAGAAGGGGCCATCATAACCTTGTAGTACTGTGAACTCAGCTGTAGGCTCGCGTTGATAAAGTAGTTATTTGCTTTGGTGGTTTTCCTAAAATGTTTAGTTTGAATATTTTTCAAGTATTAATCCTTATTAAAAAAATGAATCCATCCACTGGAATTGCTTCCAAACCATTTATAATGGTTGCATGGGGAAATTCACTTATAAACCTATATTTAGGTTTGGGTTTTCATTATTTTGTCTCCTATGGAATCTTGATAAACCAAAGTACCGATTTATTCTTATAGATGAGTAGTCCATTGGTTTTCTTCAGACCATGGCTACCATATTATCTTCATTTATATGCCCATTCGCGTAAAACTCTTGCACTAGTATCTCATAACCAATTTTTGTAGAGGGGATTCTCAATATTATAGTCCCTACTCAATAATCCCCAATTTCTCTCCCTTATTATGTTCAAAATTCTAAGCCCCTACTTTATTTCGTTCTTAACAATGAAACCACTCTCCGAAATAATTTTCCTATTCTTACTAATATCGCTCTTCATCATAATGAGAGCCTTTGCATTTATTAAGTTGTGGGCATAAAAGGAATGCTTGGTGTCTCCTCAACTTCCTCCTCTCTCTCTCTCTCTCCGACTCATCAGAAAAATCTAGGGGTAGAGAAGGTTCTCTAGGCATTCTAACTCTGGATTTGTTTATTGAAATCCCTGTTGGCCTAATAGGAGTGGGTGAAACTTTATATTTTTGTTTAGGTTTCTCTACAAAAGGTGCCTTCCCCCTTTCTCCTCTCGTGAACTTCTATCTTTACCACTTCCGACCATTTTCTTAAATAAAAAACTCACAAGTCCAAATAGCAAATAAACATGTATATCATAAAACAATGTTTGTAAGAAATAATTTAGTAAGAATCAAGACTTTATTTTAAAAGGAAAAATTCATTTGGAAAGCTAGCTTAAAAATTCATCAAAAACTTTAAATAAAATTGGCATTAAAGTGTTAACTCATATAAATTATAAATTGGTTTTTTAAATAATTTAAACAATTGTGCAAGAAATTCTAGTCTTTTTAAAAATAAGTAAAACAAAACAAACCAAACCAAAACCCTCTAACAATTTTAAACTTAATTTTCAACCTATTTGCAAATACATTTAAATATACCATGATTTCAAAATTATTGAATTTGTAAACCAATGATCAATGTAATCTCAATGTCCAATCTATTGGAATTAATGAAATCGTTTGTGCAAGGTAATATAATAAATCCTAGTAAAATAATTTCAAAAATCATTGAAAAAGTTGCAAAAAATCCTTCAAACAAAAAAATTATTTAAGTAAAGAGCTAGGGTTATCGTAATTGCTTTCTTAGAGTAAATCTCTCAAGATTTAAGCTATTTAACTCCTCTAGATCATTTTTCAAGCACTAGGGCGAAATCCCTAAAACCTTAGTTCGACTCAATACTCTCAAATTTTAAAACTTGGGATGAATGGAACTAGCTTGACGTTGAAATCACTTAAATACACTAAAATTAAGCTTATGAGGGTTGAATATAGGCAAGAAATTGGATGTGTGAGTGAAGGGGTGCAACGGTTTGGGTATTGGAGTGAGTTTGTATTTGTGGCAATTTGGGTTTTTGTTTTAAAAACTCTAAATCATTCCCAACGATTCTTGTGTTAAGTGAATTCACTGGAAAATTGTTTGGTGAAATAGTGAGTTTTGAGAGTGTAGTGACCTACCGATCTGAGCAACGATCACTGTTGAAAGGTTGAATCGCTAAGGATTCGCTACACCCATATTTTCACTAAATTTGCTAGTTTTATCACCGATTTAGCCAACAATTGTTATTTCAATTTGTAGGGGAATTGCTAGGCTAATTTTTACTATTTTTTCAATTTGTTTCATAATTAATTTATATATTATTCATTAAAACCTATATTAAGGTAGAATTGACTGAAATTTCTAAAGTTTGATTAAAATATGTAACTAACTAAATAAGTTAATTAATTAATTAAATAAATAAACAAACAAGAAAGTAAATAATGCAAACTTGCATGAAGGCCATATAAACAAAATCAGTTCGATCAACCCTCCTCAACTGAAATTACCTAGGAGTTTAAATTTTGCAAATATTTCCAATACAAGAGTCAAAAAATGAGAGAATAAAAACCTATTATACTAAAATAAACTAAACTCCTAATAAAATATAAATAAATATAGAATATGAGTTGTCTCCCATAGAGCGCTTTTGTTTACTGTCGTTGGTTCGACTGAACTCTTCTAGAATTAGGTTAGATCTCTAAACTTGAATTTAAGATTATTTTGTTTAGAATATCCATAACAACTTGAGTGGTAGTTAAGAAAGGTCATCCTAAAATTAAAAGAGATTTTTATTAATAAAATGCAGCATGACCAAAAAGTCTGTGTGTATGATGTAGTTGTTCACTTGAACTGGTATATCCATGAACACTCATATTGGTTGAATTAAATTACCATCAGGTTAAGAAACTCGTTCAGAAGCAAGTGAATTCAACTCTAATTGAGTGTGTAAAAAGAAATGTATGGGCATGAGATTTTCATTAGAATTTGTATCACACTGAGCTCTGCAGTACCTAGCCCATTTAATTTAATGTGCAAATGTATACCTCCAAGATTATTAAGCTTCACAGGGCTTAAATCTGACTTTTTTCTTTTTCTAATTCTTCATGGATTTAAAATGTAATGGATCAAATCTCTATCAGGAAAAGTTGTCCAATTATCAAGGTTAATTTGGTAGATATACATAGTATGTATGTAATGGTGTAAATAATGTGTATACCATATATTATTTAGTTTACTTAGGTGGGAATATAAGCCTAAGTAAATAAAAAATAGGCCTAAAAGAATTGTAAAATAAATGAAATAAAGAAAAAGATAAATTTTGGTAATTAACCACACATAAGGGTATTTATATAAAATACAAGAAAGGATGGACTTAATGTGGACTCTAGGATCATCCTAGTACTTAAGTGCATCAAGATGAGATGTGGGGCTTTGATTTCGTCAACATAACCCTAATCTCATTAACTAAGTATTTAAACCACAATTAGAGCTTCAAGTCACTTTTGTATGAAATTATTGTGGGAGGAATTGAGAAGGAAAACTTAGAATACTTGCTTGATAAATTTGGTGGAAGAGAGGGAACTCTCATCAAGATCTCATAAAGCAAGGTAAATAATTTGTCTTATCTTCTCTAATTCTCTCTATTTGGTTCACATATTTGATTTTAATTGAAATCATGGTTTCTTTTAGAGTGTTAAGATGGAAGATGAACCACTATACTTTGATTTATGATTTGGCTCATCTCTATCTCATCTTCTTTGGGGTTATTCAAAAGGAATTGTAAAATCTATGTTTTAGTGGTAGATTTGTAGTTTGTATGCCTTCTTTGATGTTATGGAATGATTTTGCAGTTTCAAACAAGTTGTTCTTCATTGTTTTGATTGGATTTGGACCTTAGGGGATCGGCGTGAGTTGTTCGAGAACTTGAAACATTAGTTTTGGATCTGGAGTTCCAAGTTTGTGCCCAGTGTTGCGCTAGCGCTTTACTCACAGGTGGTACGATGCTAGCCACAACACTACAGGAAATCTGAGTTTCATTCCAATGATCCCCAGTGTCGTGGTGTGTAACATACGATGGTAGTAGATCGTTGAACCTATTTTTGGAGTTGTCAATTCGAAGCCAACAATTTTGCCTCAGGGCCTTATAAGTAAATCCACGACGCTAGGAAGTCGCTGGACATTTTTCTTGAATTCAAACTGAAGCTTCTATCTTCGAGATTTACCGAGTTTTACTGAAGTATATCATCGAGACAAGGATTGGGGCTATGGGAACCAACACCAAAAATGTTTGTTACCACTGTGTTGTCGCGGTGAAGGCGTGACATTGATTTAAAAAGGTTTTTATATCTTTTTTAAGATTTTGATGTGAATTGAGTAAACTTACCTTAAATAAAACATGTTGATAATACATACATAAACTTATACCAATGTAGACAATAGGAGAACTAGATAGGAACTTCCTAGTTATAATTGGATAGGCCAGCAACAGTTCAAGATAAATAGGGTTTGATTTATCTTCAATCATGTCATGCTATTAGTTATGTTAGGATTCACAGTAGTGTATGGGTTATCTCTTGCTTGCAATCAAATTGAATATATCTTGTTGTTTTGTTTTATCTTGTCTTTTAAACTCTCTATTTATAATTGCATGTGAACCTGATATGTTTAAAATGAATAAATGTAAATGGTGCCTCAGACTAGAGAACCAATGGCCATCGATCATCTCCTTCTGCTATTAAATGATAGCTTTGAGGGTCAATCTATAGCAGGCAGAATCATAATGATGCATAAACACCAATATATGAGGTAGGATCATATTTGAAACCTTGAGGCTAGTTGGTTGTCACATCATGAAATTTATAACTAGCTTCCACTTCATTTACTCTATGACATTCATGCTTTCATTGTTATCTTGATGACTATCTTGTTTGAGCTTTACTTTGTCGTATCTTGCATTATATATTATGCTTTTTTATATAATCCTTTCATCCCGAAATGATAGTAGAATTGGTCAATAAGCTTGTTCATGCTAGTTTTTATGCATTAAGTATTACTTGGATGATTGATGGTAAACATGCTTATGCTTTACTCAGCTCGTTGAAATCATGCTCACCCCACTACTTTTCTTCCTCCAAGTACCTCAGCTATTGCTCGGGATAGAAGAAAGAGTAAGTTCATATCGCATAAGCTCTTTTCTCGTTTGCAAGGTTGTTTATTTATATTTATTTGGTTTTAAGACATTTATGTAATAAACATGAGATTTTAACATAGGTAGATTTTTTGAGACTCATAGCCTAGTTCTTTAACTTTTGTAAGATTTTCTATTCTACTTTCGCACCTAATAGACTCAGAAGACTTTTATTCTGCACCTATTATATGTCTTCGTTATCTATTTATATATTTTCTTATTGAGTTTTTGCAGGTTAAGCCTTACTAGATTATTGTCTAACTTGCTGATTCATCTCGAGGGTTAAACGATGGTTTAGGTCGGGCGGCCCTGGTTGTAGGAATTGGGGTCATCACATAAAATCTTTTGGATTGTTAATATTATACCCACTCTTTGGTTGCTTAACCCTCCATTCTTAAGTTACTTTTTTTTTCTTTTCAACTGTCTTTAACTTGTTCTTTCTTTAGAACTTCTTTCTGCAGTTTCAATTGTTACTGCATTAATTGCATAAATTTCAGCATTAAGGTTATCATAATAATTTAAGTCTAAAACATTATTATCATTGATTTCATTATTGAATAATAAATCATATTCTTCATAGTTATGTTCGTTATTAATTTGAATTTAACAATTTTGTCTTCGAATTCCATAAAATTGTTCTTTCAAATATCTAACTTAAATCTAGCCATTTTAAGAAAAAGTTTACCTAATAGTATAGGTAAAAGGATTGGGTGATATTGAATTTCTCATTTTCATGACATAAAATTTAGCCGAAAATACTAAGTCATGTACTTGTACTAAGATTTCTTCTAATAATATATAAGGCTTAATAATTGTATTATGTGCTAAAGTAAGAATAATAGACCTATTAGTTAACGATCCTATTTTCAATGATTCATAAAATTTAAGATACATTACATTAATTGATGCTCAAAGATCACACATAGCAAACTTAATAAAATAATTTTCTATTGTGATGAGTGTAACAAACATTCTGGGTCGGAACATTTTTCAAGCATTCTTTTTAAAGATGACATCTTTTTGTCCGAAATTTCTATTAGATTCTTTTTAGATTTTTTCTTTAGACTTAGAGAGTTCTTTAATAACTTCATTGTGACTTGATTTTGTTAAAATCTCATTAATTTCTATTTTGTTAAATGATTCAGAAATGTCTTATTTAGTTTCTTCCTTCCGAGCATCTGATAATCATTGTGGAATGGTAGAAATAGAATGCAAATCTTCATTCGATTTATAACTATTATTATCTAATTTGTGTTGGTTAACTAATTTAGAGTTTTGTAAAGATTTTTCATGAGCTTCAACTTTGGCTAAATACCATGGGTATAGCCTTTCGAGAAAATGTATGTATTTCAATTGTTCAGCCTTGCACTCCCTAGTTGGATGACATTTACCATCATCTCTTCTCGTTCTTCTTCCATTTTCTTATGTATTTTGTTTTTTTTTTTACCTATTTTTGGTGTCTTTTCTTTCATTATTGCAAAATAAAATGTTAACATGTGTTTGATTAGTAGTGTTTGTACTTTGAGTAGATCCATTAGTTTGATTACTTAACTTATTAATTTGTATAGTCATTTAATTTAAGTGGTTTTTAAACTCGTTAATAAGCGTATCGATTTTAATTTGATTTTGAGAAATTTGCATAAAATTCTGAAGACATTGGGTCATAAGATTATGTAATATATGTTCTAAATTTGGTTGCGTAGTTTGAATAGTTTGTTGATGTTATTGAATTGATGTAGTTTGTATTGGTGCACTCGATCTATAATTGGTATAATTTTGATTTTGTGGATCGTAACTAAGGTTTGAATTTAGTTTGCCAATGTAATAATTATTGTTATTATATTAATTTCTAGGGTGACCAGGATATTGGTTCATAACCGCGTTCACTTCTTTAGTGTTATCTCCTCGTAAAGTAGGACACACGCTCATAGGATGTGTATCTCATTACAGAATCCACATGGTTTCACTTTATTTGATTTATCTTTTAATAGTAATTTAAAAATGCTAGATAATTCATCAACTTTTTCATCAAATTTATTACTTGTTTTATTATTAATCTCATAAAGTTTCTTTCTTGATATGTCAGTGTTTTCACCAGATTATTTAGATTGCTTAGCTATTTTGTTAATGGCTTCTTTTGCTAAGGTTGGTGCAACATCAAATAGTGATCCATAACATACGGTATATAATAGTCTTTGTTCAAAATAAATAAGTTCTTCATAGAATTATTCTAATAAAGCTCTTTCATTGTGTCCATGTTGTGGATAAGTTGAAATTAATCTTTGAAATCTATTACAAAACTCATTAAATCTTTCTTCATATTTCATTTTCAGGACTGTGATTTGTCTTCTATAACTACTAATTTTTCTTGCAGGCATATATTGATATAGGAAAGCTTCTAACATTTGAGCTCATGTGGTTATCGAATCTTGAGAAAGATAAAACAATCAGTCTTGTGCTTGATCTTTCAATACAAAAGAAAAAGCTTTAAGTTTGACTTATTCTAATGTGCAATCTTTAGGTTTCATCCCATTGACTTTGTGTTGGTATTCCATTATAAAGTTTTAGGGGTCTTCATTGTCTTTACTGTAAAAGCTAGGTAGAGCACAAATGAATTCAAATCTCAGTTTAAACTTAGGAAATCCCTAAGGATAGGCATACACATCTGTTCATAAGAAATAATATTTTGATTGACTTGCCTAAAAGTAAGTTCTCTATTATCATCATTATTATTAATATTATCAAGGTTATTATTGGCTTCCATTGAGGTAGCTTGGTATTCTTTATGTTATTGTCGTCTTAAATTATGATTGAAAGTCTTATTTACCTCAGGATCAAGTGGATGTAAGGATGATATAAAATTAGAATGACGGAGTGGGTAGACCAAACGACGTTTAAAACTCTTTAGAAAATATGAAAATCACAGGCAACGATGCCAAAAATTGACATGTATCAAGCGTGTACAATAAGTTTCTCGTATATCCTTATTATATATAACAGTGATAAGTGAGATCATCTCCTCAAGGATTTATCAAATTTCTCTAGAAAAAGTCTTTCAATAGTTTTTATTATTTTCTACTTTAATTTAACTATTTTAATTAATAAAAAAATTAAAAATCACTAATTCAATCTATAATACTATAATTAACAAACTAATTCAATTAACTTAACTATCATAATTCAAATTTACTAATATTAAAATCAAATCAAATCAATTATAAATAAATATCTAAACAAACATCCATAATAATGAAACAATAATCCATTTTGCATCCAAACATGTTACTCAAATCATATAGTCATGAACATATTTTATAAAGTATTATAGATCATTTAACTCTAATTATATAAGTTAACGTCCCTCATCAAGTCATTAATTTTTCTTATACTTGTGGAAAAGCCACGTTCTAATTTTATTAAGCTAACCCTTTGAATACACAAAATTTTACTTTAGGCAATAAAACCGCATTACACTTTGTGACAACTTCCAACTACTAAATTTAATATCTTTGAAAAGCCAATTCAATATTAAACTTATATCTCAATTCAGCTAGGACATTTAAACGGTAATAAAATTTTAAACAATTGTAGTTACTACTTTAAACTATATATTGAATCTAAATATCACAATACACATTCTAGAATATGCATGTAATACAAAGTTCTGCAAATAATAATTTATTAAATTAGTGAATTAAATAAAATAATTGGTTTAAAGCATTAAGAAAAAATCATCTCATCATGACTACATTACACACGGATCAAGTTCGAGTTCGAACTTTGTTTCGATAATATACTACTCAATATCATCATAATAAACATTGCAATAAAGTAAATAAATGTATAGATAAAAACCTCTAAATAAATACTTTGAGTTTTCAAATCATATCCAAAATCAATAAATAATAAAGTAATAAACTAACACAATAAACTATAACTCCTAGAGCAATGAAATATTGATTTAAGTACTCAGTTGATTCCATAGCCCTAGGGTCATATATTTACTATTCTAAGTAGTATATATCTCAAATTAACTCCAATATCTCGTGGTTATCTAAAATCCTCGAAATCAAACCCAGCGATTCCACTTATTACTCAAATCACTGGAAAAATCCTTAGAAAACTACTTCTGTGCTCCACTAATTTGAATTGTAAGTCCTAGTACAAAACCCAAATTGGGGATGATTCGTTGTCTCTAAATTTTAGTTCTTCTATGATTTGTCTATTGTTCTTTGTATACTTTTTCCACTCAGTCAAATCCTTCATATTTTTTTCCTTTTTACTCCATTTTTTCAAATATTTCAATTATTATCTAAAATAAAATAAACAAGAGAAACCGCGCATAATATAGTCTTTTATATCTAAAATTACCCTAAAAATACTATAAAATATTGTCTAATAATTATTGACTTAATGTCTTCCTAAGATGGTTGGTAAACAGTAATAATGATTCATAATTTTGAGAGGAAGTCCCTCTAGAAGCCATGCCCTCGACTATTTATAGAGTATGATATTGCCCAGCATCATAAATCCTCTTAAAATCTCCTACGTGTCTACAATGATCAGTGACTCTAGTCGTACAACACCATGATGTTCACCCTACCACACATATTACCAGTGAACACTATGAGATCCCTAATAGCCTCATTCTCGTGTCCTTGAATGCATGACCAATAAATATGCAACGATAAACAATGCATGCAATTATATTCGAGAAATACTTATACAATGTAAAGATTACTATGACATTAACTTACAGTACAAACATAACAAAATGACTCCCTTATGCTCCGGGTCAGTAAGCTAGTCCACTTGGGGTTTCAATTGCAATCCTACAATTCATTTATAGGTCTAGCAAGTTTTGAGAAAAAAATTATAATTTTTTTAATTTATTTTACATTAATTGGTAAATGCCTATTCCCAAAAACCCTATAATTACTCCAAATTAAATCCTTGGATGTCCGAATCTCAATTTAACTCCAAATTATATTTCGGCATCGAAAATTAACCATAACTAGGCTTTAAAACAATTTTTCAAGTTTTGGATATTTTCGGGTATCATAACACGTATTACGAAGTAAAACCTCAGTATAACACTTCGAGAAGATCCCAAATTTCTCTTTTTTTCATAGAAATTCGATATTTCTATTTATTTACCCAAAATTCCATTTTTTTCTGAATTTTCCTAATTTCGAAGGATTCTTTTTGGATTTAATTTTTAAATTAAAAATATTTTTTTATTTAAAATGGGATCCCCTTCCTCGTCTCTGTTAATGAAAACAAAACAGACTCTTTTTTGTTTTCATTTTTTCTCTTTTGGGGTGCCCAACCCCATTAGGTTTGGGCAGGGGAGCTCAAGGGTCCCCCATCGTCTCTCCTCCCCCATCTTCTTCCTCCCTCAAGGTTTTGTCTCTGTTTCATCTATGTTCTGTGTTTTTTCTCGAATAAAACCAATCCCTCATCTCTCATCTCACAATCAACAACGAGCCAGCTCATCTTCGAAGTCGAATTCACTCACATACATAGAGTCCTAAATAAAAAAATTGAATTTCCAGTACTTACTTCACTTTCCAGCGCCACCACAGTAGCCACGACTCCTCTTATCTCTCAATTCCAAGCTCAAAATAGTGACGAGAGAGAGGGGATTGCACCTGACACGAGAGAAGAGAGGGAGAGATAATGAAGACGAAGAAGATGATGGAAGAACAGTGAAGTGAATGAAAGAGGAAGACGATGAACAGTGCAGTCCCCATTTGATTTCGAATTTATGAAGGGAGCAAGCCAAATGACCATTTTGTCCCTCCATTTTTATTCTCAATCATACCGAATCAATACCCGTTTTGGTAATTTGGCTTTTATCTATATTTTTCATAATTATATCTTCATTTTATGTCCAGATTAAACCTTGGAAAATATCTCAATTTCACCAAAAATTGAGAATTTACCAATGCGCTTCGTAACTCTTGAAAAACTCATATCGTATGCAAATCGAGTTATGGGGCCCACCTAGGCTTGTTAAGTCCATTTAAATGTACAAATTCGAATTTTTAAATTTAAATTCAATAATTTTGCACAAAATTCAAACACAAAAGTTCAAGTCAACATTTTAATTATGTCTAGACTCATTTCGACATATATCTCAATATAAAAAACGTCGTGAACTTCGAATTTAATCGGTTCATTTTAGATTTCACTAAATAACATAATATTATAGTACACAACATTAGGCAATCATCACCCGACAATAAAAGTACTTGCAAATCTCGATTTCATCGGTCCTTAGCTCCTGACTCACGGTCTAAACCGTAATTAGGAGTTGTTAATCCCTGATTAGCCATAATTATCAGTTTAAAAACTTTTGAATTTGACATGGGGTCCACACTAGTGGACTACAAAGACAAATTATTTTAAAATTAAACCACCTTATATTGTAAATTGTATTGACGTGGAGTGTTTAATAATTATTTATATTCATGAAGGAGTCTCCAAAGAACTCCAAATGTGGGATGATTGAGTAGTATTCTTACGACGAGTCGAGGTAAATGGGAAGCTTTGCTCACGCATTAAATATGGTTTGATATTAAATAATTAAGAACCATGTTTTGAATCAAAGACTAAGGTTATAGGTTTCATCATGGTATTGGTTTGAGTCTCCATTTCTATGGAATTTGAATGTACTTGTTTTCCCCATTTATGTTATTCATTGCCCCAGGATATTTATGGAGTCTCCACCAAGGGCTTAATTAGCAAGTTATTGTATTTAAATGCCCCATGATATATATGGTACCACTAAGGGCCTTATTAGTTAGCAACCAATGATGTTTTGTGGAATTCGTCATCGAGAGATTTACTTGTCTAATTGAATGCATAAACATATCATTTGAGTACATGAGTTGGAGTTCCTCCTCTTGTAACTTAGTGATAGGTGGACATATATCGGTGAAGACTTCGAATGGACCTACTTTTATTGTAATGCTACTAGTTGGGGGGAAGGGGGATTCGATCATTGGATTCCTACCAATACCAAGCATGCATTGAATGGAACAATGAATTATATTTATTACTATCTCATTATGGTATATCTCTTGTGCCCCTTTGGATGAATGATTTGAACTCAATTATGGTTTGTGAATCTCTTTCCTATTATGGTTGAATAAATCTTGGAACTTGCTTTAAAAGTTATAAATGGATGGTTTCTCACTTTTTATAGATATAAACCTTACTTCCATGTTTTTATTTGAATATAAACATCACTTCCATGCTTCTATATGTTTTGGGACTTATCTACATGCTTGTAATTTTGTTTCAACTTCATGTTAGATTTTGCATAAGTATTAAGTAGTACTTATTTAACGGCCCGAAAATTCGACTCGTGCTACGTGTAATTTTAGGGTCGTATGTGGGACCTACTTGACGGAATATGTATGTCCAAATCTCGAGTGGAGATGCTAATTGTTGAGAAACGTATGCGCGGAGAATTCGAAGAGCCGAAACATGAACGAGGACGCATCTCGAGTCGCGTGCCAACATGGGACCGAGATAGTCGCTTTTTATGTGGTTTTAATGTGTACATTGGATACGCCTCGTGATGCGTGTAGCGCGAGTATCGAAATTTTGGAAAATGAGGTGGGTTGGTGCATCGAGATGCGCGCTACTCGATCTTTTTAAGGAAATCATAAAAATAAATATGTTTTGAGATGTGTCTCGAGATACGCAAATTGCGAGACTCGAGACAATTTTGGTCAAGCATAGAAGCGGTGGACAAAGAGGTGAAATTATTGAGTTTGTTTGGATATTCGTGTTGCACGAATCTCGAGGAAACTTTTTTTTATATAAGAAAATGTATATATATATATATATATATAAAAGAAAAGAAAAGTGAGAAATCGGAGAAGAAAGGGAGGGACAACGGAGAAAGGTGGCAGACCAACGACGCGGAGGCCGAGCAGTGGGGCTCCAACGCGGCACGGACGGCCGCGACGGTAACGCGCGGTGACGCGCGGTGGTGGGTGACGCGGTGACGGCCAGCAGCAGCGACGCGCGCGGGGAGGTTGTGGACCAGCGGCAGCAGTGGTGGCGGACAGCAGACGTAGCGGTCCAGCAGTGGCCGGTGAGGAGCAACGGTCACGACAGCGGCGAAGAGGCGGTGTTGTAGCAGCAGGGGTCGCGGTGGCATGGCAGCGCAGGGGTAGCGACGGCGCGGAGAGGAGGCCCGGTCTAGTAGCTGCAGGGGTGGCGACGGCGGCGGAGCCACGACAGCAGCGGCGACGAAGCCACGACGGCAGCGCACAGCAGCAGCCATGCGAAACGGCAGTGGCAAGACGGCCTGAAGGTCGGCAGCGACGAGGCTCGGCCGGTAGCGGCCACTCCGGCGTGGCTGGTTGGACGGCGGAGCAGGCGGCGCCGGCGAGGGATAGGCGGCGCTGGCGAGTGGCAGCGGTGGCGCGACGGTGGTGCCGGCAGCGACGCTGTGACGACAGTGATGTCGGCGCAGCAGCGGTGTTGGCGCGGCAATAGCAACGGTGCAGTGAACAACGCGATGGCGTTCTCGGACTACTTGGAGGTGCTAATCGACGAATGTTAACGACGCGATGGAGGTGAGGTGCACTTCACCTAAATTTTAAATTGTTATTTGCATGATTTAGTAACTTAAATGGTACAAATGGACACCAGGGACTTAGGATGCTATAATCAGGTGTCGGGTGTGCATCGAGATGCGAGCGAATGCATTTTGAGGTACATAAGATTCCATCTAAAAGTCACTGAGGGTTTATTTTTCTATCATTAATTTCCTATTCGTGGTTATTGGATGCTATTCCCCCTATTCCTTGTTATTGTATGCTTTTCCGTGACACATTTGGGTTGAGGTCGAGATACTTGATGTTCGTGGTATACTTATGGCACACTAGGCTATACGAGGGGAAACCAGGTGAAGGAAGTGGGGGCACCCACCGAAAGGATCCTGGGGGTATGGAAACCATGTGAAAAGAAGTGGGGGCACCCACCGAAAGGATCTTGGGGGTTCGACGTACAGTTTAGTGTGACCGGGACGAGTACACGCTTTGTTTCTCTCATGTTATTTATTCATGTGATGATCTTAGTACAATTGTCTGTTTAGTTTCGCATGATTAATTGACACGGTTATTGGTATCTATTTATTTTCTCATAAATGCTCGGTGTACTTTGTTGGAATCTTACTAACTGTACTCTCTATCTTACTTTTTGTGATGGTCGAGTGCAGACCCTGCTAGTAGGGGCAAAGGGATTTTGGGGCGACTTTATCAAACTGCTTGCGGTCAAGGACCTACTAATATGTGCGATTTTGATATTTTGCTTACTTTTGGGAAATAGGAGACGGAATAGACACTGTACTTGTATATATTACTGTTTAATATTGTCGCATATATATAGAGTACTTTCCCCGGGTTTTCCACAATAGGAGTTGCTCTTATAAATGATGTTTTATATGGCAATGAATTTAATTGTTTTACTTGCCTTAAATTTAAGACTTCGCTATTGTTTTAATGCTTAAACTGTCGAACTAAATTGCTCAACGAATGGAGTTAACACGCATATCGAGAAGTCGTGGTGTAGCAAAGGGCATAAGTGGCGCGTGGGACCCAGTGGGTCACGGATCCGATATGACCATTGGGGCAGCGCCTCCCCACGTGGCGACCTCGGGATTTGGGGCCGCCATAACTTATGTATTTGATGTTTGAGCGAGGTTTTTCTCTTATTAAACTCTATTGTCCCTTTTATTGCAACCCACTTACATTTTAGGGTTTTCCACCTCCATTTTAGATCGCAACAAAGGAAAGGTGACATCACGAAGCCTTGCCTATCATACATAGGCCTTGCTTGCTACTACTACTCTATTTACCTTTTATTTTTGGAAACTTTTTAGATTGCAACTTAAAACAGGTCATTTAAGTAGTTTGGAACTCTTTTTATCAAGTTTGAATTGTTTGGAAGCTTTATGGTGGTTTTGAAATCTTTTTGATCATTAGGAGTTTTTTGGAAGGATTGGACCTATTGAGAATTTAAAATACATATCTTATGGATTATTTCATGATCCAAATTATTAATCCTAGTTTATTTCCTAATAAGGATCATCAACCGTGACATGAGACTAGCATCAAGATATGTGCACTGACCGAGGCATGTGACCGATGTATGTTTTAGTTGGGTTGTGACGTATTTCTAGTGTAATGTATATGTGTAGACTACTAAATCAACTCTACTTGTCAATTATAGATGTCGAGACGTGAGCGGGAAGGCACCTCGAGATGCGTGCTAGCGTGGGATAGGTTAAAGAGTGATATGGTAAGTCCTAATTTAATTAAATGATATTAGAATAGCTAATTTGATGTGGCTATAGTAGAATTGATATTAATGTAACCTAAGTTAAAAAGATTAAATATGGAGTATTGATATACCTCGAGACATGTGTTAACACTATTCTAAAGCAAAATGAGTGAAAGTGTATGTAATCTTGGATGTGTAAGTGGGTTGTAGGACCAAAATATAGGCTATTGGATTAGTTGAGAGATGCGTGTTTATACTAGATCAAGGGTCATCATTTAATATCATCACTCTATAAACCATGTAAGCGGGTTTTACATGCAAATGATCTCAAATTTTTACAAGAGAGGAAAGAAAGATATGGACGAATAGATCGAAAAATCTGTGGGGAAGTTCTGGTGAATTGAAAGTGTTTTATCAAGATTTAAGGAGATCTACAACTAGGTAATCCAATCTTCATCTTTATTTTTGCAAAATTCAACAAAAATTATAGGTTTTGGTTCAGTTTGGGTTTTTCAGAAACTACATTGAGTAAATAACTTTTTTTTTCAAAATCTAATTCCATATTTAGATTCTTGTGAAATTTCCCTAATTCTTCTGTAAAGAAGTTCTGGATTTGGATTTGCTTTCATAAAGTTATAAATTCTTGAAGCTGTACGACAAAATTGAAGATTCTGCACGTTGTATTATGAACTAGCATCTGTAATTTAGTTATAACTTCCTCATTTTAAATCGAATGGACTCATTCTAGTTGTATTTGAAAGCTAACTCAAAGAGAAAACTTTTGCCTACTAAAATTTGTTTTTGAAATTTGAATGTTTTCATGTCTAGAAATCCTCTGCAACTTGACAATTAATCTAACATTTTTGGGTTCACAATTTTGCATGTCCAATTGTTTTGAGCATAACTCACATTTATTATTGGATTGAAGCTCATCC
Organism: Stephania yunnanensis; assembly: GCA_039657365.1. Lineage (NCBI taxonomy): Eukaryota > Viridiplantae > Streptophyta > Magnoliopsida > Ranunculales > Menispermaceae > Stephania > Stephania yunnanensis. The sequence continues at coordinate 40,613,814 of CM077587.1, forward strand.
TTTATTATGATGTTCTAGGATATGTTGGGCTTTAGTAAAAAATCATGAGTTTTGAAGCAATGATTGAGGAGAAATGAATTTTTCAAAATCATTGGTTGACATCCAAAACTGTTTTGAGCCATTGTTATAAACTTTTCATATCTCCTTCAATTCTTATCGAAATTACGCAAAATTTATAGTTCTTGAAAGCTACAACATAGCTCTAAATGTTTCTCCTTGGGTTACAATACATAATTTCAACGTTTTGGTAATTGAAATCAACTTACAAATTGTTGCACCAAAACTGTCTCTATTTTACTATAAAGTAATTTTGGATATAAACAAAATTAATAATGGGGATGATTATAAAAATTATAATTTACAACCACTTAAACCAACTCTTATAGCTTGTATAAGTCCTAAAGCACCCTAATTAACCTAGAGAACTTTGAGAAGAGTTTTGGGAGTTCAGGTACACGTTTTGGGTATCAGGAGGCCGGTTAAGCTAGAAAATTTGTGTGACTTGTAAGTAAACTGATTGAGATAATTTTCTTCATTTCACTACCTATTATGCTTCTCATTTACAGTTTTTAGACTGTTTTATCTATTATACTCTTGATACTATGATCTTTGTTTCGTATCTCATTATATAATTTTGGTTATCATGGAATTATTGATATTGAATGATATTCATTGACTTTAAATCATGTGTTATGTTATTCTTTGCTGTTGAGGATGTTAATAATGTAAAATAGCATGATGTGGGATAGAATAATTGTGGTATTGTAATTTCATTCCTTTGTGCTTTACCTAAAGCAAATCACACCTTTAATTCTCGAGCTTAGTTTTTTCTTGTTTAATGAAAGTAATTCTTAGTGAACTAACTAAACATATTCAAGCGGATATTTCATGGTGTATGCTATTTGCAGATGATATTGTCTTAGTGGATGAAACAAAAGATGGAGTGTACATGAAATTGGAACTCTGGAGGAATACATTAAAACATAAAGGCTTTAAGTTGAGTAGGACGAAACCGAATACATGCACTATGAGTTTAGAAATACTAGACATCGAGATGACGGAGTGATAAAATTAGGGGAAGTAGAAGTTCCTAAGGGAAACCACTTTTGATACCTAGGATCAATCATATAAAATGATGGTAACATTGAGAATGATGTCACACATAGAATTCAAGCTGGATGGAAGAAATAGCCGAGTGCAACGGGGGTGATTTGTGATCGAAATGTTCCTATTAAGTTAAAAGGAAAATTTTATAGGACCGTAATTAGGCCACTTATGCTCTATGGAAGTGAATGTTAGGCGGTAAAGCAACAACAATTACATAAAATAAACGTAGCGGAAATGAGGATGCTTAGGTGGATGCGTGGTAAAACTCGTAAAGATAGAATAAGAAATATTGAAATTCAAAGACAAGTAGGAGTAGCATCAATTGATACAAAGATTAGGGAAGGGCAGTTGCGGTGGTTTGGTCCCCGCAAAGACGGCCTACAAATGCCCCAACTAATAAACTTGACTCAATAGAAACTGTAGAAATTCAACGAGGTAGGGGCTGACCAAAGTTAACATGGGATGCATTAATTAGGATGGATTTGAATGGTTTGAAAAGCTTACCATCAATTCCACTTAATCGAGCACGATGGAAAAGTTTGATCCATATAGCCGACCCCAGTTAATATGGGACTAAGGCTATGTTGTTGTTGTTGTTGTTGTTGTTGTTGTTGTTGTTGTTGTTGTTGTTGTTGTTGTTGTTGTTGTTGTTGTTATTGTTGTTGTTGTTGTTGTAATGAAGGTATTTCTTATATATGGGACCATTATATGATAAAGATGACCGAGACATGAGGTTACTGGATTCTGAGGATGTCGACATCTCACAACTAACTTACGTGGCATGTGGGGTATGGGACCGGAGTAGTCGACAAGTATATACATATATATATATATATATATATATATATATATATATATATATATTTGTGATGAGTATTTATAAGAGTGCTCACACCCTAAATAGTGAAACAAGTTTGATGTGATTTAACACATGGCCGACCGGCCCTAAATCATTACTGCTTACCCTAATGTCAGTTTCATATTGTTTAACTGAAATATCTTATAGCCTTATCGTTTTCGGCATTCTTGTTATTGTTATGCTTTTAGATACTTGTTGTATGTTGGAGATGCGGATAAATGTCTCTTAGTCTTACTTTCTTCATTACTGTACTCATCGTCTTTTTTATGATAGTGTGTGCAGATTTGTCGAGTAGTCAGTTGGGCAAGGAGAAGATTAGCGATTACTTCCGAGCCACTGGAGTGTCGCAATTTCACATTTTGGATGGTTTTTTAAGATTTTGTTGTATGACTTATCTATGTGTTTTATTTACTTTTAGATTGAGCGAAAGTTCCCTGACCAAACACATGTTGGTTATACTGTTATCACCAGTTTATCATTTTTATACATGTGAGCGTTGTTTCCTGGTTTCCACACATATTTAGGTTTTATATTAATTGCTAAAGATAATTTGTTAAGAATTCCACTGAATAATATATGTAAATGGTAAAAGTTTTAATAATTTCGAAATAATAACAATAATAAGAATTGTGTAGTGCTTATTATGAACACGTTTAACAAGGAATGGAATAAAAAGGCTGACTAATACGTTGTTAAGACTTACGTGGCTTAAATTAGGGCTTAATGACGGGATTAGGCCGGACGTAGCCCTAGATTAAGGAAGGGGCCTTTAGAGTTGGTATTAAAGCTAGGTTCTAAATAAGTAACAGACAAACTTCAATAAAACAAAAATTTTAGATATGGAAACTAGACGATCATTTCCTAGGAACCATTAGTTGGGAATTGAGTGAAAGTGAGTTGGGGATTTCTATATGTACATGTTAGTTTCTTTACCTAAATATGTGTGTTATCTATGTAGTAATTTATTCGCTTTCGTTATCAACTTGCATACACCGATGGCTCATCCACGTGATAACGGGAATGCGAGTACTAGTGGCAGTTAGCATCCTACTTTTACGGATGATTTATAGAGGCTGTCTGATCAGATATTGGCTCAGGGATAATAGTTGAACGATTACATCACTATGATGATGGCTCATTTTGCACCACTGGCACAGATACTGTGTCAGACCCTACCTAATTAAGGCATCTGACTGGCCTAGATTACCTTAACCCCTTGATAATCTAGCAGTCTTCACCTTTCCATGAACAAACAATTAATATTAAGATCTTATTATCATCAATTATAAAACTATATTAACCACAATCGATTCTGAAGTGAATTTTAAACCTCAAAGTTTCGTAAGAATTTTTTGACAACACCTCATCTATTTTTAATCCTAAACAGAAAAACCCGGCCTTCAAAAATCTTAAACAAAACATGCTTAGCTTTGGTGGAAATGCCGAAAGACATAAAATCCACCACATAATAATATATATTGCATTCACAAAAAATTATTTATTGATTCTAAACTATTTCAGGGTTTCAAAATCCTTAAACCCTTTACCTTAATTCCACAACATTTCATTCCGTCCCAACATAGTTCCAACCGTTCCAAAATAAATCCTAATCACACTCGAACCAAAAACCCATTTATACAATATATTAAATTAAAAAACAATACATACATAGATAAAAGAACTAAACAAGTCGCAAATAGTCGAAAAACTTTCCTTTTCCCTTGTCGCCGCTAGAATCTGTCATTATTCAATTATAAAAATTTGATAATGACGAATATGTAAATCCCACATTATCTAGTACACCTATAATAATCAAATGCATAATAATCCAAGATATTAAGGAAGAATATAATCGGAAGAATATAAATACAACTGTGAATCCACCCATTTTTTTTATTCGACCACAATCAGATAACATTCTCAGAAAGCGGTAAGTAAACAATAATAATGACTCATGCATGGGGAGAATAACCAAACAAGTCTCGTTCCTCTAGACTTTAGGAGCATGATTTGGTTCAATATGATATCATGATAACCACGTAATGCAAAGTATCAGTGACTCCAACCATTCAAGCATAATATAATGTTCTATAACCACGGTATAGTCTACACTATAAGGAGACTCGTAAAGCCTTATCCTCACAAACCGTATATGCATGTACAACAAAAATGCAATTTCAAGGATCAATGCAATTTATACGAAATTATAATCATACAATGTAAATGTTATTGTGAGATTTACTTAACGTTACAAACGTGATTTTGCAACTCTCTTGCACTTCGAGTCGATAAACTAGTCCACATGGGGCTCCAATTGAAGTCCTACAATTCATTTATAAGTCCAATATGCCTCTACAACAACTTCACCATTTTTCAATTATTTGCAATTTAATTGACTCAATCGAGTCTAGAAACTCCTAAATTACTTTTAAAATAAATTATCTAATGCCCGAAATTCATTTTTAACACAAAATTATTATTCAGTATTGAAAATTACATTGTTTAGACTTAAATATTATTTTTCAATTTTGCATATATTTATTGGTCCCACTAAACCTGAAAATAGGGAATCCCTCCAAATCAATTCTTGGGATGTCCAGATCCTGATTTTGACTTCAAATTGTTGTTCGATATCAAAAATTAACCTTGACAAGGCTTTAAAGAGATTTTCTCAAATTTTGGACATTTTCAGGTATCGTAGCACGCATTACGAGAACAAGACTCGATATAAATCCTCGAGAAAATTCGAAAATCCTCATTTGTCATAAAAACTTCTAATATCCATTAATTTGTCTCAAATATATTTCCTCCTCAAGTTTCCTCATTTTTCTGAATTTTTTATTGAATTTCTAGAATTGTTCCCTTTTTTTTTATTTGGGTGGTTTGACCCTAAACCGGACTCGGTTTGGGTCAAACCCCTCTCTTCCTCCTGTAGCAGCCTGTTTCACCGAACCAACATTTTTTAATTTGATTTTTCATTGTGGTTGAGTTTAGCCCCAACCCTAAAGGTCTTTAGGCAAGGGGGACGCCTAGGAAGTCGTCTCCTTCCTCGGACCGAACCTCTCCAACTCCATTTCCTCCAACCTCCATTAACAAACCAATAATACAATATACAATAAAAATCAACAACCAAAAACTTCAACAACACAACTCATCTTATCCTCGCCTCCATCGTTAATCTCCTCTCTCCATCTCTCTCTTGGTCTCCCTCTATCGCTCTTCCTCTCATTCTTCCATCCCCCAATTTCGATTTCAAAATCGAAATTGAAATACAGATGAGAAGATTCTAGTTTTGAAACCATCACTACAAAAAAAATGTAAATTAGAAACGAAAATAGCAATGGAATTTAATTCCGTTTCTAATCAGAAATGGTTAGAAATGGAATTGAGAGGGAAATAGTCAAAGACGGAATAGAGATCAATTACGAGACGGAAATAGAGAGGGAATAGAGAGGGAATTAAAATTCATTTCTAAAAAATTGGCGCCAACTTTTCACCAAAAATTCAGTAGTTTATAACCGCACATCACGTCTTGAGATTGGTGCATCAATATATGAAATATTTATTTGTTTCAAACTCTATCTCTCTCCTCATACTCTCTCTCCCAACTCTCTCTCTCTCCTTGAACGAACTCTTTTCCTCTTCCTCGATCGAACTCGACCTCTCTCCTCGACTGAACTCGACCTCTCTCGAGGTCGCCAGCAGCTCAACAACTGCTCTCTTCACCGGCGGCTCAGCAACTCCTCTCTTCACGGCTTTGCAAATCCTCAACTCTCTATCTCGTCTCGAACTCTCTCTCTCTCTCCTAAGCCCTAAATCTCTATGAAATAGTCACAACAAAAAGCTATTGTTCACCGGTGCTCTCAAAATCTGATGTCTTCATCGTCGAGGGCAATTATGGCTTTGTTGGTTGGAGATTGGAGAGCTAGTTTGGGAGATTTGGTGTTGTTTGAAGAGATTTAGAAAATGGGGTTTGGATTTGGTGGGTTTTGGCGGTGGTGTTCGGAGTTTGAGCTGCTCTCTGCCGGAGCTCGTGCCTTCTGCCGTCACCGTCGTATAAGCCCTCGCCGTCGTCTGCTCTGTCTGTCGCCATATGTCCCTCGCCATCGTCGTCTGCTCTATCCGTCGCCGTCGTTTCCTCTCTTCACTGCGGCCATTATTTTAGGGTTTGGGATCCGAAACCCCGTCTTCGACATTGAGGCAAGTAATCCACGAAGCTCCCGGTGTGGTTTCGGCTTGACACCCTTGCCTTTGCGAACCTAGTTGTTGATGAAGTGTGCCCTAACCTCACTCGAAGTCTCTCTGCTTCCTCCCTCGCTTCTTAACCTCTTCATGCCCTGAACTCGCGAAGCTCAGAATTGCCATCAAATTCATCTTTCTTTTACAGGACGCAGCAGATCAGACTGCCATTGACAACTACATGGTGCAAGAGCTTGATGGAACTGTCAACGAGTAGGGTTGGTGTAAACAAAAGGTAGCTTAGTGAGTTTTGCAATTGATTGCTTTTATTTTCTTTCTATTACTTTGTATGGATGTATGTGGCTGATCCACTTCATCATTTGTTATTTTTGCAGCTTGAAGCCAATGCTATTTTAGCAGTTTCTCTTGCATTTTGCAAAGCAGGAGCAAGCGTGAAGAAGGTTCCCCTTTACAAGGTATATTGTTATCAAATGTGTATTTGATAGTATTAATATTTTGCTCGCACCATTTCTCTCATTCGCGAAGGTTAGAATTGCCTCCTCTCTCATTTGTGCCCTTATCTCCTTTGCTTGATTTCTCATTCTTTTCTAGTTTTGGTTGAGGACTTCGATTGAGGTATTCACTATCAAAATGCCTAAGGCATAGTTTCAGTACCTGCATTATTTTATAGGCCTGAAATGTATTAAGCTCCTTAAACAGGGCCGTTTTGCAATGTCTGCTTTCTTTTAGTTTCAGTTGAGGACTTTGATTGAACTCTTGAAATGCGGGTACAGATGTGAGAATTGAACTAACTACTCATCTTGCATAGAATTAGCAAATGGCTTGATTTGTCTCTAAAGATTTCTTTTGGATTTGAAATAAAGCCTTTAAGCTTCCCATTTATATATGTATATTTACTTCTGCTGGCATTATATATGTAAGTGTAACACTTACTGACAAACTATAGAACATCATATTTCCATCCTTATTTTGGTGAAAATAGTGTTAATTAACTACTCATCAATTGCATATATATAATCAGAGGTTTAATATGTTGGCAATAGAATAGTATATGCATCTTGCCCAAACTTGTTTATGGGGTTTCCTTGTGAGTTTACATGGCTAGATTTGTTGCTAATTAGAAACAGGTAATACTCATTGTGACTTTTAATTCTAAATGATTGCGCATAAAGTCTTTTTTATTGTTTTATGATTAATTTGGCCTGATTGCATATTAGAGCACCCTATTAAACCATCAATACAAACTTATACCTCAACATTGACCTATCTAAGTTACCACTCTAATATAAGTTAGGAGGTATAAAAAATATTTGTTATCTTTGACATATCCATCTCTCTACACAAACTATTTCTAGCCTTTCTCATAACTCCATTATGCTAAATATATTAATGTAATATACTAAACTTCGTTAGATTTGAATATTTACAACACACATAAAAAATATATAATGAATTCATGAATAACAAGAGAGTAGTGTTAAGAGCTTGTGTAACCTTGCATCGACATCTTCGATAGCCAATCCCGACAATGATTAAAATAGCTCAATCAACTTTGGAAGGTTTTGAAACGTTGCATTGTTTGCTTACTAAAACTAAAAAATTGATTACAAAATATCAAAATAAGATTTATGACTAACATCAACTTTGTAAGGGTTTGAAACGTTGCATTTGTTTATATATTATCTTTTTTAACCTCTAAGCGATTCCTTATTTTGCGTCAATACGTTCTGGATTCCGTGATCATTATTTTTCTATTGCAATGGAAGTTAGCTTATTAAATTTGGTTGTTAATATAATTTTTCTGTGTAATGTTCTGGGTGCTCCAACAAACCATGTAGCAAATGCCTTTTGTGGGAGTTCCAGCAATCCTTCTAGTCATACGCTTACAGCTTCCTCGGTTATTCCATCACTTCAATGCATCTTGCAGCAGAATACCGTGCAGAGGGTGTGTTATGAGTAAACTAATTATGTTTCTTCATGTGCACCAAGTCTCTCCCATTCTTATTGTTGATCCATGCAGGCAAAGGAGACGTCAGGAGTTGACCCAGACTACACTGGACTAGCCGGTGGATGCTAAGGCAGTGTACTACAAGGTGGCGTGAGTGTCCCAAAGGACGTGTCTACGGACTCGGGTTGTTATGGAGAAAGAAGAGAAGATACGCAGATGCTGATGCTAGTACATCCCAGGTGATAGCAAAACGAGGGATGGACAACTTTATGATACTTATGTATTTTTATGGTTGTTGTAAAACAATGAGAATTGTAGTTTTTTTTTTTTTTGGATACTTTGGTATCTTAGACATACATTTATTATACTTGACTATATTTTGTGAATATATAAATCTTTTTTAATATCGAAATGTATGTTTTTTCTCATTTGAGTCTTGTTGTTGATATATATTGTTGATTAGTGTATGTATGTGAAATTTTTTTTTGGGATGTTAGCACCCCCAAGGAGTTGTTGGAGGGGATGCAGGCGATGGAGCAGGTCCTATTGTTATTTTTAGTTTTAGAAGTTTCAGATAACCAATTTGATTCTTGTGAATATTTATTAAAATTATTGGGCATAAAAATGGAATAAAGACGGATTAGTAACGAAATTTATAAATTCCGTTGCTAATCCATCTCTAATTTGTGAAGAAATAGAATGAAAAATTGGGGAAACAGAGTTTAGAAATGAAATAAGAGACGGATTAGCAACGGAATTCGTAAAGTCTAATTTATGAATTCCGTCTCTAATCCGTCTCTAATTAGCAACGGATTAGCAACGAAATTCATAAATTTCGTTGCTAATCCGTTGCTAATTAGAGACGGAATTTATAAGTTCCGTTTCTAATCCATCTCTAATTTGCAACGGATTAGCAAAGGAATGCAAGTACAACCATTCATTTTGGAAGAATGTCCATTTATGTTCCATCTCTGTTCCATTTCTAAAATTCCGTCTCTAATATGTCTTTAATAAGCAACGGAAACACATTTCCATTGCTGACTAAATCAACAACAACAATTTTAGAGACGGAATAGATTCGTCTCTATTCCATTGTAGAATTGAATTAGAGACAGAGTTTATGCTAATCAGCAACGGGAATTTTCGTTTCGATTAGGCTATTTTTTTGTACTGCATATATATTAGATTTTCTCGAGATTGGTGTGAAAATTCAATGATTTATTTTTATAACATAAATTTATCTTCTTTAAGATAGGTATTACGTATCTCGAGGTCAACCTTTGTCTTTAAATGAAATTGAATGAGGCATTGTTGATTTGAAAATATACATTAAAATTTCATCGAGATACGCATAGCATAAATCTCGAGGCAAATCTCATGATTCAATTACTTTATATATTTGATCTTTCTCGAGACATGCAACATGTATATCGAGGTCAAATCAAGTAGCTATCAACTAGATAACCACAACCTCTCGACCGCTCACTGTGAAATCAAATTATTTTGATCTCTTCAAGATATGTATCATGTATCTCGAGAAAGGTCAAATGATTTTATTAAAAAACAATAGAATGATACTTAATTCTCCTCGAGATTGGACAACACGTATCTCAAGGCATGTATAAATTATCTCCAATAGAAACGTTCCACCATTTCTCTTCCATGACACTAACACTATGCAAATCTCGAGGCAAATCCAAGATATACTTTTATTTAACTCAAACTGTAGGATTGATTTAGATATTTATATATAAACTATATATATATAAATATATATACGCTTAAGAATTTTCACGGATATAAATTTGCCATGGGCGCCAACAACCATCCTCGGGCGTATAAACTATTGTACATCCCACCCGTGTCACCCTTAACACGACTAGGTGGCCACCAATTTATTAATTATTTTCTTTAATTTCATGATTATCTTTTCAATTTATGTCCAACATAAATTCTGAAAAATACCCAAGAATTACCAAAAATTGGGGAAATTTCCCAATGCACTCTGAACTCACGGACACCGCCTATACAATCCTCTTCACTTTATTTCACGCTGAAATAATGTATAATACATCAAATAGGCACACTGCACACAAAAATAATATCAAATTTATAATCTATCTGTAACACATGGGACCCACTTCGGATACCTAAATCACCAAATTAAAGTCGAAAATACTTAATTAGAAACTTAGTTAAGTTTATAAAGTTCTAGAATGTCACACACTAGCCCTCTACTATAACTACACCTATTTTACCGGCACTAGAGACGTCAGCCCCTTTTCATTTAGACGACTGACCGGCCAAGAATATTTTGATTCCCTAATAATCTAGTCACCATAATTCCATTCTTTCAGCTTTAACCTCAAAATAATAATTATTCAATACTTAATAATGCCCGAAAATGTAATTTAAATCCTCAACTGATTCGATTCTTAACTTATTCTATTGGAACAACTAGGAATAAATATTTGTGTTTTTACAAGAATTTTGGCAGAACCTCCCCTAAAACTGGCTTGCCTAAAAACTCACCTAATAGACTGCATAATTGAGAAAGGGCCTAGAAGGACTCACATATCCCCGCAGTTCATAATGTATATCAAATTTAAAGTTATAACTTAACTTAGAGTCTCCAAAAGCTTAATTATAACCTTACAAACATAAAGTAGATCAAAACTAAAACATAAAATTTCTTAACGTATTTTAAACAAACTTAGGAGACTCTCACAACCATTCTACAAAATTTCACAAAATACACTCACCCCAAGAAACACAACACAATATATATAAACAATTTAAAATAAGAATTTTACTTTAAGTTTTGAAAACAATCACCACAATATTCGAGTCTTGTCTATTCATTCATTTTCTTCATATAGAATCTGACATCATCAAAAACAACTTGAAGATGACAGACAAGTAAGTTCCTACATTAATATGTACTTATGCAATTGTTAGTCTTATACATGGAGACATGTTATTGCATTTCCAAATAAACATTAAGATATAAACGTCAACATGACATGCAATCCACTCTATCGTTGTCTCATAACTATAATAAGACCCCGAGTTTCAAAAATAGTACAAAGATAGTATTAAGAGATCATGAAATGCATAGATAACTTGTCGATGTTAGACTCGCTAGTCTCACTAAACGGTGTAAAAGCAGGATTGAAACCTAGTTTCAATAAAACCAGACTCCGAAACAAGATTATCTCCCTCACTCACTCAATGTATGCATGACCAAAAATAATAAAATGCAATGCAGACTATGATACAATTACAGGTACAAAGACAAACTCCATAAATACTAAAGATTACTGTAGGGTTTACTTACAACAAATCAATTTTGGGATTATTTTTGGGGTTCCCAAAGCATCGGATCACCTCGAGAATCGATTCAATAGCTTCCCTGCATGCCTAATTATATTGTGGGTTAAGCTTCAAGTGAAATCAAATCACAAAACCCAATGAAAACAGCGGCCAAAACACGCTTGAGAATAGTTTCCAAAAACATTAATTTATATAACTGTTTCAACTGGCTTTCAACTAGCTAATTTGGGGTAATTCTTTTAACTATGAAAACCTCAATATTTTCCATGACGACCTAAAAGGAACTTCTAGTAAGCATGTCATACTTTCCATAGACTCTAAGAACACTCAAATTAGATTATTGACGGAAAATTTATGAATTTTCTAATATGTTCTGTAAACTAGACAAACTTTATTTTATTTAGAATTGAAAAACTTCCTTAAATCAATATTTTGCAATTAAATTTTCAAAACCTGACTACAAAGACCACGAAACTACTCGATCCAACATCAAAATATTTTTAAAGCCCATGGAGTCAAATGGATCAAAACCAATAATCCATTCATTAAAAAAACTAATTTAAATCAATATCAACTTTAAAAACATCTCCAAAATAGTTATCCACTGAATTACATTAGTTAAATTCATCAAATCCCTAACCCAAGTTAGTGGAATTTATCCCAAATCGATCCAAATCTACCCAATACATCAATTAACAATGATTTTTACCAATTTTCATCAAAATCCCATAAAAGAAATCAAGAAATTGTGCAAATTCAATTTGAGTTGATAAAAATGCCCAGCATAAAGTATTTACCAAATTATGGTCTTTATACCTCATTTCTGTCATGAAAATTTAGCTTGAATTGACCGTCTCACGATGCTTTACAACTTTGCAGAAAGAAATGAGTAAAAATCAGATGTCGAGAGATCGCAGAGTGAAAATCGAAGTGAGTGGATTTAGAAATCAACGAAATCAAAATGTTCTTTTGAAACGTTTGATTTTTTTATATTTATATATAAGCCCATGGCCTACTTGTCAGCAGCTTAATTTATTTTTACTTATAAATTCATGAAATCCCTATTTTGATATGTTTTGGCTTCCGCCGCTCGTTTTCGATCTGGTTTTTCACCAAATTGAGCCAAATTCTTGACAAAACATCCAACTCCATAAAACGTTCATGACACTAGTTTTGGTCATGGAAAAACCCCAAAATCTCTACTTTGTCCACGACATACCAAAATTATCCTAACCAATTTTCTTGCCATACTTAGCCATACTTAGCCAAACTTGCCATACTTAGCCATACTTACCCAAACTTGCACCAATTTTCTTTTCAACCATGATCTTCACCAACTGATAAGAAACTTGAAGCAAAGTCTTGTACCAACTTCGTTCTCACATTACATTATCACCAATCCTGACTTGCACGTAAATCGAGATGAAATCTTTGCATGGAGATTAACACTTGGTTAATTAATTTTTGAGCAACTAATAATTTATTTTCACTCGTGCCTTTTAGACACGCACTCAAAACCCCAAGTATGAAAAAACTAAGGATAAACCTCAACACAACCCGACTTCACTACTAAATACCATATAATAAACCAAATAAGCATTCATCATAAAAGAAATTATATTTTGACTTATGATTTTCGGTCCAAAATGCGTGGGTCCACCTCAGATACATAAATCGCAATTTAAATCCAAAAATATTTAACTAACATCCTAATGAAGTTTCTAGAATTCTTGGATATCACAATCTTCCCAACTAATCAAAAGTTTTGTCCTCGTTATTTAAATTTACAGGTTTCTGAACCAAAAGAGATACGAGAAAAATGAAGAAAATGGTACTTCATATACTCTTTCAATCCAAACCTGTAACTCATTTCCCAGGTGAGACCTTTAAGTGGACCCAATTACTTTCATTGTATTTAACAACTCAGTGGTAGAAATCATAAACACTTCAACTTTTCATATTTCATGATTTAATGAAAAGTGGTCTATGTTGTTTTGCCAATCCTGGCAATCTATGAAATTCTAACAAGTTGAACAATCAACTTTGTGGAATATTCGATAACATTATTTCATTTCTAATTTCATACCTTGAATCTCATTCAAACATTAATACTTAGCAAGATCTAACCAATCTTGCTTTTCATACACCATTTTCATTCTAAGTATAGTTACGTGTATGTCTAATCCTCATCTTTCCATCATTTCTCATCGGAAACCTAAAATTACATAAGTCATTCCATGACTATAGATCTCGAATTACATCTGTCATCCTATGACAACAGATCTCGATTTCAATCTGATCAGAAAATTAAACTTGACACATCATGCAATTCTCACTTATTCTCTAAATGTCTACACACAATATTATTTTTATTGTGGATTAGAAAGCAATTATACTTCGAACTCTTCGGCTAATTCACTTAAAATTTTCTTCGAGTGGTTAGAAAATTAACAACTTTTTTAACTTTGTCAAATCATTTTATATCCATGAGTTCACCAAGAACCTCATTCCACTCAATTACTAAGTTATTTCATCATCTCAATCAATATTGTTCACTAAACTTCACTTATTACCTGAATAGAGATAGTTATCCTTAACTTGAATAGATATACATATTTTAATAGAGATATCGACATTTTTCATGATTATATTTTCTTAGTATAACTTTTGACTTGTATCGCATACAAGTTTATAAATATGTTATCTTTTTTCCTCTACACAATATAGTAGAAAAATATTCAATTCTTCGAACATACCAAGTCAAATACACTGTTTCTCTATTCAACATTTTTAACTAATATGGATAATGCTAACTAAGTAACTGAGCTGTAAGTTATGTATTTATTTTCATTTCATTTTTATTTACACCAACATACATGCATCTTACATCATCTCCAATTTACAATAACTAGTGCTTTAAACTTCACCACTGTGACTAATCAATGGGGTGGCATTATATTTAAACCAACATACAATATCTTCTTTGATATTAGTTGTATATTACTTTGGTTCCAAAACTTTCAACATTCGGAGTTTGACTTCTCGTAAGATCCTAGTGAAGATATATCCCGTTCCATTAAACTTATAGTTTGACATCCTAATTTGATTGGGACTTGTTAACCTAAAATTTCCATTTTTATACTAATGTGAGAATTTCTTAACCATTTAGTTGCCTATACTTCGCTTCCAATTGACTGCAACGAAACTTCATAGACTCTTTTATTTAGACTATCATCAAGTCATTCGTTTATTCAAAGACATGTAGATGAATCACATCAGTCTTCTACACTACGAATGAGTCATGATTATGAAATAGAGTTACTCAAAGTTTTGTTCATGCACAACTACTTCAGTGTCTGTTCTTGACTAAAATAGTCCGTTCGTCTTACTTCCAACAGTCACAATTCATCTCAACATCTCACTTTATTCATACACAGAGTCTATTTCGTTCCTTTTTGTCAATTTTAGCTATTATTACATTAATCTCAATGTTGGTCCTTTACAAACTTACCATAACTTTCGCTCAACAACCAAGCCACTTACAGCTCCTTAATCTTAATGTAGAAAGGCAATTTATAACTGTTCTTTTTCAAAACCTTAGCTAGGGATAATACGAATTCTTATGATCCTTCAATCAATTGAAGTCTTCTTTGGCTAAAATTTATTCGAAATAGAGAAGTTTTGCGACTCAAATAGTTCTACTATTTGTTATTGCCTTAATTTTTTTCTATTAGTCTCAGATTTCTTGACTTTTCTTCTTCTCAAAATGAAATTCAGTACTTTTCAAGAGACAGTGTAAGATAACTTCATATCTTACTAATCTTCAAATTACTTTTGATGAATTCACTTTTCTATTGTTGTTTAACTGAAGAGATAGAAGAATTCTAATTTACAACAACTTGATTACCTTAACGCCTTATAGGATATTGTTTCAATTTTTTTAATTCCTATAAATTGGAATTCTCTTAATATAGGAGCTCATATTGACATCCTATACCAATTATTTATTGATATTCAATCATTACGTCTATCTCTACATTTATTATATTTTAAGTTGTTGTGATAGGCATCATAACTTAATTTGATTAAAAGTGACTATTAGGTACTTTGAATCTCAAAACACAATCACTTGTGTTGATTTTTAATAGCTAATCCAAGCTATTATTAAATTACTTCCCTAATACCTTAATTTCTAACACGTTGATCTTATCACTATGCCTTTCATATTCATGTTTGAAATTTATGTTGAACTTTGTTTCATAACAACACCTAATTTGGTGTTAACAAAGATTACTTCTAACTCGTGTATTTTCATTTGTTTTATCATTTCTTTATTCAACTCATAGAATCACTATACTCACGTCACTTATGAATAAGTAACTTAAGTAAATAAACAATAAAAAATCACAATACTTCTTTTTAGGAGTCGTTTGATTGCGTTAAACTATGGTTCTATTCAATTTTTTACTTTTTGTTTTGTTTCGAAAATGAGACTTTACTTTACTTTAACATATTTTATTTTCATAGAAACCAACTTAAACAACTTAACTAATTCTATCACAATCCCATCATGAATTTTCAGTCAAGTTTGATTTGTTTAATCAATTTCTACTTTTAAAACCATGTGTCTCTATTTTCCTTAATGAAACTATTTTAACATTTTCTTAAACGTCTTCTTATTGTAATAGTTCAATACTTTTGATTTCTAAGAAATCCATGTTCGATACTTACGTAACTCTAAATCATTTGGACTTCCCTTTCAACCAATTTCTTATTGGTTTCATAACTGATACTTTCATAAGCTATATTTGTAGCGAACTACTTCCAATATCCTTGTGAATTCGGACTTCAAGAGTCCATTTCTCATCCAGTCACGCTCAGTTTCATTTCATAAGTTTATTCTCTCTTTTAATTATCCGTTTCTAATCTTACTATCCGTATCTTATGAGTTAAATATCGAATAGATATGGATAATAAACTTCCTATAGCATATGTAGCAATAAAACATACAACAACAACAACAACAACATAGCCTCAGTCCCAAATTAGCAATAAAACATCCATACAACACAAATATAACGTAATAATCTAAATAGCCCAGTTCACGGTTGCTTCCCAATTAATTGTGCTCAATCATTCTTTGGCTTTCAACAAAAGTTTATCCATAATTGAGCCAACCCTAGGCTCTGATACCAAGTTTGTGAGCCCCCTCGTTATTAAGATGACTGACCGGCTTAGATTATATTAATTCCCTAATAATCTAGTCACCTTAATCAATTTTTTCAACTTGGACCTCGAAATAATAATTATTCAATCCTTAATAATGCTCCAAAATGTGATTTAAATCCTCAAGCGATTATGTTCTTAACTTATTTTATCGAAGCAACTAGGAAATCATATCCATGTTTTTGTAAGAATTTCAGCGGAACCTCCGCCCTAAAATTGGCCTGCCAAAAATTCACCTAATAGACTGCATAATTGATAAGAATCCTAGAAGGACTCACATCTCCCTGCAGTTCATAATATATATCAAATTCAAATTCATAACTTAACTTAGAGTCTCCAAAAGCTTAGTTACAACCTTACTAACCCAAAGTAGAAAAAAACTTAAACATAAACTTTCTTCATGTATTTTAAACTAACTTAGGAGACTTTCACAATCATTTAACAAAATTTCATATCCTACACTTACCCTAAGAAACC
This sequence comes from Stephania yunnanensis, assembly GCA_039657365.1. NCBI lineage: Eukaryota > Viridiplantae > Streptophyta > Magnoliopsida > Ranunculales > Menispermaceae > Stephania > Stephania yunnanensis. Next base: position 40,630,964 of record CM077587.1, read on the forward strand.
CAAAATAATATATATAAACAATTTAAAACAAAAGTTTTACTTTAAGTTTGAAAACAATCACCACAATCTTTGAGTCTTGTCCATTCATTCCTTTTCTTCATGTAGAATCTGACATCATTAAAGACAAATTGAAGATATTAGACAAGTAAATTCCTACATTGATCCGTACTTATGCAATTATTAGTCTTATACATGGAGACATATAATTGCATTTTCAAATAAACATTAAGATATATGCATCAACATGACATGCAATCCACTCTGTCGTTGTCTCCTAACTATAATCAGACGTCGACTTCCTATAATAGTATAAATATAGTATTAAGATATCATGAAATGCAGATAGAACTTATCGGCGTTAAACTCCTCTAGTCTCACTATATGGCGTATAGGTGGGATTGAAACCTAGTTTCAATAAAATCAGACTCCGAAACAAGCTTATCCCCTCACTCACTCTATGAATGCAAATAATAAAATGCAATGCAGACTATGATGCAATTACAGGTACAAAGATAAATTTAATAAATAGTAAAGATCATTGTAGAGTTTACTTACAACCAACCAACTTTGGGCTTAATTTTCATGGATCTCTGAGCATCGGATCACCTTGAAAATGGATTTAATATATTCTCTGCATACCTAATTATATTATGGGTTACGCTTCAAGTGAAACCACATCATGAAACCCAATGAAAGCCGTAGCCGAAGTACAGCTTCCAAAAAATTAATTTATATAACTATTTTAACTGGCTTTCAACTAGACAACTTAGGTTTTTTAACCTTGAAAACCTCAATATTTATCATGATGACCTAAAAGGAACTTGTAGTGCGTATGCCATACTTTCTATTAGCTCCAAGAACACTTAAATGGAATCATCGATGGAGAAGTTATAAATTTTCAAATATGGCCCATCAACTAGGCAAACTTTATTTTATTTTGAACTAAAAAAAAAACTCAAAAACTCAACGAGAAACACAACCAAGCTACTTAATTCCAAAATCGAAATATTCTAACAGCCTGTGATGTCAAATTGGATCAAAACCAGTAAGCCATTCATCCAAAAACCCGATTTAAATCAATATCAACTTTAAAAACATATCCAAAATAATTATCAACTGAATCACATTAGCTCAATTCATCAAAACCCTAACCCACATCGGTGGAATTTATCCAAAATTGATCCAAATCAACCTAATACATCAATTAACAATGATTTCTACCAATTTCCATTAAAATTCCATGAAAAAAATTGAGAAATCGCGAGAATTCAAATTTAATTGAGAAAAATGTCTAGCATTACGTATTTACCAAATTGTGGCCCAAATGCCTCATTTTTGCCATGAAGATGTAGTTTGAATTAACCATATCAAGATGCTTTATGGTTTTACGAAAAGAAACTGAGCGAAAATCAGACGTTGGGAGATTGCGGAATGAAAATCCGAATGAAAGGTTTTAGAAATCAACGAAATAAAATGTTTTGTTGAAACATTTGATTTTTTTAGTCTTTTTTTCTTTATTTATATAAAAACCCTCAGCTGCTTGTCATCAGCTTAATTTATTTTTATTTATAAATTCTCAAAATCCCTATTTTGACCTGTTTTGTCTTCCAGCGCTTGTTTTTGACATGGTTATTCACCAAATTGAACCAAACTCTTGAAAAAACATTCAAACTCCATAAAACATCTATTACACTTGTTTTGAGCACGTCAAAACCCCAAAATCTTTACTTTGTCCACAACATACCAAAATTTTTTCGACCAATTCTCTTGCTATACATAGCCAAACTTGCAACAATTTCAACTCAATCTCAACTGCGACTATCACCAACTGATACGAAACTCGAGACAAAGTCTTATACCAACTTCGTTTAAACATTAAGTTATCACAAATCCTGACTTGTACGCAAACGAAGACGAAATCTTTACATTAGGATTAACACTGGTTAATTAATTTTTGAACAACTAATAATTTATTTTCGCTCGTGCCTTTCAAACATGCATTTATAACCCCGAGTATGAAAAAACTAAGGATACACCTCAACACAACCTGACTTCACAATGAAATACCCTATAATACACCAAATAAGCATTCATCATATAAAAGTAATATTTTAACTTATGATTTCTGATCCAAAATCCGTAGGTCCCACTTCGGATACTTAAATCGCAAATTAAATTCAATAATACTTAATTAAGATCCTAATCATATTTATAAAATTCTCAAATGTCACAAAAGCTTCCTGCTACAATACCAGCAACTCCAATAGTACATGCTATTCAGATTGTAACAATACCAGAAGCAGAGAAAATTGAGACATTATTTTCTCCCTCTCCCACTCCCACATCTTCCCCTTCATCAGTTGAATTTCAGTTGGTGAAGGACTTCTTCATACTGAAGCAAGCTTATTTTAACGGGCAAATGGATTATGAGAAGATAAGAATCGGGTGTTGTCTCAAGAGAAACTTCATAAGATTTTGAAGAGATAAATAATATATTTCGAGTCGAGATCTCATCGTACACACTGTAGATGGATTCAAGAAGAAGCTCTATTAGCAGTACTTCCCACCTGCAGTGATGAAGAGGTTGTGTAAGGAATTCATGAGTCTGGGACAAGAAGCTGATGAGTCGACGATGATCTATAGAGATAGGTACGACTACTCGAGGTAGTTTCTTGGAGAATTAGTAAGAGATGACTTCGAATGATGTGTATCACTTTAGATATGGATCGAGGACATAAATAGGGTATTATTTGGTCAATTCAAGTGCTAGGAAACTAGGTGAGATTTATTAACATGCACTTTCTCACGAGACTTACAATTTGGGCAGAGTTGCGGATGGGATACCGTTAGGACCAACGTTGTCATCTGACAATGCCGCAGAGTTTAAGAGAAGGAGAAAAGGAGAAAGAGACAGAGGATGTGGGAAAAGGTTCTCGGGGATCAAATATAGCTACATCTTAAACACCGGCTATACCCTATGCTTCTTATCCGGCTTCAGGTTAGAGTTTAATTGGCAGAACTCCCTTGCCACCTCCAATCAGACTAGTGTTACCAGTTCCCATTATACCAACACTTCCAGCACCACCAGCGCCACGACAACGACATCAAGGTGGTAGAGATCGAGGTCGAGGTATTTGTAGATGCCAAGATGGTTCCTGATAGGGATAGAGATAGAGACAAGCACATGCCCTAGATCAGGCACAGAGTTAGCGTACATTGATCACCGACAAGTTAATAATTATACATGTTTTATAATGTCATTTAAGTTGATTTTAGATATAAATGATGATATTACACTTAATATTCTCTTATTTTTGTGATTTCAGAATTTAAATTGGAAAAGTGAAAAATTGAAGAAAATGGGATTAAAAGTGAAAATTTCGTTAAGTGCAGGAAAAAGTGCGGTAAAAGGTGCAGTACAGTGCGACAAAAAGCCAACAATTAGCCGGCGAATCCAAAATACACTAGGAATTAATGTTTAGATTGGTAGCAAAAAAAGCCAATGATTTCAAAGCGATTTGGGAAATACAATAGAATCACCAATTGAATCACTGGAGCACAAAGAGCCGATTCCAGTGATTTACTCAATGATTTGTACACAAAATGGAGTCGCTGACAAATCGTAGTTGGTTGTGGGTTTTTTTAAGTTAATATGAAAGATTTGAGTTTATCTATGATATGCATACATTAGGAAACTATAAATAGGACCCTAGGGCTTCGAAATTAAGTGTCCTTTATTCTCTTGACAAGTTTATGAAAGCCATAGTTTAGTTTTTATTGAGTTTATGTTTGAAGCTACTATGACTGCCCCAACTTCTAAATAGGGCACCGTCCGGCCTAATCCCATAATTAAGCCTTAATCCTAAACACATAAGACTTAATTACATATTAGTCAACTTTTTGTCCCTATATTCCTCAAAACACATGTTCATATATTTTTAGATTTTAATGTTAAATAAAACGTGTTATCATATTAGTGTTATTACATATTTTAATGATTATGCAAAAGCTTTTATTATTCAAAATCCTAAGTGTAGGAAACCAGGAAAATACATCGCATGCATGCATGTATATATATGGAACTATTTACTCAACCCAATGTAAATCCCAAAATGTATAGTAAAGACATAAATAGTAATAATATAACAAAAGTTGAGTCATACAAAATAAGAAAGGAGGGTCGCCGAAATGCTCAGAGGAAGTTGTCGATCTTCTCCTTCCCTGGCATGCTGCTGCTCGACAAACCTACACTTACCGTAAAAAACTAGACAATGACTATACTAATATTTAAGAAATAACTGGAGAATTCTATGCCACACTTCCAAAATATAAGAATGGTATTTAAAAGCATAAAGTAACGAAATAACTTGCCGAAACAAGTAATGTAAGTAAATACCATACTTAAATATGTATAGACTGACACAGGCTAAGTCGAGATGATCTACGTCCTGTCGGCGGAGAGAACTATCACCAAACCTTTCTTACTACCATATGGAGTTGCAATCAACATATCTGACACAAATAGTGGAGCTGTGCTCTACGCTTATACAACATCAATCTCATTCTTACTGACTACCCCGAGTCCATAACTCGTGTGTCGCGCAAGTGTGGTGGTGAGTGCCGGAACCCCAGTAGACCCATGTCCTCGTGAACCGCGCATTCTCGTGTAATGGACACTAGATAATCCCTACTTTAGTTTCGAAAGACAACTAATTCCAAATATCTTGGATTCCAAAACTAGATAGGCTACAAAGCCCAAAGGAATAGAATACACGTCTAATCAAATCCAAATTATCCTAATAGCATGCTTTTCAACAATTATCTATCAAGAACAACATCAAGAAGGAAATTGGAATCAATGAAATGCGTCACAAGGCATCATGTCACAAATTTTCAATCATGAATAGACACAAGAACAACATGATGTGAGATTACAGGTAGCAATGTCTACAAATAGACCAATAGACTATAAAAGTGAATGAAATGAAATATAGAATTCTTACAGCTTTACTTACAATTCACACGCTTGTCCTAGCCTATCCGTCCTCTCGTCACTCCAAAACGCGTTCCCAAACTCCTGATATCTCCCCTTAGTTCCCCGGAGTTGTTTGATAGGTTTTAAAATGAGTTTGAACTCATTCATAGTGTTTAAACCATGTTTGGAATTTGGTAATTTTTGTACTAACAGCGGTAAATTAGCGCACTATTTTACACCTCTAAATCGCTAATCAAGATTAACGCACTAGTTTTCAATATTGGCGCGCTAATTGAACATTAGCGCGATACTTCACATATCTAGCGCGCTAATTAACATTAGCATGCTTTGGAAGCAAAACCTAAAATTTTGAACTTCGAATTCTAGGTTTGTGCGACACATAAGCCTTATTTTCACCTTAAGAGGTCCCTAACACCATACCCAACACACAACAACAACAACATCAATTTTTATGAAATCACAAGTTTATGGTGTCGAGAAGTTACCTCATTTCATGATCTCATTCCTCCTCAACAGAGCTTTAATGATTTCTCCTTTCCTCCACCATAATCACACCAGCAACTTTCTTCTTTCTCTCCTCCTTCAAAGCAATGATTTAGAGAAGATAAGAAATGAGATTTTTTGACTTGTATACTTCATTTGACTATAGTGATATGTGTAAACTATAGCCATTGATCATCGTGTGCACCCATATCTCGAGGCTTGACTTATGGATCACCTTGTCCCACTTATCCTTCATGTCACCATTGAGTAACTCCATATGTTGACACCTTGTCTCTTGATGGGTGAATACGTGTCTCGATGCACATCTAGTGCTTATTGTTTTATTTTCCTAGCTTTAGGTATAGTAATGTTTATTTAAATGTGACCACACTAAAGCCACTAAAGCCACTTACTAAACTCATATTTAATTCAAATTAATTAAGCTTACCCCATAAGCCACTACATCGGTCCCACATAAATACGCAACTAGAGGTACGTCCTTGCTCGTCTCGATACCTGTACACCCGAATAAAATTGACTTAATAGTTCATGCATTTATAATACACTAGGCATACATCACATCAAATATAAAATATATCTCGGCCCTTGCCTCAGTAAATGGACTTATACACGGTGTGGGTCAGGTAGTACGGGTCGTTGATCCTGTTTAAGGAGTTGAATTCAACTAGAATTTTTGGCCCATTACAATTCTTCCTAACTAATGAAAATTTCATCCTAAAATTTAAAATTCAAACTAGGATTTATACCTGACTTGAATAGGTACGAAACCTATCTCGCATATAGTCTTCCCTTTCCTAAGTGAGTTTCGTATCATCGTGAAACTGCCATTTGACAAGTACTTTTGGGATAGACTTTTGTACCAATCGATCCAAAATCTGCACAGGCCGCTCCTCATATGAAATATCCTCACTCACATCTATCTTACTCAAATACAAGTGGGACGACCACATGCTCTCGACTTAGCTAATGAAGCATGGATATATGAAAGACTAGATGAACTCTCGACATTTATGGAGGTAACTCAAGCTCATACGCAGCCTTCTCGACTCGTTTATTAATCCTGAAAGGTCCGTTAAATCTCAGTGTAAGTTTACCTTTCACACCGAACCTCTGAAGACCCTTCCGAGGAGAAACTTTTAAATATACAAAGGATCCCTTCGTGTATGTGAGATCACTGCGATATTTGTCCGCATATTTTCATTGTTTGTCCTGGGCTCCCTTAAGTTTTTGATGAATCAGTCGTACCTTCTCTATGTGATCAATAATAATCTCAAGCCCCATGATCTCACGGTCCTCTTGCTCACCCCAACACGATGGTGAGCGACACGGTCTACCATACAAAGCCTCAAAAGGCGCCATCTTAATACTGGCATGATAAGTGTTGTTATATGTAAAATCTTACAATGGTAGGTACTCCTCTCATGATCCTCCAAACTCCAAAACATAAGCCCTCTACATATCCTCGAGAACCTGAATCAATCTCTCAGTCTGCCCATCAATCTGAGGATGAAAAGTCATACTAAACTATAGGCGCGTACCATACTACTCCTGCATACTCGAACACATCCTGGATGTATACATAACATCTATGTCTAACCTAATAGTCAATGGTACCCCATGCAGTCTAATAATCTCTCGCTCGAACAGTATACTTAACTGAGCAAACGTGTAATGTGTGGCCACTGGTAGAAAATGACCAGATCTCGTTTGTCTACAAAAAATAACCTGTATGGAATCATGCCTCCGAGTGGTTCTCTGCAATCCTCGTGGAATAGGAAGAAGCTGTAGCAATCCTCTAGGTTTATGATGTTTAGCCTTCACTTACAGACAGATCCCATGGCTCCTTATAAACTTCGACACATCTACCTTCATCCAGGCCATCAAAAATGTCTCTTCATGTCGTGATACATCTTGGTCCTGCTTAGATGAATGGTGAATCGGGAATGGTGTCACCCTTGAAGAATATCCTCTCTCGGCTCTAGTAATGATGGTATCCACAGTCTGCCCCTGAATCGCAAACACTAGTCAGACGTCTTCGTCCAATCAACACAATCTGCACTATGTGCTAACTTATTAAATCTTGAGTACAACCTATCAGTGCTTTGACCATCTGATACTCTCTGTGTTGATACGAAATGTACTCTCATCTGAGTGCAAATATCCACCCAAGTTTCAGTAGGAACCTCAGCATCTCCAATAGGTATCCTACTCGGTGCATCTGCGGCTACGTTCGCTTTTCCCGGATGATATTCCAAGGAAAAGTTGTAATCCTTCAGGAATTCTAACCATCTACGTTGTCTCATATTCAAATCCTTCTTTGTGAAAAGATATTTCAGACTCTAATGATTAGTAAAGAGTGTAAATTTCTCTCTATACAAATAATTTTTCCATATCTTCGAGTGCAAACACTACTAGCTAGCTTCAAGTCGTGCATCGGATAATTCTTCTCATGTACCTTCGATCGTCTGGATGTATAAGCTATTGTACCAACTCCTTACATCAACGTACATCCCAGACCTCTGAGAAGCATCAGTATTCACTAAAAATCCATGTCTAGCCTCAGGTAACACCAATATTAGCGCAATAGTCAAAAATCTCTTCAACTAAGTGAATGACTCCTCACATTCCTCAGTCCCCTCAAATCTAACATCTTTTTGAGTCAATCTTGTAAGTGGTGAAACGACTTTTGAGAAATCGTTCACAAATCGACGATAATATCCTGCCAATCCCAGAAAACTCCTGATCTCAGTCATTAAATTTAGTGTTAGCCAATATGTGATTGCTTAAATCATGGTTGGATCTACTGTTATCCCTGCTGCTCTGACAACGTGCCCTAGAAATATGACCTTTGACAACCAAAATTTGCATTTATTGAATTTGGCGTATAGTATATGCTCTATCAAGGTTTGCAACGTCTCTGGGATGTTGTTCATGATCTTCCCTCGTCTTCAAGTATATCAATATATCATCGATGAAAACTATCATGAACTAGTTAAGAAACGATATGAAAACTTGATGCATCATATCCATAAATAGTACTTAAGCATTGGTCAGCCCAATTGACATGACCGTGAACTGAAAATGTTGGTATTTCGTACAGAAAGTTGTAATGGACCTATCCTCATCCCTAATCCTAAGCTGAAGATACCCTGATCGCAATTCTATCTTGGAGGAAAAACGTGCTCCTCTTAGTTGATCAAATAAATCATCAATCATCGGGAGTGGATATTTGTTCCTAATTGTGATTTTGTTGAACTGTCGGTAGTCGATACAAAGTCTCAAAGTTGTATCTTTTTTCTTCGGAAAAAAGATGGGTGCTCCTTATGACGACATAAAAGATGTGTTAAATCCCTTATGTCCTAAATCGAGAAGCCGAGTCTTCAACTTTTCTAGCTCCCTTGGTGCCATCTGGTACGGTGGTATGGAAATCAGTTTAGTACCTAGTACGAACTCAATAATGAAGTCAATCTCTCACGGTAGCGGTAAACCAGGTAAATCCTCCGAAACACATCGGGAAACTCTCTAACCACTTGTATGTCATCCAGCCAAGGTCCTCGACTCTCTGGTACAATCTATAGCAAGATGAATGCCTCCATCTCCTTACTAGTCATAGGTCCACCTCTCGTACACCCTCGCTAAAGTACATCTATAGGTGAACGTCGGACACCCTGGGATCTCGAATATCATTGTCTTGCTGAAATAATCGATATGAGCATGGTATGCTACTAACCAGTCAATCCCTAAAATCGCGTCGAACTCTAAAAATACGAGGACTCTAAAGTCAGCAGGTAGCTTTACCCCAACTATCTCGACTAGATATCCCTCAATAACACTATTAGGGTAAACGTTATTCCCAGCTGCGGTACTCGAAATCAAATGTATGCTAAGACTAATAGGTTTCAACCCTACGATATGTATCACGTGACCAGATATGAAAGATACGAAAGAACTAGAATTAAATAATGCATATGCATCTTTACCGCGAATAAAAATCATAATCTCGATGAGACCTCGTGTGGCTTTAGCGTCTGGCTGGGCTACCATAAGAACCTCCTCTTGGGCCTGCTGTGCGTACACTGCTGTAGGATGCGGGCACTCTTTCACTATCTATCCGACCTGTCACATCTGTAGCATGTCAACCGTCTATGCTGACCCTGAGTCTGAGATTGGCCCTGTACCTGATATAGACCATGTCTCTGTAACTATTATGGTATTTATCTAGTATATCAACCTTTGCCATTGCCATGGCCTCTGCCACCCTACCGTTTCTGCTATGATGTATATGGGGCGACAAGTGCAAAAACAACAGGAGCTGATAAGGCTGGTCTGATGGGAGGTGGCAAGGGAGGGCTACCTACGATGCTCTGTGCTGAAGTAATGGATGATATATAAGGCATAGCCAGTAGGTGAATGGATGTCCCCGAACCTTGAGAACCTCCGTTCCATCCTCTTGCGCCCTTACCCCTTTGTCTTCATCTCTCATACTCCCTAGCTTGCTCTGTAGATAACACTGGACCCGGTGCTCTGCCATCAACGACTCTGCCTAGATAGTATGTCTCATGTGCTAGGGCTCGCTCGTAGATCTCGGTGATTGTTCTCGCGCCTGAGTTAATGACGTAATACCCAAATGGGGCCTGAGTCAATCACCGAAATTGTACACATCCTCGGACTCACCTCTCACCAAGTCCCCAGCAAACAGACGCAGATAATCATATCTATCCATGTACTACATCACAGGCTCCTCTGGCCCCTATGTCAAGTCCATGAACTCTCCACGAGTAGCCATTGTCATACACCACCACTCGTCAGCGTCTCTCTCGAGAATGTAAGATGAGATCTTTGCTCGAAGTTTATCCTCAATCTTTAGTATCTGATGGAACTTCTCTTGAGATAGAATCCATTTCTCAATATTTTGGAAATCTCGTACACTATCTAAGTAAACTAGCTTGAGTCTAATAAATTCCTTCACCAATTGAACTTTCACTGATGTGCTGGAAAATACGGGCGTAGGAGACACGGTATTACCTTAGTTGTCTCTACCACTGGTGCAGTCACGGCTATCGGCACTGCTAAAGCTGCAGTAGGAAATGTTTACGCCCGGACAATCGGTGTAGCAATCGTAAGAGTCGATGTCGATGCCGGTGGAGTAAAATAAGCTATCATCATAGTGATGAAATTAGTCAATTGCTCGACCCTGTGTTGTTACTCGATCAGACAATCTCTGTAAATCCTCCGTAATAGTAGGAGGCTGACTGCCACCAGGCTCTGCATCTCCTCCTCTGCGTGTATCGGCCATCGTGGTTTGCAATGGATAGCGAACGCGAATCAGCTTCTATGTGATACAACACATAGTATATATACATAAAGCAATTAACAACTACATATAAGAAATCCTTATCTCACTTTCACTCACTTCCCAACTAATGGTTTCTAGGCAAAAGTCATCTATTTTCCATAACTAGAAGAGTTGAAGACTCATCTTTAAGATTTGGGACAGAATGGATTCATCACACCTTCTATCTCACTAGGTAAAAGTTGATTTACACGTAGAAGCTGTGTAAACTAGCTCTATCTTTCCGAAATATAAAAACGATATTTAAAAGCATAAAGTAGTGAACTACCTAAAATAAGTAATGCAAGTAAATACCACAGTTAAAGATGTATAGACTAACACAGGCTAAGTCAAGATGATCTACGTCTTGTCGGTAGTGAGAACTATCACCTAACATTTCCCACTACTATATGGAGCTACACTCGACATATCTCACACAAATAGTGGAGCTGTGCTCTACGCTTATACAACATCAATCTCATTTTTTCAGCAACCCCTAGTCTCACAACTTGTGGGCCATGCAAGTATAGTGGTAAGTGTTGGAGCCCCGATAGACCCACTTCCCTGTGAACCACGTATTTCTCGTGCCATGGACACTAGATAATCCCTACTTTAGTTTCCAACGACAACTAATTCCAAATCTCTAGGACTCCAAAACTAGATAGGCTACAAAGCCCAAAGAAATAGAATACACGTCTAATCAAATCAAAATTATCCCAGTAGCATGGTTTTCATTAATTATCTATTAAAAAGACATCAAGAGTAGGAAATGGAATCAATGAAACACATCATACGACATCATGTCACAAATATTCAACCATGAATAGACATAAGAACAACATGATGTGAGATTATAGGTAGCAATGTCTACAAATAGACCAATAAATTGATAAAAGTGAATGAAATAAAATGTAGAATTCTCATAGCTTTACTTATAATTCTCGCGCTTGTCCTAACCTTTCGACCTCTCGTCACTCCGAAATACGTTCCTAAACTCTTAAGATCTCTCCTTAATTTTTTGGAGTTATTCGATAAGTTTTAGACAGAGTTTGAACCTATTTATAGTGTTTAAATCATGTTTGGACTTTGCTGATTTTTGTACCTACAGAGGCAAAATTGCACGCTATTTTACATCTCTAGTGCGCTAATTGAACATTAGCACGCTACTTCACATATCTAGCGTGCTAATTAACATTAGCGCACTATGTGCAGCAGAACCCAAAATCTTACACTTTGAATTTTGGGTTTGTGCGACATATAGGCTTTGTTTTCACCTTAGGGACCCTCATACATATTACAAGAGGTCCCTAACACCATACCCAACAGATAATAGCAACAACAACATCAATTTTTGTGAAATCTAAAGTTTATGGTTTGGAGAAGTTACCTCACTTGGTGAGCTCCTTCTTCCTCACCAAAGCTTCAATAATCTCTCCTCTCCTCGAACACAATCACACCAACAACTTTCTTCTTTCTCTCCTCCTTCAAAGCAATGATTTTGCAAAGATAAGAAATGAGATTTGTTAACTTATATACTTCATTTGACTTTAGTGATATGTTTAAACTATATCCATTGATCATTGTGTGCACACATATCTCAAGGCTCAACTAATGGACCACTTTGTCCCACTTGTTCCTCAAGTCACCATTGAGTGACTCCATATGTTGACACCTTGTCTTTGATGAGTAAATACGTGTCTCGATGCACATCAAGTGCTTATTGTTTTATTTTCCTAACTTTAGACACATTAATGTACATTTAAATGTGACCACACTAAAGCCACCAAAGCCACTTACTAAATTCATATTTAACACAAATTAATTAAGCTTACCCCATAAGCCGCTACCTCGGTTCCACGTTGACATGCAACTCGAGGTACATCCCCACCATCTCGATACCTATACATCTGTATAAAATTGACTTAATAGTCTACATATTTACAATACACTAGGCATGCATCACAACAAATATAAAATATACCTCTACCCTTGCCTCAAAAAATGGACACATTCATGGTGTGGGTCCCATAGTACGGGTCGTTGATCTTGTTTAAGGAATTAAACTCAGTTATAGATTTTTGGTCGTTACAGCTACATTGGAGCTTTTATTTATTTATGTCTTTTAATTATATTATTGTGTTATTTTTTTCCAGCATGAGTGAGTAATTTGATAATCTAAACAAAACCTAGACATATAAATATTTTGGATTGCTCGATAGTCATAATTAAGGAATCATGAACTTAAAGCTTTAAGTTTCTTCGTAAACATCAATCATGGACTTAACAAGTTATTTTTACGTATTACAATTAAAAAAAATTGATATTGCTTGCATAGTGCGCAATAAGTATTATGGTATTTTGATTTTGAATCTATATCTATAATTATTGACAACAATTATAAAAGTAGTAACTAGGATTAAACTTGAGGGTTTTTACCAAGTAGATGTTATAGGTGATTGTGTTCTAACTTGTTTATTATACAGCTTTGATTAATATTGGCTTAGATTAGGCATGATTTTTATTGAGTGTAATGCTATCATATTTCTACGATGTTATGTTTTATCCAATGGGTATGTTTGCAATGATAAGGATGTGGAATTTCTATTGAATTTAAGAAAATTGGTGGTTGGCTAAAGGCTATCAACCTATTTTGAAGTAGGACTTGATGATTCCAAGATTTCATGTGTTATGATTATAACTATATTCTGAAGTGATGTTATGTTCTAGTGTTTGAAAGCAATCCAAGTATATTACATTGTTTAGTGGGGTTTGTTTATATGTTTGTTAAGATATTTAAATTATATTGAATTTGAGTATTATTAAATTTAGTTTACGTTAAATTGTTTGAATTAAGTTAGTTAATTTGGTTATTTAAGTTAATAGTTATAGTTTTAAGTTATTTAGTGTTTTAATTTTCGTTTGATTATATTAACTAAATTAAGAAAAACAAAACACTTTCTTAAGAAGTTTGCAAAATCTCTATGGAGACAATATCCTGCTAATCACTACTACAAGTTAAAAATAGATGATATTTATTATTATGCACGTTTGACACGTGTCAATTTTTGGCATCATTTTTGGATATTTGAATATAATTTCTTAGGAATCTTGCTCATTGTATGTCATATAATATGATGGAAGACAAGCAAGAACTTACTTTTAGGCAATATGATAAAAAAAAGAAGCGGCTTATGAACCAATGTCCATTGCTTTTCCTGTAGAATGTGCCAACTTTGAATTAAAGTTTGGACTCATCAAATCTTTACCACACCTTCGTGGTGAAGATGATGAAGATCCTCAAATTTTTATTAGGAATATATATATAAAGTAAATGCGATGAAACCTAAGGATGTAGAACTTGAATACGTTAAACTAAAAGCTTTTCCTTTTTCATTAAAAGGTCAAGCTCTAGATTGGCTTTTCTATTTTCATCCAAATTCTAAAACACTTAGTCCAAAATGTTACAAGCTTTTATAGATAAATATGTCCCAGCATGCAAAACTAGTTTATAGAGACAAAGAGTTAGTAATGCTAGGATGGAAACTAAGGTGTCTTTTGGTGAGTTTTAAGATAGGTATCAAAGATTGATCTTATTTTGTCCACAACATGGATTTACATAAAGAGTTTTAGTGCAATATTTCTATGAAGGATTAAACCATCTAGAACGAAGATTTTTAGATATAGTATGTGAAGGATCTTTATTTGAACTAATACCAACTCTAGCTATAGAAGCTATTATAAAAATGACTAAACAATTTAAGCATTATGATGAAAAGAATATACCCACAAAGGAGATACATTATCAAGAGAAGAGAATAAAATTGAACACATCAAAATAATAAAATTGTTGAATTAAAAAGCATAGTTAAGCTATTATTAAAAGATAGATCAATCCAAGTGAAACCTTGCACTTTTTGTAATAATAATTATCATCTTGATAATGAATGCCCTTTAACTCAAGAAGATAAAATTGAAGAAGCTAATGTGATGATGAACCATTATGGTGGATTTACTAAACCTAATTATAACTCTAATGACTATACAAATTATATATAACCAAATAAAGGAAATAGTATAAATAACAAGAGTTATCAAGGGTTTAGGTCACCTACATGGATTGAAAGAACCATTACATTAGAAAATTCAAACGAGGACAAGATCAAATAATTCAAGTCTTACAATGTGATATTAATGAATTGAAAAACCAATTAAGTTAAATGAACCAACAATTTAATACATTCATAAATCTAACTAAAGCTCCTACTCAAATTGTTCATACTAGTCAAGCACAAGTTAATGCTTTATTTAGTGATAATGAGAAAGTCACATATATACCTGAAAATATACCTAAAAAGGGTAGTAAGAAAAAAAATAGAAAACTATTGAATAAGAAAAAGAAGAAGTGATGGCTAACGTCATTCCTACTAGAGAATTGATGCCTAAACAATTGAAATATACACATTTTCCTTAAAGGTTATACCTATGTATTTAGCTAGAGTTGAATCTTATAAAAAGTCTTTACAAAAGTCTGAAATAGTTAATGAAAAGAAAGATGATAAGATTCCTAATAATTTGAATAAAAATATGTATTCAAATTCTACCATTTCACAACGATTAGTGGATGCTAGGAAGGAAGAAAACAATGAAGACATACTCGAAACATTTCAAAAAATAGAACTCAATAAACCATTGATGGAATCAATCAATCGATTTTCTAACTATGATGATGTTTTGAAAGAATTCTCTAAATCTAAGGATAAATTTTTAGAAGTATCTAAAGAAAACTTAGGAAAAAAGTTGTCTGCTTTATTTAAAAAGAAAATACCTGAGAAATATTTTGATCCAAGAATGTTTGGAATACCTATTACAATAGGAACGTTTTCTATAGACTCTTCCATGTATGATCTTGGAGCATCAATTAATGTGATGTCCTTAAACTATATAAATCATTGAAAAATATGTTCATTAACTATTATATCTATTAATCTTACTTTAGCTGATAACACTGAAGTTAAACCTTATGGTTTATTAGAATATGTTTTAGTAAAAGTAGATAAATTAGTATTCCCTGCTAACTTTTGTATCATGGATATGGGAGATTCAATATTACCCAATTCTCAATCTATACTGTTAGATAGACATTTTCTTAAAACTACTAAGGCTAACTTAGATATTTTGAAAAAACTATGCATATAGAATTTGAAAACAAAATTGTCACTTTCAAATTCTATAATTAGGATAACTATAATGATTCTAATGAATTGCTTAGCAAAGAAATTAAATATAATGATTCTTTAGAATTGAATCCTTATAATAATGTAAATAGTGAAGTATATTCAATCAATGTAGTAAAGATGAAAATTGAAAATGATATTTCAAAGAAGGAAGAAGTTGAAGACACTCCTAATGATAAGAAAATAACTCAAAAATAGAGAGTTCAACAACCAAAATATAAGAAAAATACCATCAAGCTGAAAGATCCAAGTGTTAAAAATGATATTAAAAGGAAAATGTTAACTTAAAATCCTATAACGTTGCATGATCGTGGAGGGGTCAATTTAAATATTAAGATAGTAAAGGGACTGAATTCTATCAATTCATTGTTTATGAAAGAACTAAAAAAATAACTAATAAAAATAGGGATGATAAATCAAAAAACAGAACAATCTCCATTATTATCAATAGTAAGAAATTTGAGGATGTTAAATAAGACTCAAACACATCATATAACACCCTACCTTTTTAGTGTCTTTTACAACAAAATCTTTGTAGTGGGAAATATGATAAATATCATAATATTATAGTTTCTTTTGCTGATTGATGGATCTATACTAAAGAATAAGGGTATACTTAGATATGTGGAAGTTAACGTTGGAAAATTTAGTTTCTTGTTAGATTTTATTATTTTGGATTATAAACCAGAGGATGAAGTAGTATTACATTAGTAGAATCTTTCCTAACAACTACTAATGCAACACTTGACGAAGCTAAATGAACAATCAAAATTATAGATGGAAATGAGGTGTTTGTTTTAAAACATAGTATAGAAGAACAACTTCTTAATTTAGAACCAAATTAGGATTGTGTGGTTCAGTCGAGCCAACAATAGTAAACAAAAACGCTCTATAGGACGCAACCCATAATCTATCTTTAATTTATATTTTAGTATTGGAATTAGTTAGTTGTTTTTATATTCTCTCAACTTTTGACTCTTATAATATGGACATTTTAGGAATTTAATTTAGAAATAATTTCATATAAGGGGGTTGATTGAGCCGATTTATTTCTGTATTTTATTATTTTTGCATTAGTTTTATGTTAATTAACTATTTATTGTAATGAAATTATTATTTAATAGATATCATAATTAAATTTTGATAATTTTGAATAATTCTACCTTTTATAGGATATATATTTGATAAATATATAGGAAATCAATTTAATTCGAAAATAGTAAAATAAGCTAGCGATTTGCCAACAATTTGAGTTTGTACTTCAATTCGTTGAGAAAATCGGCTATATTTGTAGAAATTTTAATGTAATTTCGGGTCAGCAATTTGTCAAGTGATTTGCACTTATAACTAGGATTCGCTAAACTAGTCACAGAGCCACTGAGGCTCATTTTTAGCAATTTACTCAGTGATTTCTCAGCAAATCCACTAAAACCCCAATTAATTCGCTGAGAATGAGTTTTAGTTTTTAAAAATAAAAACCCCAAATCGTTACATTTATCCATTTCACACTCACAAACCATTGAAACCTTTTGATCTAAAGACTGGATTTTTGACTAGATTCAATTTTCTAAAGCTAGATTTTAGTGTATTTGAGTGATTCTCACCTTAATCTCCACACATTCAACCTAAAATTTAGTGAGTTTTAAGAGTGTAGAGCCAACTAGGACTTGAACAAGATGAATTCGAAGTTGAAGCTTAGAGGAGTGTCTAGAAGAGTTCTAGAGTTCTAATCTTGAAATATTCACTTTCAAGTACGTAATCAATGAGAAGCCTAGCCTTTTATAGATTATATTTTCAATTTTTCATCGATCTTGGATTTTTACTAGGTTAGAAGCAAAATTTGGAAATTTTCACTTTAAATTAGTTTTGAAGCCGAATATTTTCAATTATAATACTAGTATGGGAGTGGTGTGATAATTTATTTATTGATATCAGATTTTCAAACTATATTTGGTATATGGCGAATTGATTGAATTTTATATGCAAACTAATGAGTTTGAGTGTTTTTGTATTTGTCTATCGCATGACTTGGATTACTTATGAACGATTATTTTTATCAATGATCTTTTATAAATAAATTTTATATGAATTTTAAACTTTGATATATGTTGGTGATGATTATTCATATTTTTAATGCACTCTGTTTGATGAAATACATATATTGAGTTTATTGTTATATTGATTATCCAATTTTTGATTATATCAACTCGTTTATGCTTCACGAGGTGTATTTGTGTTTTTTTTTTTTTTTTTGAAAATCCAACTTAATTTTTTTTTAAACTTTGAAGACAAGGTTTGGGATGAGTTTAAGGGTATTTTAGGTGAAGTATAACAATAATAACAATAACAATAGCAAGGAAAGAAAAAAAGGTAAAAGACAAGTTCAGAATTGATGCAAAGTTCAAACTTTTGATCTGATATTCAAGTGAGTTAATAAAGATTTTCAAATTTTTCTGAATTCAAGTAAGAATGAATTTCATTTTACTTTATTTTTAGTTAGAAAAAGAACAATAATAAAAGTGAACTTATAATAGATTTTTGAATGGAAGTGATATTTTTACTACCCAAGTGAGTTTTCTGATAGAAGGAATCAATTTTTATACCCTTTTTTATTAACTTTACTAATTGATGTATACACCAAATTGAATATCTTGTCTTAGTCATGTGAATGGGTAAAAGATCAAAATAATAGTGCAAGATGAATAAGACATATTTCTTAGAATCTTTTGATGCAAAGGCTATTGATTAAGTATTTTTATAGTGTACATTCGTGTATATATACGTAGAAAGTTATTATGCCACAATTGAAAGAAGAAATGTGTTATAAGCTAATGAATTTATATAAGTTAGAGAGAATACTTTCTCCACCTTTAATGGATAGTGAGGAATGTTTACAAAAGTTTACAAATATATAGAGAGTCCTACAGATTCCATAAGAAATGGAGCGGGGAATCTATAGTGGGAAAAATGTGAGAATGTCCATAGGAAATGAAGTAGAGACTCAGAATTAAAAGCCAAAAAAAAAAAGAAATATAATAAGAAGAAATAATTAGAATGAAGTAGAAAAAATGAGAGATGAAAAAAGATAGATGGTCTTAAACTCTTCAATGAAAAAATTTAACTCAAGTGATTGAAGCTTGGGTTAAGTGAACTATTTCTTAGTCTAACACATTTTAAATGATATATTCATTGACATCTTTGCAAAATTCATATTGATTTTGATTGTGGTGCTATTATCAAGTATTTTCAAAAATTAAAATTAATCTAAGGATTTTTATGTTTTGAGATTCTATATTAGTCATCATAAGCTTGATGCTTGTTAGTGGAGATTGAAGAAATATATATTATGTACTGGCCTTGGTATTGTACTTTAAGTTCTATAGGGTGTTGCATTGAGTGATTGACTTATTATTAAGAGATGTTTTATTTTGTCTAAATCATTCTTTTCTATCATAACTTTCATGTACTCGAGGGTAATATGTTTCCATTTGAAAATCACTTCTATTTAAACCATTTCTATTATTTAAAGTTAAGATGAATTAGATTGAAATCAATATATAAAAAATAAAATTAAAATATGATTGAGAGTATTCTTTTGCTAAGGACAATAAACTATTGAGTTTGGGGGTAATTGATAAGTTAATTATAAGACATGTTTTATAGTGTAATTTAAGTTGATTTTAGATATAAATGATGATATTACACTTGGTATTCTGTTATTTTTGTAATTTCTAGATTCAAATAGGAAAAGCGAAGAAACGAAAGAAAATGGGATTAAAAGTGAAGAATTTAGTTAAGTGTAGGAAAAGTGCAATAAAAGGTGCAGTGCAGGAAAAAGCCAGCGATTAGCCAACAAATTTAAAATACACTAGGAATCGCTATCTGAATCGATAGTAGAAAAAGCCAGCAATTTTTCAGCGATTTGGAAAATACACTAAGAATTGCCAGCTGAATGGCTAGAACATAAAGAGCGATTTTCGGTGATTTACTCAGTGATTTATGTACAAAATAGATTCGTTGACAAATCGTTGAAGTCAGTTACGGGCTTTTTAAACTAATATAAAGGATTAGAGTTTATTTATGATATGTATACATTAGGAAACTATAAATATGACCAAAAGGCTTCGAAATTAAGTGCCCTATTTTCTTTTAACAAACTTATGGCTGTCGTAGTTTAGTTATTATTGAGTCTATGTTTGAAGCTACATTGGAACTTTGATTTATTTAAAAGTTATTTATTTATTTAATTATGTCTTTTAATTATATTATTGTGTTATTTATTTCCATCATGAGTGGGTAATTTAATAATCTAAACAAACCTTAGACATGGATATATTTTAGATTGCTAGATAGTTATAATTAAGGAATCATGAACTTAATGCTTTAAATCTATTCATACGCGTCAATCACTGATTTAACAAATTGTTTTTGCATATTACAATTAATGAAAATTAATATTGCATGCATAGTGCACAATATATATTGTGGCATTTTGATCCCGAATCTATGTCTATAATTATTGACAACAATTACAGAAGTAGTAACTAGGATTAATCTAGAGGGATTTTCTCAAGTGGATGTTCTAGGTGATTGTGTTCTAAGTTGTTTATTATGCGACTTCGATTAATATTGTCTAAGATTGGGCATGATTTTCATTAAGTGTAATGCTATTGTATTTTTACAGTTTTGCATTTTATCCAATGGCTAGATTTACAATGGTAAGAATGTGGCATTTCCATTGAATTTAGAAAAATTGGTGGCTGGCTAAAGGCTATCAACCTATTATGAAGTAAGATTTAATGATTCCAAGATTTTATTTGTTATGATTATAAATATATTATGAAGTGATGTTATGCTTTAGTGTTTGAAAGCAATCCAAGTATATTACAATATTTAGTGACGGTTTGTTAAGATGTTTGTTAAGATGTTTGTTAAGATATTTAAATTATAATAAATTTGAGTATTTTTTTAATTTAGTTTACATTAAATTTTTTGAATGAAGATAGTTAATTTGGTTAGGTAAGTTAATAGTTATAGTTTTTATTTATTTAGTATTTTAGTTCTCGTTTAATTAGATTAACTAAATTAGAAAAATAAAAACATTTTCCTTAGAAGTTTGCAAAATCCCTCTAGAGACGATATCCCGCTTATCACTACCATAAGTTATAAATATATGGGAGATTTATTATTATGCACGTTCGACACGTGTCAATCACTTGCTTTAGGCATTGTTAGGTTAGGCATATGGTGAGCGATTGCCCATTGCCGGCAGCATTCTACCCACAACAAGAGCTAAGAAAGAGTTCATATAGTAAGTAAGCCACTTGCCAATGCCAAACGAGGTCTCATTGACGGTACAATTTCTATTTGATATTGAGTATCGCGACTAGGGATATGGTTTACTCTAATAGTGTAGTCGATGGATGTCCAATACAGATAGACACAGTAGAGTTACCTGCAGAATTTAGGGCTCTCGGGTTTTTAGACATTAACGCATTTTCAAGGATAGATTGGCTAGCAACATATTACGCTCATATAAACTGTTATAGTAAGACAGTGGTATTTGAGATCTTAGAGCATCCAGTCTTCACATATTATGGTAGTATTTCAAGAGCCGATGGCATAAGAAATTGACTTGCGATAAGGGGAGTATTGGAGACTCTAGTAGTGTTGTATATAGTAGCAGAGAGTCGAGGACCTAGACTTAATGACATTCCAGTAGTGTGCGATTTTTTAGACGTGTTTCTAGAGGACTTGCATGGTTTACCACCACCGAGAGATAGTCTTCATCATTAAGTTGGTACTATACATTAGTTCTATTTCTATACCGTCATACTGCATGGCTCCTAAAGAGTTGGAGAAGTTTATGAGTAAGCTTTAGGATTTGGAATATAAGGGATTCATCACCCCTTCCATGTTGCCATGAAAAGCATTTATCCTGTTTATGAAGAAGAATGATGACCCTTTAAGACTATACATCGACTACAGACAGTTGGATAAGGTCACAATAAGAAAAAAGTATCAACTGCCTCATATTGATAATTTATTTAATCAACCGGAAGGAGCACAATTTTTCTCTAAGATAGACCTGCGATCAGGGTATCATCGGCTTAGGATCAGGGATGATGATAGATACAGGACAACGTTCTGTATGAGACATGGACACTATTAGTTTACGGTCATGCCATTTGAGCTTACCAATACCTCGCCATGTTTGTGGATTTGATATATCGGGTAATGAGACCATTTCTTGACCATTTCATGATAGTTTTCATTGATGATATATTGATATATTTGATAGATCGAGAAGATCATTAGAAGCACCTCAAGAAGAACATTGTAGATTTTAAGGGAGCATAAACTCTATGTCAAGTTCAGTAAGTGTGAATTTTGGTTTTTAGAGGTCAAGTTTTTAGGTCAGGTCGTTGGGGTAATAGGGATTGTAGTGGATCCAGCCCAGATTCAGGTTATTATAGATTAGCTAGCACCAACGTCAGTTACTAAGATCATGAGTTTTTTAGCGTTAGCAAGATATTATCATAGATTCATGAAGGATTTTTTGAAGATCATATCACCGATTACTAGATTGACTTAAAAGAATGTTGTCTTTGATTATTCTGAGGAGTGTGAGCGGGCATTTACTCAGCTTTAGAGGTTGTCTACCATCGGGCCAGTGTTAGTGTTGCCAGAGGCTTGGCAGGGATAAAGGTATAGTGACATATGCCTCTAAACCACAGATGATATGAGAAGAATTATCCCACTCAAGATTTAGAGTAAGCAATAGTGGTGCTTGCTCTAAAGATATGGAGACATCATCTATATAGAGAGAGATTCAAACTCTATATTAATAGAAAGAGTCAGAAATATCTCTTCACATTGGAAGAGCTGAACATGAGACGACACATGTGGTTGGAGTTCTAGAAGGACTAAGGTTTTTCTCTAGACTACCACCTAGGAAAAGCTAATGTAATTACAGACTCGCTGAGTAGGATGCTGACTAGAAATGTCGAGTTTGTTAGATGTCATATGGTGCATGAGTATAGATTCTCGAGACAATGGCAATTGTAAGTCAGTCAAATATTCCTATCGACACTCGAGTAATGATTTGTGCACACATGAGACTATAAACAATGTCTACATAGAGAATCTCAAAGGGTTAGAGGGCCAACATTATATATCCGAGGTTTAGTGAGTTATCCAGAGTGGTGATTGTGTTGACTGGAGAGAGATGATGCGAATTAGTGTCTAAGATTTAGAGGTAGATTATGGATACCGTCAGTGGCAAAACTGAGAGATAAGATTTTCCAAGATTCACACCATTCCTGATTCACCTTTCATCCATATAGGACCAAGATATTCCATGAAATGAGGAGACATTTTGGTGGCCTGTGATGAATGCCAACGTATCCGAGTTCATTAGGAATTATGGGATTTATGAGCCGGTGAAGGTTGAGCATCGTAAACCTTGAGAGTTATAACAAACGCTTCCCGTTCCATGATGGAAGTGAGAAGACATTGTCATATATTTTGTTAGAAGACTGCCAGACAATACAATTATATTTGAGATATTGAAGACATATTGAAAAAGTCTTCCCATTTCTTACCTGTCGCTACTCATCACACATTTGACTAGTCGAGTGTATTATTCGAGAGAAAGAGAGTATCAAGCTGCATGGGGTAACATTTGACTATTACGTCAGATAGAGATGTTATGTATATGTCCAGAATGTGGCGGAATATGAAGGAGTAGTATAGTACTCGCGTACAGTTTAGTACAACTTTTCACCCTCTAACCGATAGGCAGACTGAGAGGTTGATTAAGGTTTTTGAGGATATGCTTCAAGCTTATGTATTGTAGTTTGGTGGATCTTGAGATGAGTACCTACCATTATGTGAGTTCGCATACAACAACAATTATAGGCCAGAATTGAGATGACGTCATTTGAGGCTTTATATGTCGGACCATGTTGCTTGCCATCGCGTTGGGTTGAGTCAGAGGACCAAGAGTTAGTGGGGCTGAGATTATTGTTGATCATATGAAAAAGGTATGACTAATTCATTAGAGGCTTAAAAGGATCAAGAGAGGCGGAAGAAGTATATAGACATATATTGTAGCGATCTCACGTACACCTAGGGAGCCTTTGTGTATTTAAAGGTTTATCTTTAGAAAGGTCTTCACAAATTTGGGTTGAAAGGAAAGTTAGCACCAAGATTCATTGGGCTTTTCAAGATCAAGAGAAGAGTAAAAAAGGTAGCTTATAAGCTTGAGTTACCACAGTAGATGTCGGGGATTCAACCGATTTTTAATACTTATATGCTTCGACTGCCAAGTCAAATGCAGGCGTAAGACCTATAGTTGATTTGACTTAGATTGACTTGATTAAGGATGTATTTATGAGAAACAACCAGTACAGATCCTGGACCGAAAGGTATACGATAGTTGAAAATCAAGTATATCTCCAAAGTGCTAGTAAAGTAGCGATTCCAAGATGACTTGGGAACTTACTTAGAAGTGGCGAGATAAGTTTCTGTACTTTTTAAGCCAATTATAGCCATAACATGAATTTTAATTTTGAGAAAGAAATCTTTATTAGCTGGAAAGATTTGTTACGGCCTAAATTCCTAATCATAGTTTATTTCCTAATCGGGATCATTGACCCGTGACGTGGGACCCGTATCGAGATATGTGCACTAACCAAGGCATATGGCTAAGGTATATTTTAGTTTTTCATAGTGTATTAATGTAGACTACTAAGTCATCTCTACTTGTCAATTATAGACGTCGAGACGTAAGTTAGGAGTGCATTAGTGCAGGATCGATGTAGAGAATGATATGGTAAGTCCTAATTTTGTTAAATGATATTAGAATAGTTAATTTAATATGGTTATAGTTCAATTGATATTAATGTATTCTAAGTTAGAAAAAGTAAACATAGAGCATTGATATTCCTTGATATACGTATTAGCACTAACACAAAGCAAAATGAGTTAATTTGTGTGTAATATTAGATGAGTAAGTAGGTTGTAGGATCAAGATATAGGTTGTTACATTAGTTTAGATCTGAGTGTTTATATTAGATCAAAGGTCATCATTTAATCTCATCAGTATATAAACCATGGAGGTGGGTTTTACATGCAAATAATCTCAAGTTTTTACAAGAAAGGGAGAAAACGATATGGAGGAATAGATAAACAAATTTGTGGGAAAATATGGTGAATTAAAGGTGTTCGATTAAGATTTGGGAGATCTACAACTAGGTAATCCAACCTTCATCTTTATTTTTGCGAAATTCAATAAAATTTGAAGGTTTTCATTCAGTTCTGATTTTTCAGCAACTATAGTAGGCAAATGACTTCTTTTCAAAATATAATTTAATATTTGGGTTCCATGTGAAATTCCACTAATTCTACTATAAAGAAGTTCTGGATTTGGGTTTGTTTTCATAAAGTTATGAATTCTTGAAGTTGTAAGACAAAACTGGAAATTCTACATATTGTATTATGAACCAGCCTCTGTAATTTGGTCATAACTGCAAACCTTATAGTTCTGGAAAGCTAAGACATAGCTTTAAAAACTTCTCTTTGGGCTACAATACATATTTCAATGTTTTGGTAATTGAAACTAACTTACAAATTGTTGCACCTAAAACTGTCTTTATTTTAATAAAGTAAATTTGGACATAAACAAATTGTTAATGGAGCTGATTTTAAAAATAGAGATTTACAACCACCTAAACTAACTCTAATAGCTTGTACAAGTCTTAAAGCACCCTTATTAACCTCGGGAACTTAGAGGAGAGTTTTGGGAGTTCGGGTACACATTTTGGAATGTATAGAGGCTAATTAAGCTAAGAAATATAGGTTACTTATAAGTAAACTAATAGAGATATTTGTTTTCCATTTCACTTCCTATTATGCTTCTCATTTGCAGTCTTTTGGACTATTTTATCTATCGTACTATTGATGCCATGACTTTTGTGTCTTATCTCATTATATGAGTTTGGTAATCATGGCATTATTGATATTGGTATTCATTGACTATAAATCAAGTACTATGTCAATTTTTGATGCTGAGGATGTTAATAATGTAAAATAGCATTCTAATAGGGTAGAATAATTGTGGTATTTTAATTACGTTCCTTTGTGCTTTACCTAAACAAAATCATTCCTTGGGTTCCCGAGCTGAGTTTTTCTCTTATTTAATGAAAATAGTTTTTATATATATGACCTTTATATGATAGAGATGAGCGGTACACGGGGTCACTAGACTCTCAGGGATATCGGCATCTCACCACTAACTTATGCGACACAGGGTATAGGACTAGGGGTAGTCTACAAGTATATATATATTTATGATAGGCATTTATGAGAGTGTTTATGCCTTAAATAGAGGAACAAGGTTGATGTGATGTAACTTATGGCCAACCACCCATGATCATTATTGCTTAGCCTGGTGTCAGTTTCATGTTGTTTAATTGAAGTATCTTATAACATGATCTTTTTTCAGCATACTTGCTACTGTTATGCTTTCATATACTTGTTGTATGTTTAGAAATGTGAATACATGTCTCTCAGTGTTACTTTCTACATTAATGTATCTACCATCTTTTTATGACGGTTGGTGCAGATCCATCGAGTAGCAAGCCGAGCAAGCAAAAGATTAGCGACTACTTCTAAGCCATTTGAATGCTGCTACTTCAGATTTTTGTAGGTTTTTTGAGATTTTGTTGTATAACTTATCTATGTCTTTATTTACTTTTAGGTTGTATATTTGGGTTGCGCGATAGTTCCCTAGCCAGACACATGTTTGTTATACTGTTATCATTGCTTTATCATTTATATACATGTGATTTTTATTTCCTGGTTCCCACACATATTTAGGTTTTATATAAATTTCTTCCTCTAATTTGTTAAGAATTTCACTGAATAATGTGTATAAGTGGTAAAAAAATTTAATTAACTCCAAAATAATAACAATAACGAGAATTGTGTATTGCTTATTATGAACATGTTTAACAAGGTGAATGAGATAAAAAGGCTAACTAATACGTCGTTAAGTCTTATGTAGCTTAGATTAGGGTTTAATGACAGGATTAGGCCTAGATTAAGGAAGGAGTTTTCATAGATTATATTATTTATGGAATTTTAATTTTATTTTTACTTTCGCATTTATTATTCCATATTATTATTATGTTATTTTGTTGGTTAAAATAGGTGTGTCAGACTTAGACTTGGTCCTGGTTTAGGTATTAAGTTTGGGCAACAATTTGGGCTGGGCGACCCGACTCTAGTTGAGGTAAGGTTCGTCACAAATATGAAGATCTTGCCACTAATGAAGAAGTGTGCATGGCGAACAATAATCGCACCAAGGTGGTTGGCAAAAGAATAGTGAATAGCAAGCAAGCTTACTTCAAGAAAATTTCACATTTAATTAATTTTTATTATGTAGACGAAATGTATGATAATCTTATATCTGGTGACGTCCTTAATAAGGAAGTTTCCATCTTGTCTATGAGTCGAATAGCTTTATCTTGTCCAATGGAGATGTTCCTATTGGCAAAAGATACTCATGTAATAGTATGATTCAATTGAATGCAATAACAATGAATTGTTCTTTTGCATTGTTGACTCATGTTCTTCTATTATTGATTCATGTTCATTATGACATGGTACATTAGGCCATGTTAGTTTCCGTTGCATTAAAAATATGCATAACGTAATCCTAATTAATGATTTTAAAATCGATTATGACACTAAGTGTGAAATATGTACACAAATCTCAAGGCAATCACACAAATCAATTCAAAGATCTTCTTAAATTATTGATTTGATACATAATGACATATGTGGTTTGAACAATCCTATTACATAATTAGAAGGAAACAAATATTTTCACTTTTATCGATGATTTTTAAAAATATTTATATGTTTATCTTTTGAAAATTAAATATGAGTTTCATGAAAATTTTCTTGTTTTCAAATCGGAAGTTGAAAATCAACATAACAAGAAAATTAAGGCTTTAAGATCCAATAGAGGTAGTGAGTATTGTTCCGAGGAGTTCACAAAATATTGTGAGACTAATGGAATAATACATCAAGTCACAACACTTTATACGTAATAACAAAATGGTGTGGCGGAAAGAAAGAATAAAACTTAAGTATATATAGTTATTTCCATGCTGTTAAGTTCTAACTTGCCTTTAAATTTATGAAGGGAAGCCATTATATCAGCTTGTTTCATTTTGAATAGGGCTCTATCAAAGAACATTAATGGAACCACATATGAATCAAGGCTTAAGCGAGTTATAATACAAGGATGGCGAGCTACTTAACATGATTTGAATTCTACTACAATTGCGAAAATTAGAGATGAAGACAAATACACACGCATGTTCGAGACATGTTTGAGATGCTTGAGAAAGACACATTAAATTGGAGATGGATTACAACTCCAACAATAAATGAGATCGAGGTCCTTAACATGTTGGATTAAATATCGAATCCATACGTAACTGATTCTTCGAGGAGATAAAGCATGCTAGTAGTTCTTATTAAAATCGAACTACAAAAACAATCATTATTATCCAACAATAACTACAAGTTAGTATCTGAGTGGGGAAATTGTATTCTAGTTGAATTCCTAGTTATAAAAATGGTTGGGATGCATTCCTATAAATATCTAATGTACGTTATTTTGTGTGCATCATTTGGTAATTACTTTTGGCATCACTCAGATTGATAAGATCGGTTTGAGGGAAAGCGAGGCTCATTAGAGAGGTTGTAAATGTTACTAATATAGTGGATTACTTGCAACTTTAGGCATGATTTGCAAAACTGTGTTACCAATTTATTTGTGTTTATTGGTGATGAGTTTCTTATCTGTTTATTGTGTTATTTTTCTCCACTACTGCATTATTTTTCTCTACAATATATGTTATAAATTGTTGTGACAGACTCGTCATTGATACCGGACTCAGGTTTAATGAGACTTTTAACAATGTGTCAGAGCTTTGATCACTTTTGAGTTCTGCCTTTGTAGATGAACGAGATTTTATAAAGTTATATCATGAGTTCTATCAATGATTTATTACGTTTGAGGCTTGGAGAAGGTCGAGAAGGTGGTTGCGTCACGCATCCTCCTTTTACTCAAAAGAACCAACTATACCTATTGGAAGGCAAGGATGATACACTTTATATCCACTTTAGATGACACTGCGTGGGAGATGATCGACAAGGAGTATGCGCCGGTTATGATGGATGGTGACAACAATGCAATAATAATAAAGCCTATTGTTTAATGAGCTGATAAAGAGAAAAAACAAATTGCATATGGCAAACTATAAAGCTATTAACGTCATCTTAAGTGTTGTAAATACTCATAGGTTCAAACTTATTCGCAACTTGCTCCACATCAAAACAAGCCTAGAGTATACCTAAAACTTTATTTTAAGGAACGAGTACAGTTAAAGTCTATAAATTCCAGCAATTGGCTTCTTTGTTTGATAAATTAAAGATGGAATATGGTGGCCCCAAATCCTGAGGCAACCCTAGGACCCGCCATGTCGCATCCCACATCACCAAGTCCTGCCACGTCATAGTCCGCTTACCTATGACTCTTCACGACCAAAGTGGTTGCTTACACTTTTCCAACTAACATTAGTTTAGCTAATTAATCATTACATAACTATTAATGATTTAATTAGCCAGTTAGTCAATTTATCATGTTATATTACAATTTTACAGCATAAGTCTTTAATCAAGTAAGTTATGCAATATTTAACAATCCTAAGTAATAGAAAAATCGACAAAAAGATAATATGTATATAGCAAGGTGAAATAAATACAACAAAAGATCCATATATGTATTCAGTGTTCTATAGTCCCCAAAACCCAATGAAAAGTAAATACATACATATTATAGTCACACACGAGTTGGCGCAACTATCTCAAAGGTAGTCGCCCGGTACCTCCTTGCCCTTGCTCTTGCTCATTGAAAGATCTGCACTAAGTCACCAAATAAATACAAAGACGAGTCTAGTGAGTAAGATCCCAAGAGAAGTCCACACGATATTCATGAAATAAAATTGGTAAACTACAAGAAATGTGAATATGACCTCTGGCAATAGTAAGTCATATTCACATGGCTGTAGGCAGCATACGACAAATAAAAATAGTAGCGTTTAATAAACAACACATAGTAAATAAACATGTTTAGAGATAAATCATTAATAAGTAAACAACCGTAGAACCACGAGAAAACCCTGAACTAAATCAGCTAGTAATTGATAAAACAGGACAGGAACCACGTATATACTTACAGGCTTACAGTGACTAAACCTCAACTTCAGTTAACAGATGAACCCGTCCAAATGCTATTTTAAGTCAAGGGAACATCTTAATTCCCTCCCAACAATCGTAGATATATTCTACTGTCGTCGACACGAGCACTAAACACAAGTAACCGTGCAAGCAATTTAGCCACAACCAATATATACACAAACTGAAATAGGAGTTGAAAACCCATGCGTGCCCACTAGCAGTTACACTTGTAATCCGATGTCTATAAAATAAAACCATGAATCTTGTTAGGCATTTCAATGGGTTTACGAACTTCAATTCTCGTTCCGACTTCTCCGAACTCCTGAATCCGACCTGACTAGCTCCCCAATACTGGAGTTATAGTCCCCTAAGTCTTTGAAGTCTGATTTTACATATTTAGTATTTTTATAGGTGTTTGGGTATGTATTAAGTCAAGAATCCAAAAAACAACCCTTTAAATTCAATTTTCATCTATAATTAGCGCGCTAGAGAATCAATCTAGCACACTATTGTTCTTCATTTCAAAAAATAGTTGAAGGCCCAGACTAGTTAGCGCGCTAGCCAGTTCGGTTAAATCGATAAAACAACATCAATTAATCAAGTCGAGAATTATATCCCCAACACTCCAAACAGCTAACA
Organism: Stephania yunnanensis; assembly: GCA_039657365.1. Taxonomy (NCBI): domain Eukaryota; kingdom Viridiplantae; phylum Streptophyta; class Magnoliopsida; order Ranunculales; family Menispermaceae; genus Stephania; species Stephania yunnanensis. Next base: position 40,661,988 of record CM077587.1, read on the forward strand.
TACCTGGTCTAATCACTCTCCACTCAATGGTCACTCCAAAACATCAGTTAAATCGATAAAACAACATCAATTAGCTCAGAATTATCAAATCCATGATTTTCACTAGTTTTTCCCTAAATTCATTAAAACCTTAATTCATTCAAAACCAGTTGTATATTCCTATTTAATATCATAATTATAATTGTAATTCATCAGAACAATCTTAGAAATCAGTGACCAAACTTCAAATTTGAATTACACTAAAAACACTCAAAATTTAACTTATTTTCATGTGTATGAGGTAAAGGGGATTATTACCTTAGGTTTAATTCTCCACTTGGACCTCCAAATCTTGGTTTCTAGCTCATCACCTCTTCAACTCTCCAGCAACTTAGAAATAAAAAATGATTTGATTTTGTGTTTGATCAACTCATCTTACATATTAAGGTGATATTGATTAATATCCATTGATTTAAATGTGTTTATATATCCCAAGATTCATCCAATGGCTATCTTTTGACACATTTCCCACTTGCTATCTTTTGACACATTTCCCACTTACTCTCCTCAAATGACACCAATTTGTAACTCACTCAGTTCTTGAATGTGCAAAATGTATCTTTAGTACAATCTCATGGTCTCAAATTAACTAATCAAACAATAAGAATTTCGTATTTAATCTAATTACACTAGCTTAAGCCTATTATAATACATATGGTCAGTGTTTTTATTCATCAAATTAACCAAATTTGTGATCCCACTAACACTCAACTACCCGCCACCTGATGCCCCACACCTCGACATGAATTTCAAGGTAACTCCCCGTGACACTAGCTCTCCCGATAGCAAGATACACACATGCGGTACAATACAATAATAATGATTTTAAACACAAAATGCAAACAACCATCACCTATAAATAGCATATCCCCTTGGTTCTCGTGTCCAAGTCAATCGAATTAATCATGTAACGCCTGAATTACGACCGTTAATATTCGAGATTAATGTTAATCCTAATTTAATTAATTTAGATCGTTAAGATTCTTCCCAACTAGAAAAAATTTCATCCCCGAAATTTAGATCTCAAGTAAACTCAGGTGCATCTGACATATCCCCGTGTGACCATGCCTCGCACCTTGATAGTGCCATTTTATGGTCCCTTGAACACCCCACTACTCTCGTACCCATCATAGGGGCGTAGTGTTACACTGATGCATAGGCGCATGCTGCCTAGGTGATCATGATCAGTCACGCTCTCCAACACCTTCGCAACCTACTCTCAGCTTAATTTTTTGCCCATGTTTCCCTAACACAATTACCTAACACCAGGTAACTATAAAGCTCTCCTATTATCACAACATAATAGTCCTAACCAACCATGACATACCATGACAATCCCGTAACATACCATAACCTACCTTTACCCACCATGACAATCTCGTGCTATACCTTGACCTATCATAGTCTATCATGACCTACAACCATGCAACCATGCATGCATGAGCCTTTACTATGATTATTCAAAATTTAAATCACGTACCCTAGATCCGCTGTTGGGACTTCTCCCGACCTGGCTCAGTCACCACATGCATTGGCTCTCTCGAGTCGGTACTGATGTCACTGCTGCTGGAGCTACTGATCTATGTGAACAATATCTCTTGACATGACCCTCTTACCTATATCACTAACATGTGATCCTCCATCCAGGTCTAGCTCGTTCACTCCCTGACCCTGTGATCTCTAGTCCCTGCCTCCCTAGACCTGAGTTTCTCTCTGCGGCGGCATTAGTTGTGCGAGTAGAGCATAAGCTTTGGCTGCCCGATCATCATCTCTATGGCCTCAACTGTACCATTTATCTTCTATATTATCCTAATCTTTCAATTTTTTTTGTTCGAAACTCAGTCCAGTCTGCCTCTATGAATCGGTAGATAAATGTTTGTCGCCCCTCTACATCAAATGCATCTCATTGGTAAATGTTCTATCATACATCTCCTGTAGTGTCTAAGCTCCGGAGGAAACAATGGCTCAGCTTATGTCCTCAATCAAACATCGGACGAAGTAGTAAATCTATAGTATCTTAGTGCCTGCGACATTCGTGGTAAAGTGTATTAAGTATTGGTATCTATCCATATATTGTAACATCGACTGACTGCCCTGTCTCAGAGCTAGAAACTCCTCTCTTTGCCTCAGTTGGATCTTGATCAGAACGAACTAATCATAGAAAATTTGTTGAAATTCAGCCCATGTGGTCAAATATAGATGTGTGTCTGTGTATGCTGTGTCCAAACCACACAATGGCATCACCTCTCACCATATGCCTCGATATCCTAGCCTATAACACCACATGACCACGGACGTTGTAGGAGAATAAGGATATTACATCTTTCAATGTTCATATCCATGACATTGCAAATCAGGCATACCAACTTGGAGAGAAATATTCGATGAATTGCTTATTCGTTGCGCTTTGCGTGCTCTTCCAAAAAGATTCGACTCGAAGATTACAACAACTAAGCAGTGTAAGGACATTAAAAAGATGTTTTTATGAATAAATGAGATCATTGTAGACTTATGAGATGACCATTGCTTTAAAAATCGAAATGCAGAAGCACAAAGGAAAACATTTACTACGATCAAAAAATAAAACTGCACTTAGAATTAAAGGGAAAAGTGTTACATGCCATGAATGTGGAGGTTTTGGACATATTGAAAGTGAATGTGCAAATACTCTTAAGAATAAGAAGAAGAAAATATCTTCTAGTTTCAGCAATAATGATGATAATGTTAATAGTGATAATGATGATGACGAGCTGTCGCGCCCGTTTCACTAAGCCCTAACTTAGCCTAATTCCCCTAATTAGGCACTTAATCAATTCAATTAATTTAACCTCAAAATAATTTTTATTTCATTCCTCGATAATGCTCTAAACTAAATTATATCCTTAGTCAAACTCAATTCTTGTTTTACTTAATTGGAGAAAATTAGGAAATCATATCGATTGTCCTCCATATTTTTATAAGAATCTCAACAGCACCTCCCCTAAAAATGGTTTACCGAAAAAACTTTCGCCTAATAGACAACAAAATTTAGGGAAATGCCTAAAAAACTCACAACTCCCTGCAGTTCATAATATATATCAAATCCAAACTTTAAGTTCTAACTTAGAGTCTCTGATAACTTAGTTACAACTTTATAATCTCAAAATAAACCAAAACTAAATCATAAACCTCTTAACTTACTTTAACCTAATTTAGGAGACTCTCATAATCTTTTCTCCAAAGTATTTCACGATCTATACTCACCCCAAAGCCCAAAACGATATATATATATATATAAAGTGATTACAATAAGAAAATTAAACTTTTAAACTTAAAACACTCATCGAAGAACTTGAGCTTTTCCCATTCTGTATTGTCTTCTTATAGAACCTGGCGTCATCAAAAATAACTAGAATATGTCAGGTAAATAAACTCTTGCATTGCTTTGTACTCCTGCAAAATGTTAGTCTGACTACATGGAGACATGTAATTGCATTTTTAAATAAAAAAATTTCTATAACAAAGTGAATCATTCATTTCCTATTCTAAGCTCATAATAAGCGGGCCCACTAACGATGAACCTAAAATAGTCTCATGAGTTCAATTCATGTTACGTCGTAGTCAACATTACCCGCCTTAGACGCATGCAGTCCATCTAGTCTGGAGTGGAGCATATCATGACACCTGTCGAGCGTGCACAATAGTTTCTAATATTTTTTCTATTATTTGTAATTGTGGTAAATGAAATATCGTCTCCACAGGGTTTTTCAAGTCTCCTAAGAATTAAGGCTACCCTAAAGTTTTAATGGATTTAACTTGATTTAATTTAACTAATTTAAATAAATGAGAATTAAACACTATTAATTTCAAAACAAAATAAACAAATAATTAAAATTACTAAATTAAAATAACTAAATTGCAAACAATTTAAATTCAATAAACTAACCAAATGCAATTCAAACTGACAATTAAATGATCAATGAATCAATATAAATAAAATATCTAAACAATCATCTAAACAAACCCCAACTAAACAATGTAATATATTGGATTACATTCAAACATGAGAACATAGCATTACTTCATAATATAGTTATAATTATATCACATGTAATCTTTGAATCATTAAATCTTAATTCATAATAGGTTGATAGCCTTTAGCCACTCACCGATTTTCTTAAATTCAATAGAAATGCCACATTTTTTATCATTATAAGTCTACCCATTGGATAAAACGCAACATCGTAGAAATACTATAGCATTAAGTTCAATGTAAAAGCCACATTTTTATCATTTTAAATTTACCTATTGGATAAAACATAATACCATAGAAACACGATAGCATTGACACTCAACGAAAAATCATGCCTAATCTAAGCCAATAAAAACTATAATATGCTAGTTAATAAATAACATAGAACATCAATCAACTACAACATCCACTCGAGAAAAACCATATAGATTAATCCTAGTTACTATTTCTATAATTGTTGTCAACAATTATAGACAGATTTAGATACCATATATTCGGGAACATATTGGTCAATATGCACTCAATACAAAGAATTACTAGTTGTAATACACAAAAACAACTTTTTAATCCGTGATTGATGTATATGAATATATCTAAAGCACTAAGTACGTGATTCATTAATCATAACTACGTAGCAATCCAAAGTATATACATGTCTAGGGTTTGTTTAGATTAACAAACTACGCACTCATTGTGGTGGCCCCAAATTCCAAGTTGCCTTGCAACCTGCCACGTCGCATCCCATGTCACCAAGTCTTGCTACGTCATGGCCCGCTTATTCTTGACGTTCCACGACCTACCTGGCTACTTAAACTTTTCTATTTAATCCTAACTTAGCTATTAGTTCCCATATAATTAGTGATGATGTCATCAGCCTGTTAATCAATTTATCAAGTTATAATGAGATTTTATAGCAGAAGTCTTAATTTAAGTAAGTTATACAGTATTCAATAATCCTAAGTAGTGGAATAACCTGGCAAAAGATACCATGTATATATTAAGGCAAGTTAAATATAAAAATAGTTTCATATACATGTAATCAGTGTTCTATGGTCCCCAAAAATCAACAAAAGTAAAATGAATATATATTGATATCACATGCGAGCTGGCTCCACAATCTCGGAGGTACATCCTTGCCCTTTCCCTTGCTCGTCGAAAGATCTGCACTCAGTCACCCAAAATATACAGTGATGAGTCCAGTGATTAAAATCCCAAGAGAAGTCCACATAATATTCATGAAATAAAAGTGATAAACTATGAGATAAGCGAATATGACACCTGGCAACGGTACATCATATTCCCAAGAATGTAAGCAGCATACAACAAGCAAAAGTAGTAGTGTGAAATAAATAAACAACATATATCAATTAAACTAGTTCCGAAATAAAGCATTAATCGGTAAACATCTGTATAATCACAAAACAACTCTGACTTACACCAGCCAGGAATCGATAAATCGAATAGGAACCACTTCTATACTTACGGGCTTACAATGACTAAACCTCAACTTCAACAAACGGCATGGTCATTTCCCGATGTCGTTACACATCAAGACACCCTAATCCTCCCGACGGTCATAGATATATTCTACTACCACCGACACGATGTTATCACAAGTAATCCGTGCTAGCGATATAGCCACAACTAACATATACGCAAACCCTTGTGTGCCTACCAGCAGTCACACATGTAATTCGATACCAATAAAACAAGCCCGTGAGTTCTATAAGGCATTCCAATGGGTTTACTCATCTTAATATGCACTCCAACTTCCAAGACTCCCGTATTCGACCTTAATAGCTCCCCGATACCCGAGCTACGGTCCTCTAGGTCTCTGAAGTCTAATTTTACATGTTTAGTATGTTTATAGGTGTTTAGGATATGTATTAAGTTAAGAATCCTGAATCAACCTTTAAATTCAAATTTTTGTTTGTTATTAGCATGCTATGGTCTTGGTGTAGTGCGTTATGTAGTGGTAGTGCGCTAGGTAATTGATGTAGCGCGCTACTATTTTCAAGATGAAGAATAGTTGGAAACCCATAACGATTAGCGCTCTAACTGTTCCAGGTAGCGCGCTACCTAGCCTTTGGGACAAAATTCTCAAGTTGAGAATTATGTTTTCCGCTCAAATTTAACTACCTAAACCCATCTAACACATTTGCTACATCAAATTAACTCCAAAACAACATCTAACATAACCTCAGAACCTCATTTTTCATCAAAATTCATCAAAAATGAGTTCATTAGATAGATAAGATGATGAAGATGATGATTACATTAGTTTAATCCTTTGATTTGTCCTCTAAAGCCTTGAATTTTAGCTCTCTAGCAACCTCTTCTTCTCCTAGCAAATTTAGATGATTTGGTTTTATTTTCATTTACATGGTTAATGTTATATATATTAACGTGAGCTTGATTCTTAGCCATTGATCTTCATATTTTTACGTATCTCAAGGTTCATCTAGGTATTCATCTCTTGCCATGTATCTCACTAATCCCACTAACTCAAACTCAAATGACACCATTTTGTTACTCACATGGCGCTTAGATATGCTAATGTGTATCTTAAGGTAAATCATATGATTTTCAATTGTTAACCCAAACTATAGGTCTTTATTTATTTTAATTTGATAACATTGACTTAGGCCCAATTTACTACATATGGTTAGAGTTTTATTTATCAAGATTAACCAAGTTTTGGTCCCACTAACCCTCGCCTACCCGGTACCCGGTGCCTCGCGTCTCGACTTGCATTTCGAGGCATGTCATAGCATATTGTTTTAATTTGAATTTACTTGGCCTATAGTCACATTACCCATTTTAATTGATTAATTAGTCATCTTGACATGGATAAGTTGAGTTTCCTATCATATACATAGTTCGCCTATTCGACACCCGCGTTGACACATCTTTCAAGGAAAACACCCATCACACAAACTCGCTTGATAGCAACGTACACACATGCAGTGCAATATAATAATAATAATAATTTTTAAATACCACATATACACAACCACCATCCATAAATAACATATTTCCTTGGTTCTCATGTCCAAGCCAACCGAGTTGTCCATGTAATGCCTGAATTACGCAATTAATCTCTGAGATTAACGCTAAGCCTAGTTTAATTAATTTGGGTCGTTACACTCATACTGAGAATAAACAATGCAAACATATAATTAAAAGACATAATTAAATACCTTTTAAATAAATCAAAGCTCCAATGTAGCTCCACATATAGACTCAATAAAACTAAATTTATAAAGGCAAAAAGTTTAAAAGAAGAGTAGTCCAAATAGTAACTTTGAAACCTGAAGATCCTATTTATAATTTTCCTAAGTATAAATATCATAGATAAACTCAATTTCTTTGTTCTTATCTAAGAAATTTTTCACCAACCTCAATGATTTGTCAACGATTCCTAAATTGTACACAAATCGTCGAGTCAATCACGAGATTTGGTTCTCTGCGCTCCATTAATTCGGTTAGCGATTTTCAATGTATTTCTCAATTCGTTATGGATTCGGTGGCATTTCTCTTCTACCAATTTATGTGGCGATTTTTAGTATTAATTCAAATAACTGGCTAATCACTAGACTTCTTCTCCAATTGACTATTTTGCCCTTCTTTATCTTTTTCTTCCATTTCTTCATTTTCCTATTTAAATCCCAAAAGCACAAAATAAGAGAATATCTAGTGTAATATCATATTTTATATCTAAAATCAACCTAAATTACATTATAAAACATGCCTAATTATTGACTTGTCACATCACACTCTTACGATCGAAGCAGGGGCAACTCTATTCGATGTCATATATGTATGACCAAGAATAACATGAAATGCAATGCAGACTAAACACAAATGCAGGTACAAAGATAAATTCCATAAATAGTAAATACCACTGTATGGTTTACTTATAACTAACCAACTTTGAGTAAAAATTTTAGGTTTCCAAGCATCAGATCACCTTAAAAATGGCTCTAATAGCTTCCCTGTATACCCAATATATTATGGATCAAACTTCAAGAAAAAATCAAATCACGAAACTCAATGAAAATTGCGGCCAAAGTATGCTTGAGGATAGTTTCCAAAAATATTTAATTTATATAATTGTTTCAATTGGCTTTCAACTAGCCAATTTATGGTAACTTTTTATCCTTGAAAACATCATTATTTGCCATGATCACCTAAAAGGAACTTGTAGTACTCATGTCCTACATTTTATACACTCCAAGAACACTCAAATCGGATCATCGATGGAGAATTTATGAATTTTTTAATACGACCTATTAACTAGGCAAACTTTATTTATTTTGAACTGAAAAACTTCTCCAAGTCAATATTTTTGCAATAAATCATCGAAACTCAACAATAAACACTACAAAACCACTCGATACTAGCATTAAAATATTTTCACAGCCCGTGGAGTCAAATTAGAATAAAACCAATAAGCGATTCATCTAGAAACCCATTGTAAATCAATATGGGTTATAAAAACATCTACAAAATAATTATCAATTGAATCACATTAGTTCAATTCATCAAAATCTCAACCCATGCCAATGGGATTTATTCCAAATTGGCACGAATCAACCCAATATACCAATTCACAACAATCCCTAACAAATTTTATTAAAACCTCGTAAAAGAAATTGAGAAATCGATAGAATTCAAATAAATTATGAAAAATGCCCCGAATTTAGAATTTACCAAATTTCGATCCGAATACCTCATTTCCATCATAGAGACTTAGCTTGAACTGAACGCTTCACGATACTCTATAGTTTTACAAAGAGAAACCAAGCAAAAATCAAATGTCAAAAGATCACAAAGTAAAAGACTGAATTGATAGGGTTAGGTATCAAAGGAATTAAATGTTTTAATGAACATTTCTAATGAAATTGATTTCGTTTGACTTTCTTTTTATATATTTATATATAACCCCTCTACTGCTTGTCAGGAGCTTAATTTCTTTTATTTATTAATTCTAAAATCTCCATTTTGACGCGTTTTGGCTTTTGATGCTCGTTTTCAATCCAGTTTTTCACCAAATTGAACCAAACTTTCGACGAAACAGTCTATCTTCATAAAATGTCCTTAACACTAACCCCAAAAATCTTAGCTTTGTCGAGGACATACCAAATTCTACCAAGCCAATTTTGTTGTCATATTTACCCAAACTTAACCAATTTGGACTCAATCTAACCCTCGACCACCACCAACTGGTATGGAACTCGAAGCACAGTCTTCCATCAACTTCATTCTCATTTTACATTGCCACTGATCCTGACTTGCACTTAAATCGAGGTAAAATCTTCACATGAGGACTAACATTTACTTAATTATTTTCGAGCAACTAATAATTTATTCTCACTCATGCACTTTAGACACGTACTTATAACATAATTATGAGAAATGAGGATACACCTTAACATACCCCTACTTCATGACAAAATATTATATAATACACACACTAAGCCTTCATCATCAAAAAAAATAATATTTTATCTTATTATCTTGACCATTAATGTGTGGGCCTTGTATATCTAAACTCTAAGTAAAATTCAAAAATACATAATTAGTCGTCTAATCAAGTTTATGAAATTCTCGAATTTCATATGAGGAGATAACAAGAAACACAGCAAACGTTACTAATTTTTTCACAATACTATCAAGCCCTACTACGCATGACAGTAAGCAATCCCTTATTACTATTAACGTTAAGTTTGAACAAGTTACAGTTCCTGAGTCAGTTAATGCTCATGATGAAGTTACTGCTATTGAGCTAAATATAGTTAATAAAGATGATGGCCTTAAGGATTTTCAAACGTGTTTATTATAATGCACTTTATAATGAATGAAAAGAACTCTACAAGTCCAATATAGTTTTAAAGACAGAACTTGATGTTGTCAAGATTGAGTACCATAATAGTGCATTTGAAGTTGAAAAGATGAAGTCTATATTGTTAGTAAGAGACACTGAATTAGCAATGACGAAGCAAAAGTTGCAAGAAATATAACATTCCATTAAGAAGCTGAGTTTTGGTAAAGGCAAACTCGATAAGACTTTGAGTATTGATCAAAGTCTTCTTGATCATGTGGAACTTGGTTACAAAGGTGGAAATTCTGGTACATCTATATCTACTACTTTCGAGAAGGCTTCTTCATTAACTAATCATAGTAAGAACAATGTGAAGATTGGTGGTTCAATTGTAAAGTTGAAAACTAACAGTGTCAGATCCCACCTAATTAGGGCATCTGGATCTAACCGACCTAGATTATTTTAATCCCTTAATAATCTAGTAGTTTTCACCTCACCATCAATAAACAATTAAGATTAAGATCTTGTAATCATCAAATATAAAACGATATCAACCATAAAGGATTCGAAAGTGAATCTTAAATCTCAAAATTCCGTAAAAACCAATTTTATAATTCTCAAAGTTCATTTAGATTGATTACATTATCCTCAATGTTTTCGTAAAAATCTTTCGAAATCACCTCCTTTGTTTTGTAAAGCTACACTAAAAATTTCAGCCTTCAAAAGTCTTCAACAAAACATGCTCAGCTTTGGTGAAAATGTCGAATGACTCATAATCCACTCATAACAATATATATTGCATTAACAAAAATTATTTATTCATTCTAACCTAAACTGAAGTATTAAAAATATTAAACTAATATTACCTTAATTCAAAAATTATCTCAATTCGTCCCAAAACCATTCCAACCATTCCAAAGGAGATCCTAATCACGCTCAAACAAAAAAACTCATTTATACAATATGATATATTCAAAAATAATACATACATAGAGAAAAGAACTACGCAAGTCACAAACATTTGGAAAGCCTTCCTTTTCCCTTGTCACTGCTAGAATCTATCATTATCCAATTATAAAAATTCGATAATGTTTGATAACTAAATCCTACACTATCTAGTACACATGTAATAGTCAAATACATAATAATCCAAGAGATTAAACGAAGAATATAATCCAAGGAATTTAAATACAATTGTGAATCTATCCCATTTTTTTAACCACAATCAGATAATGTTCTTCGAAAGTGGTAAATAAACAATAATAAGGACTCATAGTCGAAGAAGATAACCAAACGATTCTCGATCCTCTAGACTTTGAAATATGACCTAGTTCAACGTGATCACATGATAACATCATGATACAAAGTATCAGTGACTGTAGCCCCTCAAGCATAATAGTGTTCTATAACCATTGTATAGTATACACTATAAGTTGACTCGAATCGCCTTATCTTCCCTACCCATGTATGAATGTACAACAAAAATGCAATATCAAATATCAATGTAATATATACGAAATTATAATCATACAATGTAAAGGTTACTTTAAGATTTACTTAACCTTACAAACGTGATATCGAAGTTCCCTTGCACTCTGAGTCGGTAAGCTAGTTCACAAATGTTGAGGCATGTGCCCTAAGTCAGTCTACAAATATTGCTTATCTTATAATTATAGTTAATAAATTGAGATTTTCATTTATTATTTTATTATAAGTGATTGCATGTTTACCTTCCATGGGTATTTCTTTAAATATCCTAAATGCCCTTAGTTGATCATTATATTGGGAACTATAATGAATTAAGAATAGTGTGAACCTTGATTGATGGTCATGTGATGATCATGCATATAGGGATACGAATCGAGATCATGAGTACTTATTAGGGAAAAATGTATTGGACCGACCTACTATGAGAACACCACATGGATTAAGTCATAGGTATTACTCATGATAGATTACCATAGACTTCAATAGTATGAGCATGATAGTTTCACACAATCAAACGATATTTAACTGAAAGATTATAAACATTGTGATTGGTTACCATGTGAATAATATGTGAAGGTGTATAATTAAGATAGAATTTGTCACTCTCGTATAAATAGAGATATCAGTGGATCCTTCGATATGATAGACTGATAATGGTTAAGTCCATATGAATTGATATGATCAATGTCACTTAGACATTTTCAATTTACCTAAAGATCGAGACTAGAACGATTGAACATTAAGAGTGACTTTTCATGCCTTATGTTTAGTTAAAGGATATCGCACGACAAAAGATATGATTATGTTATTCATTAGGTTGTATTGATTTTGATATTCATGTTACTTGGGTAGTCATAATGCCTTGCTAGAGACTGCTTATGAATTGTGTACTAAAATGGTTTTGGTTCATCGTCAACGTCGCATGAACCTATTGGGTAGCACATAAAGAATGGCTTTTTGCAATTTCAATTAGTATAGAGTAATGAATTTATATGATAAAATTCATGACATAAAAGCCCTTGTTATTTGTTATATGATAACTTATTAATAGGTAGGTATGTGTAATTTGCTTAAACTACCTAAGTACAATAGTTATATTAGGAATAAAATTTTAAGTGATGGCTTATCTACACGTATAAATAAAGGATGAAACCCTGAAATCAAATAAGATTTTTGTTTTTGCAAATTTCGAGTTCTCTGGATTTTAAGAGATAATGAAAAACGTTTTCAATCTTTCTTGGGGCAGCACTTCAAATTGTGGTCACCATTCGTGTGTGACTTTTCGATAGAGGACGCGAGATTCAATGTCTTTCAAATCGAACAATCACAGAAGAAAATCACGATTTAGATATGGTTTACTTTTTAGATCTAGTTTAATGGAACCTATTTTCGATCTTGTAAGGGTTTTTCAAAAATTATTTTGAAATTTTCGCTGCGTGAACCCTAAAAACTTAAAAATAAAGCGTTCCAATCGCGGTCCTACATTTCATTTATACGTCTTGTCAGCTTCCATAACAATTATATAATTGTTCAATTAGTTGTAGTTTAATTGACTCAATGCAACTCGAAACCCTTAAAATACTTTCAAAATAAATTCTTCGATGCCCAAATTTCATTTTTTCTTAAAATTATTGTTTGACATCGAAAAATATATTATCTAGGCCTAAATATAATTTTTTCCAATTTATTATATTTTACTTGGTCCTCCTCGACCTAAAACCCCGGAATCCTCCAAAATTAACTCCTCGAATGCCTAAATCCCAATTTTGGCTCCAAATTTTGATTCGAAATTAAAAATTAACCTTGATTAGGCTTTTAAATAATTTTTCAAATTTCAAACATTTTCGAGTATCGTAGCACGCATTACGAGGAAAAACCTAGTATAAATCCTCGAGAAATTTCTAAATTCCTTATTTTTCATAAAAATCCACAATTTCAATTTATTTGGCTCAAATATTTTTTCTGAATCTTTCTCATTTTTCTGGATTTTTTTCCCAAATTTCCTAGCATTTTCTTTTATTTTCTTTTTTTTTCTTAATTGGGTGGTTTGACCTCTGAACCAAACCGGTCTAGTTCAGTTGAACCGAACGCGGTTCAGATCGGTTCAAGGTCAAACCCCCCTTATTTTTCCCAAGCAGCCTTTGTTTCAAATGCAAATCAAAAATAAATTTATTTAACATCAATAGCAATAGCAATAACATAACCTAACAACAACCTCAACAACACCATTAACATCCTTAATGTAGCTAACGACAACCCAATAACAATGAATACACAACTCACCTCGGGACTCAGTTTCTCTCCTTCCACGGACCCAACCTCGGTCTCACACAATCTTAAAACCTCTCTGCCTTTCCATCCCTTTGTGTGAAAATGGCGAGTAGGTTATGTTTAGTTAGGAAATATATATTAGATTCCCCAAAGATTCGCATCACACGAATCTCGAGATAAATCAAATGGTTTCATTTTCGTAATATAATTTTGATCTTTCTCGTGATACATACTACATATCTCAAGGTCAATATTTATCTCAAAACAAAATTGAATGAGTCGGAATTACTTTAAAGATATATATTAAGATTTTCTCGAGATTTTAATCTCACAAGTCTCGACCCAAATATAATGATTCATTTATCTTATATATTTTGATCTTCCTCGACATACATATTACGTATCTCGAGGTCGATCTAGTTGTTGGGTTTTGGGGTTCATACGCAGCGGAGATTACAAAACAAATTTGACAAAACCCCAACAGGATCCGAATCTAATTCCATTAAAACGTGTAAACCACGAAAACTTAATCATACCTCAGTCGCAATGTACATTTCTGAAGGTTAATCGATCTCTAAGGCGCTGCCAACGACGAACGCCCTCTACCAGTAGTCCACAAACGATCGACGGCCGAGATTCAAAGTGTTAGCTTTGAGAGAATATCAAACCTTTTGTTTTTCTCTCCAAAATGATCCAAAGCATACCAAAAACCCTAAGTAGTTTCTGAAACGAAAATAGAGTTTCGGCCTTTTGATCTTTTTTTTTGTGTGTTCTAACTTAAAGTGTCTATTTATACAACTCTTATATATAGACGGTTAAGTAAATTACACATATACCCCTACTTAAAGAAGTATAAGTGTAATACACCATAAAGACATTTCTATCATCAATTTTATCATATAAAATTCAATTTTCTAAACCATCTTAAAATCTCGCAAAACCATTCTTAGTGTGTGACACAATAGGCTCATACAACGTTGGCAATGTACCAAAACACATTTTGGTATACAAGTCATAAGCGGCCTATAGCAAGACATTATGACTACCCAAGTTGTACGAATATCAAATCGATACAATCTAATAAATAGTGTATACAACATCCTTTTGTCACACGATATCCTTTTGATCAAACATAAGACATGGAATTGTCATCTAACATGTTCAATCGTACTAGTCTCGATCTCTAGGTAGACTGAAAACATCCAAGTGACATTGATCAATATCAATTCACTTAGACTAGGCCTTTAACGAGCCTAACACATCGAGGGATCTACTAGATATCTCTCTTCATATGAGAGGGACAAATTCTATCTCGATTACACAACTTCGTCACATTGCTCACACAGTAACCAATCAAAACCTTTATAATCGTCCGATTAAAGACAACGTTTGATAGTCTCAAATCACTATGTTCCTAATGTTGAAGTCTCTGATAATCTCAAGTCAGAGGACTGAAAAATATACCTATCATGAAAAACAACTATGACTCAATCCATGTGATGTTCTCATAGCGGGTCAGTCTAGTACTTCGTTCCCTAACAAGTACTCGTGATCTTGATTCGTATCCCTATACGTATAATCATCATATGATCATCAATCAAGACTCACACTAGTCTTAATTCATTATAGTTCCCAGTATAATGATCGACTAGGGACATTTAGGATATTTCTGTAAATACCCATGGATCTCATTATAATGTAAACATGCAATTTGATTATAATAAACAGCAAATGAAATCATCTATTTTATTAACTAAAAGTATTCATAAAGACAGTTAACGGATTGACCTAATGCACATGCCCCAACATCTCCCACTTGCACTAGGGCCAATCATATATGCATCTAATGCCTAATGATCTAACATGACCATCATGTTTTGCTTGTGGAAGAGCTTTTGTCAATGGATCCACAACGTTGTATTCGGTAGGTACTCTCAATTATTTCTCTGATGAGATGAAAATCCCTGAGTATATGTTTGGATCTTTGGTGTGATCTAGGTTCCTTGGCCTATCCTATTGCCCCGTCATTGTCATAATACAAACAAACAGGGTTAGCAATACTTGGAACCACACCTAGTTCAGAAATGAACTTTTTGATCCAAACTACCTCCTTTGATGCATTGGACGCTGCAATATATTAACCTTCTGTTGTAGAATCTGCCACAGTCTCTTGCTTCGAACTTTTCCAGCTTACCGCACCCTCATTCAAAATAAACACATATCCAGATTGCTATCTAAAATCATCTATATTAGTTTGAAAACTTGCATCTGTGTAACCATTTACAACTAGATCATTTTCAAAACCTCCATAGACCAAGAACATATCATTAGTCCTTCATAAGTATTTAAGAATGTTCTTTACTGCTATCCAGTTACTCTCACCAGGATCTGACCGATATCTGCTTGTAATGCTTAAAGCATATAACACATCAGGTCGAGTGCATAGCATGGCATACATGATAGATCCAATGGTTGATGCATATGGAATCTTATTCATACGGTCTCGCTCATCATTTGTCTTAGGACATTGAGTCTTGCTGAGACTTATGCCATGAGACATTGGCAACAATCCCCTTTATGAGTCTTGCAAACTGAACCTATTCAGCACCTTGTCTATGTAAGCACTCTGACTTAGACAGATTATCCTCTTAGATCTATCCATATAGATCCTTATCCCTAGAATATAGGCCGCATCTCCTAAGTCTTTCATTGAGAAACACTTCCCTAACAAAGACTTGACACTCTGCAATGTTGGGATGTCATTTCCAATGAGTAATATATCATCAACATACAATACAACAAAAACTACACTCCCACTGACCTGCTTGTATACACAAGGCTCATTTTCGTTCTTAATAAAACCAAAATCCTTGATTGCTTCATCAAAACGAAGATTCCAACTCCGAGAAGTTTGCTTTAATCCATAAATGGATCTTTGAAGCTTGCATACCTTCCTAGAATTCTCAGGACGTACAAAACCTTCAGGTTGTGTCATATACACTTCCTCAAGCAGCTTTCCATTAAGAAATGTCGTTTTTACATCCATTTGTCATATCTCATAGTCATAATATGCAGCAATGGCAATTAAAATTCTTATGGATTTAAGCATGGCTATCGGCGAAAAAGTTTCATCTTAATCAACACCTTGAGTCTGCTGAAACCTTTTGCTACAAGTCTTGCTTTAAAAGTATGCACATTGCCGTCCATGTCAGTTTTCTTCTTGAAAACCCATTTACATCCAATGGTCTTACCACCTTTAGGTAAATCAACCAAGTTCAAACTTGGTTATCATACATGGATTGCATCTCAGAGTTCATGGCACTTAGCCATTTATCTGAGTCTGGTCCAGACATAGCCTCCTGATAAGTGGCGGGCTCATTTTGATCCATAAGCAACACATCATGACTATCAGTAATGAGAAATCTGAATCCTTCTGGCTCATGTATTACCCTACCAGATTTACGTGGGCCTTGTGTCACTTGCGGAGGTTCAACTGATTCAGAACGTTGTTGAACTTCCAGTAGCGGTTCAGTGTTTATCTGTGATTCTTGAACTTCTTCAAGATTTATTTCTCTCCCACTAGTGTCTTTTGAAATAAACTATTTTTCCATGAAGGCGCCATACCGAGCAACAAACACTTTATTCTCAGCGAGATTATAAAAGTAATATCCTTTTGTTTCCTTTGGATACCCCACAAATAAACACTTATCAGATTTAGGTGCTAGTTTTTCTGAGACTTGTCGCTTTACGTAAGCCTCACAACCCCAAATCTTAAGAAAAGACAAACTAGGTCACTTCCCGAACCATATCTCATATGGTGTTTTATCAACCGCTTTATAATGAACATGATTTAGAGTGAAAGCTGCAGTATTTAAAGCATAACCCCAAAAGGATAATGGAAGATCTGCATGACTCATCAAAGATCGAACCATATCTAATAAGGTTCGATTTCTCCTTTTAGAAACTTCATTCCATTGTGGAGTTGTTGGGGGAGTCAATTGGGAGATAATCCCACAATTTCTAAGATGATTATCAAATTTTTGGCTTAAATATTCACCACCTCGATCTGATCGAAGTGTTATGATAGTTTTACCAAGTTGATTCTGTACTTCATTTTGAAACGTTCGAAACATCTCAAATGATTCAGCTTTATGTTTCATTAAATATACATAACCATATTTGTTGAAATCATCACTAAATGTAATGAAGTACCGATAATCTTATCTAGCCATTGTGTTTATAGGACCGCATACATCAGTATGTATTAGACCCAATAAATCACTTGCCCTTTCACTATGTCCGGTAAAGGGACTTTTAGTCATCTTGCCTAGAAAACAAGATAAGCACGTTTCATATGTTTCAAAATCAAATGAATCTAGAAGCCCATCTTTATGGAGCTTCGTTATGCGTTTCTCGTTTATGTGTTCGAGACGACAATGCCTAAAGATAGGTTTGATTACAGAAATGACAATTTCTTCCTTTTCTTTTGGGTGTTTTGAAGCGAGAGCAGTAGGGTCTTGACTTGTTCCATAGGCTTTGCGATAGAAGCGAACAACACCTTGGCAACTCTAGCCTTGCATTTGCCTTTTTCTTCATTCCCTTTCCTTTTAGACCATCAACATATTACTAGAGGGTTTCTTGATATTTTGTTCAGAGTTTTGAGCATCAAATGCAACTCGAAATTGATTTCTCCATATTATTCATATTGTAGTTCATCACAAATTGTGAGTAACTTTCGGTAATGAATTCGGGATCAAATCCTTAGCCAACTCTTGGCTTATGGGAAATCCGAGTCTATCAGTGTCTGGTCTACATAGCCCTTCATCTTCAAAACATGAGGACTAAGCGACGCACCCTCGGTCATCTTGCAAGAATGTAGGTTTTAAACTGTCTCAAATCTTTCTTGCCTAGCTTGTTGTTGGAACATTTCCTTGAGCGTTATAGCCATGTCGTAGGCTTCCATTAGTTCCATGTCCTTCGAAGTTCGGGAACCATAGTTTTCAGCATAATACATGCAACATTAGTAGAATCGTTGACATGCTTATTATGCGCATCCTTCACAAACTTTCGTAGCATTGGGTGGTGGGTCCTCGGGATTGGTTCATCCAGGACATACAACTTGCGTTCATGCTTAAGAACAATTCTCAAGTTTTTGAACCAGTCAAGAAGGTTAGTCCCAAATAGCTTATCCTTCTCAAGGATGGATCGCAGTGACAGGGGATTATTGTTACTTGAAGAGGACATTAATCTACAATAAAGATTATGCAAAGTTTATTTTAATATAAAGGAATAGACTCCCACTAAATTAGCAACCCTCTTAAAACATACTGTTTATTTAGGGGACTAAAATCCATATTTCATCTAACTCTATGACAGCTATGGCATGAAACACATAACTAGATTATTTAGGTAGGTAACAGTTACCAATTACATCTTATGTAATTTTTAGATCCTTTTATGAGATACGGGACATCTTATGTCTTAGCATGTTTTTATCTCATCATTTGCCTAAAGCTCAAAACTATTTCGATGGCTTTATTAAGTCGGACCATTTTAAACATTAAGGTAACTCTTACATTTTAAACATTAAGGTAACTCTTACCCAACTTGTCTCACCAAGATAACACAATACACCCTACTATGGCTGAAACTATATTAGTGTGATCGAGGCCTTGACAAGTGTTTAAAATGGATGGCACGAGACTTAAAATTTAATAGAGGGATTTTTATTCAGTTTTAGTGATTTTATGTAAACAATGAAATATCATATATTTTTGTTAACTTGTTCAATCATTAAACAATTTGGAAAAAAAAAATTATACTTTTCACTAACAAAAGAATTTCCGTACGCTATGATTAGTTAGACGGCGGTCCCGCTGGCCGATTAGCGGGCCGGGGTACAGGGGGCAGCACCCCTTTTTTTTTTTTTTTTCTTAGAAGACGAATCTCAATTCCGAAAATTAAAATTCGTTATAGAAAATCATAATTTTCGCTGATTTTATTATCATAAATTAACCCCTTAATTTATCCAAAATAAGTCAATTAATACATTTTAATTAACCCGGTCCCACATCTAACTAATCATCTTATCCTAATCCAATTTGGATTTAAGATATTTGAATCCTAGTATATCACCAATAACAAGATTCTTGATATTTATCTCTTATTCTAATTCGTTATCTATCATTATCAAATAGAAACTTCATAACAAAATAGATATAACAAGATAAATAAATAATTTCAAAAATTAATTATTTATTTTGGATTTAAGATATTTGAATCCTAGTATATCACCACTAACAAGATTCTTGATATTTATCTCATATTCTAATTTGTTATCTATCTTTATCAAATAGAAACTTCATAACAAAATAGATATAACAAGATAAATAAATAATTTCGAAAATTAATTATTTATAAATAAATAATTTCGAAAATTAATTATTTATAAATAAATATTTTCGAAAATTAATTATTTGCAATTTCGGTCCTCATCCAAATAATCACAAACATGTAATTGAATCATGAACTACTATCTCAATCGAACCTAATGGTATCATGGATCACAGAACACGAAATTCAATTCATTAAGATTATTTGAATTAACCTAACATGGTTACTAGCATGTACGAAACTGATTTTAATTAAATCACGAATATGTGTATCATATACACAAAACATGATAATAAAATCTCACAGAAAACTTATGTATATCACATATACATCGACTATTAACATGTTTTCAATCATATATCATGTATATATCAGAAGAAAACATGCAATGAATTTAATGGAATCGAACTCGAAGGCTCTGATACCACTGTTGGGTTTTGGGGTTCATACGCAGTGGAGATTACCAAATAATTTTGACAAAAACCCTAACAGGATCCGAATCTAATTCCATTAAAAACATTTAAACCATGAAAACTTAATCATACCTCAGTTGCAATGTACATTTCTGAAGGTTGATCGATCTCTAAGGCGCTGCCAACGACGAATGCCCTCAACCAGTAGTCCACACACGAATGGCGGTCGAGATTCAAAATGCTAGCTTTGAGAGAATACCAAACCTTTTATTTTTCTCTCCAAAACGATCCAGAGCATACCAAAAACCCTAAGTCGTTTCTGAAACGAAAATAGAGTTTCGGCCTTTTGATCTTTTTTTGTGTGTTCTAACTTAACGTGTCTATTTATACAACCTTGTATATAGACGGTTAAGTAAATTACACATATACCCCTACTTAAAGAAGTATAAGTGTAATACACCTCAAGGACGTTTCGTCATGAATTTTATCATATAAAATTTATTTTTCTGAACCATCTTAAAATCTCGCAAAACCATTCTTAGTGTGCGACCTAATAAGCTCATACAACGTTGGCAGTGTACCAAAACACACTTTTGGTATACAAGTCATAAGCGGCCTCTAGCAATACATTATGACTACCCAAGTTGTACGAATATCAAATCGATACAACCTAATTAATAGGGTATATAACATCCTTTTGTCACACGATATCCTTTTGATCAAACATAAGGCATGGAATTGTCATCGAACATGTTCAATCATACTAGTCTCGATTTTTAGGTAGACTGAAAACATCCAAGCGACATTGATCAATATCAATTCACTTAGACTAGGCCATTTAACAGTCTAACACATCGAGGGATCAATTGCGTTAAAACAATCAGCGAGATTGTGGACGTCGAGAAAGGAATTGTGACGGCCCGTTATTCTAAAGCAAACCGGGCATCATCACGTTGTCAGACACGTCACCAAATCATGTCACGTTACTTGCACACATGTCCATGCCGGCACACGAACTAATCATCTTGTTATCCGACTTAGTCAATTTCGTTGTTTTAAAGATTATTTTGCCGAAATAAACTAAGTTAAGAAGTTTTACAATTAAATTTGTTTATTTTGATTTCTTTTAAAATAATATAAACGACTTTTGCATTAATTAACAACTTATGGGGTGGAAACCCGGTAAAAGGATACCATGTATATAAATAAATCCGACAAAAGGTATAATAAGTGTTAATATATATGTATCATGTAACAAGTCTCCTAAAATAATAATAAAAAGTATATAAATATATAGATACAAACACCTACGAGTGAAGTTAGTGGAGGTGTTGTAGATTAGAGGTAGTCATCAAGCACCGCATTCTCTCGGCTCGTCGCAGGATCTGCAACTTGCTACAAAAACAAGGACAAGTTCTCGTAAGTAAATCTAAAAAAAATTCAGTTAGTATTCACAAGAAATCCAAGAAAACAGCTACAATTCATGTATAAAAAGTAAATGAACGGGAATGTAAAACATAAATATAAGTCGTGAGATAATCAAGAATATGGAATGCATGTGTGGTGTATAGTTGTCGAGCCCTGTGACGCAAATACTAAATCGAGAAGGCCTATGAGGCAAGGTATGTTGGGTTTTGGTGTTTATACGCGGCGGAGATTACAAAACAATTTTGACAAAAATCCCAACAGGATCCGAATCTAATTCCATTAAAAACGTTTAAACCATGAAAACTTAATCATACCTCAGTCGCAATGTACCTTTCTGAAGGTTAATCGATCTCTAAGGCGCCGCCAACGACGAACGCCTCTACCGGTAGTCCACACACGAACGGCGGGTCGAGATTCGAAGTGCTAGCTTCGAGAGAATACCAAACCTTTTGTTTTTCTCTCCAAAACGATCCGAGCATACCAAAAACCCTAAGTCGTTTCGAAACGAAAATAGAGTTTCGGCCTTTTGATCTTTCGTTCGTGTATTGTAACTTAAAGCGTCTATTTATACAACCCTTGTATATAGACGGTTAAGTAAATTACACATATACCCCTACTTAAAGAAGTATAAGTGTAATACACCACAAGGACGTTTCCGTCATGAGTTTTATCATATAAAATTTATTTTTCCGAACCATCTTAAAATCTAGCAAAACCATTCTTAGTGTGCGACCCAATAAGCTCATACAACGTTGGCGGTGTACCAAAACACATTTTTGGTATACAAGTCATAAGCGGCCTCTAGCAATACATTATGACTACCCAACTTGTACGAATATCAAATCGATACAACCTAATCAATAGTGTATATAATATCCTTTTGTCACACGATATCATTTCGATCAAACATAAGACATGGTATTGTCATCCAACATGTTCAATCGTACTAGTCTCGATCTCTAGGTAGACTGAAAACATCCAAGTGACATTGATCAATATCAATTCACTTAGACTAGGCCATTTAACAGTCTAACACATCGAGGGATCCACTGGATATCTCTCTTTATATGAAAGGGACAAATTCTATCTTGATTATACAACTTCATCACATTGCTCACACAGTAACCAATCACAACTTTTATAATCGTCCGGTTAAATACAACGTTTGATTGTGTCAAATCACTGTATTCCTAATGTTGAAGTCTCTGGTAATCTCAAGTCGGAGGACTGAAAAATATACCTATCATGAGAAACAACTATGACTTAATCCATGTGATGTCCTCATAGCGGGTCGATCCAGTACTTTGTTCCCTAACAAGTACTCGTGATCTTGATTCGTATCCCTATACTTATAATCATCATATGATCATCAATCAAGACTCACACTAGTCTTAATTCATTATAGTTCCAAGTATAATGATCGACTAGGGACATTTAGGATATTTCTGTAAATACCCATGGATCTTATTATAATGTAAACATACAAATTAATTAAAATAAAGAGCAAATGAAATCCTCTATTTTATTAACTAAAAGTATTCATAAAGACAGTTAATAGATTGACATAGGGCACATGCCCCAACACTAGTGGCAATTGACAAGATAATCACCAACTCTAATCGACTTACATGAAATAAGTTATTTTGATCTCCTCGAGATACGTATAGCAAAACGCGACGTAGATAAAATGGTTTTGTAAAAAAATCATACACCTTTAATTTTCCTTGAGATGTGCTTGCATGCATCTCGAGGCATGGACACATTTTTTCAACAACACGTTCAACCATTTCACCTTCTCGATGATACGCTACGCGCATCTCGAGAAGCAAATTCAATGTATACTTTTATTTGATTCAAACTATAGTATTTGTTTGTATATATAAACTATATATAAATATATATATTCCAATATATTTTCGCGGCTATAAAGTCGTCATGCGCGCTAATAACCATCTTCAGGCATGCACACTGTTATACATCCTACGCGTGTCACCCTCGACCTCACTATCATTAGGCGCTAAGGGTGGGTAAACCACTATTTAGTGGTGGAAATCCTCAAACCGCCACCAAATCAGGGTTTACAGTTTAGCGATTTTGCAAACCATCACTAAACTGCAAAACTTTAAAAACGCGACCAAATCGACCACGGTTTACCCGATTTCATTAGTCTTGTTTTGCGGTCTTTCTTCAAAATATCACTATTATCCTTAACTAAAAAATAAAGAAATTAACTTGCAAGAACTACTTAAAGTTAGTTTTTGAATAGCAATTGAAGTGAAACTCCAAAATTTAACATTGTTGCTCAAAACCTTACATATATATATATATATATATATATTCAAAACTCCTACTAAATCAACAAAGCAATCAAACAAATTAACAAACCAAAAAGAGTAGGAGAAATTAAAGAGCCGAAGGGACTTGCATAGATTCGTCGAATAAAGGAAGATGCTAAAAGGATGTGAGGGCAGAGGCAACGAGGAGAGAAAAATGCGTGAGAGATAGGGAGCTGAGAGTGCAGGGAGAGAGGCGCAAGAGAGTATAGAGAGACTGGGGAGGCTAGAGAGCATAGAGAAACGAATAGGATAAGAGAACAGAGAGAGATGGGGAGGCGTAAAAGAGAAGAAATAGTGAGGAGGTTGGAGGGGGAGGGGGAGGGGGAGGTGTAGGTGTGAATGTGAACAATTATGAAGAATGAGCAAATGAGAAACGGTATAGACATGATAATAGGGCTAGGGTTTGGGGTAGAAAATAATTAAAAAACCTATAATACCTATGGTTTGGTGAACCGCAATTTTTGGAAAATGAAAAACAAAAACCGCAAATCAAACTGTAGGTTACAATTTTTAAATTTTGTAAACCACCCCCAGGACCGCGAGGCTTGAAAACCAAACTTGACTAAAGTGGTTTAGTCAATTTGAGCGATTTTGTGGAGACCACTGCCCACCCCTACTAGGCGCCCACCAATTTATTTATTAATTTATTTAATTTTATGATTATCTCTAAAGTTTATATCCAAATTAAATTCTAAAAAATACTCAAATTTTCCCAAAAATTGAGAAATATTTCCAACGCGCTCCGAAACTCACGGACACCGTATATACATTTCAACTTGACCTTATTTCACATTGAAATAGTGTATAATACATTAAATAAGCATATGACACATAAAAATAATATTAAATTCATGATCTCCGATTTGTAACAAGTGGGTCCCACCTCAGATACCTATATCCCAAATTAAATCCAAAAATACTTAATTAGCCGCCTAATCAAGTTTATAAAATTCTCAAATGTCATAAACAATGGTTCTACTGTCAAGTTTGTTGCTACTATTGCTAAGTCGGATCCTTTCATAGCTAAGGCAATTCCAGTTACTGTTAAATCTAATTTTGTTATAGTTGAGTCAGATGTTGCTAGTGCCAAGTTTGTTCCAACTTGTCATTATTTTGATAAGAAAGGACATATTCAACAAGGTGTTTTAAGATATTTCGAGGTCTTAAGAACTCAAAGCTTGAAAATAAGAAATAAGGTGTCAATCGCAATGGTTGTTCGAAACTAAAGTCAAAGATAAAATCTATGACAAATCATCTAATGCAATCTGCAACAAAACAAGACTCTTGGTATCTTGATAGTGGTTGTTCCAATCACATGACATGAAACAAATTACATCTTTTGACTATAAACCTCTTAATGATGTTTATGTTATCTTTGGTGATGGTAAAGCAAAAGGTGATTAGTCGAGGTAATTTGAATGTTGTTAGATTACCTATTTTACGTAGTGTTATGCATGTTGATGGATTGAATGTCAATCTCATAGCATAAGTCAATTATGTGATCATGATTTGTTTGTGAAATTCTCACGAGATCGGTGTGAAGTTCTTCATTATGGAAGATATTATGTTATGTGGGGTATTCAAACTTCAAATAACACTTAAATGGTTATTCCCTCTACGCCATGATGTCGGCCTATATATGTCCATACTCTTTATTCATGCACTTGATTGAAGAATAGATCAAAGGGGAGTATTGTTACAATTGTTTTGATTTACTGTTACCTACAACTTGTTCTTTAGGATTTCACATAATGATCGTGGTTTGTTGTTTTTGATAAGTTATGGCTAGCTTGTTATACCTTGAGTGAGAATTTTGATGCTGGTATGTTCTCATATAAAGAGGTGTTCTTGATGATTTTATGATTACTTTATCAATTTGCATGGTTAGTTACAGTGACAACATATTTAGAAGTGAAAGCAATGCTTAACTTAAGGGGGAGCTTCTTATTATTGCTATTACTTCATGATTATTTGCTTATATGTTTCGTTCAGTTCTATTGGTCGGATTCTACAATACAGTTAGTGATCACTATACTATTCTTGTTGCTAGATTTCTTGAAAACTGTTGGTGCAGATTATTATTCTTTCTATTTTGGCAGTAGTTTAGTCAAAAGGGGGGAGTGATATATTTTGGTGTGAAATGATGGTGTGTTTCTTTGTTAGTTACTTATTACTACTTGGTGGTTACTGTTAGGTTTTGGGGTTCATATGCAGCGGAGATTACAAAACAATTTTGACAAAAACCCCAACAAGATCCGAATCTAATTCCATAAAAAAGGTTTAAACCATGAAAACTTAATCATACCTCAGTCGAAATGTACATTTCTGAAGGTTAATCGATCACTAAGGAGCTACCAACGACGAACGCCCTCTATCAGCAGTCCACACGTGAATGGCGGCCGAGATTTGAAGTGCTAGCTTTAAGAGAATACCAAACCTTTTGTCTCTCCAAAACGATCCAGATTGTACCAGAAAACCCTAGTTTGTTTTAAAATGAAAAATAGAGTTTCGACCCTTAATCTTTCATACGTGTATTGTAACTTAAAGCGTCTATTTATACACCCTTGTATATAAACGGTTAAATAAATTACACATATACACCTACTTAAAGAAGTATAAGTGTAATACACCACAAGGACGTTTCCATCAAGAATTTTATCATATAAAATTCATTTTTCTGAACCATCTTAAAATCTAGCAAAACCATTCTTAATGTGCGACCCAATAGGGTCATACAACGTTGGTAGTGTAACAAAACACATTTTGGTATACAAGTCATAAAGCGGCCTCTAGCAAGACATTATGACTACCCAAGTTGTACGAATATCAAATCGATACAACCTAATCAATAGGTATATAACATCCTTTTGTCACACGATATCCTTTTGATCAAACATAAGGATGGAATTGTCATCGAACATGTTCAATCATACTAGTCTCGATTTTTAGGTAGACTGAAAACATCCAAGTGACATTGATCAATATCAATTCACTTAGACTAGGCCTTTTAACAGTCTAACACATCGAGGGATCCACTGGATATCTCTCTTTATATGAGAGAGACAAATTCTATCTGGATTACACAACTTCATCACATTGCTCACACAATAACCAATCACAACCCTTATAATTGTCCGATTAAAGACGATGTTTGATTGTGTCAAATCACTGTGTTCCTAATGTTGAAGTCTCTGGTAATCTCAAGTCAGAGGATTAGAAAATATACCTATCATGAGAAACAACTATGACTTAATCCATGTGATGTCCTCATAGCGGGTCGATCCAGTACTTTGTTCCCTAACAAGTACTCGTGATCTTGATTCGTATCCCTATACTTATAATCATCATATGATCATCAATCAAGACTCACACTAGTCTTAATTCATTATAGTTCCCAGTATAATGATCGACTAGGGACATTTAGGATATTTCTTTAAATACCCTTAGATCTTATTATAATGTAAACATGCAAATTAATTATAATAAACAGCAAATGAAATCCTCTATTTTATTAACTAAAAGTATTCATAAAGACAGTTAATGGATTGACCTAGGGCACATGCCCGACATCTCCCACTTGCACTAGGGCCAATCATACATGCATCTAATGCCTAATGATCTAACATGACCATCATGTTTTACTTGTGGAAGAGCTTTTGTCAATGGATCCACAACGTTGTCTTCGGTAGGTACTCTGCAAATCTTTATGTCTCCTCTCTCAATAATTTCTCTGATGAGATGAAAATGCCTGAGTATATGTTTGGATCTGTGGTGTTATATAGGTTCCTTGGCCTGCGTTATTGCCCCGTTATAGTCACAATACAAACAAATAGGGTTAGCAATACTTGGAACCATACCTAGTTCGAAATGAACTTTTTGATCCAAAGCGCCTCATTCTTTGCATCGGACCATTTGCAATATACTCGCTTCTATTGTAGAATCGCCACGAGTCTCTTGCTTCGAACTTTTCCAACTTCTTTGCACCCCCATTCAAAATAAACACATATCCAGATCGCGATCTAAAATCATTATATAAGTTTGAAAACTTGCATCACGTGTAACCATTTACAACTAGATCATTTTCAAAACCTCCATAGACCAAGAACATTTCCTTAGTCCTTCTTAAGTATTTAAGAATGTTCTTTACTACTATCTAGTGACTCTCACCGCGAGGATCGGCGATATCTCGCTTGTAGTGCTCAAAGCATATGATACATCGGAGTCGAGTGCATAACATGGAATACATGATAGATCCAATAGGCGATGCATATGGAATCTTATTCATACGCTCTCGCTCATCATTTGTCTTAGGACATTGAGTCATGCTGAGACTTATGCCATGAGACATTAGCAACAATCCTCTTTTAGAGTCTTGCAAACCGAACCCATTCAGCACCTTGTCTATGTAAGCACTCTTACTTAGACTGATTAGCCTCCTAGATTTATCCCTATAGATCCTTATCCCTAGGATAAAGGCTGCATCTCCTAAGTCTTTCATTGAGAAACACTTCCCTAACCAAGACTTGACATTTTGCAATGTTGGGATGTCATTTCCAATAAGTAATATATCATCAACATACAGTACCAGAAAAATAACTACACTCCCACTTACCTTCTTGTATACACAAGGCTCATCTTTGTTCTTAATAAAACCAAAATCCTTGATTGCTTCATCAAAACGAAGATTCCAACTCCGAGAAACTTGCTTTAATCCATAAATGGATCGTTGAAGCTTGCATACCTTCCTAGAATTTTCAAGATGTACAAAACCTTCAGGTTGTGTCATATACACGTCCTCAAGCAGCTTTCCATTAAGAAATGTTGTTTTTACATCCATTTGCCATATCTCGTACTCATAATATGGAGCTATGACAATTAAAATTCTTATGGATTTAAGCATAGCTACTGGCGAAAAAGTTTCATCATAATCAACACCTTGAGTCTGCCTGAAACCTTTTGCTACAAGTCTTGCTTTAAAAGTATGCACATTTCCATCCATGTGAGTTTTCTTCTTGAAAACCCATTTACATCCAATGGTCTTACCACCTTCAAGTAAATCAACCAAGTACCAAACTTGGTTATCATACATGGATTGCATCTCAGAATTCATGACACTTAGCCATTTATCTAAGTCTGGTCCAAACATAGCCTCCTGATAAGTGGTGGGCTCATTTTGATCCATAAGCAACACATCACGACTATCATTAATGAGAAATCCAAATCTCTTTGGCTCATGTCTTACCCTACCAGATTTACGTGGGCCTTGTGTCACTTGCGGAGGTTCAACTGATTCAGACGTTGTTGAACTTCCAATAGCGGTTCGGTGTTTATCTGTGATTCTTGAACTTCTTCAAGATTTATTTCTCTCCCACTAGTGTCTTTTGAAATAAACTATTTTTCCATGAAGGCGCCATACCGAGCAACAAACACTTTATTCTCAGCGAGATTATAAAAGTAATATCCTTTTGTTTCCTTTGGATACCCCACAAATAAACACTTATCGGATTTAGGTGCTAGTTTTTACGAGACTTGTCGTTTTACGTAAGCCTTATAACCCCAAATCTTAAGGAAAGACAAACTAGGTCTCTTCCGTACCATATCTCATATGGTGTTTTATCAACCGCTTTATAATGAACATGATTTAGAGTGAAAAGCTGCAGTGATTTGTAATGCATAACCCCAAAAGGATAATGGAAGATCTGCATGACTCATCAAAGATCGAACCATATCTAATAAGGTTCGATTTCTCCTTTTAGAAACTTCATTCCATTGTGGAGTTGTTGGGGAGTCAATTGGGAGACAATCCCATAATTTCTAAGATGATCATCAAATTTTTGGCTTAAATATTCACCACCTCGATCGATCGAAGTGTTTTGATAGTTTTACCAAGTTGATTAAAGCACTTCATTTTGAAACGTTCGAAACATCTCAAATGATTCACTTTATGTTTCATTAAATATACATAACCATATTTCTTGAAATCATCGTAAATGTAATGAAACCGATAATCCTTATCTAGTCATTGTGTTTATAGGACCGCATACATCGGTATGTATTAGACCCAATAAATCACTTGCCCTTTCACTATGTCGAGTAAAGGGACTTTTAGTCATCTTGCCTAGAAAACAAGATAAGCACGTTTCATATGTTTCAAAATCAAATGAATCTAGAAGCCCATCTTTATGGAGCTTCGTTATGCGTTTCTCGTTTATGTGTTCGAGACGACAATGCCTAAAGATAGGTTTGATTACAGAAATGACAGTTTTCTTCCTTTTCTTTTGGGTGTTTTGAAGCAGGAACAGGCCGGGTCTTGACTTGTTCCATAGGCTTTGCGATATGTGCAGCAACAGCCTTGGCAACTCTAGCCTTGCATTTGCCTTTCTTCTTCATTCCCTTTCCCTTTTAGACCATCAACATATTACTAGAGGGTTTCTTGATATTTTGTTCAGCAGTTTTGAGCATCAAATGCAATTCTGAAATTGGTTTCTCCATATTATTCATATTGTAGTTCATCACAAATTGTGAGTAACTTTCTAGTAATGAATTCAGGATCAAGTCCATAGCCAACTCTTGGTTATGGGAAATCCGAGTCTATAAAGCTGGTCTACATAGCCCTTCATCTTCAGAACATGAGGACTAACTGACGCACCCTCAGTCATCTTGCAAGAATGTAGGTTTTTCTTGTCTCAAATCTTTCTTGCCTAGCTTGTTGTTGGAACATTTCCTTCGAGCGTTATAGCCATGTCGTAGGCTTCCATTAGTTCCATGTCCTTCGAAGTTCGGGAACCATAGTTGCCGGCGTAATACATGCAACATTAGTAGAATCGTTGACATGCTTATTATGCGCATCCTTCACAAACTTTCGTAGCATTGGGTGGTGGGTCCTCGGGGATTGGAGCATCCAGGACATACAACTTGCGTTCATGCTTAAGAACAATTCTCAAGTTTCGAACCGATCAAGAAGGTTAGTCCCAGATAGCTTATCCTTCTCAAGGATGGATCGCAGTGACAGGGGATTATTGTTACTTGAAGAGGACATTAATCTACAATAAAGATTATGCAAAGTTTATTTTAGTATAAAGGAATAGACTCCCACTAAATTAGCAACCCTCCTAAAACATACTGTTTATTTAGGGGACTAAAAGCCATATTTCATCTAACTCTATGACAGCTATGGCATGAAACACATAACTAGATTATTTAGGTAGGTAACAGTTACCAATTACATCTTATGTAATTTTTAGATCCTTTTATGAGATACGGGACATCTTATGTCTTAGCATGTTTTTATCTCATCATTTGCCTAAAGCTCAAAACTATTTCGATGGCTTTATTAAGTCGGACCATTTTAAACATTAAGGTAACTCTTACCCAACATGTCTCACCAAGATAACACAGTACACCCAACTATGGCTGAAACTATGTTACTGTGATCGAGGCCTTGACAAGTGTTTAAAATGGATGGCACGAGACTTAAAGTTTAAAAGAGGGATTTTTATTCAGTTTTAGTGATTTTATGTAAACAATGAAATATCATATATTTTATTGATTTGTTCAATCACTAAACAATTTGGAAATTTTTTATTTTGTTTTTTAGAAGACGAATCTCAATTCAGAAAGTTAAAATTCGCTATAAAAAATCATAATTTTCGCTGACTTTATTATCATAAATTAACCCCTTAATTTATCCGAAATTAAGTCAATTAAAACATTTTAATTAACCCGGGCCCACATCTAACTAGTCATCTTATCCTAATCCAATTAGGATTTAAGATATTTGAATCCTAGTATATCACTAATAACAAGATTCTTGATATTTATCTCCTATCCAATAGGGATAACGAAATCGATTTTGCTTATATCTCCTAATCTAATTTGTTATCTATCTTTATCAAATAGAAACTTCATAACAAAATAGATATAACAAGATAAATAATTAATTTCGAAAATTATTTATTTATTTGGATTTAAGATATTTGAATCATAGTATATCACCAATAACAAGATTCTTGATATTTATCTCTTATTCTACTTTGTTATCTATCTTTATCAAATAGAAACTTCGTAACAAAATAGATATAACAAGATAAATAAATAATTTCAAAAATTAATTATTTATTTTGGATTCAAGATATTTGAATCCTAGTATATCACCAATAACAAGATTCTT
Organism: Stephania yunnanensis; assembly: GCA_039657365.1. Classification (NCBI taxonomy): domain Eukaryota; kingdom Viridiplantae; phylum Streptophyta; class Magnoliopsida; order Ranunculales; family Menispermaceae; genus Stephania; species Stephania yunnanensis. Next base: position 40,694,362 of record CM077587.1, read on the forward strand.
GATATTTATCTCCTATTCTAATTTGTTATCTATCTTTATCAAATAGAAACTTCATAACAGAATAGATATAACAAGATAAATAAATAATTTCGAAAATTAATTATTAAATGCAATTTCGAAAATTAATTATTTGCAATTTCGGTCTTCATACAAATAATCACAAACATGTAATTGAATCATGAACTACTATCCCAATCGAACCTAATGGTGTCATGGATCATAGAACACGAAACTGAATTCATTAAAATTATTCGAATTAACCTAACATGGTTACTAGCATGTACGAAACTAATTTCAATTAAATCACGAATATATGTATCATATACACGAAACATGATAAAAAATCTCACAGAAAACTTATGTATATCACATATATATCAACTATTAACATGCTTTCAATCATATATCATATATATATCAGAAGAAAACATGCAATGAATTTAATGGAATCGAACTCGATGGCTCTGATACCATTGTTGGGTTTGGGGTTCATATGCGGCGGAGATTACAAAACAATTTTGACAAAAACCCCAACAAGATCCGAATCTAATTCCATAAAAAAACGTTTAAACCATGAAAACTTAATCATACCTCAGTCGCAATGTACATTTCTGAAGGTTAATCGATCTCTAAGGCGCGCCAATGCCAATAACGCCCTCATCTCTCATCAATGATCCGCGCACATGAACGGCGGCCGAGATTTGAAGTGTTAGCTTCAAGAGAATACCAAACCTTTTGTCTCTCCAAAATGATCCAGAGCGTACCAGAAAACCCTAGTTCGTTTTAAAATGAAAAATAGAGTTTCGCCCTTAATCTTTCATACGTGTATTGTAACTTAAAGCGTCTATTTATACAACTCTTGTATATAATCGGTTAAGTAAATTACACATATACCCCTACTTAAAGAAATATAAGTGTAATACACTACAAGGACGTTTCCATCATGAATTTCATCATATAAAATTCATTTTTCTGAACCATCTTAAAATCTCGCAAAACCATTCTTAAGTGTGCGACCCAATAGGCTCATACAACGTTGGTAGTGTACCAAAACACATTTTGGTATACAAGTCATAAGCGGCCTCTAGCGAGACATTATGACTACCCAAGTTGTACGAATATCAAATCTATACAACCTAATCAATAGTGTATATAACATCTTTTTGTCACACGATATCCTTTTGATCAAACATAAGGCATGGATATGTCATCGAACATGTTCGATCATACTAGTCTCGATCTTTAGGTAGACTGAAAACATCCAAGTGACGTTGATCAATATCAATTCACTTAGACTAGGCATTTTAACAGTCTAACACATCGAGGGATCCATTAGATATCTCTCTTTATATGAGAGGGACAAAATTCTATCTTGATTACACAACTTCATCACATTGCTCACATAGTAACCAATCACAACCTTTATAATCGTTCGGTTAAAGACAACGTTTGATTGTGTCAAATCATTGTGTTCCTAATGTTGAAGTCTCTAGTAATCTCAAGTCAGAGGACTAGAAAATATACCTATCATGAGAAACAACTATGACTCAATCCATGTGATGTCCTCATAGCGGGTCGATCCAGTACTTTGTTCCTTAACAAGTACTCGTGATCTTGATTCGTATCCCTATACGTATAATCATCATATGATCATCAATCAAGACTCACACTAGTCTTAATTCATTATAGTTCCCAGTATAATGATCGACTAGGGACATTTAGGATATTTCTTTAAATACCCATGGATCTTATTATAATGTAAACATGCAAATTAATTATAATAAACAGCAAATGAAATCCTCTGTTTTATTAACTAAAAGTATTCATAAAGATAGTTAATGGATTGACCTAGGGCACATGCCCCAACAGTTACTAGTGCTACTACTTGCTACTACTTGGAGTTCACAACATTTTATACATACATTACATTTCAGATCCTTACATGTGAGGTATTTGCTTGCTCTAATTATTTGGTTTGACCAAACAATGCCAAAGGTGGAGATTGTTAGGTTTATGCATATATTGCTTGTAGTATATAGACCAACTTACTTGTTTTCATTGTTTGTCAATAACTCTAATTATTTGGAAGTATTCTACTGCAACTACAATTCCTATTTAAAGTTTATCTGCATTGGAGATTATAGAAACATGCTTGCTTGGAGTTATAATACAACAAGGATGTCGAGCTACTTGACGTGATTTGGATTCTACTACAATTATGAGGATTTGAGATGAAGAAAAATATGTACGTATGTGTTGGGGCATGTGCCCTAGGTCAATCCATTAACTATCTTTATTAATACTTTTAGTTAATAAAATAGAATATTTCATTTGTTGTTTATTATAATTAATTTGATCCATGGGTATTTACATAAATATCCTAAATGTCCCTAGTCGATCATTATACTAGGAACTATAATGAATTAAGACTAGTGTGAGTCTTGATTGATGATCATATGATGATTACACATATAGGGATACGAATCAAGATCACGAGTACTTATTAGGGAACAAAGTACTAGACCGACCCACTATGAGAATATCACATGGATTAAGTCATAGTTGTTTCTCATGATAGGTATATTTTTCAGTCCTTTGACATGAGATTACCAGAGAATTCAACATTAGGAACATAGTGATTTGACACTATCAAACGTTGTCTTTAATCGGACGATTATAAAGGTTGTGATTGGTTACTGTGTGAGCAATGTGATGAAGTTGTGTAATCTAGATATAATTTTTCCCTCTCATATAAAGAGAGATATCTAGTGGATCCCTCGATGTGTTAGACTGTTAAAAGGCCTAGTCTAAGTGAATTGATATTGATCAATATCACTTGGATGTTTTCAGTCTACCTAGAGATCGAGGCTAGTATGATTGAACATGTTGGATAACAATTTCATGCCTTATGTTTGATCAAAAGGATATCGTGTGACAAAAGGATGTTATATACACTATTGATTAGGTTGTATCGATTTGATATTTGTACAACTTGGGTAGTCATAATGTCTTGCTAGAGGCCGCTTATGACTTGTATACCAAAATGTATTTTGGTACACTGCCAACGTTGTATGAGCCTATTAGGTCGCACGCTAAGAATGGTTTTGTGAGATTTTAAGATGGTTAAGAAAAATGAATTTTATATGATAAGATTCATGATAGAAACGTCTTTGTGGTGTATTACACTTATACTTCTTTAAGTATGGGTATATGTGTAATTTACTTAACCGTCTATATACAAGGGTTGTATAAATAGACGTTTTAAGTTAGAATACATGTATGAAATATTAAAAGGCCGAAACTCTATTTTCGTTTTAGAAATGAATTAGGGTTTTTTGTTATGCTCTGGATCATTTTGGAGAGAAACAAAAGGTTTGGTATTCTCTCGAAGCTAGCACTTCGAATCTCGGCCGCCGTTCGTGTGTGGACTACTGACAGAGGGCATTTGTCGTTGGCCGCGCCTTAGAGATTGATCAACCTTTAGAAACGTATATTGCGACTGAGGTATGATTAAGTTTTTCATGGTTTAAACATTTTTAATGGAATTAGATTTGGATCCTGTTGGGGTTTTTGTCAAAATTAGTTTGTAATCTCCGCTGCGCATGAACCCCAAAACCCAACGGTATGATCAAGAAATACTTGACGTGCTTGAGAAAGACACGTTAAATTGGAGATCGATTACAACTCTAACAATAAAGGAGATCAAGGTGTTTGACGTGTTGGATTAAATATCCAATCCATACGTAATTTATTCTTCAAGGAGATAAAGTTCGCTAGTAGTTCTTATTAAAAACAATCAATATTATTTATAAGTGAATATCGAAGCCAATATTCTTGTAGGACTTGAAGACTTAAAAGATTACTATTGGTTGAATCCAACAATAACTACAACAACTACGAGTTACTATCCAGGTTCTAAATTATATTCTAGTTAGGATCGAGTTCCTAGTTATAGAAAGGGTTGGGATGTGCTCTTATAAATATCTAATGTACATACTTTGTGTACATCGCTTGATAATTAATTTTGGCGTCATTTAGATTGCTAAGGTCGGTTTTGAAAGAAAACGAGGTTCATTAAATAGGTTGTAAACGTTATTGATATAGTGGATTGTTTGAATATTTATGCATGATTTGCTAAACTCTGTTACCAATTTATTTGTGTTCATTGGTGCTGAATCTCTTCTTTGTTTACTACCCTGCGTTCTTCTTTTTGTATATTGTTAAGTGCAATCTCCATTACTGCATTACTGCATCACTGCATTATTGTTCTTTGCAGTATATGTTACATTTTGTTGTGACAGATTCATCATTGATACCGGACTTATGGTTAACGAAATTTAACAAAAAAATCTTGAAGAAATTTGACCATCTTGATCAAAATTCAGTTTGTACTCCTATCAAGCCTCATTCGAAACTAATAAAGAACACCAGTAGGTGTTTATCACAACTAGAGTATTCTAGTGTGATAGAAAGTTTCATGTATGTTATGTATTGCACAAAACCTAATATAGCATATGCAATTTGTATGTTATTCCGATCCACTAGTAACCTAAATAAACAACACTAGGATGTGGTTATCAGGATTTTTAGATACTTGAAGAGGAACTATAATAATGGTCTACATTTTAATAGGTATCCCTTAGTTTTAGAAGGTTATGGTGATGCTAGTTGGAAGAATGAGGAGTTAAGTTCCAAATGAACTAGTGGATGAATTTTTACGCTTAGGAAAAGCAGTTATTTCTTGAAGCTCAAAGAAATAGACATGTGTTTTTTATTCAATAATGACATCATAAATAATTGCCCTAGAAAATGCAAGCTAGGAACTGGAATGACTTAAGGACTTGCTAATAGAGATACCATTACAGAACAAGTAGTGTCCAGCTATATTAATCAATTATGACAACAAGGTAACTCTTTATAAGGTCACAAGCAAGACTTATAATGGAAAGTATAGACATATAATTCTAAGACATAATCTTTTGAGACAGTTACTCAAAATAGTTTATCACAATTGATTACGTGGAATCTAATAAGAATTTAGCACATCTATTAACGAAGGGTTTTGATAGTAATATGGTGTCTCGAACATCAAAAGAAATGAGACTTATATTTACCTAGATTGATTGTCATTTGATGGGAACCCAACTTAATTCTTAAAAATAACAAATAAGTTAAATGTGGTACTAACAAGTCAAGTGAAGAATATGAAACATTAAAAAATCTATATTGCAATGTCCTTCCTAGTTCTAGTGTTACTTTATGTATGACAAAGGTTGACAATTGAGTCTTAATAAGTTAAATAGAGTGACTCTTAGATTCACTTAATTAGACTTACCTATATACGTATAGAAGTAAGGTTGCTTCTTATGAGCCTAAGTGACTCTAGAGCACTCGAGAAAGACAAGATATGCACAAGGACATAGTGTGCATTCAACATAACACTCTTACTTACAAGAAATAGGTATGTGCGATATTTTCAGTTTTGTTGTAAAGGTCCTTGGTTCAATATCCTTTCACCATATTACCTGATGAAACTTTTAAATGTTTACACTAAGTGCAAAGTTCAAGTTTAAAAGACGTTTCTCATTTATTTACGAATTTCGAAAGGATGCTATATGTTTTTTGGTCATGTTATTTCCTAATGCAGTTTTCAATTTATATATCCATATAATTTGAAAATGGAGAAAATTGTAGGATTAAAAAAGGGGATTTTGGTATTAGGCGTTGAGCCTGGCGTTATAGGTCCAGGGTCGACGCCTCGGCACCTAGAATAAAAAGTTATGTGTTTTAAAGTATTTTTAGTCTGTTTTTTGTTCGTTTCTTCCTTCCAAAAGTCACATCTCTTTGTGGATAGACACCAAGGCCCTATTTGGTTACAAAGAAAATGTTTTATAGAAAAGAACATTTTCTTAAGAAGGTTTTCCCCAGTAAATTTTCAAAAGAAAATCTTCCTATTTATGTTTGCTTGCACATATAAGAACTTTTTCCCTAAAAACTCACCAACAACAAGTTTTGAAATAAATATAAACACTTACCATATATATTAAATATATTAAGTCTCATATTTAAAATATAAATTTAATGTATCTTACTTAATATGGAAACTCATATTTTCTCAATAGAAAACTCAATTTGCCCAACGTATTAGTTGAGAAAATATATGAGTCTTAATATGAAAAATTGGCAATTGTGAGAAAATGTTCCGCAAGAAAATTTTGGCTATCAAACGCCTGAGAATATCATTTTCCCATGAAATTTGTCATTATCCTTGAAACATTTTTTCCATCCAATCAAATAGGGACTAAGTCCCTTAGTTTTCTATAAAACAAAAGGTTTAACAACACATTAAACGTAGTGAAAAAACATTGAAACACAAAAGACTTTTGAATAAAAGTTTGTTCTTGTTCATAACATCATTCTCTCAAAGTATTCTACAAAAGTGTTCTTGGTTGGAGTTGTGTTACATACATATCATCCAATAATAATTATTGACTTGATTATATCCTAAAGGCAAGTTATGATTAATCTCATTGTATATATGCAGTTTCAACTGGTAGGGAAAAAGCTTATCTAAAAGAGAGCGCTCACACGCCTCAAGTCTTTGTTTGGTTCTTTAATTACATTCTTGTTTGCAAAGTTGAAGAAAATTATTCCAACATTAGCCTTATATATATATATATATATATATAGTTAGAGTTAAAAAAATTTAAAGATGATGACATGGGAGTTACAAATTCTGTAATAAAAGCTAATATTAAGTGAGAAGAGGGGTGTTTTGAATTTATAGTGGGAATTTTAAAATTGAAAGATCCATATATAATGAGTTTTAAATTTGAAACAATCTGTATACAAGAAACATCGTAGGTGTGTCACGTGGCTCATCGAGAAGGCTCGAAAATGCATCGTGGAACACTAAGATGTAGCCGTAATATTATCTTAAGTGAGGATAGGGGTGTTTTGAATATAGTGGGAGTTTTAAAATTAAAAGATCTATATATAGTCAGCTTTAACTAATTTGAAACTATTCGTATATAAGGAATATCTTGGACGTGTCACGTGGCTCGACAAGAAAGCTTGAAAATGCTACGTGGAACACCCAAAGATACAACCTTATTATTATTATTATTATTATTATTATTATTATTATTATTATTATTATTATTATTATTATTATTATTATTATTATTATTATTATTATTATTATTATTATTAGATTGGGATTATCAATGGTTGGTTACATATGAAAAACTTATTACAAGTGTATAATTTTAGTAGTTATCGTTTTCTTCTTTTCCACCTTAAATTCTAATGTTATTATGTTGAAGAGACATAGTAGTAATTAATAAGTGATTCATCTGGAAAAAATAAAATAAAATAACGAGCAAGTTATTTGAATAACATAACTTGGTTAAAACGCAAGTAATTAGATTGTTTATTTTACTTCATTCATGTCATGCCTATAGTTGTTTAAATTTTGAGAGAGTAGTCCTTTTTTATTTATTTTTCCTTTTATATAGTACTAGTCAATGAGCACGCACTATGCTCGCGTAAACAATAAATGTACCAAAAAACATTTGTGAAAGTTAATATTAAAATATTTATTAACGATAATTAGATATCATATTTAGAGTATATGAGATACATACAAATATTTATTGTGATAAGTATTTAGATAATATTATAAATATCATTTTGAGAAATTTAATTTTATGAAATTAATTTAAACATGATCCTGATCAATAATATGTATCAACACATACCATTTTCAAAAAAAGCATTTTAAAATAGTTTGATAATGAAAAGAAAAAAAGTAGACTATTAAAGACATAAAAAAGCAGACCATTAAAGACCGGATTACTAAAAGTATACCTAAGAAGAAAGAAAAGTCTTGTACAAAGAAGGGTGAAAGTGTACATCATGATTCTCTCTTGGTGCTTGATTAATTTACAATGACATTTGATGCAGGGGCCAACTTATTCCAAGATCTTCACGTGAGATCAGTCGTACGGACCACTTCTAGTATATTGTTCCAACTTCTTCCAAAATCTTACGGCTTAATCTTGTGTCAAGCTTTCTCTAGAGTTTGATATAATGGAGAAGGTGTCTGATTTCAATAACGCACATAATAAAATGTGGAATAGTTATCTTTTTTGTTTTTGTAAGTGTGGAAGTAGTTATCCGTTTTTTAAAAGTAGAGGGAAGGAGTAGTTATCTTAACTACTCCACTAAATAGAGATTAATCGTTTGGGTAGTTATTTTTTAATTCAAAAGCGCCTATTTATTTGGGTTTGATAATTAAATTACCACATTGCCCCGAAATTTTAATATTTTGATTTAAGTACATAAGGATAGTTTTGGAAAAATCTGTCAAAAAGGCTTCACGGTTAACCGTTTCTGATTTGCTATTATAATAGTATAGATTATTATTATTATTATATATGATTTTTTGGGTTTAAGGTGAACAAATTACCTAATTTCCATTCGATCCCTATATTTATAGTCTATAAAAGGGTGTAAACGTAAAAGGGTGAGGACGATATTTTACAATTATATAGAGGTGCTATACAAGGTGACCAAGCTGCCTTATCACCTCCTAATTCTGGTCCGAATAATTTCACAGTGGCTGACGGGAGCACCATATAATTTTTTGGGTTTAAGGTGAACAAATTACCTAATTTCCATTCAATCCCTATATTTATAGTCTATAAAAGGGTGTAAACGTAAAAAGGTGAGGACGATATTTTACAATTATGTAGAGGAGCTATACAAGGTGACCAAGCTGCCTTATCACCTCCTAATTCTGGTCCAAATAATTTCACAGTGGCTGACGGGAGCACCATTCGCAATGTCCAAGAAAACCTCAAGGAATAATATGACTACCACGATTCAAACTTTTGATCTCTTCCATTGTCATCGCTTTGCACTTGCATCGTTGCTAATGTGCCACCCATTTGGTGCCTAAAAATAATCTGAGTGCTAAGTGAACATTGTGCATTTGTTACGATAACTCATTTACAACTCATTTAACTCGTTTAAAATAATAATATAATGTATTCGTGTTATTATTTTACTATAGTAATGGTTGAATTACAATTTTAAAAGTTGATATAACAAAGTAAAGTGTTATTATTTTTAAAAAAATAATAACATGCATAATTTTAATAGTCATTTGAATTAAATCTTAGGAATGAAATATTTTTTTAAAAGGAATTTTGTATTTTATATTACATATATTGAATTATAAAATAATAAATTAAATAATATGACATGTAAATAGGTTAGTTGGGTTGACACAATAATACGAAAAAAGTTAATGAGTTAATGTTTTGATTGAGCTTATGTGGATTTATATTATAAACAGGTTGACACCAAAATGAAATGCAAACTCATTTTGCCACTTCCAAATTTCAAATCCATGGTAAGGATGAGACTATGGCAATCTCGTAAATTCAAAACCTACAGAGGGCATTGTCTGACGTGGGCGGTGGTGGTCCATGACAAGGAGAAAGCGACATAGTTACACAACTCATGGAGTACGGAATAATTAATCACAGTGGAAATCACAAAGAGCTAACTCGGGTCAATTTCCTTGATTAATACATTTGGGAGTAAAAATTAGCAACCCAACACATCCAGCAAACTATTTCCAAAACTAACACACTTGTAGCCACGTCAGCGCCCAATCACGCGCCATGTCACGCGTCATTTTTTTATTTCCGTCAAAGAGAAGTCGTGACCTCGGGTCACGATTTCGTTTGAATGGAAATCGTGACCGAGTTCACGATTTCGTCTGAAGGAAGTCGTGACTGCAAGTCACGACTTCCCTGTGAATTTTTTTTTTTGTGGCAGTGAAGAAAAGCACTACACTTTGAAAATGTTTTTTTGTAGCAGCAAATACTCAACAATAGATTGTGATACTCAACAATAGCACTACTAGTGTGCTTGCAAACATCAACATTTGAGTGGTTCTCATACCAGTTAATTCACTTGAACTGCAAAAAATTGGCATAGCACATCAAAATTGAATATATCTAATAACTATACAAAACTTAGTTCAATCCAAAACCATAAAAAATGCAACAATAAACAAAAAGGGACAACAAGAAATACAAAACATCCCTAATAATGGAAAAGGAGAAAATGACTTATAACAGTATAAAAAAGTTCTAGTCTGACCCCAAATAATGACTTCCAGTCCCACACCGTGTTCTCTTGACGACTCGGACATTACGGTTTAAAGCAAGTGGAATATCCGAATGACCCACATCAGCCGGATTTTGAGCATCATCTGGTTGAATATCATCGTTGTCCCGCATTCCGCCATCATGAGTACTTGTAGTCCCCGATAAATTCATCATTATTGGACTTGCATGAAAATGGCGCGAAGATGTAGGTGTCGTGTTAAATGGAAAGGCTTCCATAGACTCGAATGTCATGTTGGGAGGAACTGAAGGAGTATGTGGAGTCCCAAACTCGTTAAGAGGCACTGATGGAGTATACAATGGAGTGGCATGCCTCGAAGGTATATCACCATGGGAAGAATGATGAGAAGCTTGAAATGAACTGGGCATATTATGTATCCGATAATCTGCGTGTACTGCGATCAAAGTCGATGCAGCTACATCTCTAATACGTGCAATAGATACATCATCACCCAGTGTCAACTGATGAATTGAAGTAATGCCATGTGCCTACATATGAAATATTGATGAAGTTTTATGCGAAAGGACAAGGAAAACAACTATTTGTCAAGGATTCATGACTGAATAAAATCAAATTGTACTTACCAAGGCCTCAGCAATAGCTCCACGGGGAGACATAAATCGTCATGTAATGCGACGATACCATAACATATATGGGTTGTAAAAGTCCATTGGCTCCTCTAAGCTTTCATCATTTGCAATATTGGAGGCACGGTCGTTCCACATGCAGACATAAGCATTATGTTCTGCGCTCCAATCCTTATCCGTCTTCCCTCTCAAGTCAATCTTATGTAGCTGAATGTTTGTGCTCTGTAAAGGTGGTATCATTTGCCTGAGACCGAATTGGCGCATGACTCTATCGGGATGATACATTTCAACTACACAGAAGAAAATCAAAGGTGCTCTCGTTCTCCAAATTGTACGGCCACTGCTACAGTACGCAGGTAGGTCCATTATCACTGCCTCAGGATACGATTCCCATATTACCTGTAGTCAACAAAAACATTTTGATATGAATAAGAAACGCATATTAGATGGTGTTTCCAAAGCACTACGTGGAGAAGTAATTATGTATATCTCTTACTTCATCGGGTGTTTGCATGTCAATCATTTCTCTGTACTTTGTCAGGACGTGCATTGATGCTCCCGTTGTTTCCAAAGCATGTTTCCACCTTCACAAATGAAAAAGACAAACGCAAATGTCGGCACATGTACATAGATATGAAGAAATTGAAATTATAATGTGAGAAAATAGTAATTACCTATGACCAAATGGAGGAGATGGAAATAATTCTTCGTTTTCTAATACCGGGTCTCGAAGAACGTTACCCATTATTGGTGCAAGAAACGACAACCTATCCCATGCCCATAATTGCAATAAGATGACCGGACCTGCTATCTCAGCTCCATCAATGTCGGCTGCAAGACATAATTGTCTGTATAAGTGAGCTAGAGTTGCACTACCCCAACTGTATTGTCCAGCCGCCTCGAAATCTTCTAAAAATTGCAAGTATGTGATGTGAACAAGGTTGTTCGACTTGTCTGCAAATAGTGTTCCCCCTAGAAGTTGCGGGATGTATGCTCTCGCATAGCGTTGCACTTCCACATCATCGCATTGTGCGGGGAGGTTTGGAAACCACCTTGAAAGTTGGAGAATTTGAATCCGCCCTCGGTCTGTTATTTTCGGGGAAAGGGAATCCGAGTTGCGTCAAGCACAATGAATCGTAATCTTGGTCGACGCGCCGATGTCGGTAATCCATCGGCCGGCAACCCCAAGATGATTTGGACATCTTGGAGGGTTATAGTCATCTCGCCGGCGGGGAAATGGAACGTGTGAGTTTCTGGCCTCCACCTCTCTACAAGGGCCGTTATGAGATGCCAATCAATTGAAATGAAGCCTACTCGCGTGATCCGTAAAATCCAGCTTCCTGAAGATTTCCAACTATGCGTGGATCCTGTTGGACTAAGCGGTGAAGTGCGAATTTGAATTACGCGATAGTCAATATACCAGGCTCCTATGAAGATATGAGATTCAAGTGAAATTAGTTAAAATGTGGCTATGGAGGTAAAAAAAAAAGAGAAACATGCGAAAAGAAGTACTACCGGTCCATTCCAAACGCGGGTAGATCTATGGATAGCTTGCATAGTCAAAACCGAGTCATCTATAGAGTAGGGATCCATATCGCGCTTAAAATCAAAATCATTACCAATGTTGTCATTAATTCCATTGTGCAAATGATATAAAAAGTAGAAATAGTTCATGTACTAACTATAAAGAGATGGATTAATACAATTTAGGTAGCACATCTATGTCTCAACAAACAAATAATACAAAAAAGCAAAGCGATCAAATACAAGGAAAATATAGGTCCGTTCAAGACATAAGACTTGAAAGAGTCTTTCACTATGAAGCATTAGACGGTTGTCCTTGCTGACGCCGACTGCAAGTGCGTCTATTGTGTCCATCCTGCTTACACTTACTACATCGCAGCGTTGTTGGGGTTTCTCTCCATTCCTTCTCTCGCTGCATATGCCGTGGCTGTTTCGATTGCCTCTCCAATCCATCTCAGTGCGCAATCGGCTTGATTGAGGACGACCTTTTTTGACTCGCTTCCGAAATGGATCGGCCAACAACGTGTGTGGCAGTCTTGCGGTAGGCCAATAATCTTCGTGCGGAATGGGTTGGAAATTTGCAGCATAACATTGACCGTACACAGACCATTTGTAGTATGACTCGATGTACTGACAGCGATCTATGGCAACACTAGCGCAAACTGCTTGAACATGGGAACATGGAATGCCATAACACTGCCACTTCATACAAGTGCACCTACGGGCCTCCAATTTCACAACTTGCTTGTTACCCCCTTTTCTCAAATGATAGCCACGTGGCGCAGTGATTACTTCAAATGTACCATTCTCACGATTTACTAATGTTACATTGTGCCCTCCAGCCACATTTCCCCATTTTGACAACTTATCCATTGCGTACGTCGTGTACGTTTCGCCCCTACCTAGGGCTACACCTATTTCGTCTCGTCTTTTATTGAAGTATGCCACGACACGGTAAAATATAATCTGCACCAAAGCGGTGATGGGGTAAAATTGCGCGCCTTTAAGGACTCCGTTAAAGCATTCTACATTTGTGAAAAGAAAAAATTCATATTTGTATTAGCTTCGAAACATAATAATTCAAACACATTAAGTAAGTAATAGTAACAACCGTAACAAATCAAACGTAATACCCGCGAGATTTGTTGTCATCCAGCCGTATCGATAACCTTTGTCGTATGCGTTTGTCCATTGTGCTCGATCTAGGTCAGTAAACCACGCAATACATTCAGGATTCAGCTGATGGAGTTCTTTCATGGCTGCCTTAAATTTTCGCGGTTGATGTTGTGCTCCTGCTATGTACACCATATCCTTTAATTCTTTGCTCCCAAATCTCATGTTGAAATTTTGCATATGTGGCGGAGACAAAATCTGCGTTGAGCTTTTTCGTTGGTCCATCCATTTCGAGGATCGTTCATTGCCAACAATATACACGGGTGTCGATCGAAATGACACATACACCATCCCTATCGAGTCACATGATGTCGCAAACAAGCCATAAACCATCCCCAGTGTCTCGACTTTCCTCATCAACAATGGCAAATGCCAAAGGAAATACATGACTATTATCTTGTCAACAACGGTGGCTATTAGGAGTTTTTGTTTGTATTTTCCATACAAGAATGTGCCATCAATTTGTATCATTTCATGCAATGTCTAAAGCCTGCAATAGAAGGTGCAAATGCCCAAAAAACCCATTTGAAGACAACTTCATTGTTGGCATTAGGCTCACCATGCCGCCATTCCACACTGTCCCTGGATTGCTTTCTTGAAGAGCGGTCATCCTTTGCGGCAACATTTTGTACGATTCTTCCCAATCTCCAAAGACTTTAGCAATTGCTTTCTTCTTCCCCAACCATACTTTCTTATAGTGAACGTCATAACTGAATTTGTCCTTGATAATCGATGAAGCACGAGGCGAGGTGGACGGATCTCTTCTCACCACATTTTCTACCTGCGGCATATAACGGTGGAGTCCAAATGCGCATGATCCTTGGACAGTTTAGCATAGATGCATGTATGTGGTCCTGCATATGTACTGATCTCAAACATTCCATGCGATTTTCTTCTCGAACACCGCAACCTCCAACTACATCCATCCAAATATTTCTTACAACGAACAATCCATACATTTGGTGTAGAATGAGTCACCGCAAAGCGCCTGTGTCCTTTGATGCTATACAATTTCACGGCATGTTGGATATCTACTTTACACATGAACCGCATGCCTTTCTCAAATTCAGATGCCTCATTCCATAAAGACCTAGAAGGGATCATTGCATTCTCATTCAGGGGTTGCATTGCCTCACTACTCAATTCCATAAATACAGCTGAAGGAACGACAAATTCACCTACACCCACTGGCGCACCATCAATTCCAACAGCCTCTTCATCGAAGAAATCATCGTTCCCATTTCGTTCGAAATTGGAGGACAAGATAATGAGCCATCATCTGCTATGACTCGATTTAACGCGTATCTAATCATGCCATCATCAACATGATGACCATCATCCCCTTCATCGTTTGTATCATCTTCGCTACTATCTTCACTAGTATCCCCGTCACTGCCGCAATAGTCATCATCTTCGCTAGTATTCATATCATCACAGGAACGAGGATCCTCGTCCATTTCAGGATTTGCGGTCGTCAAAGGCGATGCACAATGGCTATGCTCATAAATTGGTTGAGCGCTAGGTCCAGCTCCAGAATGTAACACTACATTGCAATTGGAACTATTGTATTGTTGCCTCGGAACTAAAGCGATATAAATCTCCATGCAATGTGGTGGTGGTAATTGTGACAAAAAGTCCCAAACATCTTTGAGACTCGACTCATCATCTATTGGCAACGGGACGTAGTTGGCCGATCCACTTCCAATGTACTGTTGGATATCGATATGTCAAGTTTAATCTCGTAAGTCATTGTCTATCGCAATGAATTACGATATAACGCACAAGTTCATCGTACCTTAAACCGATCTTCGATCGAGATGTCGAATGGGCGGTTTCGTGTACAAAATTCCTACGATGCTCCTTCTACCATGTCTCCATTCATATAACACAACAACGATACTCTTTGATCAACCATTCTTCAATCTATATATGTAGAATATAATTAATCATTATAGAAATAATTCAAATATATATGACCTTAATAAAATTGCTTAGGCACCCTAATAGAATTGGTGTATTGGTAACTAAATAGCCTAGTGATCAAATTAAGTACCTTATTCTGCAACAAAGAAACTATTATATGCAAATAACTATTATATATTATAAACAACTTCCCTAGCTAGCTTAGAATATAACAACCCCTAAAGCAACCTTATCACCGCCAATGTCTCATCTCCTAAACGCACGCCTAATGTTCTTCCAGATTTTCCTACTAAGTTATTGACATGTATATGGGATTTTTTGCTGGATTCATACCATACCCCCATACACCCCAAATCAAACAATTTCTACTCCTCCCTTGGGTACCCCACATGGCTTACATCTCAATATGGCAATGACATATATCCACACTAATTAATGTATAAATTGTACTATTTAAAAACAACCTTTCTAGCTATTTACTTAAATATGCAATGCATCAATTAGAATAAATATGCAATGCATCAGTAAGAATGATATATCATACACAAATTGAAAAAAAAAAAGGAGCACTCCGCCAATAGAAGAACATTCAAGTATGAGCTGCTAGAAAGAAAAAAGACAACAAAAAAATGCACCTAATCAAAAATCTCAGAGACACATTATATTTTGAGGTTATTTGTTTATTTTCTAAAAGGGAGAGTGACAACTAGTGGCTATTTCATGCTTATTAAACACAATTACAGAGGTCATTGGTCACAAATCCGTATATAAAGTCATATAAACATCCCCGAAGACAACAAAAATAACAAATAATTTAACACACAACATAACATGAACCACATGAATCATAAACACACAAAATCTCCAACCAAATAGATCTTACCGAGTTGAGGGAATGAAGAGTGGAGCTGTTCGTTGGGGGAGTTGAAGGACTTCGGATCGATTGTTGGGAGTTGAAGGAAGAAGGAAGGCAAGTGAGAAATGAGGGCAAGAAAAGCAGAGATCTGGATCTATATTGCTCTCTGGAGTTCAAAGTGAAGTCGTGAAATTTGAATTCACGATTTCACTTTAAAGTGAAATCGTGATCTCGGGTCACGATTTCCATTAAAGTGAAATCGTGACTAAAGAATGTTGTGGATGGAGAGTTTCTACATTAGTTGGAAGGGTGGGGCCCACTCAAAGAGGGCCGCAACGATGGTAATGTGTTAATATGTAGGTCCCACTGGTGGGGTTAACTTAGACCAAAAAGTCGCGGAGCACAGGACGTTGATTAATTGGGGTGTCAGTCTCGGATTCTCGCTGCACGCTTTCGATCCTTTTAAGGACGCGCCAACAAGACCAGCCTTTTAATGGTGAACCCAATAAATCGCCAAACACCAGTGAACAACCTAGGAACGAGATCGGTTTTAGCCCCTATCCAAACATGTTAAGGCTGGGCTTGGCAAGCACAAATTAGTGCATTTTCAATAGGATCATTGATTGGAATAAAAATAGTTTCACTTAAGATAAAATTTACATTCAACCCAAAAAATATTTTTCAATGAGATAATGAAGTGTGAAGCCTAGCTGATGTAGTAAGGAATCAAAGTTGAGGTTGTTTACAACAATGTTTACTTCTAAACATTGTAGTTCATTGCACATCATCATTGTTTGTTATAGAAAGTAAAAAAGTCACAATCTATAGTCTAAATCTGCATTACCATTAGAGATTATTTTGAAATTTGAATATTTATCTATTGCCACAAATGATAGACATCCATCCCCACGTCAATGACAAGGCATGTGCTCTAAATCCACATTATGTACCATTGAAGATGCTCTTAGCTTATCAAATGAACACATGTATTGAGTTTTTTTTTTTTTTCATCAAATAAACACATGACACATTGCTATTGATAATTGTGCAAATTTTACAATTTGCGATTATATAGAAGTCGCTTCCATTTTACTAATAATTTTACTAATACGTGTCATGCTACATATACTAACATATATAGACATGTATTGAGTTTTTTTTTTCAAGATTAATCATGCATATTAATATTAATCATTATTAACTAATATATATTTATATAAAGGAATTATTTTATGAGAAGGTCTCACGACGTGACATGTGGCTTTTGAAAAGCTCTCAAAACATGACACGTGATTAAGAATTATAATAAAAATAAAAAATACAAGTCATTGATTTTTCTCGCACTTAAGTGAGGGATAGGATAGTAAAACACAAAATAATATTTTTTCATTAATTAAAGTATAATTTTTATTTTCATTTTTTTCCTATTTTTTAGTTTATGTTTTAAATTGTTGTACAAATAGAATTTTTTAGTTTTTAATTTTTTTCGTAATTTTTAATTTTCGTTTTTCTTTGTTATTTTTAGGTTATGTTTTTAATTGTTATAATTTGATTTTTAAATTTTAATTTTATAATTTTTCCTTTTTTTGCTATTTTTAGGCTATGTTTTTAATTAGTATGCAAATAGGGTTTTTAGTTTTTAAGTTTTAATTTTCTAATTTTCATTTTTTTTTTGCTTTTTTAGGTTATGTTTTTTGGTTTTAAAATTTTAATTTTCTAATTTTCTTTTTTTGCTATTTTTTTAGGTTATGTTTTTTAATTGCTATACATTTTTGGTTTTAAAATTTTAATTTTCTTTTTTTTTTCTATTTTTTAGGTTATGATTTTAATTGTTATACAAATAAGATTTTTGATTTTTAATTTTTTTAGAATTATTTATTTATTAAATAATGCATACTACGTCCACGATATATTAGATTTATTTAAAAAGAAATTAAGCTATACATTTTTAGATCATGTTTTTAATTGTTATACAAATATGATTTTTGGTTTTTAATTTTTTTTGGAATTGTTTCTACGAGAAGCTTTCACAATGCGACATGTGGTGCATGAAAAGCTTTCAGAATGTGACATGTGGCATGATGATATCATAATTAGTTTAATAGCCCAATGATATGGTATTAGATTTAGGAGTAAATGGTCATGAGTTCAACCTAGCTATTTCTATGTAATATTGTAAATATTTAATATTTTGTGTAGATTTAAAAATATGCATGGTGTTTGCAATTATTTTTTTTATTAATTGTTGAGGGACTTAAAAGGAGCAACTTTGATTTCATATCAGAAATTACATAATAATTATTTTTACATTTTTTTCAACATTTTTTGTATAATGTTTTGATACTTAGTTTTGTCGTGCGCGAAGCGGGGGATGTCGACTAGTTATATATATAGAGAATATGTTTATGTGAAAAGGTCTCACAACGAGACAAGTGACATGGAAGAGGCACTTATAGGCTCTGTTTTGCAAGGCTAACTGATAATCTAGATGATAGTTGATAAACTAGTTGATAGATGATAATCTAGCTCATAACTGATAATCTACTAGCTGGTAGCGGAAAGCTGATAATCTAGTTGATCAAGTAAAAACTGTTTGGAGTGATAGATGATTGATTAGCTGATAAATGCAAAATGACAATAAAGGACATATGACATAATTAAGTATATTAATTATATAATCATATAATTAATATATTTTATTTACAAAATATAAATTAATACCCTAAAATAATTTATATTATTTAGAAAATTAAATTATGTGTGTCCATAAATGCTTACATGAAAATAACTATATATTAATTTATAAGAATTCGTAAAAAATAAACACATGTAAATAAAATACAATAAATGACTTGGATAACTATACATATACCTAACGCATCATCTACAACTGAGAAGCAATATTATTGCGAATTTTCTTCATTTCTATAGAAGTATCTCTATAACTTTAAAAAATAGTAGATTGGTAAAAAAAAATTAAAAATATGTAGGATAGCCCACCACTCAAACACTACATTAAAAAATATTTTTATAACATCTAAAAATATTTTTATACTCGACATTGTTAAAACTTATTTAATATGTAATAAATATCAAACAAGATTATCTATAATTAAGAAATTAATGTGTAATGATTTTTAATTTTAGTGAAATTCTTTGTTTTATAATATTTAGTTAATTATTAATCACTATTTTTTTATTAACAATATTAAGCTATATGTTAATTTTAAATTCAATAAGTTTTAATAACGTTTTATATAATTGGTGTAACCTAGAAAAGTTTGAAATGTTGGTTTCGCCTTTGCCAACTCTATCTGGGTATAATCCCAGATATTAATATTCGTGGGGTTCGTTTAAGTATTTGCGTATTTTGTTTTTACTAATTTGCAAGGGCATTAATTTATTAATACCGTAAAAATAAGGGTATAATGGAGAGGAAAAATCCAAACGACGGATTTTCGGTTCAAACCCTATTAAGAGTAGCGTTTCAATTGAGAGCTTATCTTCTAGATTATTTTTAAAATAAGCTACAAACCAAACAGTTTTGCTTACCAAATAGAGCCATAGATTGACACGTGGCATGTTGATATCATTATTTCTATTTTAATTTTAATTTTTAACTTACAATTTGTTTAGCTATTTTACATCTATTTTTTTAAGCAATCGAATAAATAAGACGTAAAAATATATTCTAATTAATATGCAATAGATAATAGGTAAGATATTCGAATTAATAGGCGAGACATATATGCAATTCTATTAATAGGACATGTATATATCGGATTAAGAATTAAGAATTAATAATTAAATAAACAGTGAGATAACTTGCAATTTGATTTCAAGTCAAACTCTAATGGTTATAAGTACTACTCTCTCTCTCTCTCTCTCTCTCATATCTAATTGAACCATATTTTTCTCTAACATATATAAATAATTTAAAATGATATTGGTCTTACCTCGAATCCATTGGAGATTACACAAGAAGTTTTTTTTTTTTTCACTTTTCTTTTTGTGGATTATTTTCAACTATCACTATTTGTAGAGAAAAGACAAGGTTTATATATAAGGCATCATTTGTCAAAAGACAAAGTTTTAGGGAGGTCTTATGTTCGAGTACTCTTGCTATAGTAAAAAATAATAATTTTGTATTTATCATATAGTAATTAAAGGTTGGGTACGGTTATTCATTATACGCATTTTTATTATGATCGGGTTTGGGACAGATACACTATTATTTTTCAAAAATTATGTACATGTAGAGAAAATTTTGTGGATGTACCAAACATATTTACATCTCTCAAAGGGTTTGACAATTCTAATAGCCATGATTAGGGCTAGATAAAGTTGTTCATATGCTTATTATAATCTAGTTTGGGTAGATACAAGTGTTAGTATATATCATAAAACGATAAAATGGGTACATGTAGGAGATATTTTAAGGTAATCTACTCGTTTATATCCTTAAGAGAGTTTGGTAATTCTAATTGAGTTAAAGATGTTGTCGGGTGTTTAAATGCACATTTATAATCAGGTTTGTCACATTATGATAATTTAGTATAATAAATTGAGTATGGGTAATGATTTGTTTCTTACAAAAATCTCTACAAGATAATTGAATGATATTATTATTGATATCGATATTGCATAATTTTTTTTTTTACATTTCTTCTCGATAAATTTTTTAATATAAAATTTTGATACTCAATCTTGCCCGCATGCGAAGTGCGGTATATGACCTATTAGGTTTTTCTTATAAATTATTACTTTAATATTACGTATACTTTTTTACATACATGAAAATATAACATATATTTCTTTTAATTGCTAATTAGTATATAATATGAATATGTCACCTCGTGCCATTTTATATTTTATCAGCTACTTGATTAGTTGGTTTTTTAAATAAAATATTTTAATCAATCAGTTAAATTATTAACTTTCAACTCGATTATCAGATACTAGCTAGTTTTACCAAACAGAAGAAAAAAATCTTAAGTGTGGATAATTAACTGAAAAGTAGTAAGGTGCCCCACCACGGACATGCAAGAAGGGTATGCACTTGGTCAGCCACCCACGATGTACTTCGAAATACATGTACGCCCCTGTCAAAAATCAAGGGTTGTTGCAAGATATGTGCCCCCATGTGTGTGTCCGTCTTGAGGTACGAGCATTTTCCTAATTAATTTAAGATAGTTTTTTTAACTAATCGATTATGTCACAATATTCCTAATCGAATTTGCTAGGATGATGATGATGATGATGTCTATTACTGCACTATCATTGATGATGGACTTATAACTTTTAATTATGATAGTGACACTATAGCTTATCGCGAGCGGTCACGTTATGAAAATGTCGAATGTTGTAATTACACTTAAGTTTTAAAAATATGATTAATGAATCCATGTAGGGCAATTGATTCTAGGTTTGATCATGTATGGATCCACGAAAGATTAATAAAATTTTGATTTTCTTAAAAAATTATCAGTATGTGCACAAATATTCATTAATTAATTTTCTAATGCTTACAAAATTGGAAGCAATTAAAAGTCAACAAATATCAACATCAAGCTATAGAATCGGCTTTAATTAACAAGCGTGTACAAGTACGAGTCAAACATATTATTTTTTAACTTTTTATTCTAGAGAAAAAATTAATAAATGTAGAAATATGTCCAATGATATTCTTCCTTCAAAAAAATGTCAAAATGATATTCTAAGTTATAAAGAAATTAAGTGTTATAATTTTGATTTCCAAGTAAAGCTAGCGATTAATTGAGTCGGGAACTTGGGATCGCCGATTTTAATTATTGTGATGGAGCTGAGTCTAAACGCTTTTCTGGTGACTGATTACAGATACTACTGTTTCGTTTCTTCTTTATCTACAATAGAGTGGACTCAGTAGTATATATTATTTATTTTTCTTTAGTACTTGCTTTTCTCTTCTTTTTTTTCACTTTAGGAATTGATGTCGATATTATGCCTTCCTTTTCAACATTCATTTAGCTATAAACTCTTTCTGGAGCTGCGTTGTAGAGGTTTTGTGCTGTTTTCTACGTCTTGATTTTGGTAGGCACTTAGGATTTTGCATGCCTCTTTTATCTTTGTGAAGGAAACGATTTTTTTTAGTCGCCCTAAATGCACCACACCTTTGCACAAGGGCAAACAAGTGAATTTTGGAACTTAATCGCCACTTGAAATGACTATTATGCTCCTCGACCCTAATCTCTTAAGTTTCACTCATTCGTGCACCACCACGCCAATATTTCTGCCAAAACCAAACGACATCGGCTCCACTTTAGGTGATCCAATATCGCATTTTTTGGTGATTAAACGAAGTTCGCAAGACGTTGTAAATTCAATTTCTAACAATTTTTACACTTCAAATCGATTTTTACCAATGATTTCACCTGCGAAAATGGTGGTTTTCTATGTTGGTTCACTAGAACAATTTGATATTTAATAGAGGTTTTTAAACTCATATTAAAGGGGGGTGTTATTAAATAACACCTAATTGATAGGAGTTTTAAAAAACCTCTATGTAATACATGTATTAAAAATTAAAACATAACACATTTTCACATTACATTTAATACACACTCTATTTAATAGGAGGGTTTAAAAAACTCTATTAAACGCCAAAAATGTTCTAATGGTTGGGCATCATAGATTTTGAGGGTTCTTCGCTTGTGTTTGAAGGCTTTTTGTGTAAGTCACCAAGTTTTGAAGAGTTTTTTGTGGTACTGCTTTT
The DNA here is from genome assembly GCA_039657365.1 of Stephania yunnanensis. NCBI lineage: Eukaryota > Viridiplantae > Streptophyta > Magnoliopsida > Ranunculales > Menispermaceae > Stephania > Stephania yunnanensis. The sequence continues at coordinate 40,717,379 of CM077587.1, forward strand.
GACGTGTTGTTAGGAGTTTCTAAAGTTTTTTGTGTAAGCCGGTGAGTTTTCCAATGATTCGGTCATAGATGGTCGAATCATACTATTTCTGCTCGATTAACTAAGGCAAGAAACATCCACGATGATTCGGTTCCAGAAACCAAAACATACCCTCGAACTTGACACACACTTGGTTCGGTTACAAACTATAGGCAACTAACACTGCATTTAAACCATCCTCACATTTCAGATTCGGTCTTAGGCAACCCACACTGGCATTAAAAGACTACAAAACACGATACTTGGTCACAACTAACCGAGTCTCATTTAGTAGTACCACCGAGTCGGAAACATTAGAGTCAGTCACGAGTGACTGAAGCATCTATTCATGACACTTTTCTTACAATCTTTACTCATGACTAATGCGATCAAGTATACAAGAAATCTTTTTTTTCTTTTCACAATTCTAAATGGGCAAGTCAGTAAGTTTCAACTAGTTATAATCGAGAAAACGATCTCGAGCCACTATAGAATATGTTGTAACTATAACCAAGTGTACACAATGGGTCTCAACCCTGGTACACTGAAAATCACACTTATGTTTCGAACATGTGTTGCCAAACCAATCAAAAACTATAGAAAGAGGAGAAGGAATTAGGGCTTGATACGTGAGAAAGAACTAGGACATGAATGAGGAGAACTTTAGTTTTATGTGTTTCAGTGGTAGGGGCGTTGGTTGAGAAGAATGGTAATTTAAGGCATTCAACTCGAAAATTTGGATGCCCTTATGAAAGCTCTTGGTGGCCTCAACACTAAATCGCTTGTATGCAATGATGAGATGCCTATGACACAACTCTCTTTTCTTAGACAAAGTGAAGGAAACAATAGACCCGCCCTAGATGCAATTTAGTAATTTCTCAAACTTGACACTAAATTAGCCCTAATATAAAAAATCAAATTGTAGACCCTTGTCTCTTATGTTCAAAATTAACACGTTTGAGAGAAAGGATATTTGGAACTAGTTGGATTTGCTAACTCAAAGAGATACCACCTAAAAGGTAACTCCCACCCTCATCTTCTTCATCATGCTTCCTTTTTGAAGTTTTCAATGGTTTACACATATTAGATACAAAAGAAGAGAAAACCCCATTTAGAGGCGGCGCCACCGTGACGCAGTTGGGAGTGGATGGCGACACCACCGCCGCTACTGCCGATGATGCCGCCGCCGCTATCCTAAAAAGGGCCTCAATTAGAGGCCCTAAAGTAGAGGGAGAGGGGAGGGAGGCACTAGAGCCACCCTCATGACCACCTCCGCTGGTAGAGACATCCCTAACACTGCCGCCCTATGATGTTGGGCGCCCAGGGGCAGCCCGTGCGTTGGGCATGGATGTAATAGCCCTTGGTCATTAGACCAGGTTAATTGGTTAACAGGTCAACATAAAAAAAATGAAAAAATACAATAAATTTTATATATATAATAAAACTAATATATACATATATAATAAAATAAAAGCAAATATAAAACTTCAAACCAGACATTACCACTTCTTCTAGGGAGACCGATTGGGTCATAACCATTGACCTTCGCATCGGGCGATAGGGGACCCGTAGTATCCACAACCCAGACTAGTGGATCCCAAAGACCAATAAATGGAAAATTTACTTAACTTTAAATCAAAGCATTTATTTATGAGATGTGTTATAGTTGTATAGTGTCGCACGAAGGTTCACATCAAGCTCCGAGCATACCAGGAGTAGTTATAGGCGTCGCGGCGAGTTGAGGTAGGTAGGGAGCTTCGCTCATACATTAAATATGGCTTGAATATTAGATAAATAGAAATTTCATATTCTTATCGAAAGACTTGGGATTGGGTTGCATTTAGTTAATGGTATGAATATGCTTATCTATGGAATGCATGTAACATGAACAAATTCGTTATTTGATCCAAAAGCGGTGATGAAGCCATATGCTTATAAAAAAAAATGGTTCGCGCCATGAGTAGAGATGGTGTGGAAGTGTGCCTACCAACAGAGAGTGGTCCACGCCACGAATTTGCAGCGATGTGGCTATGATCCCACCAAAAAAATAGTGGTCTGCACCACGAGCTATCAAGTTCACAAGTGGTCACAATCGGTAATGGCTTGGAAACACTTACTGTTGGTTTGATGGAACTAGATGGAGATCATAACAACCATTGTGACCACCAATGGTTCACATCACATCAAGAGTGAGTGTTTTGGTCAACGAATTCATATTATTAGCTAGAATGCATTGAATGGAACAATGACTTATACATTCTATTTATTTCTTATGGTAATTCTCATATTGAACTCCGTTGCATGAATAAATAGAATTTATTTAAAAACTTATGAATTCTCTTGCATGATGTGGTTTCAACTCATTTCCTTGCTTGTTGAATTATGAATCCACTTTTAGGTTATACTGGATATGGAACTTGTTTACACCCTTTTTATGAACAAGAATCATGTCTTTATTTCTTTCCATTAAATGCTTTACGACTTGGTTTTTTACTTCATGTGTCGAATTGTTTTGCTTTATAGGTAATACTTGCATGTTTAGTGTTTGAGCGAGTCTTCCCTCTTATTGTGCTATGTTGGTTCTTTAGCTCACCCTATGTACTCTTCAAGTGCATCTATATTTGCATTAGTTTGTGACAAAGGAAATGCACCCTCTTAAAGTCTTTCATTGCATTGTGAGTAGTTGCATGCTCTTACTATCTATATATTTGCTTTTGAGAATAATAAATTTAGTATGTAACTTTAAGTAGGTTATTTGGGTAATTTGGAACCCTCCCTATCTATTTTAGACTATTTTAGAAGCTTTATGGACTATTTGGAAGCTTTCAGAGATGATCGAACCTACTTTGACGGTTTAACAATTATCATGATGATCTAATGATATATGAAGTCATGGTTTTGATTTTACTTTTGTATTTATTATTTTATATGGTTATTATGTTATTTCGTAGGTTCAAATAGGTGTGTCAGACTATTATTTGAGTCTGGTTCAGGTATCGAGCTTGAGTAATGGTTTAGGCTGGGCGACCTGACCTTAACTCAGGTTAGGATTGTCACAGTTGGTATCAGAGCATAGGTATTAGAACCTAGGAAAAATGATTAGGTTAGTGAAACCTAAGTATATAGAGTCTCTAAGTTTAAAGGTCGAGTGTGATTCGAACAACTCAATGGTATGGGACATTCATTCAAATAGACTTAAAGTTCACAAAAGACTTATCCTAGGATGGGAATGGATTGAAAACATGAAATAAAACATTAATATAATGTTATTTGCTTTGTAATGTAATATTTATAGTGTTTAGATATTCTTGCCTACTTTCTTACCCTGTGGGACTTATTCATTTTTTCGTTGCTCCACAATGCACCATGAAAAAGAAGAAATGCAATGAAGCAGTCAAATGGAATAGTGCATGTCTGCTATAACTAAGACACATTAGAAAATCATTCAGGATTTGACCACCATGTAGGATCGGAGGTTGATTGATCTAGCCCAGTCTCAAGAAAGGAACATGGCACGTATTTTGGCACTACTAAACAATCAGAGGAATAATGAGGTAGCCAGACATGCACCAGTGGGGCTAGGGCCTGATCTTTCTTTACCACCTATACACGAGAACCATCCCGCGCGAGGAGGGTGCTGATTTTTTCACGACCATAATTGCAATGGTTGTACCTATAGTTGATGGAGAGAATGAGGCATTCCGAAGGGGCAGGATCCGGAATGAGTTCATAAAATACGATGTATAACACTTTATGGGGACCCTGATCCTATTGGGGCAGAAATTTAGATATTGAATATGGAAAAGAGGAAATATACTTTGGGCATTGACGAGATGACTATGGTACCGTTGGTGGCTTTCTTGTTGGAACACAAGGCGCATAAGTGGTGGTTGACTATTTCAAGAACTCGAGGACCAAATATAAGTTGGCCATAGTTCAAGCATTTGTTTTATGATGAATGGTTCTCGGAGACCGTCAAGGTAGACAAGTGCAACATTATTGTGGCTGAGTATGCGTCTAGGTTCAATGAGTTGGCCAAGTTTACATATGATTATGTTATATCTGATGCAAGTTGTTTAAGATTATTCATTGATGGATTGAGGAGAGACATACGCGCTATGTTGGTAGCATCGAGACCAGAGACATATTAATAGGCTTACCATCAGGTACTCAAGTGTGAGTCGACACTTCATGATGAGGATGAGATGCAGTTTCGAGAGGGATCCGATTGGCATAGTCAGGGCAACCGCAGTTTTGACAGTTATCAAAGAGGTTAGGGAGGGAGTTTTAAGAAACATAAATTTGGGGGATCAGTGAGTAACTGTGCATCATCTGGTGGGGCTTTGAGGATACCACATACTACGACGGGAACCACCACATGTGTCCCGCTTCTCGATTTCTCAGAATGCGACATTCAGACCACTGCATCCACCATAGCAGCCGCAATAGGACTGAGGCAGAGGGCCAGTAAGGCCTAGACGAGTGCATTAGTCAGTGTCGTGCAGGCACCTCCGACTTATCAGAAGCCAAATGTGATCTGTTACCAGCGTGGGACTCCAGGGCACAACCAGAACAAATACCCTAACCTACTGATATCTGAGAAGAGCACAACCCCAAGTACTCTTGTAAAAGTTCATGTAGTTGTTAGGCAACATGAAAAGGCCTCGCATAAGTTGGTCACAGGTATAATTTCCATTAATGGTCGAGATATGCATACATTATTTGATTATGGTTCTACTGTCTCGCTCATATCAGGGGTCCTAGTTCATGCTTTGGGGTTGACACTGGTTAAAGCACACACTTACTTGATTTTGAGCATAGTTTCTACCGAACAGATTTATTCTAATTTGGTATGTGAGGGGTGCAAAATTAAAATTGGGGACCACAAGATGATTTTTGATTTATGGGTCTTAAAATATCTTAAGTTTGATATATTACTAGACATATAATGGTTAGCGGTGTATCATGCTGAGATATATTATTTTCATAAAACTATAGCTTTCCAAATCCCAAACATTCCATCATTTGAGTTCAAGGGCTTTACATCAACCAGTCCTGTAGTAGGGTTATAAGTTTGGTTAAGATATAAACCATTACGAGTTTGGCTTCTATGGGAGAGGAATGCCATAAAGTTCTAATTGAGAAGATTCCAGTGGTTAGGGACTTTCTGGATGTTTTTCTTTCAGACCTTCTGGGAATCCCTCTTCATCAGGAGATTGAATTTATGATTGACCTTATACCCGATACAATACCAGTTTCCAAGACACCTTACCATATGGTGGTTACCGAGTTGGAGAAGTTGAAAATCCAATTAGAAGAGTTGATTCAAAATGGCTTCATTACACCGAGTATATCGATGTGGGGAGCGCTGCTATTATTTGTGAACAAGAAGGATGACAATTTGAGGATATGTATTGATTTCTGACAATTGAATAGAGTGAATATCCAAAACAAGTATTCACTTCACAGGATCGAAGACTTGTTTGACTAATTGAGGGGATCAAAATTCTTCTCTAAGATAGATTTGAGATTGGGTTATCATCAGTTACGTATATAGGAGGAGTACATATTGAAGACAACTTTTAGCACCCATTACGAGTACTCTTAGTTTACCGTGATGTCGTTTGGGTTCAACGATGCACCAATAATGTTCATGGACTTGATGCACTGTGTTTTCAAGTCATTCCTTGCTTATTTTATGATTATGTTCATTAATGACATCATGATGTACTCCAAGACTGAGTCAAATCACAGGAAACACCTTAGGAAAGTGTTGCGGACTTTGAAGGAACATAAACTTTATGCTAAATTGAGCAAATGCGAGTTTTGGGTTTCAGAAGTGGAGTTTTTTGATACATGGTGAATACAAAATGGATGTCAGTTAATCCTACGAAGATCGAGGTGATCCTTAGGTGGCCACAACCCACTATTGCTTTCGAGATTTGAAGTTTTCTAGGCTTGGCAGGATACTATCGATGATTCATGCAAGTTTTCTCGTCGATCGCTTCATTGCTTACCAACTTGACAAGGAAGGACATTGCCTATGTATGGGATGATTCGTGTGAGGAGGCCTTTTAGTTTTTGAAGAACCGTCTAACTATCACATCGATCTGGATTCTACCAGAGGCTGGTAGGGAGTTGTCGATGTATACAGATGCGTTGAGGACCTGGTTTGGGAGACATGTTAATAGAGGACAAGAAAGTAATTGCTTAAATGTCCATACAATTGAAAGTACATGAGAAGAACTATCCAGGCACGACTTAGAGTTCATGGCATTTGTGTTTGCTTTGAAGTTCTGGAGGTGCTACTTGTATGGGGAGAAATTCATTGTTTACTCGGATAATAAAAGTTTAAAGTACTTATTCACTCAGAGCGAGTTAAACATGCGATATAGGAAATGGTTGGAAATCTTGAAAGACTATGATTTCACGCTCGAGTACTACACATGGAAGGTTAATGTAGTGGCAAATGCTCTAAGTTGTGTACGAATAGAGACAGAGTCCATGACTGTAATGAATCTTTAAGGAGTACCCGCCGATGGCTTAGCTGTGGACTCAGATATCTTAAAGGGTCAAGCACGAGTTTAGATTAGAGCAGAGGCAGCGGCTGTGTTTAAAGTGGTTAACTGTTAGAGAGGTTATTCAGAGTGCGGGAAGTACAGATCGCTTACATGTAGTAGTGATGACGTGGATTGGAGACTTTTAGCTGATGGAGCATTGAGATTTCGAGACAGATTGTGGCTACCATCTCATAGACAGTTGATAGATGACTTACTTTAGGAGGTACATAGATCTCGGTTCACCATTCATCCCGAGGGTAACAAGATGTATCAGGACATGCGAAGGATATATTGGTGGCTGAGGATGAAGTTGGACATCGCTACTTACATCTAAAATTACGAGATTTGTCAACAAGTGAAAACAGACCACCATAAGTCGGGGGATTGTTGCGACCGTTGCCTATTCCACATTGGAAGTGGGAAAATATGGCTATGGACTTTGTTTTGGGGCTACCGGTGACTCAAAGTGGGAATGATGTTGTTTGGGTGGTTATGGATAGATTGACTAAATCAACCCACTTCGTCCCTAGTTCCATAAAGTATTCAACATACATGTTAGGGGGCATATACGCAAACGAGATAGTTAGATTGGATGGAGTCTCGGTGTCTATTATGTTGGATTGTGATGCGAGGTTTACCTCTTAGTTTTGGAGTGGGTTTCAGCACCAGATGGGGACTCAGCTCAATCTCAATACAGCTTTTCACCCTCAGACAAATGGGCAGACCGAGATATTAATTCAGATACTTGAGGATGTGCTTAGAGGTTGCGTGCTAGATTCTTGCGGGAGTTAGGAGAAGTATATTCTGTTATGCGAGTTTGCATTCAACAAATATTTTCAAGCAAGTATTGGCATGGCACCATTCGATGCACTTTATAGGAGACAGAGTAGATCACCAGTTTATTGGACTGAGGTCAGAGATGTCGTGTTGATTGGCCTGAAACTCGTGCATAACCAAACCGAGAGGATAAAACCGATCAGGCAATTATTAGAGACTGCCCAAAGCTGACAGAAAAGTATACTGATAAGGATCATTGAGAGGCTGTGTTCAAGAAAAGATAATTTGTACTATTGAAAATGTCACCAATGAAAGGGCATTACAGATTCAGATTAAAGGGGAAGTTATCTCCCAGGTTCATCGCGCCATTTGAGATCAATAAACAAATAGGTTTGGTAGCATTTCGCCTCGAGTTACCACCATAACTAACTAGTTTTCGTAATGTTTTCAATGTTTCTATATTGAGGAAGGCATATAACAAACATGCACTGATGATCGATTATGGGCAAGTTGATTTGAGGGAGAACTTGTCCTACGACAAACAACTGATTCAAATCATGGATTGAAAAGTGCATAAACTTCAAAAGAAATAAATCCCGTTGGTGCAATTTCGGTTGCAATTCCATGGAGAACAAGAGTTGACTTGGGAGTAGGAGGATTATATATGATAGAGGAATTTCCAATTCTTTCGCGAACCGTAAAGTATGATTTTATTTTACTTCAGAAGACGAAAGTTTTTTAAAATAAGGGATGTTGTGACGACCCAAGAACTTAATAGACCCGCCCTAAAGGAAATTTTAGTAATTTCTCAAACCCTATACTAAATCATCCCTGATATAAAAAATTAAATAGTAAACCCTATCCCCTTTTGTTCAAAATCAACACATTTGAGAGAAATGGTAATTGGAGCTAGTTAGATTTGCGAACTCAAAAAGACACCGCTTAGAAGGTAACTCTCACCCTAATTTTCTTCATCATGTTCCCTTTTGAAGTTCTTAATGGTTCACACGTGTTGGATTTGTAAAAAGAAAAAAAAAAGAAAAAAAAAAGCCGCATCTAGAAATAGCGCCACCGCAGCACAATCGGAAGGGGACGGCAACACCGCCGCCACTACTGCTGGTGACACCGCCGCCGTTGTCCCAATAGAAGGCCTCTATTAGAGGCCCGAAGTTGAGGGAGAGGGGAGGGTAACACTAGATCCACCCCATAACCACCGTCGATGGCAAGTACGTCCCTGACACCTTTTTTTGGTGATGTCGGGTGCCTAGGGGCAGCCCGTATGTCCCTGCCCAACGCACCCAGGGGCCTGTTTGGCCCCTTGACATTAGACCAGGGGCCAAACACCCTGATTATTAGACCAGGTTGACCGATCAACATGTCAGCACAAAAAATGAAAAAAAAATAAAAAAATAAAAAACAATAAATTATATGTATTATAAATAAATAAATAAATAATATACATATATAATAAAATAAAAGCAAATATTTGCTTCAAACCAGGCACTACCACGTCTCCGATGGAGATCAACCAGGTCCCATCCCTCGACCTTTGCATCGGGCGATGGGGGACCCGCATGACCCACACTAGTGGATCCCAAAGACCTATAAATGGAAGATTTACTTAAATTTAAATTAAAAAAGTATTGATGAGATTTGTTATGATTGTATAGTGTTGCGCGATAGTTCACATCGGGCTTCGGGCATACCAGAAGTTGTTATAAGCGTCGCGGCAAGTCGAGGTAAGTGGGGAGCTTTGCTCATGCATTAAATTAGGGGTGGCAAAAAAAAGGAATGGACGGGTACGGTCCGGACATCCCACTTAATAACGACTAAAAATAGTGTCGGGACCCATACCCGTTTTTGAAATGGACACTTTTTTTTTATCCGGACCTATATGTTTTTAAAATATACAAACCCGTTTTTGTCCAGACCCATTTTTTAATAAAATAAAATAAATTTTTTCACTTAATTATTAACAAAAATACACGATTTTTATGTTGTCATGCATTCCATCACTACAAAAAAGAAATGTTATAAATTCAAAATTCAAGTCTTACAAGTTTCCATACAAAAATAACATCATCATTAGTGAAATTATAATTCAAACATTATAAAAGTTTCAAAACACTCCTATAAATAAATAAATATTATTTAAATTAATCGCTAAATGTGTACCCATTTTTTTAAAAAATTTGTCCGGACCCGGACCCATTTTTTAAAACGGACAAGAAAATATGTCCAGACCCGTATTAATTTTGAAAAAATTGTGTCCGGCCCGTTTAAAGCGGGTCCGAACAAATGCAGACAAATGGGTCCGGGCACATTTTGCCACCCCTGCATTAAATGTGGCTAGAATATTAGATAAATAGAAATTTCATATTCCTACCAAAAGACTTGGGATTGGGTTGCATTCAGTTAATGGTATGAATAACTTATCTATGGAATGCATGTGACGTGAACAAATTTGTTATTTGATCTAAAAATGGTGATGGAGCCATATGGTCATCAAAAGAAAGTGGTTCACGCCACGAGTAACGGTGTTGTGGCAGTGTGCCTACCAACAAAGAGCGGTCCGCGCTACGAATTTGTAGTGGTGTGACTATGATCCTACCAAAAAGAGAGTAGTCCACACTACGAAGTATCAAGTTAACAAGTGGTCACAATTAGTGATGTCTTGAAACCACTTACCATTGGTTTAATGGTACTAGATGGAGATCACAAGGCCATTGTGACCACCAATGGTTCACATCACCCCAAGGGTGACTGTTTCGGTCACCAAATTCATACTATTAGCTAGAATGCTAGAATGGAACAAAAACTTATACGTTCTATTTATTTCTTATGGTAATTCTCCTGTTGAACCCCGTTGCATGGATAAATGAAATTTATTTACAAACTTATGAATTCTCTTGCATGATGTGGTTTCAACTCATTTCCTTGCTTGTTGAATTATGAATCCACTTTTAGGTTATATTGGATATAGAACTTGTTTACACCCCCTTTTTATGAATAAGAATCATGTCTTCATTTCTTTTCATTAAATGCTTTACAACTTGGTTTACTACTTCATAGGTAATACATGCATGTTTAGTGTTTGAGCGAGTCTTCTCTCTTATTGAGTTTCGTTGGTTCTTTAGCTCACCCCATGCACTCTTCAGGTACATCCACATCTGCATTAGTTCATGACAAAGGAAAAATACCTGTTTGAAGCATTTCCTTACATTGTGAGCAATTGTATGCTCTTACTATCTATATATTTGCTTTTAAGAATAATAAATTTAGGGTGTAACTTTAAGTAGGTTATTTGGGTAGTTTGGAACTCTTCTTATCTATTTTAGACTATTTTGGTAGCTTTATGGACTATTCGGAAGCTTTTTTAGATGATTGAACCTGCTTTGATGGTTGAACACTTATCATGATAATCTTATGATATATAATATTGTAGTTTTAATTTTACTTTCGCATTTATTATTCCATATAGTTAGTATGTTATTTCGCAGGTTTAAATAGGTGTGTCGAACTATTATTTGGGTATGGTTCAAGTATCGGTCTTGAGTAATGGTTTGGGTTAGGGGACCCGACCGTAGTTCAGGTTAGGGTTATCATAGAGTCCTCATAGCATCTCCAATGGTAAAACTTGGATTAAGACCATATATGGATTGATGTCCATCTCATGGATGTGGGGAGAATGTCTATTCTATGTGACACCCATTTTCACCAGATATTCAACCTCAAAAATGATCTCCAATAAACAATGTGGATTATGATTTTTATATTTTATTTTGTTTTTATATGAAATGGGACCTTTGTATTTTATTTTTTTCTTTTTAATTTTTATAATAAAAAATAATGACATAATAGTGGAGAGAATATCTATTGCAATGTTGAGAAGTAGACATTCAGGTTTACACCCTCTACTTTGATTCCCAACCATATTAACTAGACATTCACAATCTATGGTCTTATTAGAGAGTTCTTTTTGGGTTGAATGCCCATTATGTCATATGTGGATCTATTTTCACCGCAATTTATAGTACCATTAGAGATGCTCACATTGCACATAAAAACTTGTTTAGCAAATCATGATGTCTATCCAATAAGTTCTATTGACCCAAAGAAATTACAAAACACTTAACAAATAATATGCAATTTTGTTCAAAAAATCAATAAATTTCCAGTTTCTAGGTTCTATATTTTAGGCATGTCGTAATCTAGAATTTAAATCAAAATACCAGTGTTGTCCTTTTTGTAGAGAATAAACTACTCATAAGGAATATAAACTAAGATATTTAAAAGAATAATATACCATTATTATCAATATAGGTTGGATCCAATGCTTAAGATTCAATACTTATAGTTAAATGTCTCAAATCTAAAACTTCTATAAGACGACGAAAACTACATAAATAATTGAATCCCCTTAAAAGTTTTGTAATTAGTAAATTTAGAAGAGCTGAAATAGTTGGTATAACAAAAAAATTAAGATATCGGTAAAGAAGAGAAAAAAAACTGACGATTGGTTGACACAATTAAAAATAAATTGTTTTCTCTTAACTAGTGACTCGAGTTTGAGTCTTGAAAATTGAATCACTAATATTAGGAGCTCCCCATTTATAAGATGCATGACTTGAGACAAACTCGTAGTAGTCAGAATAATCCAAATACCAGATGGTCTAGATCAAAAGGATGCGGCTATGTGCACCCAAAAAATTGCTTAAATTCCCAAAATACCCCTAAACACTCCAGAGAGAATTCGAACTGATCGAATAGAGAAAAGGGGAAGAAGAAGAGCAACTGCAAAATCGATTTTCGCTAAAAGTACAGAGGGTTGTTCATCTTCACATCAACTGGATCTCCACACATCCACACATTCCATAGGTTATCGGATGTGCAACTCTTCATTATTGTAGTAGGGTTTTTTATTCTAGGGCTCGAAGTGTTATCAGATTTAGAAGGTGAGATCTCATGTATTTGTTGGGTTTAGAGGTTGAATCGATGATTATTTGTTGTTATCTATGCATTCTTTGTTGTATGTATCCTTTAATGTGATTGAATTCGTTCACTCGAAGGTGAGTTGAAGGTCATTTGGTAGATTTAGGTATTTATTTCGTTTGTAAAAAATTATAGTTGGTTTTTATTTTTGTTAGGACGAGACTCAATCGCATTTAGAGGTTCTAATGTGTTTTTGGTGCGTATAGACTTGTCCGGTCACACATGACCGAACTCAATTTGTCTGATCAGTTAAGGGAGACTGAGTGAATGAAATTCATTCGATAGACGTAAACTGACCAATACTAGTTGTAGCAATTTGTTGATGAATGTTAGTGGTAATTGAGAGTAAATTATCAAAGTTTGATTTCATGCAATTCACTTTGACAAAAAAATGAAAAGTATGGTTAGACAGTCTAGTTCGGCGAATTTGACTTTTTTCCATGAGTTGAACAAGGATGTTTTATTAAATTTGTTAACGTTTTTTAGGTATTTTGGTTGTTATGTGTTTTCTTTGTTGTATAATGAATAAATGTTGTATGTAAGGTCGATGGGCAATGTTTTTCACTTAAACATTACCAATTAAGCCTTATTTGTTCGATTTCAGTTAACCGATGAAAACTCTTTTGCACAGTTCTTAATAACCGATCAATGGATCTATATTCAGTCGTTGGTGACCAAACCAACTGTTATGAAGTGCTATAATGTTTTTGGTTTTAAAATTATTTGAGTAATTGGTTAATGATGTTGTTGACCTTCTATTTTTGTCATTGTTATAGGTATGGCTCATACTAAGAACATTGTTAATCAAGAAGAGATTGGGGCCTAAGAATTGAAGGGAGCAGGGGTGCTCAGAGAGCTCAAATGGCATCGTACCGAAAATTGAAAGAGTTAGGATAGGGTAAAAGGGCCAATGAGGTTGGTGATTTATCTGACGAGGCATTCACAGCACCGTGCTCGGAGGCGACTGGCAAGGAGTTGGCCATTCGTACGAGGTAAGTGAATGTAACTGAATGATTTTCATCAGAATCAACTAAGGAGAGTAAGGAAGAAGACACACAATAAGAACATACTGAAAAAGAAGGTGAAGAAGAAAGTACAGAAGAAAGCAAAGAACAAAGTAGTGAAGGAAGTGAAAAAATAGAGGTGATAGTGAGAGTGAGAAGAATGAAAGTGAAGATGATGAAGGGGAAGTGGAGAAAAGAGGGAGATGAAGGTGATAGTGGTGAGGAAGGTAAAAGTGGAGAAAAAAGGGTGATGAAGGTGCAAGTGGTGATGATGAGGAGAGTGGTGATGAATGAGAAGAAGAGGAAGAAGAGAAGATGATGAAAAGGAAGTTGAAGTAGTGGCGAAAAGGCATGTTACGAAGGGTCGCAACAAAGCCAAGTTGGGAACTCCCAAAGGCAAGAAGCCAACAAATGACCCCTCTACACCGTTTCTAAGAGAGCCTAAAAATCGAACCTTGTTGAAGAGTTTTAACAACCATGTCATGGTTGCGATATAGAATAACGAGGTACAAATTTAATTTAATTTAATATGTAATTCACTATTTGTCCTTATTTAGTAGTAAACCTTCGATCGATCGTGTTAAACCGAACTACGTTCATCTGTTCGGTTTTTGGCAACCGAGTGAATATGTTTCACTCGGTCACCTTAGACCGACCAGATGAATGTCATTCGGTATATTCAAACCGATCAGACCATTACTTAATTATTTTTAAATTTTGACTTATTATTTTATTTACATATGTATATTGCTCGTACTAACCCTGATATTTTTCAGGAGTGCCCCCTCTTGAGATGTATCAATCATGGCTTGTAGTCGGTAAAATAGGATATGGCGAAGTGTTGCCAAGACAAAGTTCGTCTTTATAATATTATTCAAGCATCCGGACTGAGTGTGCTGACCAAGTGCACATACAAAAAGGCCCACAAGACTCTCATATCAACTTTTATAGAGAGATGTCAGCCAGATACCAACACATTTCACCTATCGTTTAGTGAAATATCAATCACGCTGCAGGATGTCAGCATGTTATTGAAGATTTTCATGATGGGAAATGTTGTAGATTGTGCCTGTGTGTGTAGGGATGAGGCGATTGAGTTGATGAGCTGGACACTCTAAGTGTCTGAGAAGGAAACGGATAAACATTTGAACAAAGATCATAAAGTTCTAAAGTCCTGACCGAAGTCACAATGGGGAGATTTGCCAAAGCCTTTAAAGAAAGGTAAGGAGAAAAGGTAAGTGTTTCCTGCGGTGGAGTGCACGACCCAAGCATACTTGTGGTACCTATTGGGTGCCCTCTATACGTTGATAAGACATCCACGTTGGTCCCTGTTCAGCTTTTAAGGCTGGTAGGAAATTTAGACGAGGTCCATACGTATGCTTGGGGTGTTGCAGCCGCTCTAGCTTACTTGTATCGATAACTAGGATCAGCAACCCGGGAGAAAGTATGTCAGATTGCTGGGTATCCAACATTGCTAAAGGTGCGTTCAACATAAGTTGGTTTAATGTTTAATTTGAGAATTTTACTTCAACTGACTTATTTTGTTTTTTCTTTTGCAGGGATGGGTCTACGACCACTTTGATGTGGTTCTGCATGAAGTACGCTTGAACCCAACTTATGTTGGGAACCTCCCCATATGTCAAGGTGGATCGTGAAGTCCCATATCAGACATTGTTATCCACTTTTGAAATGGAGCATCTGTAGTGTCATCATAGTGTTGCACGGATTCTATAGTCGTGTCATAATGATCTTCCTTGAGGAATGTGCGCCACATATCTTGATAGCCATGAAGCTCCTAATACATATCATTTTGGATTTGCTTCCATGCATCATCTTCATTATGTCTAAGGCCGGCTATAATTACTCGGTAACCACAATTGCCATCTTCCCTAACATTGTCAATCCTTTCAATGTGATACAACCATTCTTCAAGGGCAACATCGCAAAAACCATCTCTACACACATTATGCAAACATGTACGAGTTCTATGAACTTTGTGGGGCACTTCACGACTAGCCTTGATGGGTATCAATTCTGGATTAAGTATGTACTCGTGATGGCTTGGATATCTCTTGGTAGATACATCACCCTTGTCTGCATTAATGACTTTCTTCCTCTTACCATCCCGTGACACTCTTCCTTTCCCCACTTGTGATGCCTTTCTCCCCCTTGTCTTTATTTTCTCCGCTGAAACCACCAAAGATGCCGATGACAGACAACTTATCTCTCGAGGCTGCTGCACAATGCGAATTCACTAATCCTCAGTTTGGACACTTTCAAACCTCTTAATAACCCTTTGAATTTCTACCTTGAAATTGTGCTCGATACGATTGACTACTTGCTCGGGGTTCATGCTTAACTTTTGCCAATGTATGTAAACATCATTTAGAGTTATAAGTGAACCTGACAGTTGTATGTGGCAATTTCGTAGGCCCATGGAAGGTCAAATGTCATGCGGAATGCACAACCACATCTCATTGGATCGGTACCAACATTTTCAACGCATTCCATCTCTTTGCGAATTTGCTCTAGCGCATGTTGCGACACAAATCCTCGCAACATACGGTGCAAGGTATGGCCAAACCCGTGTTGCATGAATTCGTCTCAAAGGAAGCCTTGATCTTAGTATGTTGGCCTTTTACCATACTATGGATAACCCGCCACAAATACTTAAAGTTACCTTGCGAGTGTCCGAGACGTTTTTTCAATTTATTGTGCGCACTTTCAACTATGTCGGTCGTACCATGTCTAAGACGCAATGTCTTGTCTGTCCACACTTTTACAAAGCGCTCTTTGTAACCCCTAACCTATATATCCATCAAATATTCAAGCAATCCGAGTACACAACAATAATCGACGGCCGAATTTGCCATTCTTATGTTAAAGGAAACTCCAAATGTCGCACTTGTCGAGCCATTCCACCTACTCAAGAAAAGGTTGAAGTCTTTGTTGCATGCAAAATATTTTTGTGTTTCTTGCCATGCCCCGATTAATTTGCTAATTACATAGAAGGAGATTCGGTAGTCAACATATGGAATACCGACTCAATTGCATTCATTAATCCCAACTCCCTATCGGTAAGTATCACATTAGGTTTAGACCATCCATCCATGAGATTATTGAAATTCTCCAAAGCCCAAATATAGTTATCTTTTTTCTTTGTGGATATAAATGCAAAACCCAAGATGAAAGATAACCCAGTCAACATCATACCAATGATCTCAAGTAAAAACATGTGATATATGTTGGTCTTGTACATGCAATCCATAAATAAAACCAATAGGAAACATCACAGTAATTTGATGGAGTCAGGATGAGCCCAAAACAAGTCTGTCACAACTTCTATTTCCTTATTTTTTCTATGCCACAACAGGTAACCATGTGTGTCAAGCAAATGCATGACTTGTTGCATTTGTGATCTCCCTCCGGCTTATTCAAACATGTGTTTTTGTCTGACATTGTATATCGTGCGCATTGTTGATAAATTTGTTGCGTCCCTCTTCTTTAAAGTGTCCAAAATTTCACGCGGCTTAATATTTCCTTCCATAATTTGTACCAACACAACATGCTCTTTCGGATCTAATCGATCGGCGTATGAGTGACCCTCCATATAACACCTAATAACGTGGTTATGACGCACACACGTCACTGTGACACGCTATGAGCAATCCACATGTTCCTTGATATTTATTTCAAATGGTCAACCACATTTTTTGGTGCCACATTTCCCCCTATATGTCCCCCTCTATACCTCACCATTGTCATCCATTGCAATTTTTCCTTAACAATAGCGTTACTTGCTTTCATTTTTCCAACTCGTTGAGTGTCACCCCTATAAGTACCGGACCTCTAACACGCCATCTTTACCCTTCCCCGACGACAACCATCACTCCTTGCATTAGAGCTCTTTGTCACTATTACAAACCCTTCACTAGATCCTCGACTTTGAACCCATTTAATCGCCTCCGCCCTACTTCCAAATGGGTTGTTAGAAGTGAACTCCAAAGTGTAGTCAACATATGAAGTAGAATGCAAATCTCACCGCAAAATGGTAAATCAAAAACCACAAAAATATCAAACATACTAAAAAATAGCTCAATCGGTCAACATATACCAATATACTATCCACTATTCGGTTGATGTTAACTGATCAAATTCATATTGTTCGGTCAATGGAGCCCGACCTGGACGTATTCCATCCGTACCACAGGACCGAACAAACTCAATTTGTTCGGCCCCGCGGGACCGAACAACAGTGTGGGATCTGGGTACCAATTTGTATTTGAAACATAAAAAATGACCAAAAACCTTAATCAATGCATTTCCATCTTGCACGTTGTCACATCCACACGTCCTTGCTCCATTTCTTATGGTAAAAGTCTGCCAAACAAACCAAACCAACAATGCCCTAACAACAAAAATCAAAATTTTCAAACATTATGAAGTGCATAACAAAACATTGCAAATCCAACATTTTCAAAGAAGAACGAGGAAGAAATCGACTTTTACGATGTTGGTGGCCACCGAAAGCGCAACTTCGGTCATCGATTGTCGAAAAAATTGTTGGGGTTAAAGTGTGGAAACTTGTGTGGGGTGCACAAGGTGAGAAGAAAATGAGGGTAGGTAAGTCATTTTGAAATTTGGGAAAGGTAAAAGTATCATTTCATTTAAGGGCATTTTGGGAAATGAAGAGCAAAAATTTTAAAGGTTTGCCCAAATCAATTTGTGGGGTGTACATAGCCGCGTCGAGATCAAATTTTTTTTAACAAATAAAGAAAAGAAAAAAATTATAAGGTGATGTATTTATTTTTAGATAAATAGGGTGAATTGTTGTGTTATATTGATGAACAAATCAACATATATTAAAAATGTTGTGCTTGCACCAATAGTTAATTAGTTTGAGTGATTTGACACTATAATTTTTTATGTTGTGGCTCGTGCTTGCACCAATAATTAATTAGTTTGAGTGATTTGACACTATAATTTTTTATGTTGTGGCTTGAGTTCGAATCCTAAGAATGAAGATGCCAACCAACGAGAACTTTTTACTTTGATTGGGGGCAGATTTGAACTGAATTTGAAGTAATTGATACTGTTAGGTCAATGGTGGGTAATCTAGAAAAAAAAAATAAAAAATGCTGCAATTGCACTGAAGGATCGTGGACCGGTGCTCCAGGCAGTAAATAATATTCCACTGAACATCACTAGTCCAAAAACAAAGCAGCCAAGTTATCACTTTTATCGGGAAACCGCAGTTCTATAAAGTCCTCTCGAGACACCTCTCGAGACACCAAACCCACTCTCTCTCAATAAAATGAAAAATAATGGTACATTTACACGATTTGAGATCAAGCATCATACTTAAAATATGTGCGTACACATTGTAAGGTATATCACACGGCTCCCAAATCAGGTGTGTGACAACGTGTGTGATATTGTATATGAAAATATCATTTTTCTCAAAAGAAAATAAAAATTGCTTTTTGTCTCTATGACGGGCGAGACGTGTACCCAAATTGGAGCTTTGATTTGTCAAAGCAGCAGAACAGCAGCAGAGAGCCTCTGAAACAAATCAACCCAATGTTTATGAACTACAGCTCATCACTCTTTCACCAAATGGGCCGATTTGCCTTGGTTTGATTCATCAAAGCAACAAACTGTTCTTGTTCTCTCTCTCTCTCCCACTGTGGTTTTTGAGGTGGTCTAATGGAGGTTGGCAGAGCTGGGACACTGAAATCAGACGGTTTTGCTTGATGGGTAACCGCTTGTAACGCTTTCGGGTTGTAAAAAATCCTGGGTATTCACCAGTTTTGCTGTTGAACCTCTGTTTGAGAAGTTCTCAGGTTCGAAAGTTCAACATGGCTGAAGGTTCGAAAGTTAGACTGGTTCGTTGCCCCAAATGTGAGAATCTTCTGCCTGAGCTCCCTGACTTTCCCGTTTATCAGTGTGGGGGATGCGGTGCTGTTCTTCAAGGTACGCCAACAAATCGAACTGTAATCCTGTTTTTTCTCCTCAATTTGTGTTGTAGACTAGTTTATTTGATTTTCTGTTGTGTATGTTTTGTGGATTTTGATTTTGGGGTTCTGGGTTTTGCATTACAGTGAAGAACAAATCTGTTTCAAGTGATGGGTCTCTGGAGAAATCAAATGAAGAGATGGTTAGATCAGGTTCTGAGAAATTTGAGAGTGATAGGGAGGTTGAGAGGCTAGAAATTAGGGGTAGAAGAGGGAGAGGAGAGATTTTAAATACTAGTGATGCTTCTCATAGAATTGAGGATATAAAGGGCTCTGCCACCGACGACATGTCGTCGAAAACGGATGGGACTGTAGTTGAAGAGGAGGAAAATGGTGTTAGTGGTGCTAATTATAGGCGGCCCTGCAAAGCTCCTGTTGAAAATTGGAGTAATGGTGACAATCATGATGTTAACAGTGGACAGGGTGATTTGGGTAGAGTCAATTTGGAGAAAGAAATTGGTGAGGTTGAGCCTCCAGTGGGGGTTGAGGTTGGCGATGGGCGTCGAACATCGCAGCAGATTTCAAATTGGTTAACTCGGGATAGGGCTGCAATGGGGGCATCGTATAGGAGAAACCCGAGAGCGGTAATGGAGGGTGGGAGGTTTTCTACTTCTCATTACTCGGATGAAGGCCCTTCGAATCATTTACGCCAAGGTCCTTCTGGTTATGTTTATGTTGATCCAATGAAGGATTTGAACAATCTTGATGGTCTAAGTAGAGTTGAGTCTCTTGAGCAAGACCGAGCGCAGTTGCTGAAGAAGCTTGAGGAACTGAAGGATCAGCTAAGTAGGTCTTGTGATTTGGGGGACAAGTCGAAGGAAACGGTTCCTGTTGATGGGAGAGCGGTTCCTCCCGATCCCTATGGTAGTGGGCGTGATGTCTGGTTACCAGAGCGGCCTTATGCATCGAATGGAGCTTCGTTGCATCCTTCTACGGCAAGCACACAAGTTCGGAGGCCGCTGTACTTTAATCATAGCCATGAGCCAGTTCCTTTGATGAGTAGACATGACATGAATGTGCATAATTTCTATCCTCCAATGCACCTGGAGAATGATATTACAGGATATGGAGACATGTTTGGTCCGCCAATGGGGAGAGCTCCAAATCCACCCCCGCTTCACCAGTACGCACAGCAGCAGCAGCACCAGCCGCGTGATTTCTACTATAGGCAGTTCATAGACTCTCAAACAGACTTTGCTGGTTATCCTCATAATACATTCTTCCATCAGCCTGCTTGTTCTTGTGTGCATTGCTTTGAAAAACGCTGGCAAGCTCCAGCACAAGTTCCACAAGCCATTTTTCACAATGGAAGGTTACCAGACGTTCCACTCAATCCTATGTTTTTCCGTACTGAGAATCCGGGCTCATTTGGTCCACAGAGTCATAATCCTGGAGTTGTAAATGCACCTCCACTGCATCATCATGAGCCACTGCTGCCTCGGATGAGGAGACCAAGTGTTATTGATGGGGAAATGGGTGGTTTTGTTTGGGGTGCCACCCAAAGGGCTGCTGTAGGAAAGAGGAATGGACGCTGTTTCCGTCCAATGGCTGGTGGTGCACCGTTTGTGGCTTGTTGTAATTGCTTTGAATCACTGCAACTACCAAAGAAGATCTCATTGTCAGGGAAAAACTGCCAGAAGCTGCGATGCGGGGCATGCTCTACTGTAATTTCGATTTTGTTTGATGACAAGAAACTTGTAGTTTCTGCCTCCACAAATACAAAAAAAACTCCTCAAGAAGTTAGCAACGGATTTTCTGAAGTGGCTGAAGGAAGTGTTTTACATCCCCGCGGTCGTGAAAATCGAATTAGTGTAAACTCCTTATCTGATGACTATGATCACTCAGGTTATTACTTTCAGGCTTTGGATGCTGAGCTTCTCGTAGATCAAAGAATGAATTCTAGTGAATCTCAGAAGATGCGTGCTGCTCTGTCTTCATCATCATGTGTTTCTGAGGACGAAGAAAGTCCTGAAAGAACGGTTACTGAGAGAGAGGAGTCCAATTCCGAAGAATTGAATCCGAGATCAAATACAACTCCACCGCTTCCTGGTTCGCCTCTTCGTGATCATTTTGATTATTCCACTATTCAGCAATTGGCAAGCAAGTTTGGAAAGGGAAACAGGAGTAAACGAACGGAGAAAGATGATGCAGCAGTGACAAAGTCTACATCTAGGCAAAATTCACTGAAAGATGTGCCAGTTGCTACTGAGATGGAGGTCTCTTTTAATGAGTTTTCAAATGGTGGCATGTCTCTGGACTCAGGCGAGGCAAACAAGGAAGATAATCGGCCTAATTTAAACAAGGGCAGTGAATCATTCTTTGCAGGCCTCATCAAGAAGAGTTTCAAAGATTTCTCCAAATCTAACCAGTCAGCGGAGGATGGAAAGTCCAGTGTATCAATTAACGGCCATCACATAACAGAGCGATCACTTAAAAAGGCTGAGAAACTAGCAGGTCCCGTTCGTCCTGGACAGTACTGGTATGTACTTTTTGCAATTTTAATACTTATTCATTTTAGTAGGTTTCATTGATCAGATGCATGTTACAGTGATAAAGACTTGCAAAAAGCAGACATTTTAGAAGATGAACCATTTTAAAAGTAAGTAACGCATTAAAATCTCGTTGTTGTTGCTCATGTGTTTGTTTTGTGATCTTCAGGTATGATTATCAAGCTGGGTTCTGGGGCTTGATGGGCCAGCCTTGTCTAGGCATAGTTCCAGTACGTTTACTAATGTTCTGCAAGTTTTTTTCTTTCCTGTTCAGTAGATCAGATATATTTATGAAAAAGTGTTCATATTGCAGCCATTCATCGAAGAATTCAATTATCCCTTGCCCAAGGACTGTGCTAGTGGAAATACTAGTGTTTTAGTCAATGGCAGAGAACTTCATCAAAAGGATTTGGATTTGCTTGCAAGTAGGGGACTTTCTACAACTAGAGATAGATCTTATTCCGTGGAGATTTCGGGGAAGGTCTATGATTCTGACACAGGTGAAGAGCTTGATTGCCTGGGCAAACTCGCACCCACGTAAGTCTTTCTACTTTAATAATCGATGATTTCCTTCTTTTACTTTTATATTTAGTAAATTCATAATCTGGTCAAGGTGACGTGTGAAGTTGATCAAGGTGTTTATGTCTCTTAGATTTAAGCGGCAAAGAATTTGCTGATTTGAATAAGTTCTCTCTTTATTTGTTTTTATCTTTTCATTTTGTCAGTTCTTGTGAAGTAAAATTGATTCATCTCTGTGCATTCATTGTCATGTTCTCAAGTCTCCGATTACGCACTATACTTACTGCTAGTTGAAACTTTTGACAGAGTGGAGAGGGTAGGACATGGGTTTGGTATGCGGGCTCCGAAAGTGAATACATAAATCGGCATATGTTATTCATTCTCGGTTGTGAACCTTAAGGTCTACCTGAATCTGAACCTTTTACGGAACGAAATTGCTAAGCGCATTCGCATTTGAAGGCATCTCTAAGCTGTATTTACAAATCGTCGATTTTGTTCACACTGGCAACGCGTACGCAGTCGCGCTTGTTTGATGCGCAGTTACTTTAAGTTGATTCCAAAATTACGCCCCTGCCCCTGTTTGATGGGTTTCTGCTGATTTATCTAACTATTTGTCGTTGTAAAATTTGAAACCTTGTCTATGATTGTATATTCAAATATTCAATTTTGGTGGGCAAACTTAGTATCTGTTGAGTTCACCAAAATGGATAAATATATTGGAAAAGCACTTGCACTTGTGTTGTCACCTATATCTCTGGACAACAAACATGTTGGTTTGAGCTTGTGGTGTTTTGTGGGTTCCCTTTTGAAATACAAGCAAGGGAATATGTAATTCTGCGCATTGTACTTGTTTGTGTGAAATGTTATATATATATATATATATATACTAGTTTTATGAACGTGTTACTAACGAGTTAGCCCATTCGTTTCGCTTGTGGGATTTTAATTAAAAAAATAAATAATGTTAATCTATGCAACTAAATATAAAATTTAAATTTAAATAATATTTTTGAGTTTGAATAAATTATGTAATATAAAATTCGAACATACATAATTTGAATACTTAATAAGTAGAAATGCTATTTAAGAAGCATCATTTAGCTCCACAAAAAAATAGAAAGAAAAATGGATTTATAGGAACGAAATATCAAAGCAAAAGATGTGACAAAACTGACTTCACAATTGTGGACGCATATACTATAAACATTCGTAAACATTACATGACATATACTGATCACCATCATCGTGGTAGAACTACTACATATATACGATGCGAAAAATTAGAACTTACTGTATTCTATAACCATCATCGTGGTAGAACTACTACATATATACGATGCGAAAAATTAGAACTTACTGTATTCTATAACACTGTATACATGACATGAACTTCTAATCTAAATACTATCTTCTTTTGAAAAAAATAAAATAAAATTATACATCAATATTTTGCTCCGAGATTAATGACTTTGTGGCTGTTAGTCCTCCTTAGTCTTCCAATAGCTTAGCACACAACTCATGCAAAATGTAATTATTAATAAAAATGTATGTTTAACAATTTATAATGAATGGGAAATCCAATATATATGATCATATAAATATAAATTGAAATTTATACATACCTGCCTACATAGAGAAGAATCCCCATTTGATTTGTTCAGTTCAACTAAATAATGAGATGGGTGGATCAATGTGATCTGATGATCAAAAAATGATGAAAGAATCAATTAGTGGCAATAACTACTTCATGTATATATCCACTAATTATATGTTAATTAAAATAAAAATGGGGCCTTAAACATGTTTAAATTCAATGAATTTCGTATTCATACCAGTACTGAAACTAATAGCCGAACCAATTTCTTTGGACCCATGTTTAGTTGCACCATCCTCGTCATTATCAACTGCTAAATCATGTAACAAATCAATTGTATATGGTGCTAATTAATGATCTATTAAGTTGTTAATTAGTTCAAAGAAATTAAATTAAACTTTTTATACATGATTCCCATATTGAACTTTTCATTATTTATTTTTCTACAGCGAGTCCCATTTTCATGACTACATTCTCTATTTTCTCAATTATAATTCTTGGACTATGATTCGATATAAAATTTATCTTCATCTCGAAAACATTATACGAATTAATTAGCTCAATTTATCTTCCTCTAGAAAGCATTGATTGGAGCACAACTTGGATTCATCTCTTCTTGATCTGTTTGCTTCAAAATAAGTTCAACTTCATTAATTAGCTACCTAGTCTTTCATATATACATGTTACAAAGAGCGATGAAATCAATTAAGTTCGTATATATATGAATGTACCACAGTGTCTTTAATTCGAAAATCATCTTCTAGTTCTTCATTGTCATGGTTAGTCGAAGGGATATAGTCTTGGTTGAACCAACCATATTTAATTTCGGCAATTGTAATGCGAGTAGTGGGATTGGGGTCGAGAATTCTCATGATCAAGTTCTGAGCACCAAGGGAGAGCCAACTAGGAATATTAGTCTTTCCCTTAGTTGCCTGAATTACATACATATACTTTCATTCATTATATATATGCATTGAAATTATGATTTCAAATACTTAAAATGAGTTAGCTTGTTAGTAATTAGATCCAACAATTTATTCGCACGAATACCTCGCCTTCTGATAGAGCACCTCAAGATTTTGATCGCCAAAAGGAAGTGAGGATGTTAGTAGCGTACAAGATTACACCGCACGACCACACATCGGATACTACTCCATCATACCCCCCATTCAACATAACCTGCAATACGTATATATAGATCATCAATGCGTCGATGGGAATAAGAGAATTAAGATGTGCATTGAAGAAAAAGTAATATTTAGAGTGATTAATGTAAATAAGAAATCATCAAATCATTAATCCTCAACTTCAAAGAGTTCCGTGAAACGAAAAACATAAGGGTGGCGTTGTCCCTCTGCTCACAATTTTAAATGAAACATAAACCATGATGCATTTCCCTATATTACAAATTCTAATTTTCATTCATTTATGCTGCAAATAAACGACAACTCCTTGTAAGGAAAAACGCTATCGAGCAGAGAAATGTCGTGTGAAGGATATTCAACTTTTTATCTACTCATGGATATCAATGTAAAAAACAAGTTGATTCCTGCAAAAAGACCAAGACGAATGACATCCTAACACATGAACTATTGCAAGCAGTCCGACTATTCAAATGCAGATTGAGGTTTGCTAAATGTTTGGCTTATTAGACATTCGTAATCTCATCAGAAATAAAATGTTAAGATTAAGGGAATATTTCAGATCTTAACTTAAATGTTGAATGATAATCTTCTAATATGATGATGCAACCATGGAAAGAGATTTCT
This sequence comes from Stephania yunnanensis, assembly GCA_039657365.1. Classification (NCBI taxonomy): domain Eukaryota; kingdom Viridiplantae; phylum Streptophyta; class Magnoliopsida; order Ranunculales; family Menispermaceae; genus Stephania; species Stephania yunnanensis. Next base: position 40,743,115 of record CM077587.1, read on the forward strand.
TTTCACTATACATTTCAGCCAGCATGTCTGCTTTAATCTAAAAGAGTTGAGATGGACTTGTCTAAAGTTTAATGAATAGCTACAGTATACTTGGTCATGACCTTATTATTTAGAAATCAGAGAACCAAACACTTAATTCACAATGCACAATAAAATAATTACCCTTTAAAAACAATAACGGTTGCCCCGTTCAACAAAGGGCTATAAGTAACATAGCTATGTCTAGTAATCCAGCCACAATCAGCCATGCACCTGAAGTCACAAATTAAAGAATATGGAAGCTCTTAACAAATATTCACTCAGATCCCTGAAAGGAAAATCTTAGGAACTTGTAATCATGTAAACATGTGAAAGTCAAAAACCTATGCCATGATTCTGGCATACCAGTATATATCAGTTGGCTAGTAGTCGAATGTGTACTTGAATGTTGTAGCAATGTATATCATGTACCTACCAGTAGTGTGCAAAACACCCTGGTGATAGGCACACTCTTTTAAGTAGGGGTGGGCAAACCGCGCGGTTTGGTGGTGAAAACCACCAAACCGCGACCAAACCGAGGGTCTACGGTTTAGTGATTTTCCAAACCACCACCAAACTGCGAACCACCAAAACTGCAACCAAACTGAACTGCGATTTGCCCGGTTTGGTCGGTTTGGTTGCGGTTTTGGTGCGAGGCAGCGGCGAGGCAACGGTGCGAGGCGGCGGTGGACGTTCGCACGGTGGAAGGCGGCGACGATGGCGATGGATTGGCGGCGGTGGTGAGACGGGGAGTGAGAGGAGAGAGGAGACGGTGGTGACGACGGCTGCTTTCGCCGAACTGAACGAACTCTTTAGATCTGATTTAGAGTACTCACGGTTTTCCGACTGCTTTCACCGGATAATTGCGCGACGAACCCCACTCCACAAGAGTCTTCTCAGGAACCTGAGAGAATGCCATGGAGCACACGCGCACGACTCGGAGAGTCGGAGAGAGTCCTGGACTGTCCAATCTCCATATCAGAAACGCTCGCGGCCTCATCCCTGACAACTTCTTCTCAACAACAACATATGTTGTCGCCGTTTGGAAACGCAAAACGATGAGATTCCGCCGCGACGAAAAACGCAAACAACTGAAAACAGAGGAAGAGATTGTCACCAGCGAAAAGCCACAACGATGAAGACGAAGACGAAGACGATTCACGAGTTCGGATTCTTTCAGATCGAACGAATAGACACAAAGAAGCGATTGAGAGAGGAGAGATGAGCCGGCGGTGAAAGGAGAGAGGAGCCGGCGGTGAGAGGAGGAGCCGGCGGGGAGTGAGAGGGAGGTGACGGGCGGGAGAGGAAGTGAGAGGGAGGTGACGGCTGGAGTGAATGAGAGGAAGAGGAGAGGATTTTTTTTTGGTTACATTTTAGGGTTTTTGGTTTGTATTTACCAAAATGTCATCGGTTTGGTTAAACCGCGGTTTTCCCAAAATGAAAACCGCGACCAAACCGCGATTATGTGATTTTTACGTTTTTCAAACCACGACCAAATCGCGAGTTTTAAAAACCAGACCAAACCGTACGGTTTGGTCGGTTCACGGTTTGGGCGGTTTGGGCGGTTTTTGAAAATCGTTGCCCACCCTTACTTTTAAGTGTGTTGATTGAAGTTCAAGCAATGTACTAGATTTGTGTGTTTTTGAGTTTAGTTTTCTAGTGGTGAAGTTTTTCAATGGAAGATTATTTATGCTAAATGTTTTGTCCTTTATGTAGTCTGATTTTTCTCAATTTCGCTTATCTTCTCCAGCTAAGAAAGATGATGGCCATTGTTTACTTTATGATTGAGTTTTTGCAAATCTTTGAGCATCTATGCTTGGAGGGTAGGATCGAATTGCAAATAGCTTCATTAAAATTGTACTTTTTTTTTTTAGTTTTTGATAACACATAGCTTGCATTGTCATGCTTAAAACTTTTGAAGAATTGAAGTTTTTTGTTTGAAATTTGTTGTTTCTTGAAGTTCGGTTACAAACTTTTGAAGAACTTGAGAATTGAAGCATAGCAGCTGACTGACATGCTAGAATATGTCTTGCAAGCATTTCAACAAACAGCTAGTGTTCAAGATCTTAAACCCCAATTTAGTTTCGAAAATCAAAACCTTAAGACCCCACTTTCCAAAATCAATCAAACAAATAGAAACCATGAATCAAATTGAACATTGAATCAAAGGTTCTTTCAAAAATCATGAATCAAATCGAACATTGAAACCAAAACACGCATGGAGAGAATACACATCGTTGATGAATAAATTCAAACAATTGAATCCCACACACCTTTTCCAAAGATTTATCCTCTCTGGAACACGAATGAGTGATCGATCGAAGAACGATTGAGTCTGGAGCACGAGCGAGGAGTGATCGATTAAAGAATAATTGAATATGGAACAAGAGCGAAAAAACGTGTATCGGATTGATGAGATAAAAACCGTGTATTGTATTGGAGTGATCGAGCTAGTGTATTGTATTAAGGAGTTAGAGCTTGATTTGGAAAAAAAAATGAAAGATCAGGAAACGCAACATAAGTATGGGTGAAAATGTAATTTTGCTTACGATTCAAAAATTTGTGATTGATGCTTATATATATATATATATATTATGTGCTAGTTTCTGCTCGCTTTTTTATTCTCCGACAAAAAAAGTAACAATTTATCTTTATTATCGATCTAAAAAATATACTACATGTTGTAAATTGGATGACCTTTGAACCAAACTTATGAATAATCATATTGTCAAGCATGACTCTACATTGAATTATAACATCAAGCATGACTTCTACATTGAATGTAATTTGTACAATTTACATAATTTGTATTCAACTCCAATGTATAATCACTTATCCATGTATTGTCATGTAACTTGTAATCATCTCCAATGTACACCAACTATTTCATGTATTGTCTATGTTGCTTGTGATGTATTCTATGACTTGTGGTGTATGTATAACTTGTACACATTGTATAAGTACAATTTTCATCATCACCAAATTGCATATATAAAGGGTGTCAACCCCATTGTAATTCACACACCAAGTTGAATGAAAACTACTCATTCCAACTATCTCATTTCTTCTCTTCTCCTTTGTAATAGTAGTTTGTAGTAGTAGAAGTTCTTAGTCTTCTATTTTCCTTCCAACTTAATTTACAACACGTTATCAGCACGAAGTTGCTCTACAAGAGGAGGTCTTGAAGATCAAGAAGCTTTTCAAAGATATAAAGCTAAGAATGTATAATTTTTATTAATTTAAATAAGTTCAATTTATTTCCATATTATCATGGTTAATTTCTTTTTTGTTAAATGCATATTTAATTATGTAAATGTACTTTATTCATACATTATGCATTGTAACGTCACCGACTACGAAAGTATGCCCTGTAGTTGTGTTTTGTACGATCTTCTACATCAGAAATCAAAAGTCAATGTGTGACATGTAGTTTTTCTCTTAAAACTACAAACGATTAGTTATTGCTCTATTCTTGATTTTATAATACAAATAATGTTATAAGTTTGAGTTGATAGTGGGTAAGCCTTGTCCCCAGTAAAGCTAAACATTGAAAAGGAGACAAGTTATCCCGTTCGAGGAGGTATGGTATTAAGTAGACTATGTCTCGCCACCTAACCTGGAGGTTGTCCCACCAACTCATACGAATAGTATATTTTGTTTATTAATGAATCAAGTCGTGAACATATATTTAATCATATGTTATATTTTTACATAAAAGGGAAAAACTATTTTATATTAAATTCATTTTCAAAATATTATCCAGCCATAAATGAACTTATTGCCTTATTATATTACCGACAAGAATTACTTGTCATGACAATTAGATACTACAATTTGTGAATAAAACATATATGCAAAACTGTGTGTTATACATAATCATTCGCCAATTTCTCTTTAGAGATTTGAAAAGTGAATATTTCACTTTATATATCTTTTCACCTTATGGAGTTATATATATACATACCAAAAGGGTAATGCTCCAAAAGCTCAAAATAAGCGGCTGAGTCTCATGCTACAAAATTTAATCAGTCAAATATTAATTATAATTTCACAATTTTAATTACCTCTATGTTGAGGCTATGTGGAAATATGACTGATGAGACAATAAAAATAAGGTCACGTGGCCTGCCCCGATTTATTGCTGCAACAATTATCGAGTGCGTACATCAATCCAATAAATATTAATGATTGATTTTTTGTCTCATGGTAGCTGAGTAAAATAATGATATATTATAAATATAATATTGCTCACGTCCAATTAGTTCGGCTTCAAATTAAGAACATATGTTGCATATGATGATTATGATCGTAATAATAAATTTATGGACGTGGAAAAGGTAAAAATATAAGGTAAATGTCGTATTGACAATTTCACCAAAAATTGGAACAAAAGTGGTGCACCACTACAAATGACAAATGATTATTGACAAATATTGTGACATTTTTTTTGTCATAATTGTGACATTTTTTTGGTCATATATGAAAGGCTATTTTGCCTAAATATTGTCATATATATACGAATATTTTTGTGACCTTGACCATGCATTCAAAATCAAAAGCAAAATATTATGAATTTTATCATTGAAAATGACTCGATAAAACATGCACATTGAGATGTGTTTAAATCGTGACATAAATATGGGCAATGAGTTTATGTCTTATGTATCATGCTACATGCATGAACAAAAGTGAATATTTCTCGAATTCGAACTTAGCGAAGGCTAATGTTCAGACAATATCTAATACAACAATTTTATTGTTAATTTCTTGTTTAAAAAAAGTCTACTCAGAATAATAAAAAAATTATCTGTATGATTTAATCTGAGTATAATATTATCGGCTTTAACTTCTGAAATATATAAGACACATTAAAACGAATGTCGTCATAAATCAAATGATATTCATAATGTGGAATGATCTATTTGATTATCCATAATCATCAATAATGCGAAAATATCGTAAATTCGCAAGGACATCATTTATCGAACTGGATTTTTTTTTCAGCTGGAGATTATCTCAATGCAAATCAATAGGAGACGTATATTGATTTACTCTCTATTAATCATATTATAAGATGTCTTGAATCCCTAATAGAAAAATTATTTATAGCAAGTTTTGCTAATTGTCACTTTGATGAAGCAATTTTTCCACCATTAGGGGGAGATATAAGCCAATTCAAAAGGAATTGCATGAAATTGCTTGAAACGCATCGAATTGCATTAAATTTGTTGTATTATGATTCATGTATAAATTAATATGAACTCGAAGTTCAAAGGATCATTCAAAAGTAACAAAGTCGTGAATCAATTACTTGATGCAAGTACTATATACAAAAGAGTGACAATCATATGCTTCAACATTAAATGGTTCATATAGAAAACGATGTCCATGTGCAACAAAATGCACAAAATGTCTCACCCATGTGAGCATGAGGGGGAGAATCAAAATGAGTTATTGGTTAGTGTATTGCACTCTTTTTCCCTTTGTTATGATTTTATCCCATTGGATTTTCTTTGCAAAGGTTTTTAAAGAGGCAATTCTAACAATATTAAAACTCTTTATCAAGGTTGATTAGTGTATTGCACTATTTTCCTTTCGCTATTGATTTGATCCCACTGGATTTGCCTAGTAAGGTTTTTAAAGAGGTAATCTTAACATTATTATACTCCGTATAAAAAAATTTATGAGAGCAATGTACTCTTTTTCCTATACTAGATTTTTTCCCACGGGGTTTTTCTAGTAAAGGTTTTAATAAGGCATATATATTCTCTCAAAGTGTATCAATGTGTTGTACTCTTTTCCTTAGCTTTGGTTTTGTCCCACTGAGTTTTCCTAGCAAAGTTTTTAATGAGGCAATCAATAATATTATATTACAAATCAAGATCGACAAGAACTTTGTACTCTTTTTCCTATACTAGATTTTTTCCCCTAAGATTTTTCTAGTACAAGTTTTAATGAGACATTCTCTCAGCAAGTGTTATCCAAGGGGAGTGTTGTAAATTGGATGACCCTTTAACCAAGCTTATGAATGATCACATTGTCAAGCATGACTCTACATTGAATTATAATATCAAGCATGACTTCTACATTGAATGTAACTTATACACTTTACATAATTTATATTCAACTCCAATGTATAATCACTTATCCATGTATTATCATGTAACTTGTAATCATCTCCAATGTACACCAACTATTCCATGTATTGTCTATGTTGCTTGTGATGTAATCTATGACTTGTGGTGTATGTATAACTTGTACACATTGTATAAATACAATTATCATCATCACCAAATGGCCTATATAAAGGGTGTCAACCCCATTGTAATTCACACACCAAGTTGAATGAAAACTACTCATTCCAACTATCTCATTTCTTCTCTTCTCCTTTGCAGTAGTAGTTTGTAGTAGTAGAAGTTCTTAATCTTCTATTTTCCTTCTCTAGTTCTTAGCAAGTTCCAACTTAATTTACAACACTACGCTTATATGTTGGATTAATAGGCTTTATTCAATTCTATTATCAAGATAATTACTCTATTCCAAATAATATCTATTTTAAGATAACATAAAAAAATAATGAATCTTAACATATCTTAGTATAAAATTGTTAAAAAAATAAAAGTTCATGGGTGATGGGCAAAATTGGTATTAGTGCTTCTATTATAGTATAATATAGAATAGAAATATACAATAAACAAAACCAATAAAAGAAAGTAATCCACTAATTAATATATATGTATATATATAATTCTAAAGATTTGCTACTTCTTTTTTGTCAAATAAAGATTTGCCCTCTAGCAAGTAGTGCCTATCATGCTTTGGCACTATGACAATGCTCCTAGTCTTATGATAGACATACCTAAGAGAATGGAGAGTTAATAAATCCATGGATTCTCACCCCATTGGGTCTATTCAATATGACAAATCCATGGATTCTTTTAAATGATGGATTTTCATGAATTTCATAGGATTTGATGGATTTTGAAGGGCTTGATTCAAATCCCTCCAAATTTAATGGGTAAAGGTGAGATTTGGTTATGTATATTTTTTGAATAAAAATCTACCAAAATACATTAAAACTCATTAAAATTATAATGTCTTTAAAAATTAAATACACCTAAACTTTTTAGAAATCCATTAAAATCTATCAAAATCTTAATAGAATATCCATTGACTTTTCAAAAATCTATTAAAATTCTTTGAAATCCAAATTAAATACACCTCATTTCAAAATCTTTCAAACTCTTTTAAAATCCTTTCAAATCATTCAATTGAATACAATCAATGGTCACCATCATATCATTCAAAAGTAGATAAAAAAAAAAGAAATTATGGAGTTGGAGATTCTAGTTGGAACAAAAAAGAGCAACAACAACAGTGATTGAATTGGTGAATATGGATCTTCTCATTTAATGAAGCTTCCTCTAGCATTTACTGAAAATCTACATTCAATGCAGTTCTATAAATACTGCAGCCAATAAAAGCAAATCTTCGAGACAATACTAAAATTAAATAAAATGTTCATTACAACACCTTAGACTAATAATAAAATGCTAATAACTCAAAATTCATAGAAAAAGAGTTTTTTGAATGAAATGTTTCCTTATAAACCAATTAATAAGTCCATATGCTAAAATCATCATGTTTCCGTTCAATGGGTGCTGGTAGTAAATAAATAAGATGATGCAAACCAAAATAATAAAAAATAAATAGGATTTTACTAACTGATTTAAAGTGATTTACTGTAACTTGTATCAGATGTATAACAATTTGATTCAAGTAAAGATTTCGTTTACAAATTCTGTAGAAGTCTTTCTAATAACTTAGGATTACAAAAAATAAGAGTTTTGTAAAGAACAATAACTTCTAATACTATCGCCTCGTTTGGTTCGTTTTTGCTAATTTACAGTATGAATCGGGAGTTATCTCCTTGGAGTTTTGGTTCAACTTTAAACTTGTAGGGAAGTTTTAAAATTTTAAACAACAAAAAATATGAATTGACATAAATAACCTTCAAACAAGAGAGTAATGGATAATAAACGAGTCATTAATGAGGGGTAATTGTGTCCACAACTCCTGGGAGATAACTCCCTGGGAGGTGGTGGGGAGATATCTCACACTCTAAAGTGTTAGTTGGAAAATAACTTGTAGGTAAGTTGAGCAACCAAACAAGATTAATTTCTAACTCCCTGTAAGTTATCTCCATCGCTAACCAAACAAGGCTTATACTATGATCTTAAAGTCCTTCTCAACTCTCGAACTACTACTAGGTGTGAAAAATCTACTCAACTATTGCAAACATTTGAAAGCGCTAAGACCATCTTCAACTGTAACACTCTATTTTCTCCTCTACTTTACAGTTATGTCACATCAAACTCTATTTATTCTCTAATCACAAACTCCATTTATATTCCAAAACTCTATTTCTTATTTTTATTTTTTGTTATTTTTTGTATTAATTTTAGTAAATTATTTAATAAGTAAAAAATTAAGAAAAAAAAACACATTCATGTTTTTTGAAAAAGACACAATTATTAATAATTTTAAGAGAAAAAAGAAGAAGAAGTAAGGAATGTTGTTATAGAGTTGGGTGAATAGTCACCTAACTCTAAAATAGAGGGAGAATTCACCCAACTCTCTAAAATAGAGAGAGAATAGAGTATGGTTGGAGTTGTTTCAACTCTATTTTAGAGTTAGAACTCTAAAATAGAGTACCATGAGTACCATTGGAGTTGCTCGAGATTCTCGGCATACTTTCGTCCAAACGCAAGACATCCATATATTGATTTAGAAGATCCACATCCGCACTCCAATGTTACTTAGGATAAATAAAAAGTAATTCCTTATTGTCCTTCCAAAAGAATTGCTAGTCTGCAACCATAATGTAAGAAAAAAGAAAACCCAAGCTACACTTATTTGAAAGCTAAAATATCTCAAAAGGTGTTTTATTACGTAATCAAGTCCTAAACTTGCAAATAAGAACATACTCCTTGTCCTTAGGTGCGAGGATATGCGTCTTAAAGAGAATGTAATCACGTAACTCATTGAAGTGAGAAGACTTCCATAGTGACCTTAAGCTCATATCAACAACAACAAAAAATCTCTTTGAAACATGATAAACTGGTAAGCTCATAACAAAAAATTCATATTTTTCTTACAATGGTGACCTGTGGTATAAAGCAGAAGATGAGAAAAATGTTGGGCTTGCAATGCTAAGAACAGGCAACAAAAAATGAAACTGAAAACATCGTCATCAAAGTAGTATTTTAATTGTTTATGGTTACCTGAACCAATCTTCAATCTGTGTGATTTGTAATGTATGTTCCTTAAAAACTCCCCATATCATCGCAAGCGAGACTTCAACATTCACTTTTATAATGTTAGAAGAGGATAAGATCATGAAATATTGGTCAATGTCACAAATAGATAGATTAAGGAAGCAGAGTATCCAGATTGATAAAATCAAAAGAAAGAATGCTTTATAGAATTCATTGAACATCAAGGCCCGGTTTACCATGGAGAGAGTTTCAGGATCTTTGCTCTAAAAAAATCCCAAATTGGAATGATGTGGCTGACATTTGAGAACTCACAAACCTAAGAAAAGTTCATCCCACTGATAGGCCTCGTTTGCTCACCTCTAGGCCTGACTCGAGGCCCAATCGAACTGCCAAAAGACCCTACTGGGCCTCAAACTATACAATCTAGTTAGAACCCAATTAGTCATTGTACCCAGTTAATCTTGTCACTAGACCGTTACTATCAGTATATCATCTATTTACCTTAATTGGACGTGTTTTAAGGCCGATTATCATCAATGAAGGACAGGAAGAAAATTATTACTATTTTTGTTGTATTTGTTGTTTCATTTTCTTAGTACATAGTCTAACCCTAACAATTGGTGCTTTCATCTGAACTATACGGGGCATCGACCAGCTGCACCATCAGCCCAACCACCACCTCCCGATGACACTCTCGCCTCCATTCGCGAGCAGTTACAAAAACAAACACTACAACAAAGTGGGTCTATAGCAACACTTTTTTGCCAACATTAATAAAAAATGTCTTCAAATTTTAATTTTAGAGACACATGATATATAAACGTTGTCAAGTTTAAAATTTTGAGACGCTTAACATACAAGTATCTCCAAATTAAGGACACTTGATATTAAAACGTCGTCAAATTCAAAATCTCGAGACGTATAATGTACAAGTGTCTCAAAATTAAGGACACTTGTTAAAAAAATGTTGCCAAATTTAAAATTTGGAGACACTAATTTAAAAGTGTTGTCAAGTTTCAATTTTAAAGACACATAATTTATAAGTGTTGCTAAAATTAAAAATGAAGACACAAACAATAAGTGTTGTCAATTTCAATATTTAAAGACACATAATTTATAAGTGTCTCCTATATTAGAGACACTTGATAAATTAGTGACACCAAATTTAAAATTTGAGGACCCTAATTTACATGTGTTGTTAAGTTTTAAATTTAAAGACACATAATTTACAAGTGTTGTTAAATTTCAAATCTAAGAACACATAATTTACAAGTGTTGTTAGACTTTAAATATAAAGACACATAATTTAGAAGTGTTGTTAGACTTTAAATTTAAAGACATATAATTTACTAGTGTTGTTAAGTTTTAAATTTAAAGACACATAATTTACAAGTGTTGTTAAATTTCAAATCTAAGGACACATAATTTACAAGTGTTGTTAGACTTTAAATATAAAGACACATAATTTAGAAGTGTTGTTAGACTTTAAATTTAAAGACATATAATTTACTAGTGTTGTTAAGTTTTAAATTTAAAGACACATAATTTACAAGTGTTGTTAAGTTTTAAATTTAAAGACACATAATTTACAAGTGTTGTTAAATCTCAAATTTAAGGACACATAATTTACAAGTGTTGTTAGACTTTAAATCTATTGTTAAATTTTAAATCTAAAGACACGTAATTTACAAGTGTTGGTAAATTTTAAATCTAAAGACACATAATTTACAAGTGTTGTTAGATTAAAAAATTAAAGACACATAATTTACAAGTGTTGTTAGACTTTAAATCTAAAGACACATAACTTACAAGTGTTGTTAGATTTTAAATCTAAAGACACATAATTTACAAGTGTTGTTAAATTTTAAATCTCAAGACACATAAGTTACAAAGTGTTGTTAAATTTCAAATCTAAAGACACATAATTTACAAGTGTCGTTAGATTTCAAATTTAAGGACATATAATTTACAAGTGTTGTTAGATTTTAAATATATAGACACATAATTTATAAATGTTGTTTGATTTCAAATTTAAGGATACATAATTTACAAGTGTTATTAGATTTTAAATCTAAAGACACATAATTTACAAGTGTTGTTAGACTCTAAATCTAGAGACACATATTTTACAAGTGTTTGGTAAATTCTAAATCAAGATTTGTTATTAAAGTTAGGTTAAACATGACTCGAGTTTAAGTTTCGTGAATGAAAAAAATAAAATTGAGAGGGTTGCCTCCCGTACATAACTCGACATCGCCTAAACGTGGATTAGTCGATGCAGTTGGTGCGGGATACCACGAAAAAAAAAAAAAAGTTAATTAAATATTAAATGTATAACTAAAACAATTAGATTAACTTCTTAAAAAAAAACTATTAGTCCATATGTGATCCCTAAATATAACCCAGCAGCCATTTCTGTGGAAACATAAGAAATTTACAGCTCTGCTCATCATATGTAAATATTATATTGATTGTAAAGAAGTTATAATTGTTTAGCCAACCTAGTTGTCAACAACAAAGCCTAAATCTCCAAATTAATTAGGCTATATGGATGAAACTCTTTAAACTCTATTATTTGTTTGGTCCATTTGATCTTTAGATGGATGTTAATTGTTATTAACCTATCCAAATTAATTAGACAATACTCACTGTCTCTCTCTTTCGACTCTCCTTTCTCGAATCCTCAAGTTGCTCTCTTTCCTCTCGGCGTTCTTCTCTCGTCTCGGCTCTCCTCACGGTCGTGCCCTCACTCTCTACCTCCCTTGGTCTCGGCTCTCCACTCTCACCTCTCACCTCTCTGGACAACCTCTCGGTTGTGGACTTGAAGAAGAGAAGAAGTGAATCACTTATTAAGGTAGATGTCTCTCTCTCTCTCGCTCGATCGTTCCGATTTCTCTCTCTCACTCGCTCGATCGTTCCTCTCTCTCTCAGTCGCTCGATCGTTCCTCTATCTCTCTCGCGGAATCGCGAATTAGGGCATCCAATTCTTTAATTTCTGGACTCACTTGATCTGGTGCCCTAACATGTCTTGGGATGCTCGGAAACCAAGCTGAGGAGCGTTCGAGATTTTGCGATTCTCATGGCGGATGCGCTCTCGGTGATCCCCATGACCGTCTTGAGGAATCTATCGGACAAATTTGTACGAGAAGCGGAAGAATGCGGCGCAGAAGTAAGTTCGTTTCCATTTAAAATTTGAAATTTCGAATTTTGATGTGGTTTCAAGGAATTTTGATAGGTATAAGGATTTCGAACTGTTCATGAATCGGATCATGGGGTTTCGTCGTGCAGATTGAAGAAATCGTCAGCGGCTCGCCATGGTGGTGATCATGACAAGATTACGGCGATGATGAACTAGCTTACCACGGGCGAATCATCGGAAGGTGATTTTGGTTTTGGTTTTTGTTTCATTGATTGTATTGGTGGATTGGATTGTGAAGTTTGTTATGAGTTAAGGTTTAAATTACGCTTGTATGCTCTTAGTTTTTAAGGCCGGTTTCCTAATTTTGGATTTCGATTGGTGAATACTTATATTTAATTTTGTGTGTAAAACAATGATTGGAAGAGTTTTTGACTGATTATGTGTTTGTTATGAGTTAGGGTTTCGATTTGGTTAATACTTGGGGTTGGGGAAGAGGAGCATTTGATAATGAATTGAGTGTTTCTTTGGTTTTGATATGCTTAGGAATATTTTTTTCGCGTAGATTAGCGTTTGAAGTCGACTCCAACTGTTTTGGGATTGAGGCTATGTTGTTGTAGGTATTGAAGTAATCTTTTTAGGTGTTCAAGATTGTATTCTTCAATTGATTAATGGCAATGCATAGAATTTCATGAGTAATAATACAAGTATAACAAAATACAAGTAACTAAAAAACTTGTCGGAGAGAACTTATTAGAGAATTTCATGAGTAATAATAAAAGTAATTTTTTTTGGAACAAAAGTTTAGTGCCTCTAGCATTGTGGGGCTCTTTTATATTTCATCTCCTATAATGACCATCTTTGTTAAGCTATATAGCTATTGTTTCTTAGTTTCTGATTTTGTTTTTTGAGAGAGTTCAGAAAGAGAGATATATAAAAGCAATGAGAGGAGAGGAAGATTATATATATATAAATGAACAGAGAAACTTAGGCACTGAAGATTATAAATGGAATGAGATGTTTTATAGGTGAGAACTACTTTATAAGCATTGGCATGAGCAATTAAAAAGGGAAAAAATACTTTGAAAGAATGATTTTACTATTTTGAAAATGTTTCCAAGGATTGACTGAAAATGTTTGGATGAATTGGAGCAATGCATTGTGCAGAAGAAAAAAAATAATTATACAGTATAGTGCCACGGAAAGCCAACATCACAGATGTACTGATGATTCCATGTATGCAATATTCTTGAAGATTCCATGTATGCAATATTCTTGAAACTTAAAGGATAACTCATTTACCTTGAACTTAAATTACTTTTTTCAACTTGCAGATATGGTGGGGACATGAGTTCAGCTAAAGCTACTTTAGAAAGTGAAACACGTGTAAGTTTCTCATCCGAGCTGGCCAAGTTAGCATTATGTAATATGTACATACGATTTTTCACCTAAAATCCTTGCTAAGTGTATCAAGTAAAACTAATCGATTCTTCTACTTGATGAGGAAGCTACTGCTAGCATATGTTGTGTTTTTATTTCTAACAAAGCAAACATTGAACCATGTTAGCTACATCTTCTTTTTTACCCTCTAATAAAAAGGAATTATGCCTCATCATTCCCTATAGATCTCTTTTTCTACTTCATTTACTTATTTTGCTAATGTTATGATGTAACTACAACCATAGATCTCTAAAACGCTAGTCTAGATCTAAGCACATTGTGTAGAATATACATTGTACATCACTTTATGAACCCAACCCAACTTGGGAGACTCTACCAAGTAATCTCTAGCATGAACTGTTACTTTGTATTTTAGTTCAAAATTGAGCTTAGTACAAAATGGCTAACTAAACATCATCAGTTCTGCCACTACCTTAATATAGCGACTTATACATCTCTTATGATTCCAAAAGTCTTTCTTTCTCCAAAAGTCTTTCTTTCTGGAAAATGAAAATGAAAAGTGTAAGGAGAAAAGAAAAGCAAAAGGCTTATGGTAGTTAACTAGTTATGCATTTCCACTCTTTTGGTAATGTGAAGAACAGGATAGAAGAACTCATTTTTGTAGAGGAGAAAGAGAAAGAAGTCTCAAGAAAGAAAGAAATGAAAACCTAAAGTTAACATTCCTTATTCAACATCCATCTTTGTAAATTAAAGCCTAATAACATTTAATAGACTCTATAGAGGATTAGTGATGCTAGCCTGATTTCTAATTAAGGACTCTTGAAGCTAAGTGAACTTCAGATGCATCTAGGACCCTTTATTTGTAGCAACTACTAATAAATTTGAATCCTAATCTATCTAGAACTTTTAAACAATTAGGAAACTAGAAATCCTATCAATATAGAACTCTAGATGTGTCCAATTTGCTTAAATGTCTTTTAAAGCTTAGATTGAATAAATGCGTACTCATTATCTCGAAAACTTTGAGGTGTGGGACAACGTAGTTAATTATAGAAAATATGATTGAATATCTGTTCTAGATAATATATACTGCTTTCAATGTGTTCTTGTGTTGCATTTAGTATAGCTGAGCTATTGAAAATTGTATTAGACTAAGAATTACTAGATATGGAACCTGTAGATTGCATATCCTTGTTGTATGAGCTTCTAAACTTACCAATAAATTGTCAGCTACTTTTGGCTCTAGAAATATAAAATACCTGATACTATTGAACATATGGTTAACCACTTGTCTTGATATGGAAACTTGTCGTAAGAGAGAAACTCACTCTGTTTCCTTGATTTCTATGTGTAATTTCCTATTTTTCTGCCAACATTATCCAAATTGTCCACTTACGCAAGGCATTGGTTACATCTTTTGCAATCCAGATTGATCTTTACTAGTTGATGTTCAAGATGATGTAGTTTTTCATTGATATATAAACTAGTTGACTTCCTGCGCTTTGCGCGCAGGAGAGATAGAGTTTGTACAAAGTTATCTATCATAATTATTTTACCTAGATAATTAAAATTTAGTGAGAAAAAAATATTTAAAATACATCGTCTAACTCTTAATGACTAGTAAGCTATGTAATTGCAACTAATGACCATATTGCTATTTAGAAATTATAAAAGTTATCATACACAATAAAAATTGATATTAGGATCTTAGTGTTGGCCATATTTTAGTTAGAATTATATATAATGTTTAATATATGTGTTCCTATAAAAAACCGAGGTTATGTTGCTATTTGATCTATGTAGCTGACCCCAAATAATTTTGGGACTGAGGCTATGTTGTTGTTGTTGTTGTTGTTGTTATACATCTCTTATGATTACTTTGTATTTTAATTCAAAATAACTTCATTTATCATTGGTCAACACTGATTACTAAAGACAAAACTTGAGGAAGTAAGGATCTCTAATCATAAGTGGCTGACTTAGAAACATTAACTTATGGAAAATATAGTACACTAGTATGCATCTGTTTCTGCTTACACATTATTGTTGTTGTTGTTTTTTTTTTTGGTGGTTTTCTATTATTAGTATACAAGGTTATATTTTCTTAATGCACTATTGTATAGAACATTGAGACGATTGTTAGGATAGAGTTTGAAAATTTTGATTGCTTAAAAAAAAATTTATTGTGCTGTCTGATAACGGAATTCTCTTTTTATTATCCAAAACCTGAACTTCAAATTATCGGTCTACCTACATTAGGATGCATATACTTAGCAGGTCTTGCGGTAAATTGAGCGGGGTGGAGGGGTTTCAAAGCATTACTTGCTTATGCTTGGCATGACAGATTATAATACTAATGGCGCTTGTTCCACATATGAGAAAAGGAAATGTGAGTATGAAAATGAATCAACGCATTATAAGTTGCTTATTACCTTGGTCTATGCTTTTTTTTTTCTTTTTGTTAAAGCTCATTGTATTGTAGTCATGTTTTTTGAATTTGTTGTTCGTAGGAGGATAAAGCAAAGGTGTTGTAGACATTGTTGTTTGTTGCTGGGTTGACTTAGAAACATTAACTTGTGTTAAGCACATGATTAGTTGTCTTATTTATGTTTATGTTTCCTAAAAGTATAGTTAACCATGTTTCTGCTTAAAACAGTTGGGCAACCGGGTTTAACCTTTATTAGTACTAATTTATACCATTTCGCTTTCAATACAATATTATTAATGCGTTCATAATGTACCTCTATATGTTTCTAGGTTCTTAAATCCACTTTTAGCGATTACTTTAGTTGCTTTAGCATGTTTTGGTCTCTATGAGCTTAGTTCCCCATAGGTAAGCACTTACAAATTGCTTGTTATCGATGAAAGCATAATGAAGAATATAAATTTGAATAAGGCTACTTCTTTGGTAAATTTTACTGATTATCATTCCACCATGTAATGTAGCTAAGGGAAATGTTTTCTATGTGTAGGTAGCTAAATGTGTGGAAGTTGGGCTTCCATAACTCATTATCTTGTTGATATTTGCACAAGTAATACTTTTGTTTCTCTGACAATGCATTGCCTAAAATGATTTAGAAGCTTTCAATTTCAAAAGTTGGTGTCTTTGCAATGGAAAATGCCAGATGAATTCCTGCTAAACAAGGCAGTTAGAACAATATCAATAAAAAACAAAGCCTCTGTTGATACAAGCAGGGTTTTTATTTTTCTTTTCATTGCTCTTGATTTAATTTACTTAATGTTGTGCTTTTTGGACCTTTTAAATCCTTTCTAATTAGTGCATCTTAAGTTATCTCAACAGGGCTTGTACCTACGGAGTGCTTGGGCCGCCACTATATCACATTCTCAGTTGCGAAGATATCGAAGAAACGTCTTTTCACATATTTGTTGGTCTCTTAAGGAATTGTTGGGAGACCTTGTGTGTAATCGTTATAGTTTAAAGATTTCATTTAACAAGGAAATTCAACTGTATATTGTTTAAGAAGGAAATTTTACTGTATATTGTTTATTTTTTCACCTTAAATTTGTACATTTGTTAATTTGATTTTTGTTCAAATAAAATAAATAAAAATTTCATTTTTATTGATAAATAATATTCTTGTAAATAGAACTAGAAACATCTTTAATTTATATATAAAATCTTCTTTCCAATTATATTAATATTAATTATTTTTTTGATATATATATATATATATATACATGACGACACTAGATATGAATGCGTTGTCAACTTAGAGACACTAGTGTATATGCGTTGTCAACTTAGAGACACAAAGTGCACGTGTTATTAATTTAAAGACATTAAGTGCACGTGCGTTGTTAATTTAGAGACATTATGTGCACATGCGTTGTTAATTTGGAGACACTAAGTGTACATGCGTTGTCAATTTAGAGACACTAAGTGTACATGAGTTGCCAACTTAGAGACATTAAGTACACAAGTGTTGTCAATTTAAGGACGCTAAATTTACAAGTGTCCTTAATTTAGGGATGCATATATAAATAGTGTCTCTAAATTCGAGACACATAAAAAATAAATGTCTTAAAATTAAAGACACATAAATAACAAGCGTCCCTAGTTTAACGACGCTTATAGCAAAAGTGTCCTAAATAAATGTTACCAACGCATACATTTTGTGTCGTAAAAAAATGGGGCGACATCACTTTTACCAACACAAGTGGCAACACTTTATGATGCGTCGGTAAAATTTTTAGAGACACTAATTAATGTCGTTAAATGAGTAAATTAATGTCGCTAAACGCACAATATTTTGTAGTGAAATGAGGTTGATCTATACATTGGATCAAGAAAACAAATCTCTCGTCTGGACTGCGTTACTGCCGCTGTAGCTGAACTACGCCTTTGCTCAAACCAACCCCAAACCCATTAACCTCCTGCCCAACACACCCCCTTTATCAGGCCAATCAATGTTACATACCCCATCATCCCATCATCAGCGCCCCCTAAAACTAGGCGTCGATCCTTCTTCGGCTGGCGGATCCTTCTCTTTCACTCCACAACCACCCTGCACATACACCATTAGCCCAACAATACCCATTCCAGATTCCTATCAAACCACCTAAAGTGATCCTATCTCAGTTCAATGGGACCGACCCTCTTGATTGGCTATACCAAACAGACAGCTACTTCCAGTTTTACCAGATTTCGGTGGACTTGGCTTTTCCATGACAACGTTTTTTATGCATGGTGACTCCTTAACCTGGTTCCAATGGATGCACCAAAATAACCAACTCATATCGCAGGACGCGTTCACCACAGCCTTGGAGCTGCGATTTGGCCGTCAACTTACAAAAATCAATAAATTGCCTTATTCCAACTTAGCCAACACAGGAGTTCTGGCCGACTACATTGTCGCATTTGAGAAGCTCAACAGTCGAATAGTAGGTGTTCCACCAAAAACTACACAATCAACATTTAACGTCAGTTTAAAAGCGGAATTACAGTGGGAGCTGGCGATTCTAAAACCCCAATGCCCGGCCGAAGCAATCGGGATGGCCTATCTCCTTGACGACAAGTTGTTGATACCAGACGACTTTCACACTTCCCTAAACCTCAACCACTTGTCCCAAAACACTCCCTAGCCGCTGGCTCACTCACCACTCCTAACCCACTACCAGTTCGCCGATTATCTCCGGCTGAAATGCAAGACCGTTGTTCTATGGGTCTATATTTTAATTGTGATGAAAAGTTCATACCCGGCTACAAATGCAGGTCTAAACAATTTTTCTTACTACTTGATGACCAAGGCATCCTACAAACTGACCCTCCTCCCCTATCTATCGGGCCTAGCAATACCATCACCGACCCTTCTAACTTTACATCCGCCAACTACAACACCACCAGTCCCAGAACACCCAATACATTTTCACTTATCCGCCACTGCTCTTACCGGTTCCGTAGATCCACTAACCTTACGTCTACGGGTTAACATTGCTGACCTACCGATTTCTATAATCGTCGACACCGAAAGTTCTCATAATATCTTACAACCTCGTCTAGCCTCCCACCTCAATGTTCCTATACTACCTGTCCGGGCCTTCTCCGTTATGGTTGGTAACGAGGTTGCTATACCCTGTTCAGGCCACTGCCCACAAACCCCCATAACCACTCAGGAAGCTGATGTGGTTCTTGGTTTAACTGGTTAAAACCCATTGAGAAATTCTTATCGGACTGCATAGTATCTCAAATGCAATTCTACTACGAGGGCAAACTCATCACCCTAAAAGGCGATCACAACTTACCCTTACCATCTACCTTCTCCCAACTACGACAACTCCACACCACTAACTCCATCGCCTCCTTTCACGCCTTCACCATTCTTCTGGGTTACCGATCCCTCACGGTACCCGAAACCCAAAATCCTATTTCACTGTCCACGTTCCCTACTGACCTCTATTCCTTACTATCCAAATTTTCATGTCTGTTTCAACTATTCGAAGGCCTACCACTACCTAGATCTCACGACCATCACATCCACTTGCTACCTAACACCTCCCCAATCAACATCAGACCATACTGATACTCCCATTGTTAGAAGGACACTATGGCTACTGTCACGAGGCCAATTGAAGAGAGGTTTTCCCTAAGAAATTTTTCGCGCTCAACCAACCCTGTGATGCCTAGGGACCGCCCTAGCTCAGCACAACCAATGCGCAATGCGGAATAATAACACACAACAAGCACTAGCAACAACAATGCAATGGACAACAATTAAGGAAATGTTTATTAGCTCTCTATGGAATTACAACTGATCCCTCTCGGATGCTCTCTCTGATCCCTCCTGGATGCTTAGATCATCCCCGGATGCCTGCTCTCAAGCATCCCTGCCTCTGGTTTTATAGCCCAACCAGTCGGCAGTTACAACACCAATTAAGACTACATTAAACACCACTCCCTTAGTGGGCGCGACAGTTACCTAACTGCCCGCCTTCCATGCCGCCACTAGGTTTAAACCGCCCACAATTCCGGGACGGGCCTTGATCATGCCCATGATCAAGGTAATCAATCAAGCAGTTCCGTAACCGATCTTCCTTGTAACCGTTACAACTTGTAGCCGCCACCACTTGTAACTGCTACCCCTTCGTCCCAGTCGCATAACTCGGGACGTGCCTTGGTCATGCCCATGACCAAGGTAGTTAATGAGCCATTCGTAACCGCTACTACTCAATTGCTCATATAACCGCTGGCACTTGATCTCCCCACGCCTCGTGGTCCATGTTTCTCAAAGGGACAGAACCGCTAACCGTGCCTAAGTCCGCCTGTGCGCGTCGGTGCTAGCCGGGGCTCGGTCGAGTCCCACCGGCTCGGGGTGGTCGGAGCATGGGCTCGAGGGACTTGCCTTGGCATGGTGCCCAAGGCATGCTCGATGGACCATCTTGCTACCGTGCACACACCACCCCTAAGAGAGACCACCTCCCCTTATAGTAGATGTTAAGCCGTTTACTCCACTCCAATAGGAAACATCCCAAAATGAGACCAAGCGTACTTTGACCAAGGTCAACGCCCAGGTCAAGATTTGTCAACTCAAGCTAAGGCATGGCTTGCCCAAGCCCGTGCCAAGGTTCGTGCCAAGGAATCCGCCAAGGTAACTTGCTTGTGCCAAGGAACTTGCCTAAGTCTGCCCGAGCCTCGCGCCTAAGTGTGCCAAGGTGTGCCAAGGCGTCGTGCCAAGGTGTGCCACGGCGTCGTGCCAAGGAAAATCACGCATATGCTCGTCCATGTACGCGCGCCCATGCGCGCTCGGTCGCGCGAGTGCCTATCCGCGTAAATGCGCGCTCGTCCAAGCACACGCCCATGCGTCCATCCGCGCGCGTCCATGTGCGCTCGCCGCACGTCCCCGCGCGCGCGTCGCTCTCGTCTCGCGCCGTGCTTGCGCTCCGCGCTAATGCGCCTTGCGCTAAGGCACGACCGTGTCGCTCTCTCGCTCGTCGCTCGCGCTAGTGAGCCCGCGCCTGCGCCGCCGCCTTACTCACGCCCATCACGCACGCGCATGCATTTCCCAACCGCACGCCGCAACCCTCCGAAGTCCGCTCCATCACCCGAGTCCTCCGCCGCATGCAATTTCCCAACTACACACGTGCATCACCGAATTGTTCGATGCCCATCGAACGCAACCCTCCGAAGTCCATCATCTAACCTCCATGGAACCACCGAGAGTCCTCCGAAACTCGGTCATTTGCTAGGTTACCGGAACAAAGCACGACTTTTCCTCATCCATGATCAACAAGCCATGAAGTGATGGAATCACGCGACTCTCCCGACCACCAAGAAATCATTTTAATGATCTTGAAATCTCGCTATCATCGAGTGTGTGGCTCCCGTATCGATCAACACCTTCACCGCCTGATTGTTGACTTGAGCCTCCACGAACATTAACCCTGCTGATCCCACGACCTTTTTCACCTGGACCGTGTTGAGAAATTGCAAGGGATTCATTCGAACCTCTTGCTCGTCCGTCACAATCGCATTTAGCTTCTCTCTCTTTGGGCAATCCTTTGCCAAATGGGGACCGTCACATATGAAACAACCCCGTTTCCCCTTTGATGCTTTGGCACTAGCATCAACATTTGAAGAAGACTCCTCCTCCTTCTTGGATCTACCCGCTCGATCCTTCTCCTTGTACTTCTTTTCTTTCGACTCAAAAGAAGTGCCGCTAGTTTTGTAATCAACCAGACTATCCGCCACTGCAATTGCATTCTGCAAGTCCTTCACGCCTTGCCTTCGCAACTCCGATTGCGCCCATCCTTGCAAACCGCAGTGAAATTGAACAATTTGTCCTCTTCGGACATGTCGAACGGGGCCAATTGAAGAGAGGTTTTCCCTAAGAAATGTTTTCGGAGAGTTGCGCTCAACCAACTAACCCCGTGATGCCTAGGGATTTTTCGCACTCCTGATGCCTAGGGACCGCTAGCTCAACCAATGCGCAATGCGGAATAATAACACACAACAAGCACTAGCAACAACAATGCAATGGACAACAAGGAAATGTTTATTAGCTCTCTATGGAATTACAACTGATCCCTCTCGGATGCTCTCTCTGATCCCTCCTGGATGCTTAGATCATCCCCGGATGCCTGCTCTCAAGCATCCCTGCCTCTGGTTTTATAGCCCAACCAGTCGGCAGTTACAACACCAATTAAGACTACATTAAACACCACTCCCTTAGTGGGCGCGACAGTTACCTAACTGCCCGCCTTCCATGCCGCCACTAGGTTTAAACCGCCCACAATTCCGGGACGGGCCTTGATCATGCCCATGATCAAGGTAATCAATGAGCAGTTCCGTAACCGCTCTTCCTTGTAACCGTTACAACTTGTAGCCGCCACCACTTGTAACTGCTACCCCTTCGTCCCAGTCGCATAACTCGGGACGTGCCTTGGTCATGCCCATGACCAAGGTAGTTAATGAGCCATTCGTAACCGCTACTACTCAATTGCTCATATAACCGCTGGCACTTGATCTCCCCACGCCTCGTGGTCCATGTTTCTCGAAGGGATAGGAACTGCTTAACCGTGCCTAAGTCCGCCCAGGCGCGTCGGTGCTAGCCGGGGCTCGGTCGAGTCCCACCGGCTCGGGGTGGTCGGAGCATGGGCTCGAGGGACTTGCCTTGGCATGGTGCCCAAGGCATGCTCGATGGACCATCTTGCTACCGTGCACACACCACCCCTAGAGAGACCACCTCCCCTTATAGTAGATGTTAAGCCGTTTACTCCACTCCAATAGGAAACATCCCAAAATGAGACCAAGCGTACTTTGACCAAGGTCAACGCCCAGGTCAAGATTTGTCAACTCAAGCTAAGGCATGGCTTGCCCAAGCCCGTGCCAAGGTTCGTGCCAAGGAATCCGCCAAGGTAACTTGCTTGTGCCAAGGAACTTGCCTAAGTCTGCCCGAGCCTCGCGCCTAAGTGTGCCAAGGTGTGCCAAGGCGTCGTGCCAAGGTGTGCCACGGCGTCGTGCCAAGGAAAATCACGCATATGCTCGTCCATGTACGCGCGCCCATGCGCGCTCGGTCGCGCGAGTGCCTATCCGCGTAAATGCGCGCTCGTCCAAGCACACGCCCATGCGTCCATCCGCGCGCGTCCATGTGCGCTCGCCCCCGCGCGCGCTCGTCCTCGTCTCGCGCCCGTGCTTGCGCTCCGCGCTAATGCGCCTTGCGCTAAGGCACGACCGTGTCGCTCCTCGGTACTGCTCGTGCGCTGCGCCTAGGCCCGCATTACACGCTGCCTTACTCACGCCCATCACGCTGCCGCATGCAATTTCCCAACTACACGCGTGCATCACCGCAGGCCATGCTGCAACCCTCCGAAGTCCATCATCTAACCTCCATGGAACCACCCGAGTCCTCCGAAACTCGGTCATTTGCTAGGTTACAGGCTGCCCAGCCCAGCCTACTCGGGTCTCGCTTTTAGGGGTGTGACAGCTACCATTATCACTGACATATATAACACTTTTAATTCAATCATAAATCATAAAATATAACATACCTCCTTCCATTGCAATAAACTTAAGATTATTTTTCTCCACTCTGCCTTCTTCCGTAATACCCCTTGTTCTTGATGGCGAGATCTCAATGCGGTTTTTAAACAAATCATATCCTAATAACTATTTTACAGTTATTAGGGTCCGTTTAATTGAAGAGAGAGGGGGAATTAAAACCCCCGTACTCAAAACAATTATGTCCTAACTACCATCAAGTTGTAGGCCCAAAACATGAAGTACATAATAACACAATATGGGTCACATATAATAGAGATTAATTAGGAAAATATAATCTAACAATCTCCTACTTGACCCATGTTATGACTTGATGATTCAAAATAAAATATAATTGCGCACTTTTATTGAATCTATCAAATCACTTTTTCACTGAATTAAAATGATTAGATCATGGCGGTTACAAGTCATTTAATCGACATGATTCATTCCATGTATCACAACCAACTCAAGGACAATTCAACCCTCTAATATAATGTTATCTCTCTCCGAAATATAATAAGGACAATTCAGTGTCCCTCTAACTATAATGTTATTATGTTCTATAATGCCCATACGTTCAACAAATATAATGAAGATAACAAGTACATAAGCAAAAATAAAGCTTTATTATAATTCACAAGTGTCATGACAATAATATGAGCAATACAATTATAAATGTATCTATACATACCACAATATTATGTTAACAAGGACTTGTCTATAATGCACCCAATCACTTCGAGATGACTCGACCGTTTGTAGATCAACATGTAATATTTGGTGCCTTGTAAGTACCTAAGTACTTTCTTTGCGGCTTTCCAATGATCCATTCTAGGATTACTTTAATATCGACCTAACATTCCAACAGCAAAACTGATATCCGGTCGAGTACAAGTCTGGACATACATTAAGCTCCCAACTAATGACGCATAAGGAATACATTTCATTTGCTGACGTTCCAAATCATTTTGAGGACATTGCATTAAATTGAACTTGTCCCCTTTCTGAATTGGAACTATTCCTGCAGAGCACTTGTCCATTTGAAATCTCTCTAATACTTTATTGATATATCATTTCTGAGACAAACCTAACAATCCTTGCGATCTATCACAAAATATTTCTATTCCTATCACATAGGATGCCTCACCTATATATTTCATTTCAAAGTTTATAGAGATAAATCTCTTTACATCATGTAACAAAATAACATCATTCGCAGCAAGAAGAATGTCATCAACATATAAGACCAATATAATAAACTTGCTCCCATTGATCTTCATATATATACACCGATCAACAGTGTTTTCTATAAAACCATAAGACGTAATGGTATTATTGAACTTAATATACCATTGTCTGGAAGCTTGTTTCAATCCATATATTGACTTCTTCAACTTACGCACCAAGTTTTTTTTTCATGTGGTCAAGAAACCATCGGGTTGGTCCATGTAAACTTCCTCTTCTAAGTCTCCATTCGGAAAGGCGGTTTTCACATCCATTTGGTGAAGCTCAAGATTATAACGAGCTACTAAAGCCATTATAATTCTTAAAGAGCCCTTCTTTGAAACTGGAGAGAATGTCTCTTTATAGTCAATGCCATCCTTTTGATTGTAGCCTTTGACGACAAGTTTGGCTTTATGTCTTTCAATATTGCCATGTGAGTCTCGTTTTGTTTTGAAGACCCATTTGCAACCAACTTGCTTTGCACCTTTAGGCAACTCGACTAATTCCCAGACTTTGTTGTCATCCATTGATTTCAACTCGTCTATCATGGCACTAAACCATTTTTCAGAATCATCACATTTCATGGCTTGTTTGAACGAGACTGGATCTTTGTCAATGCTCAAATCACATTCATGTTCAAGTGAATAAACCACATAGTCATTTGAAACTGTTGGTCTTCTTGTCCTTACAGACCTTTGTAATGCTATTTCTTGTGGCTCTACTTGATCATTTACAACGTATGCATCATTAGCTAGTTTATTAACAATAAGTTCATTTTCCTCATTTGGAACAATGATTTGTTGTCCGGATTTATTGCGTAACCGTGATACAACAAGAGGAACAACAATTTGAGGAGAAATGCTAGATGTAGGAGTTTTCAATTGAATTTTTTGAATATCCACATTTCGTGATTCTTCATTCCCACTGTTTTGGCCATTCTCAATGAACCGAGCATTACCAGACTCAACTATTCTCGTACTATGGTTAGGACAATAAAATTTGTACCCTTTAGACTTTTCAGGGTAACCAATGAAGTAACCACTAATAGTCCTTGCATCAAGTTTCTTTTCATGTGGATTATATATCCGTACTTCTGCTTGACATTCCCAAACATGAAGAAGTCTCAAACTAGGTTTCCACACTGATCCAAAGTTCATAAGGAGTCTTAGGAACGATTTACTAGGAACCCTATTTAGCAGATATGCAGCAGTCTTTAAGACATGCATCCACAATGATGAAGGTATAGTGTTACAACTTAACATACTCCTAACCATATCCATAAGAGTACGATTTCGCCTTTCAGCTACACCATTTTGTTGAGGTGTACCAGGCATTGTGTATTGTGCACAAATACCTCGACTTTTAAGGAAATTTGCAAATGGACCTGGACATTGTCCACTTTCATCATACTTTCCAAAGTATTCACCACCTCTATCAGATCTCACCACTTTTACCTTTCTATCTAGCTGCCTTTCTACCTCATTAATGAACACTTCTAAAATGTCAACTGACGAGACTTTTCATGCAACAAGTATAGATAACAATATCGTGAGTAATCATTAATAAAGGTGATAAAATATTTTTGACCACTCCAAGATGGAGCATCAAAAGGACCACAAATATCGATGTGTATCAATTCAAGAGGCTCACTACTTCTTGTGGCAAGATGTTTTGATATATGTTTGGTTTGCTTTCCCTTAATGCAATCCACACATACATCCCAGTAAACAAAATCCAATCGAGGTAAGATATTATTTTTCACTAACATCTTTACTCCTTCTATGGATATGTGACCTAATCTTTGATGCCAAAGAAAAGCAGAGCACTCATCATGTGCACCACGTTTACTACCAATAACATGGTCAACATTAAACAAGGATTCAACAAACATACTATCAAGATTGAAACGATATAAGTTGTCAATTAAAATACCAGAACCATAATAGTATTTTTGTTTAAATAAACTAAAACAATTATTTGCAATCTTTAAATTAAAGCCTACACAATCCAATCTTGATACAGAAACAAGGTTCCTTGAACATTCAGGAACATAAAGACACTTTTCTAAATCGAAAAAGTATCCGGTATCCAGGATTAATCTGTAAGTCTCGATCCCTTCTATGCGTGCCTTCATTCTGTTCCCCATAAATAAGAACTTTTCAGTTCCGCTTACGGGATGGATTGAAAGGAATCCCTGCATAATATGTGAAACATGAGTAGTTGCACCATATCAAGCCACCAGGTATTATTAGGCACTTCAATTAAGTTTGATTCAAAACATACATAAATGTAATGTATACTTTTCTTCTCAAACCATGCCTTTCGTTTCGGACAGTCTTTCTTGAAGTGTCCACTCTTCCTACAGAAGTGACATCTCGGCTCCTTATGGATTCGACCATCATGGACTTTCATTGGGGCTTTGTTCTTCTTTCTGTCCTTCCTTCCTGGAATCGCTTTGCTGCTGCTAGCTCCATCATGCATAGTGAGATGAACTGAGTGACACTTCAATTTCCTTAATCTCCCTTCTTCCTGTACGAGCATGACCTTGATTTCTTACAAGTTCCGTTTTTCTTTGAGGGACGCTAAGGGCACCCCACCATTTAATGAGGGCACCCAGTTAATGTGGGCACAAACTGTTTTACCTGGGGCACCAAAAAATTAGCCCCGAACTACCGAAAATACCCCCTCGTGCAAACCCCTGAGCACCCCATCACCCTCGTGCAAACCTCTGGACACCCCACCACCCCCACCACCACCACCACCACCACCACCACCACCACCACCACCACCCTCGTTCACCGAACTCCTTGTGGAAGAATTCATTTGTTTTGAACCGACCAGTGAGAGGAATCCCCGAAATCGTGTTCTCCGTCCCTCGCCGTGTGTTTCTTCTTCGTTGTTCGAGTTTTCTGCATTTTGTAGGGTCCGGTGTGTGAGCCGATTTCGTCTCCAAATTAGGGCTCGGTTGAAGATCGTCGAATTAAGTTACATTTGGTAGAGTAGTTGTAATGTGTGTGTGGCGATTTTTTCAAATGTAAAAAAATTGGGAAATCGTGGTTCTCGGCCACACAGCCGAAGATCAGTGTGTCTCGGCCACTGGCCGAGACGAAGCTAATATTTTGGGAACTCAGCTTGTGTCAGCCATGAAGACCGGAAGAGTTAACTACGTATTAGTTGTCCACTTCCGAGAGGGTCTCAGTAGGCTCGGTCGTCATAGGACGAGAGTCAAGCGAATTGAAATGGTCAATCCATCTCGGTGGTGTACAACCGAGAAATTGAAATAGGACTCGGTTGTACACGGCCGATATATTGGAATACTTGTCGGTCATGGGTGACCGAAAATATGGGTTGTTTCACGAACCTGCTTGACCGAGACATCAGAAATGGATGAATTTGAACATTACAGTTTGAAAAAAATTGGGAAATCGTCAAACTAACAATACAAGATTGAAAATCCATCACGACAATTTGCACCGAAACTTAATTAATTATAAATCTCCGTAACATTCAAACTTAAGTAAACAACAATCAAAACACAACAACAATCAAAACACAACACAACATTTGCATATACATAGAACATTCGGACGAATTGGCAAAATTTCTAAATGTTTAGCCGTCTAGGTACAAGCTTTAACCTACGGTGTATCTAAATCTACAACAGGTATGGTGGCTTCATGATCAGCAGTTGTAATGGGCGCGATGTCTCGAAAAATGAATCCATCTTGCCAACCTTTGGCGCAGTCCTCAACGTACCGATCCTACGATGGATATAAGGATGGCAGCGGTGCATTTACACGCAACTGAACCTGTCAAAGTGAACAGTAGAACATAGAAGATATTGTCACAAACCCGATTAAGGGGGAAACAAACCAATTCACAAAAAATCATAGAACTTACCCTAACCCAATGGATATTCCTTTCATTTGCCATTGCAATGATAAGTTTGTTGTGCAATGACGACGGTGGAGTACTACGTAGAGGTAGGAATGTGGAGGCACTCCCATGCGAGAGGTTGACGAGAATTACATTGAATGCGATGGATACTAAAAATCCCATGTTTGGAAGTGTCAACCATTCTTTGAAAGATGCCCCCTCTTGCTTCTCTGGGCAATGCACCTCATTCTTGACAGTCTCGAAACTCGAGCCAAGCACTTCCCGCCAAAGGTCTTCATACCCGATAATCTCATCGTACATCCGTCTACGCACAATCCTCCACCCGTCTACGTCGGCAAGTCCAAGCCCAGAGGCTATACACCGATATCCACAATTCCCATCGGAAACCACATCGATAATGGCATCAACATGTGGCAACCAATCCTGTTCTAAGCAATGACCATAAGCCATGTTAGATCCACTTTGCGTGCGTCGACTGGCACGACGCATTTGTGGAACCTTGCATTTCTTCTGCCTAGAAGCTTTTGTGGAGTGGGAGGACTCAAATCCGATTGGAGACTGGGGTGCCTCCGACATTGGGGTGCCCCTGATTGGAGACCCCGATGTCCTCCCACCCGCATCCTCAACTTCCTGCTCGCACTCCACAAAAGACGAAGGTGGACTAATCTCCCTGAGCTGCTCACTTTCAGTCCTCCCCCCCGCATCCTCAACTTCCTCCTCCCCCTTATCCAATCTTCCTGTGGTGTCGTGATTGTGCCTCCCAGAAATCACAGTGACATACCATAAGGAGTCAGCATTTTTCTTGACGTTAATTTGGAAAGGGCATCCACATTTCTTCGTACTAGTGCGAGTCCTCGCCTTTTCATCATTCCTTGATTTCTTTAAAATTTTTGCCGCTTTCCCCTTCCCTACTCTATGAGCCAGTCCCCTATATGTCCTAGATCTCTCACATGCAATTTTCACCTTTCCTCTGCGCTTAATGCCCCCGGCATCCGAGCGTTTCGTTACTAACACAAACCTGTTCTCACCACCAATCATTTGAAGCCATGAAATAGCCGCTTCTCGAGAGGGGAATGGCTTAGAAGGTGTAAAAGTGTCCTTGTAGTCTGGAAAATTACTAGATAACGACATTACCTGCAATACAAACAGTGTAACATTATAATCAACCAAAATGTACAACACGATAACAAAAAACCCAAAAAAATAGGTTCTCGGTTGTACAGGTTCGAAACTTTCTTCAGAGTCTCGTTTACGTACGACCGAGAGTTACTCAGTACTCTCGGTCGTTCCAGATCGTGACCTACGTGAAACCTCTCGGTCCTCTATGACCGAGACATTACCATACATCTCGGTCCTGCGAGGCCGAAACAATCGCGCACCCAGACAGAAACTTCGGATAACCGCAAAAAAAACACAAAAAATTTGCAAAATTACCTCAAGGACGACCTCTTCTGGCACCGAAGCATTACAATCCTCCATTATACAGTGGAATCAACTTCGGATTTGAAGAAATTACCAAACCCTACGTTGACAAACAAATCATCATTTTCATTGTTATACACAACTAAACAGTTCTAAAAAACCCGAATATGGTTGTCAAACATTGTTACCTCGCTGTCGGACGAGCAAGAATCGATCAACTCTTTGCCAAACTCAATGTGGTTGTGGCTCTGTGGTTCAAGCTTGCTGGTGGGGTGCCCTAACTCCTTGTCAAAATGGTTTGTGGGGTTTAAACCATTATATATATACAGGGGCAAAATGGTCTTTTCCATTTTTGCTAGAATTTTTACAAATAAGTTGGGTGCCCTCATTAAATGGTGGGGTGCCCTTAGCGGCCCTCTTTTCTTTTATGGTGTTGTAATTCGCTTGGAACTGACCAAACTCAGGGGGAAGGGAATTAATAATGAACTGAACTAGAAATGATTCACTCAAGTCCATACCCATTACTTTGAGCTTCGCTGCCAAATTAGACATACTAGTCACATGATCATGGATGGGCTGTGACCACTCAAATTTCTTAGTGGTCAACTCGCTCATCAAGCTTCCCACAATGGACTTGTCAGCAATGTCCGATTGTGAGTACTCTTTTAGTTGGATCATGAATTCCTTTGCATCGTTTGTCTTGGGCATAGATGGTTTGACATTTTCTACAATCGTCATTCTCATCAAATTCAAACTTAGCCTATTAGACCGCTCCCAAGCCTCATATAACACTACAAGAAAAATGATATTTAGAAACGGAATTAGCAACGAAATTAAGTTCCGTTGCTAAGAAAAAGGGTCAGAGACGGAATTGAGACGGACTAATTCAGAGACGGAATAGAGAGAGATTAGAAACAGAAATAGAGACGGGAATAAAGACATAATTAAATTTCGTCTCTAAATAATGGCGCCAACATTCCCACCAAAACTTTTTTTTTTTACAACCGTCCATTAAATCTCGAGATTCGTGGGTACTTCGATCTAGATACCCAAAAATAGGGACCAAAACTCTCTCTCTCCCTAAAAGCTCTCTCCCTCACCGCTCTCTCTCTCTCAACAAAACCACTCTCCCTCACCATCACCGCTCTCTCACTCAACGAAACCTCTCTCCCTCACCGCTCTCTCTCACCGTCACCGCCGCTCTCTCTCACCGTCACCGCTCTCTGCTCTCTCTTTCTCGCCGTCACCGCTCTCTCTCTCATCGTCGCCGCTCTCTGCTCTCTCTCTCGTAGCTCTCCGCTCTCACTGTCTCACCCTCTCTCTCACCGCTCTTTGCTCTCTCTCTCTCACCGCTCTCTCTCACCGAAATCTCTCTCCCAAACCCTAAATCTTTGCTTTCGCTGCGATTGAGTCCGCGACAAGGCCGTCGGGTCTGCCGCCGCCATCTGTCGAAGATTGGAGCCTCGGAAGCCCTAAGCCGTCGCCGATGTTCGCCGCACCCTAAACCGTCGCCGCACCCTAACCCGTCGCCGCTGTTCCCTCTCGATCTCTCTGTTGCGTTCATTAAACCCGATTTCAAGTTTGTAATTGAATCCCATATTTTGTAGATTATGTATGATTGGATTTCTTAACCACCCTTCTTCTAGTTTTTTTTTTGTGGGTCTTGTTGTTCATCAATGTTGGGTTGTATTTTCAATCTAATTAATGGATTTTGGTGAAGAATTTAAAATTATCGTTATCATTATTACTATTGTAGTTCTAGTGAATTTTTTTGAGCTTCTGTTGTTGAGCCTAATAGACATTTTTCTTTTGAATTATGTATATCTTAGAAATAGTTCGGATTGCTTTTGGTTGATCCTCTATCTCGTTCTCCAGCAGTTATTTGCTTCATTTTTTGGTTCGTTTTTCCTTGTCCAATGCACATAGTTGAAGATTAATCTCAATGCGAGTGAAAATCTTGGGCTTTTCTCTTGTTCTTAGTTAGAAACATATATTGGGTTAAAGGTACTTAAGTTTGCACGAATAAGTTATGAGTATGACCACTTTATGTACTTTTACATTACTTTAAATGAAATGCAATGCATCTTGCTTTTATATATTTTTCTTTCTTTTGCTTTTGGAGTGTGTCGACTGTTCTTGTCTCGGACTTTAGATTGATCCGCCCTTACATGTAAATCATTTTTTCTTCTTTCATTGATTTGTATTACTTTCCATTTTTCACTTTCTGAATACCTATTTGGGGGCTCGTATTTAATCAAATGTTAGGATATTTAGTTGGCTTGTTGCTCTTAGTTCACAAAAATGCATGCTAGATGTGGTGCAGAGAAGGAAAACTGGCTGTTGCCATCTCCTTATTTTGGAGGTATTTTTTTTCTAAAATGCATTCTAGGTGTGGAGGTATTTTTTTTCCTATTTATCTTGACAAGGTGAATATTATTTTTTTGATAGGAAAGTTACAATTGACTGTTTAAAGATTCTGAACTTCAATTGTCTTTGAATGATTGGACTAAGAGGTATGTTAGTATTGGCTTCAGTTTTGCATCCGTAAAGAATAAAACTCATTACCACAATTTTTATTTCCATCCATGTAGCCGCCAAATGGAATATGTGTAGGGAATACATTGGGTGATGAATGATATGGTCTTGTTGTTTTGTCTTTGTTTTAGATTGAATGATTGACAGACTAGCAAATTTAATTTCATGTGTAGCCTAAACATGATTTTGCGCTATGGGTTTTGGTCGGTTTTGAGTTTTATATTTAATATATTTATTGTTCGACAATGGCTGAGATCCATATATAAATTATTTTTAGGACTTCATTTGCTTCAGATTATAAAATGACTCTATTATTTGTTTGACGTTCTTGATGAAAATAGATTTCCAGCCTTTTCTTTCTTAACTTTTTGGAAAACCTGATTTTTCACTAGATGAAGACTTAAACTTGGTTCATTAGATGACAAGCCTCTTTGACTCCTTCTTTGTATATATTTTCTGTTAATATGGTAAAATCTCTCTAGAAGTGGAAGTGTACATGGTTCATATACTACGCTACAAGATTGTGGTGCAAAATTGGTTTAGTTATGTGGTGCAAGGTATTATTTGCATCTTTAGGAGTGGTAGTCTGGTTAATATGGTAAAACCCGATTTTTATCTCATCGAATTTATTGTCCACCCTTTTTTCTTCCACTAGGTGTTAAAATTTATGGTTGACAGGAACAATAATAATTCTCTGCATGGTCAAGTCACAATTGGGACACTCATCTTTCAGGTATTATTTGCATCTTTAGGACTGGTAGTCTGGTTTATTGTTCGATAGTATATGAGATTATGAATTGAGTCTCAAGAATTTGTGCTTTATGTAGGATTGCGCTGTTGGTATACTGTTTGCTCTGCTCCTAGTTTTGGGTGGTAATAGTGGTATTCGTCAAGGAATTATCTCGACAGGAAAGCTGTAAGCTCTGCGCGCGTGTGCTCGCACGTTTGTTACTTTCAAAGTTTTAATTGGGATTTTCATTATTTTCCCCCCTATTTTTACAAAGCACTTTTGGTGTTATCCATTTTCCTAATGTTGCATCCATATTGTCTTGGTCCTTTGTTCCTCGCTTCGTAAAACTGATGATTCAGCTATCGTCTCAAATGAGTAATTATTATTCCCAACTTTTAATGTGTGCTATACTATAATTATCTTATAAATATATGAATGATGACTACTTTATTAAGTTGGTTGATTTTATTCCTACCTTTGGGTACTACGGTTACAATATGGGTTGAAGGATCTATTTTGCTGAAGTTTCATCTTCATCTTAAAAATGTTAGTAGCATGTCTACATCATTTGCTGATCAGGGGACTTAATTGGTCCCATTCCGTTTGGAAAGATCTATTTCTCTTTATCCATAAAGAACATATCACAGCCAGGGCTGTTAACATTCCAAGCAACTTTAAATTCTGTTTTAAGAATGTTAAATGGCTATGCAAAAATAGTGCTCTGATCATTGATGTTTTAGTTTGGAAGCTGAAATAAGTAACCATGTTAAATTGGTCCCATTCTCTATTTGTACTTCTTATTCTTCTAGCTATTGATTCTCTTGAATGTTAGAACTTTCTTCTAGCTATTGATTCTCTTGAATGTTTTTTGTTGCAGTACTACCATCATCAACCATTCTTCATTATACAACTAGAAAAAACAGTATTAAACTCTAGTGATGTGAAATTAAATGATGAATTCTGGAATGACGTTAATTGATTTGTTTTGTTTTATTTTATCAAATTATAAAATTAGCTTTGCATTATAAACAATGAATCTAATGATGGTTTTTAACTGAATCCTCGTAAATTATCGTATTCTTTTTAGAAGAATATATATTAAAGTTCCTATTGAACTCATCAATGAAAGAACCATAGTAATTACTATAGGGTTCTTTCATGTTTTGTAATTTTTGGGAACCCCTAGTTTAAGGAGAAACTTTGCTAAGTATTTTGTAGGAAATTAAGAGTTAGAGTTTTTTTCAGAATGCATTCATTGTAATAATGTGTTGAAGATCATGAACATCACTTGTCTCTCAAAAGAAATAATTATTAATATTGAAGTACTTCTGAAAATTGGTACTTGTCTTGTATCATTTATTTATCATACTTCCATTACACCTTGTTTATCTTATTGAGTCTTTTATTTTAGTTTTCTTTACTTTTAATTTGTGTTCTATCTTTTGTTTCAGTTTACTTTAATTTCATTTTGTATAGTGTCTTCTTAATTTTTTGGAGCATCGAGGACAATTGACTCTTGTTTGTGTTAATGTAGAATTAAATTTCATGTCATTGTTTGGAGCGAGAGATAATTTGCTAATTAACTCCATGTTCCTTCTAGATAATGATGAATTTCTTTTTCTTTATTACTTTATTTATGTTGTGTTTGGCTCATACACTTGTGCTTGTGATGATACGTAGTTCTCCCATAATATTGTTTATATTCCTATTATTGTTTGTATAATTTAGTGATTTTTTTCTTTTTGATCTTTTTTCAGGTGTTTTGTACGAAGTCAAGTATTGTTTGAAGTACAATCAACTTTATATAATCTCGGAACACTTCTTCATTTTTTTTTTCATTTAGTACAATTTTCGCTTTTACTTTTGTAGAAAGATACGAAATAGAAACTTTTTAGATTGTTTTTGTTGTTTCGTGTACAGTACATTGAGAAAATAAATTTTAAGGATATGTTAAGTTTCTATAAAATGTGCAATATCAATGTGTTATTTAGCTATGATTTGTATTATATATCGGCAGGTTAAATGTGATTGGATTGAGACACACACACACACACACACACACATATATATATATATATATATATATATATTGAGACGGATTGAGACCTAAACAAAGCGGAATTGAGACGGATTAGCAACGGAATTCAGAGATTCCGTTGCTATTCCGTCTCTATTTTTCGAGGAATAGATGCATGAATCAGCAACGGATCAGAGACATAATTATTGTATTCCGTCTCTGATCCATTGCTAATCTGAGACGGAATATAATAATTCCGTCTCTGATCCGTTGCTAATCAGAGACGGATCAGAGACAAAATACAATAATTATGTCTGATCCGTTGCTAATCGAGACGGATCAGAGACGGAATGCAATTACAATTGTACCCTTTAGAAGAATTTCCATTTATGTTCCGTCTCTGTTTCGTTTCTAAATTCCGTCTCTAATCCGTCTCTAATCAGCAACGGAAGCACATTTACGTTGCTGATTGAATCAACGACGACGATTTTAGAGACGAAATAGATTCCGTCTCTGTTCCATTGCAGAATTGAATTAGAGACGGAATTTATGCAAATCAGAGACGAAAATTTCCGTTTCTGATCTGCCCTTTTTTTGTAGTGTAAAGACTTTTCCTCTTCGGAGCTGGCCTCATTAATGGCCACAGGCTTTTCGTCTACAATGATTGCCAGGTCAAGGTCCATTACACTCAATTGGAACTGGATATGTTCAGACCAATCATTGTAGTTAAGCCCATTGAACTTAACCATCATATTAGCCAATGCAAACATATTAGAGGAGGCTGCAACAACAACAACAACAACAACAACATAGCCTCAGTCCCAAATTAACTGGGGTCGGCTATAGAGGAGGCTGCAAATATAACAAAATTATTCACATTAATGCTTTGAGAAATCTAGTAGATTCAGACATACAATACTTTTATTATGTATTTAAGTTCACCTTTGAGTGATACTTTAATACATAATTCATGCTATATCAAATTTTTAATAAGCATACTTTCATAGACAATCAATCATACTAAGGAAAATAAGTAAGATATATTTGGATAAAACATACCTATTTTAATAAAGTATGAAGATAAATCTCTTAAGTTTCATTAATTATAAGCAATGGTCCACCTTTGAGTGACCTCCTAGCGCTATAATTAATTGGTCTTAATTAAATATTTAAGATTTATTCAAGTTAGGCCACTTTGGTGACTAACAAGCTTTTCATTAAATAAACATTTAATTAAGCATACTTTAATTTTATTATTATTATTTTAATCAAGATATACATGCCAATCATATGCATACATGCATGACAATAAATTAATTAATTAATAATGTGACATACATTAATATGCATATATTAAAATATATATATATACGTATATCACAAATTTCAATTAATATCATGTAATATGTATATGTATTGTGCATATTACATGAATATTTAAAGGCATACGTAAGTGTTTTAATTCCAAAAGTCAAACGTGGCATTTTTTTTTATTCACGTTGACTAACTGAATCAGTCACTTAAATCTCAAACGTGACAAATCAGCCACTTTTAGGAAAGATTAAGCCAATTAATTAGCCAATTATAAGAATAAACAAACGTGACAAATCAACCACGTTGATCAACACTAACAAATAGGAAAGATTAGGCCATGCACCTACTTTGTAGGAAATAATTTGTACCGAAAGAAACAAACACTAGAACAAATTAGACATTTTATAGCACCTAATTCATAGAGGTTTTCAATAACCCCTATGTATTACTTTTTATAACATCTAATTCATAGAGGTTTTTAAGTAACCTCTATGTATTAGATAATTAGACTTTTTATAACACAATTCATAGGGATTTTTAAAAACCTCTATGTATTAGGTTATTAAAACTCAACGTTTCATTGAGGCTTAGGTACTCAACATCTCATCGAGAACGACGACTCGCTCAGTGAAAGTGAAACATCTCCACAAGAAGAACGAATCGACGCACCATCTTCGCGTTCTTGCTGTTCAAGATTTGATGATCTTCGCCATCGAATTCCAGCTCAATCGACCGATTGGACCGACCAGCAGCTGAGCTAGCTAATCGATCGCAGTGTACGCGATTCGTGATCCATTTGATGTGTTTTCGCTCCCGATTTGACCGATTAGGGTTTGTGCGTCGTCTTCACAGCGTCGTCGATCTCGTCGTCTCATCGTCTTCACAGCGTCGTCTCGTCGTCTCGTCGTCTCATCGTCTTCACAGCGTCGTCTCCTCATCAACACCTCCATTTCGATCCCTCTTTCACCTTTTTCGCTCGAAATTTGACGAGCAGGTATTTTTTCGATTCTTCTCCGTTGTTTTTGCTCTCATTGTAGATGTTTATGGATCTGAATCATTTAGACCTTGTTAAAGTTTTCTCTGTGATTGATCGATTTTGATTTGGTTTGGTTTGGTGATTTGAGCACAATACCCGACCTAGATTGATAAAAAGTTTGAACACTTGGATTTGGATAAGCGATTTCACAGATTCGCATTGTTGATTTGTTATGTTTGTGCGAGATCTCAAACTTTGGTTCTCAAATTCAAGTTTTTTGGTTGAATATGGTCTCTGTTTGTGAAAATGCCTCAATGAGATAAGGTGAAATGCATTTGTTGATGGTGTTGTGGATATTCTGATTGAGTTTATACAATGTGATAGACAACTTGAATTAATTTCTGGTTCATATGTGCTTTATTTTAGGAAAATTTGTCTCATTTGCTCATATATGTTTCCCTATGTATTTGTATTTGAATGCAATGTTTGAGAGAACAGTGACAATGAGTTTGCAGAGGGATGCCTTCCCCCAGAGAAGCCAAAAAAATAAAATAAAAAACGTTTGCTGAATTTGTTCTCCCTGCACATATAATTAATTGAAACTGTGTCATATACTTAGCAATATTTTTCTCCAAAGACTAATTAATTTACATTGTTTAACTTTTTTTCTTTTCTTTTAACAATAAGTGACGTGCCTTGTCTGGTCTGGGAGGGTTTATACTCCGGTACTACTGCTGATACATATAATAACTTTTTTTCTTTTCTTTTTTTCTTTTCTTGTTTAGTTCATATGTGAAATTTTGAATTTTTTGGTGTGTGTGTATGTTTCACAATTACTTTGTGTTTTTTTGTTCAAGCTCATCTTTTACTTGTAGTATCAATTACTTTCTATTTAGTAATTGTTGAATTAAAGTATCACTTTAATTCAACACAATTACTTTTGTGTTTTTTTTGCTCAAATCAATGTTGATCAATAAAAGTTCGATTGCTTGTGTCGTTTTGATTGGCTTATTTTGCTGCTGCAAAGACATTTCGGGACTCATAAGATTGGTTTCGTATTTGCACAGATTATAGTAGTATGGCTCCTGTTTATTGGTTCTATTGGTCTATATAACATATTGCACCGCCATCCCCTCATTATCGTGGTTTGTCTTTCCTCTATATATGTACAAGTTTTTCCGAAACGTCGACGTTAGATGTTGGAGGTCATGGGCGGTGTGGCCTTATGCATTGCGGGTAGTTTAGAACCCGATTTAGAATTTACTTGTTCGTGTCGAATAACATGGCGGATACCTCGTAATTAATTGTACATGAAGTTGTCCTAAAAGGACCAACTCATGATTTATAGAATTACTTTTCTCACGTGAGTGTTTGTTCGAGCTCTTGATGAAGAATTTGTTTTGCTTCCATTTTTCAGGATCAGAGGTAATGTTCGCTAATCTTGGTCACTTCTCAAAGAAATCAATCAAGGTATCAAAATGTGGCCCTGCTAATAATTTCAAGTTGATCAAAATATGGTGAAATGTCATGAGAATGCAAGTAGACAGACATTTAGGATCATGTAAACATATCATCTTCAAATTGTACATCATGAATATGAGTTTTGAAGATGGCTGGTTATTGTTGTTTATGGCTCCAAGACATGTTACTTTTTAACAATTACGATGTGTTAGAAAGCTGAAGTGTGCATTGGAATAAAAAAGGAAAATAAATTCTCTCTTTTTCTGTTTAGGGCATGAAAGAGATTTTATTATCTTGCACAATGCATGATATAACTGTTGAATGCCAAAGTGATGATCTAATTACTTGGTCATGATGACCTTTTCTTTTTCTCTCTTTGTTTTATGTTTGTGATATCTTTAATAGTGCTTGTGGTTTGTTGAACTCTATTTCCTGCTACATAAATGATACATAAAGACTATGTGTCGTATTAATAGCGGCGATGAAGGATGAAGCGACACTTCTTTCAAACACACATACAGAAACAATGTAGCAGAGTTGTTGATTAAGTATTGTGGTGAATAAAATTGTTCTTTTCTTTTTTGGATCTCATTTCTTGTAGGTGACTCATAATGAGAGTAAATTTGTGTTAATTTTTTGCCTTGAGGAGATTCTGGTCAAGTCTTCATGTCTACATTCTGATTCACGCTTCATGGACTAGTAAATAAACTTCTTGTTTTCTTCTTTGGGTCTAATTAGAGATTTATCTGGGTGGCTTCTTTCTTTTCTACTAATTTTTTTATATTTTGAGCTGGTACTTGTTCAGTCTTCATTCTGCTCTATAATTCACGGAAATGTCTAATATTTTTCTCTAGAGAATCTGATCCATATCATTTGTTGGCTCTTCGTTATTGTGCATTCTTTGAGCACTGCAATAAGATTACTGTTTTCTTCATTTTAGACTTATAGTTAATAAATGAGTTAAGATGATCAACTACCATATTTTACCGAGTGGTGAGCTTTCTATGATTTGTAATGATCTG
Organism: Stephania yunnanensis; assembly: GCA_039657365.1. Classification (NCBI taxonomy): domain Eukaryota; kingdom Viridiplantae; phylum Streptophyta; class Magnoliopsida; order Ranunculales; family Menispermaceae; genus Stephania; species Stephania yunnanensis. The sequence continues at coordinate 40,783,543 of CM077587.1, forward strand.
TTTCGATACACTTTCTAAACCAAATATTTACGCCAATCGGGGACCACAGTATGTGTGCACTAATTTCCGGACGTTTGTTTGCACAACTTGCAGTGGGATATAGTAAGATATCTCATATCTTATACATATCTTTTAGTATTTCATATTTGTTTCTTCAATCCATAATTGAGTAATGTGCTTCTTTTACTTGTAAGCTTTTTTCATGGTTTGAATCGCTAACCGTGAATAAGAGTCCTATCGAGAGAAATCGTCGGGTGATAAGTTCATTAGTGCACCATGTTGTCCATTCTCGCTAACTTGTGTTTAAAAAATTACGATCGGGAGTTCACACACCGGGTTAAGTCAGTATCCGTGGCTAAATTTACTTCACAAGAAGTGAGCGCTCTTCAAGGAGGAGGGAATGAGGTATAGTTGCATCTCTTATGTGGTAATCTTCTTGCCAGTGAATGCGTTTAGCCAATATTATTTTCTTGTTGCAGCGTGCAAGAGAAATTTATTTTAAAGAGTGGGACCCTCATCGTCAAACTGCACCTGATAGCAGGTGGTTATTGTTGGTTTTTCAATACTGCTCAAAGTTCATGAGTGGTATTTAGATTCTGATGGTGGCTGTTTTTGTTCTCAGTAATGTTGATAGACTCCGGGACTTCATAAAGCATGTGTATGAGGATAGGAGGTACACAGGAGATAGGATTATGGACAAGCTTACCAGGGGTACAATGGTATGCAAGTTTTCCCCTTTTTTCCGATTTGTTTCTTTCATTTCTTAATTTGGGAATGAGACTTTGATGTTGTTCGGATCAATTTGATGAAGAGCAAATTTAAATGGAAGAAAAGTTTAATCTGTCATTTTCTTTTTCTTTTTTATATATATTTTTCTCACACATTCTTGTGGATATTAGAAGGTGCTTAAAATCTTTAGAAAAGAAATGCTCCCGTGGCCATCCTAAAGTGTTGACTTGACTATTTGAGTGAGAATGCTTACACTGTTCAAGAATTTCTAGATTTTTTGGAATTTAGGTAAATTGAGGCTCAACTTTCATGGAAAGTTTTGCACGATGCCAGTTTGGCTGTGAGCAGCTAATGACTCATTTTCATGTATTTTATTTGTTGAATTTACAAGGAATGACGTACTTAAACAGTTATCATTGCGAGAGGACTGCATCTTCGAGTAGCACGGGATCTGTGGATGCAAGTTCGGTTGAACTTAAAAGGGAAATTCGGGAAGCTTGATTGACTTCAATGCGACACGGGACCTTCGCCTGCAGAATGACCCCTCCAAGCAAGTTTTATTTGTTTTGAAGCTTAGTGTTTGCATCTTATTTTAATGTTGCAATGTTTTATGACAATGACAAAACTTTTGGCAAAAGCAAGTTGCAATGCCCAAAGCAGTTTTGGGAACAAGGAATAGGCACCGAGAATATGTTAGATTAGCGTACATGTAGTGTGGCTTCCTTTTCTCGGCTAGTTCGACGAGATGTGCACCAACTGTTGTCCGCCTCACCCATCTCGCTTAAGACGTTGGTTGCAAAGTTTGTTCGGATTATTAAACCGCCTCGAATTCGCAATAAATGACATTACTAAGGAAAAACGTGCGAGAATGCGAAATAAGTAGTAAAATATTCATAAAAAAGTATTCATTGTATAATAGATGCCTCGATGCTCAAGTGTTAGTAACTTTGTGCTTTTAACATCTAATGCTATGACTCTCCCTTTTTTTAAAAAATCAGGTTATATTAAACCCACTTAATTTTAGTTCTTAGCTATTTTTTCATCTTATACTTCAGCATTGCGGGGTGCACCGGTTAGCACCATTCCAATTGCACCAGTTCTTGGTGTTGCTCAACAGGTATTTTTCTTTCATGTCCTGGACTCGATTTGATATTTTGTGTTTCATTAGAAAAATACCAAGTCTTGGACTTCTTGGATCAATGGGTTACCAACTTGATATTGAAATCAATTTTGTTTTGATCTTAAATTTAATGAGATAATTGTTCCAAATTGATACAAGTGATATTAGTGGCAACGGCTTCGGAGGTAGCATTCCTAAAACTTATATTTGTGAGTTTCCTTTATTGATTTTTTGTCTATGTTCATAAAGTGATAAATATATATCTTCTTTCTCTTTGTTAATCATTGCGTTGTCTTCATGTGCAACTAAAAATGTACAAACTATATATTATGTATATACTTGAGCAAAATTTATACATGAGATCAAAAAAGCACATATATATGCGTCGTGACCCTAGAGGAGTTTTATATCTTCATCAAGACATTAAGAATTGTTCATAGAGTTAAGTTCTACTAAGACGCGGAGATGAATCAAAAGATTTTTGATTTTGGAATGGCAAGAATATTTGATCATTATTTTTTGAATGAAATAATAATATTGTATTGATATTATTTTTTTAAAATACATTTGAAGGGGTTTGAAACCCCTATGTAAGCCTATAATATAGAGGTTTCAAACCCCTATGAAATCACTACAATTGATAGGGGTTTAACCCCATGTAAGCCTTTGAAGATATTATAGAGGTTTGAAACCCCTATGAAATAGCTAAGATTCGACTATGAAATTCAAGATTTGATAGAGGTTTGAAACCCCTCCGGAAGCTTGGAAGATAAGATAACACCTTAAAAGATAACACTTTTCATAGAGGTCAAAAACCTCTATGAAAAAGAGGTTCAAAACCTCTATGAAAAGTAAAAAGTGAAATAGCAAACTACGCATTTAACAAATTTTAGTTCATGGCGCTATATACCCCAAACACAAAGTTAAGTCGATCAAAGTATTGATCTATAATGCGGAAATTAAACATCGATTTAAATCACTCTGTTGAATGAAAAGTGTTTAACCATGGCTTTGGTACCAATGTTGTCTATTCTGATCTAAGTAACACTTTTAATTCAATCATAAATCATAAAATATAAACATACCTCCTTCCATTGCCAATAAACTTAAGAATATTTTTCCCCTCTCTGCCTTCTTCCGTAATACCCCTTGTTCTTGATGGCGAGATCTCAATGCGGTTTTTAAACAAATCATATCCCAATAACTGTTTTACAGTTATTAGAGTCCGTTTAATTTGAAGAGAGAGGGGAGGGAATTAAAAACCCCGTACTCAAAACAATTATGTCCTAACTACCATCAAGTTGTGGGTCCAAAACTTGAAGTACGTAATAACATAATATGGGTCACATATAATAGAGATTAATTAGAAAAGATAATCTAACATGGTACACCAAGGTGTTATCAAACCCAACACTAGCCTTTTTTCTTCTCCAGTAATCCTAGTGATGAAAAAAATGGTACTTGGCGCTTTCTATGGATTACAGGGCACTCAATGCTATAACTATTCGTGATCGTTTTCCAATTCATACTGTGGATGAGTTACTTGATGAGTTGCACGGTTATAAGTATTTCATTAAGCCGGACCTTCGTTCAGGTTACTTCTAAATTAGGCTAGCCTCATCAGATACATTCAAAACAATCTTTCGGAGGGTGGACGGGCACTATGAGTTCCTTGTTATGCCCTTTGGGCTCTCTAATGCCCTGTTTACTTTCAAGCCACCATGAACAATCTATTTCGACCTTACCTTCGCAAATTCGTCTTAAGTCTTTTTTTGGACGATATTATGGTCTACAACAAGACTTGGGACACCCATCTTTCTCACCTAAGGTCAGTTTTGAATTACTTGTTTCTAACAAATTCTATGCCAAATTTTTGAAGCGTGCTTTTGCGGTGCAATTGGTGGAATACTTGGGCCACATCGTGTCTGAGCACGGGGTGGCAACGGATCCTACTAATCTATTCACCATTCAATCATTACCCGTCTTTACTAATGCTACTGCGTTTTGCAGGTTCTTGGGTCTCACGGGCTACTACCGTAGCTTCGTACGTAATTATGCTACAGCAGCTAGCCCCTCCCCCTCACTGATATCTTCAAATCACACAATTTTACATGGTTTGATTCGGCTCAAGTTGCCTTTACATCTTTGAAGGCTGCCATGACGACCCTCCTTACTCTACAACTACCTAACTTCACCAAGGAATTCGATCTCACCACTGATGCCTCTACCACGGTCGTTGGGGCAGTCCTCTCGCAAGACAAGCTTCCTATCGCTTTCTACATTAAGAAGCTCTACTCTCGTCTTCAATCCTCTTCAGCTTACACACGAGAAATGTACGCCATCACGGAAGTTGTATAAAAATAGCGTCAGTATCTCTTAGGCACCAAAATATAGTGTAAGAGAGATAAAGTAAAAAAGAGAGAGATATCTACATTGGGAGATTAAAAATACGTGGGACTTTGCTGTCGCGCACAACTTAATTTGTCGCCAAGAGATTATGAGATATCAATCTGATAAAGACATGGGCAAGGAGAGGATGAGTGCATGAGACTTGGAGAGGTCGAGTTGTAGAGAGATTGACATACGCAAAGAGATTGTGAGAGAGAATCGCGCCAAGTAATGAGCGAAAATATTTTTGATTGAGCGAAAATATTGTTGATTGAAAATAGATATATAAAGGGAGAGAGATTGAACCTGAACAAAATAGAAGTAAATCAACGAATAAAGTGCGAGAGAAAACGAATTGAAATTGGTAAGCGAAGAAGAAAAGGTAAGAAAGTAATTTCAAGTAATAGTTGAAAACTAAGTTATTTGTTCTTATTAAGTATAGTAGATATACATAATATATAAAAACACGAATACCTGACAAATCAACGATAAGTAAATTTACTATTTTGCCCTTTTCCCTTTTCAATCTATTGTATTTATGACTAAATCGATTTCACTTTCTTCTAGATTTATCTTCGACAACAACTCCATTCGTACGTGATGAATTCTCCAAATTACCCTAGATTTGTATTGATCATAACTTTAAATACATATAATACTTTTTATATATTAGTTTTATTTAAAAAATACACTATTTTTCAAAAAAAATCCATGTATAAAAAGAAATATTAAAATGTAGTTCATAAAATTACATAAATCTAATAATAGCATAAACATATATATGAAAAATAATTTGACTAATAAGTCAAATATATTTTTTTTTTTATAAAAAACATGAGTATAAAAGGCTTTATTTCTCATGTAGCCCTGAGCCCCAAAAAATGTCGAGGCTGGCCCTGGCTCTGTGCCAACTCTATCTCTCAAGATGAATATATTACATTTGGTTGGGGTACAACGCGTAGAGCTTGCAGTTTGCGATTGGGGGCAAATTAAGTAGTAATAAGAACAAAGTTACGATCCTAAATTAGTTGGTGTTGTGTGACATAGATAAAATGTTTTCAATTCGTTATTGTTATATTGATAATTTGAATATTGATGAAGATGGTATTCCTATGTTAATAGGCATGCTACTAGGATGAAATAATCCGAATTATGATCTCAAGAAGGTTAGAATATGTACTATAGTATGCAGGGGCGCATCTAGGGGAGGGTCGTCCTTCTAACTTCCAAGACTTCCTATAGTCCCCTTACGTATTTGTCATTCCAGCCCTCAAAGTCAGTTATGGGGGTGGGCGAGGCGGGAGACCGCCCCATGCCCCCCCACCCCCAGGATAGGCCCCTAAATTTACTAATGTAGTATATTATATATATATATATATATATATATATATATATATATATATATATATATATATATATATATATATATATATATATGTGTGTGTGTGTGTCCATATTGGCTACCGTAATTATATGGGCCCCACTTATATCAATCGCTATCTCTCTTTAATAAGTATTATCTCTCCCTTAAATTTCAATATTAGCCCGTTATTCTCTCTATATGTAATAACTTAACAAAACCTATACGATTTTTTTTTCTTTTAGTAATCAATTACTGTATTATTAAAAAAGCATTAGTAATGTACATAAACTTTAACAGTATGATTATTTGTACAATTGTAATAAATTAATAAAACTAACATTTTCTTTTTCTGAAAATTAATTGATGTTTTGATTAAAAATCTAACGATTACCCAAAAAATCATTAGCAATATATAATGGTAGATGCATCACTTGCCAAAAAGCAAGGTTTGAGGATGTCGTGAGTTCGACTCTTTAAGCTAAAATAATTTTTTTGAAGAAAAAAATAATTAAATTTTTGCTTAACTTTTTATGTTATCTGTATTGATCATTTCTTTAAATGCATATAGTATTTTCTATATATTAGTTTTATTTAAAAAAAACACCATTTTTTTTAATCTATACATAAAAAGAAATGTGCAGTTCATATAATTATATAAATATGATAATAGCATAAGCATATATATGAGAAATAATTTCACTAATAAGTCAAATATTTTTTTTATAGAAAAGAAGAGTATAAAATGCCTCATTTCTCATGTCACCCTACCCCCAAAAAATGTTAGAACCAGCCCTGCCACCCTCTATGGTTGGCACACGCTCCTTATATAACAAGTATAGTATTGTCAAAAAATAATGATGTATTTGAAGTGTCTTAAGTGTAGTATTGTCAATTTTTTTTTTATGCTTAATTTTTATAGTAATATATTTTTTTATTTCAGAAAAAAAGTCAAAGTTGAAGTTTGTCCTCCCTTGGTCCGTCTATTGTTTGACTATACATTAGTTGAGAACAATTTAGATAGCAACAAGTATTGCATGTAGGCCTCTGAAAAAATATAATAAGATGATATAAACAGTGGATGGACTTGGGAAAAAGTATGCATTAATTGTTTGAATTCATGGAGTTTAATTGATTTTAACTGGGAAGATCTAAATCGCACTTCTCCGGATCATTGTGTTATTGATTCAGGCTTAATTGACTTGGCAGCGTTGTGCTTCCCTCTCTCGCTCATCTCACCGAGGTTGCTCTTTCTCATTTGTTTTTCCCCTGTTGCTCTATCTCTTGCCCTAGCATTCTTTCCTTTGGGTAATTTTCTCTTTTCACTCTCCAAAGTGAAAATTTGTGTTTTGCAGTCTCTAAGCCTTTGAATCTCTTAATTTTTGTTTTGTTGCACTATTCAGATAGTAAGAAAAGGCAAGAACATCATATTCTACACCATTATGTATTTGACTTTAAAGGAAGTTCAACTATGACCTCTTTAAATCTTGCCTTTTGAGAAATGATGTTTCATCCATTTCACCAAATATATTTTGACAGTTTGTGTAAAGTTAATCCTGATTGGGCTCATATTTATTGCCATGAAGATTGAAAAAAATCATTATAGAAGCTGATTTTTATTTTTAGTAGATCCAATGAATAATATATTTTCTTGGTATTTGTGCACACATTTAAGTCAACAAAATTGTAGCTTTCCAAATGAGAATTGTATTAATTCATTGGTAAAAAAATCACCATATGATTTAAAAAATCACTAGTAGAGACTGAGACATATATATTTGTGCACACATTTATTGATTATATTAGTAGGCGTAGGCGATATATGCATAGAAGAAGCCTATATACTCTCAACTATATATTAGCTTAATTACTAAGGTAAAAAGCATTGGCACATGTCGAAGTGAAGGCTTAGCCGAGATTATTGGCAATTTCGAATGTGGTGGGTTCGAACTCCAAGTGAGGTCCATGAGCATGCAAAATGAGAATTGGGTTGGTACTCTAGCAACTCTAAGTGACCATACAAACTTCAATAATGCAGGGAATGGATCATCGGAAATCGTTGAGCATGCATGTTGCGACCCCAAATCTTGAGGCAAGCCAGACACCGCCACGTCGCCGGACATATCATTAACCTATGCCATGTCATATAGATTCTCACTTATGATGGCCCGTGACATAGCATTATTCTCGGCATATTATTCATATTATTCAGTTGAGTTAGCCATTTATTTACTCGTCAAACCGTTGTACATAAGCCTGTTAACTTAGCCAATTATTCACACGTTATTATGGTTAATTAGTTTTAAATAATTCGCTTACTTAAGTTTACCTTTCTTAGATTCATTTAACCAAGTTATGAGAGTTATATAAGTTATTTTACAAGCAATTTAATATTAAGATAAGCACAAGCCTTACACTTTACGGAAATATCATATATAAATAAGTCTTCATGTTATTTTAACTTCAACCTATGGTGGAAAACTCAGAAATAGAGTACCATATATATAAGGCGACAAGTAAATAGATAAAATACTGTATGCAAGTACAAGTGTCACTCAAGTCCTAAAATAACCCAAAAGTGAAGCAAAATAACAACATAAACACCTACGAGTATGTCCTGGACAACAAGCGATAGGAGATAGTGGCCCAAGATCCCCTTGCCTCTATTCATAAAAGGACTTGCAACTTGAATTCAAAATAAAGACGAGTTCCAGTGAGCAAATCCCAGAGAAAACCACTAAGCATTCTAAAGATATAAATCTATAATCATGCGGTAATGAAAGGGCATTAAAGAGGTGCGTTACATGAAAATAAAGCATACAGGAAGCAAAAGAGTGCATGTGTACTCAATATTGAACCCAACTAGACCATACTTCAGTATGTTGGGATTCTACCAGTGGGTATCTGATGAAGTCCAAGAATTAGCTTGTAAATTCTTGGAAAAATATGATGGAAAGATATGATATGATGACATTTTGGTAATTTTGGTGAAGTTCGGGAGTTAGAGTTTCGACGTTCGGGGCATGGGTTGATTGGAAATGGCGTGTAGATCACGGATCACAGCTATACTGTGGCTACGACGTTTTTCGGTGAAATTCCATCGTTTCGCCCTCCGAAACGGCAATTTTGCTATTTTAGGAAAGTTTCATTTAGCTTATAACTTTCATTAGGAATTTCCATTTTTATTGCCGTTTGCGGCATTTGTTTCTATTTTCGTTTTGTTTCCATTTTAGGGCTTTTATGGATTTTTGGACTTTTTACTATTTTTGGCAAATTTTAGGGTTTCGCTATTTAAGCAACCTATTAGATGTAATTCAGAGTTTTTTCGGCTGGAATAAAAGAATTTTTGAACTTTGGCTTAAGTTTTGACCTAGATCGAGTTGTTCGCGGATTCGTTCAACTAGTTTAGAAGATCTCCGCTGCGTCAGTTGGTATAAGAGCCTACTTCAGCGTAATTGGAGAAATCATGCCGCCGAAGAGGAACCAGCAGTGTATCGAGGAGGTGTATGACTGTGACAATTTGAATCAACAAATTGGCCAAATAATTGAACAACGCATGTGCCCGGTGGTAGAACAATTAACTGCCATAATCGATCAATTGTGGGTCAGAATATGGATTGTGTCCGTAACCATTGAAGGGAACCTGTTGGTGATGAACCAGTAGGAGATTCTTCTACCGAATGGGAGGATGAGTATGTTGAGGCATCGAGGAGGCGCTACATGCCGCGTGCAGTTGAGGATTATCGCAGGCGGTGGGAGTCTGGGATGAAGACGGAGGTCCCTAAATTCCATGACACCTTCAACCGAAAGAATTCTTGGACTGGCTGGCGTTAGTTGAAGAAGTCCTAGAATTCAAAGGTGTGCCCGAAGACAAGCGTGTGCAACTGGTTGCGACCAGATTCCGCAACAGGGCCACGACTTGATGGCAACAATAGAAGTTGATGCAGAATAGGAATGGAAAGGCGAAGATCACCTCGTGGGAGAAGATGAAAAAGCACTTACAAGTTGAGTTCTTGCCTTACAACTTCCAATGCCTTATGTATCAGAGGTTGCAGAATTTGAGACAAGGGGCAAAGTCAATAAATGATTACACTACTGAGTTTTATTAGTTAGTCGCTAGAAACGAACTGCAGGAGACTATTGACCAATTAGTGGCGCGGTATATTGGTGGACTGAGGGTGCAGCTCCAAGATGTCGTCAACATGTTTGATCCGGCTTCCTTATCTGCAGCGCACCAGCGAACATTGTTGGTGGAAAAACAACAACGTCGGGGTGTGAGTAATACTTTCAGTAATGTTAGTGGTGGGACAGCCAATACTGGAGGTAATACCGCTGCAATTAACCCTGCTAGTCGCACGAACAGACCTAACACTAGTAGGATTAAATGCTTCCGTTATGGTGAAGTTGGTCACAGGAAGTCGGAATGTAAAAGGAAGAAAGCTCTCTTTATTGAGAACGAAGAGGAAGACGAATGGGAAGAGGCCAACATCACTACAAAACCAGCCTTTGATACTTCTGATAACACAGAAGAGGAGATCGTGACTGGAGATGTGGGTACTGCCTTGGTTGTAAGGAGTTCTTGTATGATTCCTAGAGCTGTCGCTGATGATGAGTGGCTGCGGAATAACATCTTTCAGCCCAAGTGTACCATTTTAGGCAAGGTGTGCAGGTTCATGATTGATGCAGGCAGTTGCGAGAATATCGTCTTAGTTGAAGTGGTTTAAAAGTTGGGCCTTGCAATTGAACAACACCCCAGGCCCTACAAGCTAGCTTTGCTGAAGAAGGGTGGTGAAGTGAAGGTGTCGAAGCGCGCTTTGGTGACTTTTTCTATTGGTGCTAACTACAAGGATTCAGTCTGGTGTGATGTTGTGGCTATGGATGCTTGCCACTTGTTACTGGGATGTCCTTAGCAGTTTGATAGGGGAGTTGTGCATGATGGCAGAACCAATAAATACACCCTTATGTTCAAGGGAGTGAAGATTATGCTAGTACCCGCCAAGGATCCGGAGGAATTTAAGCCTACTAAAGAATCTAGCAGCTTGCTGTCTTTGGCAAGATTGGAAGATGAATCACATGATTCTGAGATAGTTTACATCTTGATGGGAAAGGAGGTAGATAGAGATGTTGATGTTCCTGAAGCTGCAATTCCTATTGTGAAGGAGTTTTGTGATGTTTTCCCTGATGAGATGCCAGAAGGACTGCCACCATTGCGTGATATTCAGTATCAGATTGACCTTGAACCTGGTGCGTCACTACCTAATATACCATACTACCGAATGAGTCCCAGTGAGCATGAGGAGTTGCGCAGACAGGTTGAAGAGTTATTGGTGAAGGGATTCATCCGTGAAAGTCTGAGTCCGTGTGCAGTACCATCCCTCCTTACACCAAAGAAACATGGCTCCTGGAGGATGTGTGTGGACAGTAGAGCAATCAACAAGATTACTGTCGGGTATCGCTTTCCTATCCCTCGCTTGAATGATTTACTTGACCAATTGAGTGGAGCAAAAATCTTTACAAAACTGGATTTGAAGAGTGGGTACCACCATATTTGCATTAGAGTTGGGGATGAGTGGAAGACTGCTTTTAAAACCTGGGAGGGGCTGTATGAGTAGTTAGTCATGCCATTTGGGCTGTCAAACACACCTAAGACCTTTATGAGAGTCATGAACCAGAGCTTGAGACCTTTGATAGACAAGTGAGTTGTGGTATATTTTGATGATATATTGATATACAATACTAACGAGGAGGAACACCTTCAACATGTGCGAGATATTCTGACTATCTTGCGCAGGGAGAAGTTCTATGCTGCGATGAAGAAGTGCTCATTCTTGACACTGAAGGTTCTTTTCGTAGGCTATGTCATTTCTGGAGAAGGGTTGCAGGTTGATGAGTCTAAAGTAGAAGCCATCCAAACTTGGCCTAGACCCACCACCGTCACGGAGGTTCGCAGCTTTCATGGGTTGGCTTCTTTCTACAGGCGGTTCATTCCACACTTCAGCAGTATCATGGCCCCAATTACAGACCGTATGAAGGCCACAAAGTTTGGGTGGAGCAATGAGGCAGATGAAGCATTCCAACTGATCAAGGTGCGGTTAACCACTGCACCCATTCTGGTGTTACCAGATTTTTACCTACCTTTTGAGTTGCATAGTGATGCATCCAAGGTAGGCATTGGAGCTGTCTTAAGTCAGAATAATAGGCATGTTGCCTATTTCAGTGAGAAGCAGTCTGTCTAGGCGAAGTTGAGGTATAACACATACGATGTGGAGTTCTATGCAGTGGTACAAGCCATGAAGTATTGGCGACATTATCTTTTCCACAGAGAGTTCGTGCTGTTTACAGACCATGAGGCATTGCGACACTTACATGGGCAGAACAAGGTCTCCGCCAGACATGCTTCCTGGGCGGCCTATTTGGAGCGCTTTATTTTTGTGGTGAAACACAAGTCTGGTGTGACCAACAGAGTTGCTGATGCCCTGAGCAAACGAAAAAGCTTGTTGAGCTGCATGACCCTGAGGTACCCGGGTTTTCCTCCTTCTCTGATTTGTTTACTACTGATCTTTTCTTTCCTTATATTGTGGAGAAGGTGTGGAGTGGGGAGCGTACTGATTACACACTCCATTAGGGTTTCTTATTTCTGGGCAGCTAACTTTGCATTCCTAATTACAACATGAGATTGCTAATTATTAGAGAATTGCATGGAGAGGGAGATGTTGGGAGTGATCGCACTTTGCAGCTGGTGCAGGCCTCTTACTTTTGGCCTACCATTCGCAAGGAAGTGGAAAGATATGTGTGCAGCTGTGCCGAACTTGCCAGCTTTCGAAGGGTACCGTAACTAATGTCGGTCAATATATGCCTTTGCCCATTCCAGAACAGCAATGGGTTGATATGCCTAGAACACAGCGGGAAAATGACTCTATTTTAGTGGTAGTGGACCCTTTTTCCAAGATGATTCACTTCATCCCATGCAAGAAGACCACAGATGCTGTAAAGGTGGCTTTGCATTTCTTTTGGGAGGTGTATAGATTGCGTGGCCTTCCTACCTCGATTGTTTTAGATTGGGACACCAGATTCTTTAGCCATTTTAAGCGCAATTTGTAGGCTATGGTGAACACGTAATGAAACTTAGCAGTGCTTATCATCCGCAAACAGATGGGCAGACTGAACTTGTCAACCATTCATTAGGCAATATTTTGAGAAGCTTGATGGGTGAGAATGTCAAGAGTTGGGACTTCAAGTTGAGCCAGACAGAATTTGCACACAACCATGCTGTTAATCGAAGTACCGGGTTTAGTCCTTTTCAGGTTGTGTATTCAGTACTACCTCGAGGTCCTCTTGATCTCATTACCGGTGCCAAATAAGACTAGATGGCATGGCAAAAAGCAAAAGACTTTGTTAGTGAGTGCGCAAGAGATTCATCAATCTGTCAAAGATAACTTGCAGAAGGCTGCTGATAAGTACAAACAATATGCAGATCGGAAGAAGCGTCACGTGGAGTTTGAAGTGGGTGACTTTGTGTGGGCAGTTCTTACTAAAGACCAGTTCTCTGTGGGTGATTACAACAAATTGTCAATTCGGAAGATTGGTCCTGTGGAGGTTCTTAAGAAAATTAATCCTAATGCTTATAGATTGAAGTTCCCAAGTCCCATTCGCACGGCTGATGTATTAATGTCAATCATCTTGTTCCCTATTATGGGATACGTCTGATGATGACAATTCGAGGGTGAATTCTTTCCACCCTGGGGAGAATGATGAAGTCTAATAATTAGCTTGCAAATTCTTGGAAAAATATGAAAATGATGTCCATTGAGATGAACAAATCGTGATCTCTAAGATTAGTTGAGTATCACTTTCTTGTAATTCTTGTCCTTACTTTAGGTGTATATTCGGTGGTAGTTTCAATGTCTTTTATTGAAGTGAATGAATTCGCCATTATTGAGATTTTTCATTAAAGAAAAATGATTAAAGTAGTTTTAATCCAAAGTAACATATAGCGAAAACAAAGGGTGTCAAACCCCTTTTTTGATAAAACTAATCCACGCTTTTCTAGTCAAACTAATTTAATGTTTGATATTTACACAATCACATAAATTTTGTAAAGTAAAGATCAAATTCAAATGTGAATGTTAATTAATTGCTTTAGTAAATCAAGTTCAAATGAAGTTCTTAAATATCTTTAGAAGCAAGAATAAAGAAAGGAACAACATTTTACCATTTACTATTTGAATTGAATCCTAATTAAGCTCACTTATTTTAAAATTCTATTTTGATTTGATAACTATGGATATGAGCTACTTAAGTGACCGACCATGTATCTATTGTAAAAGACATGTTTTGTTTCTTTTAGACCATATAAGCTTATTGTGTTTAAAGTTCGTTTTTGTTTTACTAATGCTAAGTTATATTATGTGCTACAATTTGCGGGTTCATGTTGCCATTAGTGTAGTAGATGAGATTTGCAAGCATGGGTTGACTCTATCTAGCGAAATTTTCAATCCAATTTTACAAGCAGTTGAAGAGAATTATGAGTTTAAGTTGGTAGGTTAGATGGTATTACTCTTTTGTTATTATCTAACATTAATCATTATCTTATGTTCATTAGACGAAATTATTACACAAGAAAACTAAAACTAAATATTAAAATTATTATTCGCCTAATATTTTGCAATCTCCTATCTTCTACGACTCTCCGCTAATTAAAATTAAACTAACCCTGACTTTTGCAATCATCGATTTTTCTATAATATACATTACACTACGCAATAAACTCTCATTGTAGAACATGGACAGTTTCATATTCAAAGCTTGTAATGTTGAATTTGGTGTCCTAATTTTTCTTTCACAACAACAATCACAAATCCAAATTCACAATACTACCCATGAACGCAAAACAACAATTACACAATACACAAATCCAAACCAAATGGGGTCACTGAAACATAAATCCCATCTCATCTAATTTGTGCGTATCACAAAAAGCAAGTGTTCAAAACCTAAACACATCTACAATACTTAATCAATCAAATCTACAATACCACCCATGAATTTATTAGTTCGATGTTTGATTAACCTACCTAATTGATGTGTATCACATATGATATCATGGATGAATTCATGACCGTAGATGAAATCAAACGCTAAAGATCAAAAGATAAAGTAAAGCATTAACATAGTTGTAATTCAAAGTGACAAATAGCTATATTCATAAAATTTATATAGTTTTTATTTAAAAAAACAATCACACCAAAATTTAATAATAGAAAAAATTTAGAAGGATTTTGAGTACCTTAGGGCGTGTCGTTACCTACCTAACAAAGAATTTTGGCCTTTTTTTAACAAAACTAATCCACTGCTTTTCTAGGTCAACTAATTTAATATTTGATATTACACAATCACACAAATTTTGTAAAGTAAGAAATGCAAATTCACTAAATCAAATCTTGAAGGCTTGCATAATTGTGATTTGTGACTGCCCCAGTCGCCACAAAGTGGGCCCGCGCCCAGCATTAGATCTACATGGTCCCCCAGTCATTTCTCGTTTGGTTAATGCATGCCTATTCAGCCTTTATTTCAAATTATTCATCCATTGGTTTCTTATTAAGTCCTAAGCATGAAAATCCTGCAAATGGTGTGATATCATGCATATAACTGGTGATAAAGGGTACAATATGCATATACATGTATGATCAAGTGTATCTCACATCCCTAAACACCCCAAAATATCAAAACATCATGAATATATAGACATATATATAACGAAATGACAAAAGAACCTACGAAGTAAGAGTAATGGAGCTGACTCTGAGGGTAGCTAAGAGGAAATCACCACGTACAAGTTCCTTCCCCTTGCCGCTCGACGGACTTGCAATTGTCACCAACAATGGAGACAATTTCAGTAAGTAAAGCCAGAAGAAACTCAACAGTATTTTTGAGTAATGAATTACAATAGTCTCTAAATCATGCGGGTATTTAAAGAAAGATATACATAAAATGACAAAGTGCATGATAAATAGACAGTGAAAATCAAGTGACAAGGAAGCAAAAGATAGGATAATAGGTAATCCGGTCCAAACAGTAGGTCTTTAGACCATAATACAAGATGAAGTCGACACAGTGGGCCTAAGGTCACTTCCAACTGCTTTGACATATCTTTCTAGGCACTGTGGACTCATTGAGTCACTTCCAACAGACCCTTAACTACCAAGATAAGCCACGGTGACCCCAGATCCTATATCTCTTGAATAGTCCTCAATGAGAAGCCACAGTGACTTCAGATGCTTAACCTGCGAGATGACACAACGGGTGGACTACCTAGACCCTATGCCACTTGAAACAAGAATGGAATACAAATATGACATGCTTTTCAAGAGATTAACAATAAGTAGTTGAAAATAAATAATGTTGACGCTCTTACTAGTTTACTTATCTCAAAATGCAATAATATTTGAGATAAACATGGCTTCCACACATCCGTACTACACTCCCGATACCTAGTATCGACGCTGCATGTTCCCGATTCGTACTAGAGTTCATTTTATATGTTAGATTCCATTTGTTATGAGATATTTCATTTCGTTTGCAAAACAACTAATTTGGGTATTTTGTTATGTTTCCAATGTTTACTTAGACTTAACTTTGTCGTTTTAAGCTTTTTTTTAGGGTCTCACATTCTTCTCCTAGGCCCACGGACTCTAACACTAGGTATCACTATAGGTTTAGAATGAGAAGGCCCGAAGAGAATCATTTTTTACTTGCTTTTATGGTCTAAGTTCTTATTGTATCATTCATGAGATTTTCAAGTAGACTTCATAAAATTTTCCATCAAACTTTCTTAACAAATGACTACTAAAGTCTCAATAATTTGGACCATTACTTGATCAAACCAAGTCTCTAAATATTAAAGAAACTTCAATAGATACATTCTATCTATTTATAATATTCCTAAGTCATTCGACAAGAAAAACCTCGAAGAAACATTCAAACATCTATAAGTGAAACATGTAGGAAAAATAGTGCAGTCTTAATTTCGGGCCTCCTTCTTGATCCCAAAAATGAAATCTAAACATCAAAATCTATTAAAAATTTTGCTTAAAAAACATTCATTTGATTACTCAAAATCGATACCCAAATTGGCCAAAAAATAAGACTGCATAAATGTTTTTGTTCACAAAAATGCAATCAATTCAATGCCAATTGACCCACGAAACCTTATTGAAACCCCAAACTTATTTTCATGGTCCAAATTTGATATATGAGCATTAAGTTCTATAAAAATTCAACCTTAAGACCTTCATTTCATCGGTCAAACCCATTATCCAACTTAGCATAAGCATAGTATTACATAACATCAAACATGGGCTGTGCTATATATAACCTTTACCAAACTCCAAATAATGATGGACAAATCTAATATGATACATCAACATTGACTTTAACCATTGAAAACCAATTATAGTATAATTTAACACTTCAATAATTTTCATCAAAATCATCAATTTTCACATGCATTAACACAAGAATGCTAAAAATCCATAAAAAACACCCACAACTTCAAAAATTCATAACTTTGCCAATTCAAATTCAAATTCAAATCCGAGTCTTCTTGATAGGTAATTAAGTAGATTTTCATGAATAATCCAAATCCACAAACCAATTTCGAAATCAAGTTCATTTACCCTATAAAGTCTTCCAAAAATCAGAAGTGACACAAAACCCCAATTTTCGCGTAAACCTAATCCGAAACAAAAGCTTAGGGATTGAAAACAAACCTCAAAATGGATCGAACAACCTTAAAAAGACCCAATTTTCACTGATTTATCAAAATCCCCATCATCTAAGCTCCAAACATTTGAATTTGAATTGTGTAGAGTAGTAGTGATACTTAGAGTTGTAGCTAGCGAGTAGGAATTAGTCCTTCAACCTTGATTGCTATTCTTGTCCTATTTTTCTCTAAAATCCCAGAAACAAAAGAAATCTAATGCTTTGAATTTTAGTTTGTGTTTTCATGCAAATGGGGAAGAAGCACTAAGTGCTTGCTTTTATATAGTTTTCATTTTCATCCAATGGTTTACATAACTCTATGGGATCTAATGGTCCATATTTAGTCCTACTAATCCCATTAACTCTCCCAAAGTGACACAAATTTCTAATTCCAATCTTATTTGATGGGTTCTGACATGTATCTCTAGGCAAGTCTTATGGTATGTGATTTATTTTTCTAATTTAGGTTACATTAAACTACCAAATACAATCATAGGTACATAAGACAAGTTATTTTATTATGTTTAAATTAAATCATGACTTACCATATTACACTCTATCCTGATTTCACATCGACACGCATCACAAAGTTGCTCTCTCGCTCGCTCGAATTTGCGATATAAACTTACATTCATGTGCATACTTATATAGTTAGTTATAAATAATACACAACATCAAACACAAGTAAAATTAATTTAAATTATTAATTTACCTCTGTGTCGACACCTAAGTGTTGACCGAGATCGTCACATAGGATCGGCCAACGGGACACGGTCTTATACGACACATAACTATGATTAAACTACTCGGATTGTCACATCCTTCCCAACTTATAAGAATTTCGTCCTTCAAATTTAAAATAACTAAAACGAAACCCTTACCGGAATCAAATAGATACGGGAGCTCTCGCACATATAGGACTCCCGTTCCTACATCAACACCTTATCTCCATGATGCTGCCATTTGATGAGGACTAATGGGATGTCTTTGTTGCACAAGCTCTGCACCTTACACTTCAAAATCAATGCGGGTTGCTCCTCATATGTGATATCCTATGCCAATTCAATTTGCCTTAATTATGCCTTCGACCTATCATCATCCCTCGATCTATCTAACAGAAGCATCGATATAAGAAACACTAAGTGGACTCTTGCCATCTGCAGTGGTAACTTGAGCTTGTAAGCAACCTTACCGACTCTCTCTATAACCCTGAACGGACCCATGAATCTCAGCGCGAGTTTTCCTTTCATTCTGAACCATTTATGATCCTTCAAAGGTGAGACCTTCCGAAATATATAGTCTCCGTCTTTATATTCTAATCGTCTCGATACTTGTCAGCGTACTTTTTTGTCTCTCTTGAGTGCCTTGAAGTCGCTGATGTATTTGCCTGATCTTCTTTTTTGTGATATACTGCTATCTCTAGCCCAATTGTTGTAATATCCTCAGGCTCAACCCAACATGTTGGAGTCCTATAAAGCCTACCATAAAGTGCTCCAAACAGCGCCATTCCAGTGCTAGCTTGGTAACTGTTATTGTAAGAGAATTCACACAGAGGTATATACTCTTCCTACTACCCACCATAATGTAAAATGCAAGCTCTGAGCATGTCTTCCAATACTTGAATCAGTATCTCTAACTGACCATCTGTCCGTGGGTGATATGTCGTACTAAACTGAAGTTGCATACCAAACTGTTCCTGCGTACACTCCTACAACTTTGATGTAAATTGACAATGGAGATTGGAACCAAACTGTTCGTCCGTGCCAAACTGTTTCTGCGTGCCAGATCTTTCTTGTGATGTCTCATAAGTATTTTGATTTGCATTTATTTTTACTCCTATTTTTCTCTTTCGAGAAACCGTATCCTTTGAACTAATTGGTCTTCCATGCTTTAAGCATTTTATTGGTTCTTGTCCATTTTGTTGCATAGAGATATCAATTCTTACATGAGCATTTATAGCTAGAATATGTGATTTTGTTACTCGTTTTGCGTCAGTAAATGCATCAAGTAATTGATTTGCAATTTGTTACAAATGAATGATCTTTTGAACTTCAAGTTCACACTGATTTGTGCGTGGATCATATTGTGATAAAATCGATGCATTCCAAGCAATTTCGTGCCATTGCTTTTGAATTGGCTTCTCGTCTCCTCCTAATGGTGGGAGAATTGCTTCAACAAAGTGATAATCAGCAAAACGTGCAGTAAATATATCTTCTGTTAGGGGCTCAATGTATTTTATAATGGACGATGAATTAAATCCAACATAAATCCCAAGTTTTCGTTGTAGACCCATTTCAGTTCTACTGGGAGGCGGTATAGAAACATAAACTGCACAACAGAAATTTTTCAAATATGAAATATTTGGTTATTGACCTAAAATGAGTTGCATGAGAATTATCATGGTATGGAATAGGCCTATAACAAATGATAAATGCTACATGAAGAACTGCATGTCCCCAAACTAAAATTGGTAACTTAGTTCTCATGATTAAAGGCCTAGCAATTAATTGAATGCGTTTGATCAGAGATTTTGCCGAACCATTCTAGGTATGCACATGTGGAACATAATTTTCAATGGTAATTTATGTAAATATGCAATAATCTTTAAATTCCTGAGACTGAGATTATCTAGCATTATCAAGACGAATGGTCATGATTGGGTCATTAGGGAGTTATGGTCTTAACTTAATAATTTATGCTAAAAATCTGGCAAATGCAACATTATGATTCGAAAGTAAACAAACATTTGACCACCTAATTGATGTATCTATCAAAACCATGAAATATCTAAATGGTCCACAATAATAATGAATAGGTCTATATATGTCTCCTTGAATGCGTTTTAAGAAAACTGGGGATTCCACAATAATTTTACTTGGGGATGGTTTAACTATTAATTTAACTCGAGAACGACTAACACAATTATAATCACTAGATAGAAATATTTTGTGTCTCCTTAAAGGATGTCCATGCAAATTATCAATTATTCTTCGCATCATTAATGATCCTTGATGACCAAGTTGGTCATGCCATAAAATGAATGTCTTTAGATCATTAATTTTCTTATTTAATACGATATTCATTTCGACATGCCTTATATGGGTAAAATATAATCCAGAGGATAAAGTTGAGAATTTTTCTAACACTTTTTTCCCATTTGAAACCAATGTGACATAGAGAAATTCTCTATCATTTTTGTTCATGGTTTCAATGTGATATCCATTTTTACGAATATCTTTAAAGCTAAGTAAATTCCTTCTGGATTTTTTCAGAGTATAAGACATTGTCAATATGAATTGTTGTACCCCCAGGTAATATAATATTTTCTCTTTCGAAGCCATTAATCAAATTAGAGATGCCAAATATTGTTTGAATGTTAGCCTCAGCTAAGTTCAAGTTGGAGAAATATTCTTTCTTTTTAAGGATTGTGTGCATTACAACACAATCAACAAGATAAATATCGCTCTTATTTGGTTCACGATTTGAACACATGATTTGATCCATTTAGAAAAAACAATGTTTGATAAATTAGAAAAAAAGACATTTAATTATAGTAAGAAACTAGTACATAGGAATTAAAAGCATAAAAAAACTAGTCCATATAATTATAGAAATTGAGAAGCATTACATGTGATCATTAAAAACATCAGGACTAGTGTTTGGATCATCATGAAAATTTAGGACATCCATATAATTAATGTTCGGTGAGCCATCTCCAACAATGAAGTTCATCTCAACTATTTTGTTTTTCTCCTTTAAAAAGGCTTGATAAAGATCAATAAAATGTTTAGGCGTATGACATACATAAGCCCAATAGTCTTCTAGACCACACCTGTGACATAGTTGATAACGATTACGAGCATGCCCATTTTCAATAGTATTCTTTCCCTTATTATGAGCGGCGTCATTTCTATTCCATTTATTTTGGAACTTATCTCCATGAAATCTAGAATAGGGCTTGCCATGATCTTTGTCGATTGAAACTTTCCCCTTTCCACGTCTACGGTTCTTCTTTCCTTGACCATTTTTTGGTCATTATAGGATGCAACATTCGCTTTATTAATTGAAGTGCAACCAGTTAGACGGGAGTTGTGGTTCTTTAATAGAAGCTTATTATTTTGTTCAACCACTTTGAGAAAAGAAATTAATTATGAGTAATTTTTAAATTGATGCGTTCGATATTGTTATTGCAACAAAATATCGAGGCATGAAAAGTATTGAATGTTTTTTCCATCATTGCCTCATCATATATATTTTCCCTACATAGCCTCGAACAAAAGGTAATATTAAACATGGTGGAGTTATACTCACTGACTATTTTGAAATCTTGTAGCCTAAGATTCAACCAGTCATTTTGAGCTTTTGAAAATATCACTATTTTTGATGATCGTATCGTTCTTTCAAGCTTAACCAAAGAGTGAGATGATCTTTTATAGTGAGATACTCACTTTTCAGACCTTCATGGAGATGATGGCGAAAGAATATTAGTGCTTTCACGTGATCTTATATTGATGTTTCATTTCTTTCTATAATAGTTTCTCCTAAGTCTTTAGCTTGAAGATATATCTCGGCATCCAGTTGCCATGACAAATAATTATTGCCGGTGATATCGAAGGCAACAAATTCAAGTTTTTGAAGGTTTTCCATAGTATGAAAACATGTCAAGAAATTGGGTAAATGGTTTTTCTATTTTATATAAAATAAATAATATACGATTAAATATATGTTCACAACATGATTATTAATATATAAAATGTGTTACTTGTATGAGTTGGTATGAAAACCTCTAGGTTGGGTAGCCAGACAAAGTCTTCTTAAAACTATCTCTCATCGAATGTGATAACCCGTCTCTCTTTCAATGTTTAGCTTTACTGGGGTTAAGGCTTACCCACTATCAACTCAAACTTATAACACTATTTGCAATATAAAAATCAAGAATATAGCATGAGTAATCATTTATAGTATAGCGAGAAAACAAGTTATGTCACATATTGACTTTTGATTTCTAAAGTAGAATATTATATAAAAGGAAATTACATAGCATACTTTCACAGTCTGTGATGTTATAATGCATAGTGTATGGATAAAGTATGCATATAAAAGTGACGAATGTAATAAAAAGAAAGCAACCGTGATAACATGGAAACAAACTGAACTTATTTAAATTAACAAAAATTATACCTTCTTACCTTTTTTCCTTAGCAAGCATTCTTAAAATTCAAGATCTCGCTTTTGTGCGAGAGGAAGTCGTCGTTGATAGCTTGTTGTAAATTGAGTTGGAAGTTTCTAGAAACTAGAGAAGGAAAATAGGAGACTTAGAACTTCTAATACTACTGCAAAGGAGAATAGAAGAAATGAGAGAGTTGGAATGAAAAGTTCTTCATTCAACTTAGTATGTTTTTACAATGAGGTTGACACCCTTTATATAGGCCCTTTGGTGATGATGATAAATATACTTAGACAATATGTACAAGTAACATATACACCATATGTCATACAATACATTACAAGTAATTTGACAATACATGGAAGATTTTGTATACATTGGAAATGGTTACAAGTTACATGATAATACATAGATAAGTGAGGGTAATATTTAGTGAGAAATACAAGTTACATGACTACCCAATATATTGGTATACATGCATGGTCATCCATACTGTACAACAAAAAACACCAATCACCTATTTATCGACCGTAAGCAAACTTACCATTTTACCCTTGCAAATTCCTCTTCGTTCGTAACGAACAAAATTAATTAAACCGGGATTAGCATTAATCTCGAAGATTAACGGTCGTAATTCGAGCGTTACGTAGACAACTCGGTTGGCTCGGACACGTAAACTGATGAAATATGTTATTTATGGATGGTGGTTATGTATATGTGGTGTTTTAAAATTATTGTTATTATATTGCACTGGATGTGTGCAATGCTGCTATCGGGCAAGTTTGTGTGATGAATGTTCGCATCAAAAAGCGTGTCAACACGGGTGTCGAGTTGGCGAACTACGGGTATGCTAGGAAACCTGCTAATCCATGCCAAGATGAATAGTAATCAATCAAGTGGGTAATGTGATCATAAGCTAAGTTAATTCAAATTAAAGCAATAGGCTATGGCGTGCCTCGAAATGCATGTCGAGATGTGGGGCACTAGGTATCGGGTAGTCAAAGGTTAGTTGTACCACAAATTGGTTAATTTTGATAAATAAAATACTAGCCATATGTAAGTAAAATGTGCATAAGTTAATGTGATCGAACCAAAACGAATAAAGGTCTATAGTTGGCACTTATTAATGAGGACCATGAGATGGATATACAGATGAGCTTAGTGAGGGGTACTAGGAAGGAGTGTGCCATTGAAGTCATCAGATGGTGTGGGATAGCATGGTTGTGGACCACAAGATAATCCTCGTGATACGTATGCACATTTGATTCCAATCAAATGTATATAAACCAAAGTTAGTAGAATTTTATTTAAAAACCATTTACAATTTCATGCAAGATCTGAGAAAACGAGATTTGGAGGAGAATTCAAGCTGGAATTCAACCATCTTGGAGATCAATCGGAGGATTTAAACTAAAGTAATCATCATTTCCATCATTTACACTTTCATTAAGCCAATTTTGTAAGATTTTGATCAATTTGATGCAAATGGTTGTTCTGAGCTTTATTTTGATGAATAAAACACTAGCTATATGTAAGTAAAATTGGCCTAAGTTAGTGTAATCAAGTCAAAATAAATAAAGGCCTATAGTTCACACTTATTAATGAGGACCATGAGATGGACATATAGATGAGCATAGTGAGGGGTACTAGGAAGGGAGTGTGCCATTGGAGTCATCAGGCGGTGTGGGACAGCATGGTTGTGGACCACAAAATAATCTTCGAGATACGTACGCACATTTGATTCCAATCAAATGTATATAAACCAAAGTTAGTAGGATTTTATTTAAAAATCATTTACAATTTCACGCAAGATCAAAGCAAAAGAGATTTGTAGGAGAATTCAAACTAGAATTAAACCATTTTGGAGGTCAATTGGAGGATTTAAACTAAGGTAATCATAATCTCCATCATCTACACTTTCACTTGAACCCAAATTTATAAGATTTTAATCAATTTGATGCAAATGGTTGTTCTGAGGTTGTTTTAGCTGTTGTTTGGTGTTAATTGGATATGGATTGAGTGTTAGGTAAGATCAGGTAGCCAAATTTGAAGAGAAAAACAAAATTTCTGACTTGAGAACTCTGTCTCAGAGGACAGATAGCATGCTACCTGGAATGGTTAGCGCGCTAATCGTTCTGGGTTTCCAACTGTTCTTCACCTAAAGAACATTAGCGTGCTACATACTGTCCATAGCGCTACCATCACATAATGCGCTACACCAAGACCATAGCGCTAACTAAAGACATAAATTGGAATTAAAAGGCCGTTTTGAGGTTTTTGACTTAATACATATCTCAAACACCTATAAACATACTAAATATGTAATATTGGACTTCAGGGACTTAGGGGCGTATCTATTGGTTATGGCTAAATCACTTGTACGAGTTACTTGTATTTAATGTTTGTGTCGACGGAAGTAGGATATACTTACTACTACCGAGAGGAATTTAGGGTGTTCCCTTGACTTTAAATAGCGTTTGGAGGGGTTCATCCTGTAACTGAAGTTAGGGTTTAGTCAATGTAAGCCTGTAAGTATATATGTGGTTCCTATTTGATTTAACGATTACTAGCTGGTGTAGGTCTCAGGGTTTCCTCGTGATTATACGGATACTATTAATTTATTTCATGCTACTGCTTTTGCTTGTCATATATTGCCTACATTCATTGGAATATGACGTATTGTTGCCACGACTTATATTCGCATGTCTCGTAGTTTATCAGTTTTATTTCATGAATATTATGTGGACTTTTCTTGCGATTTTACTCATTGGACTCGTCACTGTATTCGTTGGGTGACTGAGTGCAAATCCTTCAATGAATAAGGGCAAGGGCAAGGAGATACTAGGCAACTACCTCTGAGATTGTGGAGCCAGCTTGTGTGTGATATTAATATGTATTTATTTTATTTTTGATGGGTTTTGGGGACCATAGAACACTGGTTACATGTATATGAAACTTTTGTTATACTTATCTCGCCTTGATATATGCATGATATCTTTTATCTGATTTTTCACTACTTAGGATTGTTAAATATTGCTTAAGTTACTCATTAAAAGACTTCCGCTGTAATATTATAATATAAGTTGATAAATTGAGTAACTGGTTAACTGAATTATTAATATTTGTGTAAAGGTTAGTTAGCGTAACTAAGGTTAGCTGAAAAAGTGTAAACAACTCATTAGGTTGCGAGGCGTCAAGGAGAAGCGGGCCATGACGTGGCAAGGCTAGTTGATGTAGGATGCGATGTGGTTGGTAGCAAGGTGATCTGGAACTTGGAGTCGTCGCATCGTTTTCAACAATTCATCCCAAATCTCATGCCTACTTCGATCATTCCGAACTCTCATGCCTATTTCGATCAAATCCGAATCTGCATTCGACTTCGACATCGACCAAATTTAACTCCGCATTTGACTTCGACTTCGACAACAACAGCCAAATCTCATGACTGTTACAATCAACTCCGACTTCGACTTCGACTACAACAGTGATTGATCTTCTTCAACAACAAATCTAACAACCCTTATTTCTCCTTATAAATATGAGATTTGTTTATCCTTGCTTTATCTCTCTCAAAGTTATCTCCATTCACAATTACAATCACATTCTCTTAGTGCTCCATCTCATCGAAATTGATCGATCTCCATTACATGTAATGTCAAGAATTTAAGTTTAACCGGGTTATGTTTTTAGATTTAACTGCATTGCATTGATTACATTGTAGATTTGGTTTATTGATTATACTGCATTGATTACAACAGGATGGGGTTATGTGTTGCATTGCATTGATTACATTGCAGATTTGGTTTATTTTATTTTAAATTTTTTATGCCCAATTTTGTTTATTTAGAATGCATGTTGATTTCTTAAAAATTTATCCAACCCATGCTCAATTTACACCACGGAATGGCATTCTCTTCTAACTAATGGCTTAAAACTTGTATTCATAATGTGTGGCCTCTAATCTGCCTTACTTATATTGGCTTTTTTGCTTTTTCTTTCGTTTCTTATGATCAGAGTATGCATTAAAAGCTTTGTATGCATTAAGTGTATTGGACTTGACATTGTACCAAATAAGATAGCTTTGGTGGAAAAGATATATGTTCAACCAACCATGAACTATGTGGTCTTATAGTTTTCTTTGTTCACTAGAAACCAATCTTGATTTTGGTTACAATTATTCAATTTAAAAGTATAAAATAAGAATGATCACCAAAGGTTTGAATAAATGCTATGCCAAAAGTAATGGAAATTCTAATTGATCAATTATCCGAGTTAAAATTACACACGATATACTTATGTGTTGTTAGAAGCACCTTTTGTTTTTCATATGATTCGAGCTGCGTTACCCTTTTCGGTTACGAAGCTGAGATATCACCCTTGGAACTACAAATTGAGCTTAACAATAACTACGTGCTCCCCCTTGTGGATAATAGATAAAGTTGATGACGTTGACAGCATATCCCAACTCTTTTCATATCTGTAAATTTGTAATCTATTCTAAATTTGTTGCACCATTATCTGTGATCATCATTCTTGTTTATTTTAGATTTGAAGGTTTAGTTGGTTCTGCTTGGTCAATTTGTTGTGTGTAACTATAGATAACTAATGTACATATAATTTCAGTACACCTTGAAGGAATTATAGATAACTCATTTTACTTCCTTTTTCCTGTGTGCTTTTTTATAATTTTAGATAAGTTTGGAGCTTCCATGACACTTCTTAGTTATTCTGATAACAAAAATTAAACTAAAGATCTCCTTAACTATGCTTGGCCTTGTACCAATCTGATCTAAATATACAAGAGTTTTAGAATTCAGCACAGCCACTGACGAAAAGCTTTGTGCATAAGCTCTCTCAGAATTTTGCTCTCTACTAACGTAACAATAATTTATTATAATTTGGGTAATGTAATTTAGAATTGCTGCATGGTTTGAAGATTAGCTAGGATGACGATCCAAAATGGTTTATTAGAAAATTAGATGTGATTTAATAAATCCCTTAATTTTCAGCTATAAACATTGTAAAGGCCATTCTTAATAAATCCTCATCAATCTCTAACTGCTTGGCGGGATATGAATCATGTGATTACTGTGATGACCCAAAATCTAATAAACCTGTCCTAGGGGCAAATTAATAAATTTTTAAACCATATCACTAATTTAGTCTTAATATAAAAATCAAAGTGAAATCCCTAGCCCATTTTATTCAAAATCAACACGTTTTAGACAAACGGAAAAATTGGTATCGGTTTGATTGGCTAACTCAAAGAGACCATCTAGAAGGTAACCCTCACCATCATCTTCTTCGTCATGCTTTCTTTTTAAAGGTTTTCAATGGCTTACACATGTTGGGGTTTGTAAAAAAAGAAAAGAAACAAGAAAACCCCATCTAGGGGCAGGGCCACCACGATGCCGCCGAAAGTGGGCAGCGACACCACCGTCGGTAGGGACGTCTCCTACGGGGGCGTCCCCAACATCGCTCCCCTAGGACGCTAGGCACGCAAGGGCGGCGCCCTTGGGCAGCCCGGACGTTGGGCAGGGACAAAGCCTCTGCCCAACACATCTAAGGGCTGCTTGGCCCCTAGACATTAGGCCAGGAGCCAAACCTACTGGTCTGGTCAACTTTTAGTTGACCGGTCAGCAGTTGACCAGTCAACACCAAAAAAAAGAAAATAAATAAAATAAAATATAATAAAATAATATGTATAGATATATATCATAAATAAATTTTAAAATAATATATTTTCAAATGGGTTGGAGCGGGCCCCACCCTCGACCCTTTCACTGGCGATGGGGGGAGCCACGAGGACCATACAAGTTGGCCCCACCCTGAAGTAATTGAATAGATAATTAATTTTAGATTTCAAGGAGGTTCATATCGAGCCACGAGCGTGCGAGGTCGAATAAGAGGGTTTAGTTCGGCGAATCGAGGTAAGTGAGGAGCTTCGCTCATGCATTAAATATGACTTGAATTAAATATGACTTAAATATTAGATAAATAGAAATATCATATTTATATCGAAAGACTTGGGATTAGGTTGCATTTAGTCAATGATATGAATATGCTTATCTAAGGAATGCATGCGATATGAACACTTGTGTTATTTAATTAAAAACGGTGATGTGGCAATATGCTCATCAAAAGAGAGTGGTCTGCGCCACGAGTAGCGGTGGTGTGGCAGTATGCCTACCAAAGAGAGTGATCCATGCCACGAATTGCAGTTAAATGCTTATGATCCAACAAAAAATAGAGTGGTCTGCACCATGAAATATCAAGTTCATAAGTGGTCACGATCGATGATGGCTTGGAAACACTTATTATTGATTTGACGGAACTAGATGGAGGTCGCAATGGCCATTTGTGACCACCAATGGTTCCCATCACCTCGAGAATGAATGTTTTGGTCACCGGATTCATACCATTAGCTAGAATGCATTGAATGGAACATTGACTTATATTTATTAGTATTCATTATGGTAATCTCTTGTTGGACCCCGTTGCATTAATAAATAGAATTTATTTACGAATTGCGAATCCTCATTCATGATGTGGTTCAATTTCTTGCTTATTGAATTATGAATCATACATTTATGTTTTAATTGACTTGAAACTTGTTTGTACCCCATTTTATGAACAAGAACCATGTTTCCATTACTTTTCATTAAATGCTTTACAACTCGGTTTACTACTTGATGTGTAGAATTATTTCACTCTATAAGAGTGAGTCTTCTCTTTTATTGAGCTCCATTGGTTCTTTAGCTCACCCTACTTACATCTCAAGTATCTACGTCGACGCTAGATCGATAAAAGAGAGAGGCGATAACTTGAAGCATTATCTATTAATGTGAGCCTTATATTATATTATCTATATATTCGTTTTTGAAACTATTAAACTTGGGTTATATTTTAAAATATGTCTTTTAGGTAGTTTGAACAATATTTCCCTTGTAGTCCAGTTATCTATGAGCCTTTGGATGACCCTACATAGTTGCATAAAATGAAAATTCAATTATAGTTCTTTGGTAGACATATGGATTTGTTTTATATTTTATTCCACAATTTTTATTTCCATATTGTCTTTATGATTATTCTGCAAGTTGTTTAGGCGAGTCAAACTGTCTATTTAGGCCCGATTCGATTTTGGGCTTGGGAGATAGTCTGGGCTTGGCGACCTGACCTTAGGTCAGGGGAAGGTCGTCACAATTATAGTGTTTATAAGCTCTAATTGGTAAATTAGCTTGATCAATCTCTAGATCTTCTGAGGGCTTTACTTGGATCATCTTTATGACCATCAATGTGTTTCATTGGATTGTAATTTTTTTCAGTCTCATTAAAAACTCTAGATCTTCTGAAGGCTTTACTTGGATCATCTTTATGACCATCAATGTGTTTCATTGGGAATCTCATTAAAAAACTCAAGAAGTCTTTAATCATTTCACCTTGCATTAGTGAGTTATCTTGGTTATGAACTTACGGTCGGCTATAGTTTATCTCAGGATTTAAAATAAGTTTAATGTGGGAATTGCTTAATTAGGTGAATTGGGTTTTATTGGTGGTTTTAGATTCTTTAATCTAAATAATCCTTTGAAATGACTCATCTAATTCCCCGTTTTGTTTGTTTTTCGTTTTAATTTGCATTCTTTGATTAATGAAAAATAGTGTTTTGTGTATTTTAATCATGGTTTTAGTCTATTGTTTTCATATATGCTATAGATGCTCTTCATTGGGTGCACTAAATCTAGGATTTGTGATTTTTTTTAGTTCTCCTCTCTTTTGGTTTTAGGTTTTCAGTTAAGGAAATATAATATACTCCAGTAAGTAAGAATTAAAATCATAACCTATGGTGTTCATTAATTTCTTTGTAACTTGTAAAGACCCGCTTTAATTAATCCCGATTAAGCGACTAATTACAAATTAATATCATAAGCTCGGACCTACGTGGACGTCATGGGAAAAGTCTATGACACGCCTAATCGGGAAATACGTTATTTTTGTGTGGCAAATATTTAATTATTTTGCTATGATTTAATAGTTCGCGCCGCGTTAATTAAGAATTTTGCTTAGTCGCGTTGTGCGCGTGTAGTGACGAGAGTGTGCGACGTCGCGGTATGCACGTAACGCGGGTGTACGGGGTAGTATGGGATTTAGTTGTCACATCACACCTCACATCACATCATACATCACATCAAATGTCATATCAACTATTCCTCATCATTTCTTTTGTCCTTTCCCTCCAAAAAAAAAAAAAAAAAATTTCCTTCCTCATTGAAGAGAAAAAAGGACAGAGAGGAAGAAAGGGAGAGAGAGAGAGAGGATAGAGAGAAAATAAAGAGAGAAAGAGAAAGAGAGAGGCGCTGGTGGAGAGAGAGAGAGAGAGAGAGAGAGAGAGAGAGGGAGAGTGACGACCGAGAAGGGAAGCTCCGCGCGAGGAGAGACAGAGCGGCTCGGCGAGCTCGGCGAGCTCGGGGCACGGCGGCAATGGCGGCGTGAGCTCGGACCCCATTAATCAAGTGAGTGGTTAATGTTGTTGTTGTTGGAGTTGTGTTGTTGTTGGTTGTTGTTGGAATTGTGGTTGTATAAAAAAAAAAAAAAAAAAAAAAAAAAAAAAAAAAAAATTTCACCGGTTTCGTTTGAGCCGGGGAAGAAGAAGAAAAGTGCACACGCGCGCTGTGTGCGCGCGCGTGCATCTGCGCGCTGGTGTGTGCCCGCTGGGACATGAGGCGGTCGGGCCCGACCCGGTCCGCCCCAATTCCGCGACCGGCCGAACGGGTCTGGTCCGACCCGTCTGGATCGGATCGACCCCCGAACATATAATATACATTTTTAATTTAAAAACAATTTTAAATTAAATAAATTACATAAAAATAAGAAAAATAGGTGAAAAATTATGGGAAAAACCCAGAAAAATCAAGAAAAATATTAAAAATGTTTTAATTGGCACCAGGAATTTAGGATACCATAGTCAGGTGTCGGGTACGTATCTCGAGGCGAGTGCGAGACATTTCGAAGGCGTTTTGCGATTCGTTTGAGGTAAGTAATCCCACGAGAAAATTAGTTAAAATTCTTTTATGACATTTACTTTATTTCGCATCTCAATTATTCCATTGCGCTATTTATTGTTGTTCAATTATTGTTCATCCACTCCCATGTGTGTATGTGTGTTTGTCGACGGGCCCGCGCTGTTCGAGTAATTGGCCATGATAGGGCTACGCGGTGACTATTCTCGCGAAACCCGTAGGTTGAGAGATGTTTGACGTAGTCTTAAGTCTACGTCAATGGTTCCTCTCGAGAGATGTTTGGACGGGGTCTTTCGTTCAATGGTTCATCTCATTCGACCGTGAGATGTTTGGCGAGGTTGTCGTCAATGGTTCCTCTCGGATTAGCTACGAAGATTCCCGGATGTCGACTAGGGTTCTCTGTCACGCTACACTCGTGTCCAAATTTGACTTCTCAATGACTTATTTTCATGCAAATTTCTTTATTTTTGTCCTTTATTTAAATTGCATGAATTGTAGCAATTTCATTGGAATTCGTGAACAATCTTCCCAACTAAGGGGAATTTCGTCCCGAAATTCAGATCTAATTCGGTCTTTACCTTGGAATTCGTGAATATTAGCTAAAGTTCTCTGGGATTTACTCACCTGGGATTTGTCATTGTTTTTTGTGACAAATCGCAGATCTTGCAACGAGCCGAGGCAAAGGAGTCTTAGGCGACTACGCCTAAGTAGGAAGAGGCCGCCACTTTTTGCGTAGGTAGTTGTATGCATCTATTAACTACTTTATGCTATTTTGGGAAAGACTTTTATACCTGATACATGTATATGCTCATCTTTAGTACCTTTGTTGCTCTCGATATGCATGGTATCTATTATCGGGATTCCACACTATAGGGTTAATTATACAAATGCAAACTTTCTTTCATATGGCGTTTGCATGTTTTTAAAAGGCTTCCGCTTGATATTTAACAATTTAATAAATTGTGAATAACTTAACTTAGTCAATTTGATATGAATATCCATAAAAATTTTCAAAAATACTAAGTTAAGGCGAATAAGGTATGTATAAAGGTGTAGGTCGTAGGCAGTCAAAATTAAGTGTGCAGTGACGTGGCATGCTTGGTGACGTGTCTGGAGACGTGGCGGTGCCCGGTTTGCCTTGGAATTTGGGGCCGTCACAACACTATACCCCTCGCAACGAATTTTTTAATAGAGCGTATATTAATGTCTTGTATTACCAATAACATCTCATTAATTCTACCTAACATTTTTTCCTTTCACTTTTTATGATAACTCCTTTTACTTAGTTATTAAAGATTCTCGATAGTGTCAACATCATTGACTCCAATAAGAGAAATCTACACAACAGAAGATGCACTTAAGGTAAGAGTGAAAATAACAAGGAAGTGGTATTCAACGAATCTAAACATAGGTGCACTCACATCAATGGATATCCTTTTGCTCGATGAAAATATGAGTTTTATTTTAGTTTTTTTTTTTTAAATACAATTATTTCTTCTAAACTGTGTCTTGCATTAACAATCATATAACGATTTCTTTTTTTGTAGGACGACCATATACATGCAACCATACCCATCTATTTGGCTCTTGATTTTGAGTGCCTCATAGAAGGCAAGGTGTACAACATTTTGAACTTCAAAGTGGAAAGAAAAAAGTTGTACAAGACTGTAAGCCAAGACTACGTGATACACTTAACAAGCAATACTTCTGTATAAGAACACACGAGCAACATACAAATTCGAAACCGCAAATTTGAAATAGTACAATTCGAAGAATTGACAAAACGGCAAGACCGTTTCATTCAATTATCAGGCAAGAAAAAAACTAATAAGTAGCTAAAATATATGAATTCCACTTTTTTATATAACTTTCGATATTAATAATTATTTTGTTCTTCAGAAATGTACTAGGACCTCTTATTCGAATAGGCGAGCTTGTAGATCAAGAAGTTAAAGGAAAACAAAAAATGGTCAAAAAACTTGTTTTGTGTATTCAAATCAACAGGGAAATATATTTTTTGTTGAAATTAATTTTTACAAAAAAAAATGATCCATTGCGTTTTGCAATTTAATCTTAAGTTTTGTCTACATAAACAAACAAGTGAACACAACATTTTGGGTCAAAAAGCGAACAAAACAAGTAGTAAGTTTATCAATTGCAAATCATCCGACTCACACTACAAAAAAAAAAAAAAAACTTAAACAACAACAAACTAATCTGATGCTGAATTGGTACGGATCTGTTGCTAAGTGACTCTGCAACAGATCAGTGACTGATAATAGCTATTGCTAAACTCTTTGTTGTAGATTGAACTTAGCGACAGATTTGTGACAAAATTCTGTCGCTGAACAATAACATAAACAAGTCTCTCGCTAATTGTAGTCCAGTCAGCAAATGAGGGTCTGTTGCAAATCATTGCAAATCAATGACGAGATGATATGGTCTGTTGATTTGCCCCAATCCTGCTAAGTCGTCTTGTCGCTGATCTATAGCTTGATTCAACGACAAATCGAGTTTGTCGCTGATTTGCACAGTTAACAAAACCGCTGTCTGTCGCTGATCTGTCGCTACACAGAGACAAATCGCAATGAACAATGACTTTTTGCTAACTGTGCAAATAAGCAATTTGGAATGGTAATTTTGAAAAATATTACAGTTCACAGTAAATAGTAAATTAGAAACCTGTAGTGCAGTAAAATCTGCAACAATATATATTTTCCTGCTGCAAATAAAACAAAAATTGAGAAATTATTTGTATATTATCAAAACTTGACAAACAATGTCTACAAAAGGATGAGATTAACATTTTATAATTAACTAGTAGTATACTATATAGTACTAGATGAACATTATTCAACAAAATACAAAATACTACACAAATTAAGATGTCTACACAAATTAATTTACACATATATATATATATATATACAATGTCAATCCCACACTCTTACCCAATTGTTTCACCAATACAAGATAGGCACCATACAAATTCTGGGGCTAGGAGAGCGTGTCCCATCCAAATCCTGAAAATGAAAAGGAATAAGTTGAACAATATTCGACATGCAATTAAAGTGAAATTGAATAAAGTGTTGTTTCTGAGAACACACTATCTTTCACAGTCTTCATATCTCGATGTATAACATGACCAACACAACCACTCCAAAAGTACACACAACGAGTTAAGAATTTCTAATACATAAAATAAAAGCGGCGTTATGACCCTAAAAAAGATTGAGACACAAATTACATATAGAGACCAAGTTGAGCAGCATGAGGTGTCCATCTCACCGAGAAAAATGAAATGGACCATATAGGATTAGATAAACTACTCAATTTGAGAATATACCTTAGTTGATATATGTGGATCTAATTCTCCTATCATTTTTTGGATACATCTTAATCTATTTATTTGTAATGTCATTCTCATTGTGACCAAATTTTTATATCATTGATCCTAAATATATAAAATTGATTCTAATTTTACTACTCTAATTATCTTAATATGTACTAGACTTGACTAACAAGTCACAATGCATGCATTTCATTCACTCGCAAATGTAAACTCTAAAATTTAAATACAAAGACATCAATGAGAACATTCAACTTTATAAAGAGGAGATCCAACTCTTTGAAGTAAAAAACTTTCTAAAATAAAAGAGGTCTAGGAAGTCATTTGACTTAAGCATTGCCTATGAAACCTATATAATTCAATCATAGTGATCTAGTTCAAAAATCATTTATTCTAAAGCCGCTAAGTACTCATGTTCTCTATCTTTATCATGAAACACGAGTAAAATACATATTCAAGGATATTTTCCAATATCGACAAAGCAAAAAATGTATGTCCCCTTCATCATACACAACAAAGTTAAGGTCAAAAATCAAGTTTCTTCATGAAATGACAAATGAAAAATGCTGAAGAAACTGGTATTTAATATTATATTAAAGATTTAAAAATACCAAAGTATGTCAAAAGAATGTCTTGTAACATATGTTGTAAGACCATTCTACCACTCATTGTAACTATCCCAATGTTCAAAAGTTCGTAATAAACACTGCAGTATACATGGTAAAATGTTCAAGATAAAGAGAAGACTGATTTCAATAGAGATTTTGTGAATAAAATAAATGGCAGAAGGTTGCATACCAAAGGAATATCTGAAACTTGAAACCCAATTGGTGATGTAAGTTTGCATCCCTATGCAATACCCATATCAAATGCCACCGGTGCACATACCTGCAAATGAAGTAATCACATCGACTACATTAGAAGGGAAAAAATGTGAGGATATACATTACTCATAATTAACAGTTTACCATAAAAAAGATAGGACATCCAATCACTCTTGCCGTGGCGGTGGTCACGGAGGCGGCATAAGATGCTCCATAAACTCATCATGATCATCCAAAAGATGACGTTGATCCTCAGACATCCTTATATGTGGAGAGGTCCAATGCCCATGCCAGTGGTCATACGGGTGTGCAGACTGAGAAAATGTTATCTCCATCGTCAAATGACCAGGGTGGTCGTCACTCTGAGGACCAGAACGCTCTATTACTGGTGATGGTGGAGTCTGCGGTGTTAGAGGCACGTGGGGCCTAATGTCAAGGTGTTGCATCAACAATGCCTCCATACGTGCTAACCGGTCCTGCATCTCTCGAGTTTCTTCCTGGTGCTCCATCTTGTCTCTCTACATTTTTTCTTGTCTTTCCATTCGCTCCTTCAGCAATGTTTCTTGCAACCTTTGGTGGTCCTGCTGGGGCTCTTCTAACTCACGAGGTCCGTACGCTGGTCCTCGAGATGAGCTTGCTTCCCCTAAAGATATGCTGCGATGATAACTTGTGACCCTAATCCGTATACACGTCCCTTGACCTCTGGCACTACCTCAAGATAAACGACATCCTCGTCAATCGATGTGTCAAGGGTCTGGGTGGACATCTCCGAGCGAGTTCACTGCATTAAATTAATAAACAAATAGATAACTCTATTGGTTTCTTTTAAATTGATGGGCTACATTTGTTATCTCGAACTAGTTATATATATGCAATTCATATTACTTACATCAATCTTCGCGGATCTCTGATCTACGAATGATTTTCCGTCATGGCCATGGGTGTAGAGGTGTCGAAACATCTTTTTCCGTGTGGGATGACGTTGAAGCTTCTTCTCCTACAACATTGTTACATGATTAATAGTTTTTATTTTGGTTCATCTACTAAAGACACTATTTCTGTATTTATATGTACCAACGTATCACCATGCTGTCTAGCGGATATACTTCCAGCGCTATGCAACGAAATACCAGTGACCAGCCTTCCCACTTCGGATTTTCTATTGCTGCTCATCTGCTTGGACTTTTTCTTGAACGCTTCATCTGTTGCTCGCATTCGCTTGTAATGCTCAAACACCTCTTCTGTTAAGTAAGTAGGTGTTATTCGTTTCTTCGCGATGAGATATATATTGTCCATGTACCGGATTGCTGCCTTCCGACACCACGCATCCACTACAACAAAGTGGGTCTATAGCAACACTTTTTTGCCAACATTAATAAAAAATGTCTTCAAATTTTAATTTTAGAGACACATGATATATAAACGTTGTCAAGTTTAAAATTTTGAGACGCTTAACATACAAGTGTCTCCAAATTAAGGACACTTGATATTAAAACGTCGTCAAATTCAAAATCTCGAGACGTATAATGTACAAGTGTCTCAAAATTAAGGACACTTGTTAAAAAAGTGTTGCCAAATTTAAAATTTGGAGACACTAATTTAAAAGTGTTGTCAAGTTTCAATTTTAAAGACGCATAGTTTATAAGTGTTGCTAAAATTAAAAATGAAGACACAAACAATAAGTGTTGTCAATTTCAATATTTAAAGACACATAATTTATAAGTGTCTCCTATATTAGAGACACTTGATAAATTAGTGACACCAAATTTAAAATTTGGGGACCCTAATTTACATGTGTTGTTAAGTTTTAAATTTAAAGACACATAATTTACAAGTGTTGTTAAATTTCAAATCTAAGGACACATAATTTACAAGTGTTGTTAGACTTTAAATATAAAGACACATAATTTAGAAGTGTTGTTAGACTTTAAATTTAAAGACATATAATTTACTAGTGTTGTTAAGTTTTAAATTTAAAGACACATAATTTACAAGTGTTGTTAAATTTTAAATCTAAGGACACATAATTTACAAGTGTTGTTAGACTTTAAATATAAAGACACATAATTTACTAGTGTTGTTAAGTTTTAAATTTAAAGACACATAATTTACAAGTGTTGTTAAATTTCAAATCTAAGGACACATAATTTATAAGTGTTGTTAAATTTCAAATCTAAAGACACATAATTTACAAGTGTTGTTAGACTTTAAATATAAAGATACATAATTTACTAGTGTTGTTAAGTTTTAAATTTAAAGAAACATAATTTACAAGTGTTGTTAAGTTTTAAATTTAAAGACACATAATTTACAAGTGTTGTTAAATCTCAAATTTAAGGACACATAATTTACAAGTGTTGTTAGACTTTAAATCTATTGTTAAATTTTAAATCTAAAGACACGTAATTTACAAGTGTTGGTAAATTTTAAATCTAAAGACACATAATTTACAAGTGTTGTTAGATTAAAAAATTAAAGACACATAATTTACAAGTGTTGTTAGACTTTAAATCTAAAGACACATAACTTTCAAGTGTTGTTAGATTTTAAATCTAAAGACACATAATTTACAAGTATTGTTAAATTTTAAATCTCAAGACACATAAGTTACAAAGTGTTGTTAAATTTCAAATCTAAAGACACATAATTTACAAGTGTTGTTAGATTTCAAATTTAAGGACATATAATTTACAAGTGTTGTTAGATTTTAAATATATAGACACATAATTTATAAATGTTGTTTGATTTCAAATTTAAGGATACATAATTTACAAGTGTTATTAGATTTTAAATCTAAAGACACATAATTTACAAGTGTTGTTAGACTCTAAATCTAGAGACACATATTTTACAAGTGTTTGGTAAATTCTAAATCAAGATTTGTTATTAAAGTTAGGTTAAACATGACTCGAGTTTAAGTTTCGTGAATGAAAAAAATAAAATTGAGAGGGTTGCCTCCCGTACATAACTCGACATCGCCTAAGCGTGGATTAGTCGATGCAGTTGGTGCGGGATACCACGAAAACAAAAAAAAAGTTAATTAAATGTTAAATGTATAACTAAAACAATTAGATTAACTTCTTAAAAAAACTATTAGTCCATATGTGATCCCTAAATATAACCCAACAGCCATTTCTGTGGAAACATAAGAAATTTACAGTTCTGCTCATCATATGTAAATATTATATTGATTGTAAAGAAGTTATAATTGTTTAGCCAACCTAGTTGTTAATGGAGATTTAGCAAACGTCAACAACAAAGCCTAAATCTCCAAATTAATTAGGCTATATGGATGAAACTCTTTAAACTCTATTATTTGTTTGGTCCATTTGATCTTTAGATGGATGTTAATTGTTATTAACCTATCCAAATTAATTAGACAATACTCAACTGTCTCTCTCTTTCGACTCTCCTTTCTCGAAACCTCAAGTTGCTCGCTTTCCCTCTCGGCGTTCTCTCTGTCTCGGCTCTCCCTCACGGTCGTGCCCTCACTCTCTACCTCCCTTGGTCTCGGCTCTCCACTCTCACCTCTCACCTCTCTGGAAAACCTCTCGGTTGTGGACTTGAAGAAGAGAAGAAGTGAATCATTTATTAAGGTAGATGTCTCTCTCTCTCTCTCTCTCTCTCTCTCTCTCTCTCTCTCTCTCTCTCTCTCTCTCTCTCGATCGTTCCGATTTCTCTCTCTCACTCGCTCGATCGTTCCGATTTCTCTCTCTCAATCGCTCGATCGTTCCTCTCTCTCTCAGTCGCTCGATCGTTCCTCACTCTCTCAGTCGCTCGATCGTTCCTCTATCTCTCTCGCGGAATCGCGAATTTGGGCAACCAATTCTTTAATTTCTGGACTCACTCGATCTGGTGCCCTAACATGTCTTGGGATGCTCGAAACCAAGCCGAGGAGCGTTCGAGATTTTGCGATTCTCATGGCGGATGCGCTCTCGGTGATCCCCACGGCCGTCTTGAGGAATCTATCGGACAATTCGTACGAGAAGCGGAAGATCGCGGCGCAGAAGTAAGTTCCTTTCCATTTTCTACGAAATTTCAAATTTTGATGTGGTTTCAAGGAATTTGATAGGTCGAGGATTTCGAACTGTTCATGAATCGGATCATGGGGTTTCGTCGTGCAGATTGAAGAAATCGTCAAGCGGCTCGCCATGGTGGTGATCATGACAAGATTACGGCGATGATGAACTAGCTTTCACAGCGAATCATCGGAAGGTGATTTTGGTTTTGGTTTTTGTTTCATTGATTGTATTGGTGGATTGGATTGTGAAGTTTGTTATGAGTTAAGGTTTAAATTACAGCTTGTATGCTCTTAGTTTTAAGGCCGTTTCCTAATTTTGGATTTAATTTTTGTGTAAAACAATGATTGGAAGAGTTTTTGATGATTATGTGTTTGTTATGAGTTAAGGTTTCGATTTGGTTAATACTTGGGGTTGGGGAAGAGGAACATTTGATAATGAATTGAGTGTTTCTTTGGTTTTGATATGCTTAGGAATATTTTTTTCGCGTTGATTAGCGTTTGAAGTCGACTCCAACTGTTTTGGGATTGAGGCTATGTTGTTGTAGATATTTAAGTAATCTTTTTAGGTGTTCAAGATTGTATTCTTCAATTGATTAATGGCAATGCATAGAATTTCATGAGTAATAATACAAGTATAACAAAATACAAGTAACTAAAAAACTTGTCAGAGAGAACTTATTAGAGAATTTCATGAGTAATAATAAAAGTAATTTTTTTTGGAACAAAAGTTTAGTGCCTCTAGCATTGTGGGGCTCTTTTATATTTCATCTCCTATAATGACCATATTTGTTAAGCTATATAGCTATTGTTTCTTAGTTTCTGATTTTGTTTTTTGAGAGAGTTCAGAAAGAGAGATATATAAAAGCAATGAGAGGAGAGGAAGATTATATATATATAAATGAACAGAGAAACTTAGGCACTGAAGATTATAAATGGAATGGGATGTTTTATAGGTGAGAACTACTTTATAAGCATTGGCATGAGCAATTAAAAAGGGAAAAAATACTTTGAAAGAATGATTTTACTGTTTTGAAAATGTTTCCAAGGATTGACTGAAAATGTTTGGATGAATTGGAGCAATGCATTGTGCAGAAGAAAAAAAATAATTATAAAGTATAGTGCCACGGAAAGCCAACATCACAGATGTACTGATGATTCCATGTATGCAATATTCTTGAAGATTCCATGTATGCAATATTCTTGAAACTTAAAGGATAACTCATTTACCTTGAACTTAAATTACTTTTTTCAACTTGCAGATATGGTGGGGACATGAGTTCAGCTAAAGCTACTTTAGAAAGTGAAACACGTGTAAGTTTCTCATCCGAGCTAGCCAAGTTAGCATTATGTAATATGTACATATGATTTTTCACCTAAAATCCTTGCTAAGTGTATCAAGTAAAACTAATCGATTCTTCTACTTGATGAGGAAGCTACTGCTAGCATATGTTGTGTTTTTATTTCTAACAAAGCAAACATTGAACCATGTTAGCTACATCTTCTTTTTTACCCTCTAATAAAAAGGAATTTTTCCTCATCATTCCCTATAGATCTCTTTTTCTACTTCATTTACTTATTTTGCTAATGTCGTGATGTAACTACAACCATAGATCTCTAAAACGCTAGTCTAGATCTAAGCACATTGTGTAGAATATACATTGTAGATCACTTTATGAACCCAGCCCAACTTGGGAGACTCTACCAAGTAATCTCTAGCATGAACTGTTACTTTGTATTTTAGTTCAAAATTGAGCTTAGTTCAAAATGGCTAACTAAACATCATCAGTTCTGCCACTACCTTAATATAGTGACTTATACATCTCTTATGATTCCAAAAGTCTTTCTTTCTCCAAAAGTCTTTCTTTCTGGAAAATGAAAATGAAAAGTGTAAGGAGAAAAGAAAAGCAAAAGGCTTATGGTAGTTAACTAGTTATGCATTTCCACTCTTTTGGTAATGTGAAGAACAAGATAAAAGAACTCATTTTTGTAGAGGAGAAAGAGAAAGAAGTCTCAAGAAAGAAAGAAATGAAAATCTAAAGTTAACATTCCTTATTCAACATCCATCTTTGTAAATTAAAGCCTAATAACATTTAATAGACTCTAAACATAGAGTAATTTTCCATTACATAGAGGATTAGTGATGCTAGCCTGATTTCTAATTAAGGACTCTTGAAGCTAAGTGAACTTCAGATGCATCTAGGACCCTTTATTTGTAGCAACTACTAATAAATTTGAATCCTAATCTATCTAGAACTTTTAAACAATTAGGAAACTAGAAATTCTATCAATATAGAACTCTAGATGTGTCCAATTTGCTTAAATGTCTTTTAAAGCTTAGATTGAATAAATGCGTACTCATTATCTCGAAAACTTTGAGGTGTGGGACAGCGTAGTTAATTATAGAAAATATGATTGAATATCTGTTCTAGATAATATATACTGCTTTCAATGTCTTCTTGTGTTGCATTTAGTATAGCTGAGCTATTGAAAGTTGTATTAGACTAAGAATTACTAGATATGGAACCTGTAGATTGCATATCCTTGTTGTATGAGCTTCTAAACTTACCAATAAATTGTCAGCTACTTTTGGCTCTAGAAATATAAAATACCTGATACTATTGAACATATGGTTAACCACTTGTACTGATATGGAAACTTGTCGTAAGAGAGAAACTCGCTCTGTTTCCTTGATTTCTATGTGTAATTTCCTATTTTTCTGCCAACATTATCCAAATTGTCCACTTACGCAAGGCATTGGTTACATCTTTTGCAATCCAGATTGATCTTTACTGGTTGATGTTCAAGATGATGTAGTTTTTCATTGATATATAAACTAGTTGACTTCCTGCGCTTTGCGCGCAGGAGAGATCGAGTTTGTACAAAGTTATCTATCATAATTATTTTACCTAGATAATTAAAATTTAGTGAGAAAAAAATATTTAAAATACATCGTCTAACTCTTAATGACTAGTAAGCTATGTAATTGCAACTAATGACCATATTGCTATTTAGAAATTATAAAAGTTATCATACACAATAAAAATCGATATTAGGATCTTAGTGTTGGCCATATTTTAGTTAGAATTATATATAATGTTTAATATATGTGTTCCTATAAAAAACCGAGGTTATGTTGCTATTTGATCCATGTAGCTGACCCCAATTAATTTGGGACTGAGGCTAAGTTGTTGTTGTTGTTGTTATACATCTCTTATGATTACTTTGTATTTTAATTCAAAATAACTTCATTTATCATTGGTCAACACGACATCGAAGACAAAACTTGAGGAAGTAAGGATCTCTAATCATAAGCGGCTGACTTAGAAACATTAACTTATGGAAAATATAGTACACTAGTATGCATCTGTTTCTGCTTACACATTATTGTTGTTGT
Organism: Stephania yunnanensis; assembly: GCA_039657365.1. Lineage (NCBI taxonomy): Eukaryota > Viridiplantae > Streptophyta > Magnoliopsida > Ranunculales > Menispermaceae > Stephania > Stephania yunnanensis. The sequence goes on from CM077587.1 coordinate 40,826,672, forward strand.
TTTTTTTTTTTTTTTGGTGGTTTTCTATTATTAGTATACAAGGTTATATTTTCTTAATGCACTATTGTATAGAACATTGAGACAATTGTTAGGATAGAGTTTGAAAATTTTGATTGCTTAAAAAAAAAATTATTGTGCTGTCTGATAACGGAATTCTCTTTTTATTATCCAAAACCTGAACTTCAAATTATCAGTCTACCTACATTAGGATGCATATACTTAGCAGGTCTTGCGTTAAATTGAGCAGGGTGGAGGGGTTTCCAGCATTACTTGCTTATGCTTGGCATGACAGTTATAATACTAATGGCGCTTGTTCCACATATGAGAAAAGGAAATGTGAGTATGAAAATGAATTAACGCATGTTTATAAGGCTTGGCATTTATATGTTTCTAGGTTCTTAAATCCACTTTTAGCGATTACTTTAGTTGCTTTAGCATGTTTTGGTCTCTATGAGCTTGGTTCCCCATAGGTAAGCACTTACAAATTGCTTGTTATAGATGAAAGCATAATGAAGAATAGAAATTTGAATAAGGCTACTTCTTTGGTAAATTTTACTGATTATCATTCCACCATGTAATGTAGCTAAGGGAAATGTTTTCTATGCGTAGGTAGCTAAACGTGTGGAAGTTGGGCTTCCATAACTCATTATCTTGTTGATATTTGCACAAGTAATACTTTTGTTTCTCTGACAATGCATTGCCTAAAATGATTCAGAAGCTTTCAATTTCAAAAGTTGGTGTCTTTGCAATGGAAAATGCCGGATGAATTCTCGCTAAACAAGGTGATTTGAACAATATCAATAAAAAACAAACCCTCTGTTGATACAAGCAGGGTTTTTATTTTTCTTTTCATTGCTCTTGATTTAATTTACTTAATGTTGTGCTTTTTGGACCTTTTAAATCCTTTCTAATTAGTGCATCTTAAGTTATCTCAACAGGGCTTGTACCTACGGAGTGCTTGGGCTGCCACTATATCACATTCTCAGTTTCGAAGATATCGAAGAAACGTCTTTTCACATATTTGTTGGTCTCTTAAGGAATTGTTGGGAGACCTTGTGTAATCGTTATAGTTTAAAGATTTCATTTAACAAGGAAATTCAACTGTATATTGTTTAAGAAGGAAATTTTACTGTATATTGTTTATTTTTTCACCTTAAATTTGTACATTTGTTAATTTGATTTTTGTTCAAATAAAATAAATAAAAATTTCATTTATATTGATAAATAATATTCTTGTAAATAGAACTAGAAACATCTTTAATTTATATATAAAATCTTCTTTCCAATTATATTAATATTAATTATTTTTTTGATATATATATATATATATACATGACGACACTAGATATGAATGCGTTGTTAACTTAGAGACACTAGTGTATATGTGTTGTCAACTTAGAGACACAAAGTGCACATGCGTTGTTAATTTAAAGACATTAAGTGCACATGCGTTGTTAATTTAGAGACATTATGTGCACGTGCGTTGTTAATTTGGAGACACTAAGTGTACATGCGTTGTCAATTTAGAGACACTAAGTGTACATGAGTTGCCAACTTAGAGACATTAAGTGCACAAGTGTTGTCAATTTAAGGACGCAAAATTTACGAGTGTCCTTAATTTAGGGATGCATATATAAATAATGTCTCTAAATTGGAGACACATAAAAAATAAATGTCCTAAAATTAAAGACACATAAACAACAAGCGTCCCTAGTTTAACGACGCTTATAGCAAAAGTGTCCTAAATAAATGTTACCAACGCATACATTTTGCGTCGTAAAAAAATGGGGCGACATCACTTTTACCAACACAAGTGGCAACACTTTATGATGCGTCGGTAAAATTTTTAGAGACACTAATTAATGTCGTTAAATGAGTAAATTAATGTCGCTAAACGCACAATGTTTTGTAGTGATCATATATCGCAAAGGACATTGGCAAGTCCCAAATTGGCAAGTCCCAAGAAGAACACATACAGATGAACAAGTATTATGAAAACATCCTCATTTCTATGATCATATACTAGTTTCACCGCTATTTACTACAATGGCTGATGTGAAGTTACTGACCTTCCAACGCAACTAGTATATATCTCGTTGGGATAGTGGGACATATTCCCATTTACATCATTCTTTCAAATATCCGCTCTTAAAAACTAAACTCATATTCCTTGCCGCCACGGAAGAAGGGTGTAACCTACCATTTCGTCATTTAAGTTAGTCTAGGAAAATAATATTTCTATAAATTGGACGCAGCTATTTTGTGGAGAGTAACATATAAGCCTTGCTCAACAATGAAATAAATAAGAGGGTTTTTGCCTTCTATAGGGGCTGTCGGAGGTCTGAAAAAGTCAGGGATCTCCTTAATCGCACGTGGTATCGATGAGCGCAACTTGTTACTGGATGACCTCGCAGATGAATGACGATGTGGTGCTGGGGGTTTACGAGATGTAGAAGTGTGCTCGTCGCCTACTCTAGGAGAATGAGCGAGATGAGTTGAAGGTGATGGTGTGGCGTGATGTGACGAAGACGGCCTGGTACCATGGTCATGTGGGTATACATCTGCTGGAGGTGATGATGTGGAGTGGTGTGACGATGAGGGAATGAAACCATGCTGAGCTGGGAGTGCATGAACTGGAGGAGATGGTGTGCCATGCTGATATGGATATGGATGACCGGGAGGCGATAAAGAGGTATAATGTGATGACGATGGTCCGGAGGCATAAGTCGGGTATGGACGAGTCACATGTGACCATCCGTGGGTATAATGTAACGAGTACCGACCATCCGGATGGGAAGGTGTAACATGGTGCGACAATGATCCTCGTCCAGTGGTGCTAGTCTCCTTGGATGTCTATTGATGTCCTCCACGTCCTCATCTTCTGGATTACCACGTCCCCTTCGTCTCGCCATATATAATGGTATCTATATCTATTGCATAAACAAATAAATCAGTTGAGTCATACGAATAACATTTATAGAGATATATTTCATATAACGTAAACATCATATTTCAAGCAAATTGATAGATATATTGCACTAAAAACTCACATCGATCACTCAAACTCATATTCGCTACCGCTGTCTGATGACGATGTGAACTCATCATCTTCTTTATCGTCCGCATTTGTCTCGAATTCATCGTTGTCAGACACAATTTCACTTGTCGGATCAACAACTGTCGACGCTAATGGATCTACATCTACTTCCACGATATCCATATTCTCATTTTGATCAGCTTGAAATGCATTGTCCGAGATGGTCATTTCTAAACTAATGACATTGATTTCATCTACGAACTTTGGTTGAATCTTGCATATAGCTAACCAATCACTTCGTTCCCTTCTTCCGTGTGCAGGGTAAGGAAGATAATATACTTGATGTGCTTGCATTGCCAATATGAAAGACTCGTACCTAATGAACCGATGGTTTTTATGAACTTCTACTAAACCCGATTTACGAAAAAGTCGTGTGTCATTTTGAGTAGGATCATACCAATCACATTTAAACAACATTGTTTGAAGCGACCTATCATGGTAATCAATTTGAATTACGTCTCGGAGTACACCGTAATAATTAGTATCGTTCCCACCTTTGACGCATACACCAATGTTTTGTGTTGTTTTGTTCGTACCGTATGAAAGTGTGTCAAACTTATATCCATTAACGAGGTATGTAGGATAACTCGTTCATGAACACATTGGTCCTTGAGAAATTTTACGAATCGCATCTGGCACATCGTTTTGTTCAGCCTAAGAGATGTAAAATTACGATATTAAAATCAAACCAAGAAACGTAATGAGACGTTCTATTTCTAAACTGATAAGAAGTAGGCGTATATAAACTATTACGTACATATTGCAAGAACCAGGCTACAAATTGTTGCTAAAGTTTGATCTCAATAGCTTGATCGGGTGATGTTTGGTTCTTGAAAATGAACGATTGACTTGAAAATGCTACGAAAAATGATATGAGATAATACACTGCATAGAAAAAATGTCAGAGGAAAAATGACCCTGAGTTTTAATACCTTATGAACGGAACTACTTCAGGGCAATTTAATAACACATATTGATGAGCTGCAACATACTCTTCTGACGTGAGGTATCGTTTCCTTGCTTTGCCCAATGGTCGCCCCGGATGAATGAAAATTGAGAATGCACCATTGTTAGCAACACTCGGACCTACTCCACCAGCATCATTTCGTTGGATTCTTTCGTGCGCAGTACTGATATGATCCTCGAAGTAGAAGGAATAAAAAGAAGTTGATTCCTCAACTAAGTAAGCATTACTTATCGACCCTTCAGCTTTCGCCTTGTTTTTAACATTGTTTTCAAATGCTTGAGATACCTATATGATGAGAGGAAACATTGGGACGTTATGTTCGTCAAATTAGGTAGAAATAACCAATATAACCTAAGATATTATTTATTTCATACAATAAATATAGATTGCATAAAAAAATTACCTTTCGAATGGATACATCCACCGGAACTGTACCGGTCCGGCGATATGGGCCTCGTATGCCAAGTGTACGGGAAGATCCTCCATTGAGTCAAAAAACTCGGTAGGAATATTTGCTCCAACTTGCATAATATTTTGGGAATGTTAGAGTGCAACAACTCGATTTGCACCATATTAAGGTTCCTAGCAGTCAAGTCTCGGAAAAATAAACTTAACTCGCTAATTGCAATCCACACTTTATCCTCTAGTAGTTTACGAAAGGCAATAGGAATCAATCTCTACATGAACACATGTCAGTCATGACTTTTTAGCCCAAACATCCTCAATTTGTTGGAGTCCATACATCGACTAATATTTGAAGCATATCCATCAGGGAAGCGTAACTGTCGTACCCAATCACACAATGTTTCTTTCTTACGTTTATCTAGCGTATAAGACGCTTTGGGATATGAATTGGACGCAGGGTCATATTCGAGGAAAGGTCAGTTGCAAATATCTTTTACATCTAGTCTCGACTTGGCATTTTCCTTACTCTTCCCAGGAACACTCATAATTGTATTAAAAATGTTATCAAAAATATTTTTTTCAATGTGCATGACATCAAATTGTGCCTTATGAGATTCGTCTTCCAATATGGCAAGTCCCAGAATATGCTTCGTTTCCTCCACCCTGAATACTTGGCAATCTCTTTGTTCATATAAACGGCTTCGATTTCAGTTACTTTCATCAGTCCCAAAGCTTCAATTTCAGCCAAAATTTGTTCCCCCGATTTTAATCTCGGTGGTCCTTTTCGACAAGTTGTATCGCGTCTGAAGCCGTTCTTATTACTTCTTAAGGTGGAGCTACGCGGTAGGAACCAACGATGACAATCAAACTAAGAAGTTCTTCCACCATGTTTTGATTGGAATGCATCCGTGTCATCCATACAATAAGGGCAAGCTCTATTTCCATGTATGCTCTAGCCAAATAACATACCATAAGCAGGGTAGTCGCTAACAGTCCACATTAGTGCAGTTCGGAGTTGGAAGTTGGTCTCGGTGGAAATGTCGTAGGAAGTACCCCATCATGCCACAAATCTTGCAACTCTTTTATCAAAGGTTGTGGTAAGACGTCAATCTGATTTGAAGGATTAGTCGGGTCCGGTACGATAACCGTTAAGAACATGAACTCCTTCTTCATGCACATTGAGGGGGGTAGGTTGTAAGGAGTGAGAATTACATGCCACGATGAGTATTATTTTCCGGATTGGCCAAATGGTTGGAAACCATCCATACATATACCTAAATGAACATTACGAATTTCGGCGCTGAATTCGATGTTCACATCATTGAAATGTTTCCATGCATAGAATCGGAACAATGTTGCAATGTTGCATGACGATACCATCTGAAACATGTTCCCCATGCCAACGCATGTGCCTCGCAGTCGCTTCAGACGCGAATAAATGCTGCAATCGAGGTGCTAGGGGGAAGTAATACATTTTTTTCCGAGCTCGCGACACGCCACTCCGTCCTTCATTTCTAGTTTGTTCATACCTTGATTCACTGCAAAACTTACACGTCGTTAACTCTGGATCCTCGCCCCAATAAATCATGTACATGGACTTGCAACAATCAATTTGCAGGACTAGTAGCCCCATCCCTTGCATTAGTCGTTTCGTGTCGTAAAAGCTATTGACTAAACAATTGTTACTCGGTAATGCATCTTTACAAAATTGAAGAATTTCATCGAACGCCTTTTCAGAAATATGATGTTCTGCTTTGATTTTTAGGAGTTTCGCGATTACCGACAATTTCGTCATGTTCTCGCACCCCTGCCATAGCGGCTGACTTGCTGCGTCTAACATATCATACAAATTTTTCGTTCTATGAGTTGGTCATTGTTCCGCATGGCACCAATTAAAACTCGGACTAGCCAAGTCGTGCACCATCTCATGATACGATGTACAATAATTGGCCGTCTGTGTCCCTTCGTGTTCATCATTTCTCATCGTATTGCTAGGTTCGTCAGGTACATTTTGAGTGTACATATAATCTTCTTCCCCTTGTTCCGACCAACATTGATATCCCGGAACAAAGCCCCGACGAAGAATATGAAGTCTTACGGTGTCAACATCATAGTATGAACGATTACGACACTTCGTATGGTTGCATGAACACCGAGTTTTTCCCTCAGTGGCGAATGTCCTGCAGTGCGTCTTCGAGTATGTGATGAACTCGTTCACGCCGTTTATGAACTCTTGTCAAGTAAAGCCATTTTCAATACGACTGTACATCCATTCTTGATTAGTGGACATCTCGATCTTAAGTTTTTTCAGCCGATAATTGGAAAAATCTTACCAACTCTTAAAAAAATAATATATATAAATCCTAAAAATTAACTATATATTCAGAAAATAATCCAAATTAATATTCATTAAATTTGATTATATATAATCTTGAGATTTCTAATATAGATACGTACCTATAGTAAGTATCAAGTAAATGACAATCACAATTAATAAACAATATATACTTTAAATTAAAGCTTGAAGGGAAATATGATTAAGTTTCTTCAGGTGTGTTTTTCCTACAAACATGCTATGTACAAACATTATATAATTTTTTTCCTCACCATTATGAATTGCCCAAGTTATTTTTCCATAATCTCCATATACTATCGACATTTCTTATCAATTCTTACTAATGAAGCATATAAATTAATATACTTTTCTTTATTTTACAAATAAATCTAATTATTCTTCAATTCAACAGATATAGACACTACATTGATAATAATTTGGGAATGAATAAGCGTCCAAGAAAAAACTGTTATGTTGAGTAAGTTATTTGAACTTACATATTATTAATTAGTTACTAATAATATTTATTCAAAAGATTAATATAATGTATTTCTTATGCAGTGAGGACGAAGAGGAAGTATGGTCAACATCATCATGAATATTCTACAAAATATAAAAAAGATTTTTTATATTTAATGTTGCAGTATGTATTTCATATTTTCGTTATCAGTTTTTAAATTTATTTAGCATTGTACATTAAATTTCATATTTAATATTTATATTACATAGTTTGTTCAAACTCATAAATATTATTTTAATTTTAATGATATATTCAGTTGATTATTAAATTTACACTGTTGTAACTATAATGCGTGGCTCATATCCTATTAGAGTTTATTTTTAAAGTTATATGTCAATCTATCTATCGTTAATCAGATGCCTTAGTATGATATATTTATACTAGATTTTATATTTATATTTGAATGTTTATACGTAATTAAAATTATTTATTTCTTTAATTAAATTCTAGAGAGCAAAGCGAGCCGGCTTAGTCGTGTATAGCACAATCATAATAAAACTAGTATATAAATATATATATATATATATATATATCAATTATATATAAATATATACTTCGTGTATTTCTCACCAATAAATTCACCGGACATGGCTACGAGTATTTTCGAGTGTGTACATTGATTTCACGACCTCTCGTCGCATTTGGTGTACCAACAATTTATTATTTGATTTTTCTTTTCCGATTGTATGCTTGCATTAATTTCTTATTAATCTCACAACCTATAAAATTTATCAAATATATCATAAAAATACAACAAAAAATCTATTTGGACTCTTTGAGTCCGGACCCAAAAAAAATTTTGTTAACAATTTAAGATATCTACCTAAGTAAAAGACCTAATTACCCTCTACCCCCAAACACCAATAATGAATTTAAATTAAGAGTCTTTATGTCTTTTTGGTTGTTTGAGTCCGGACTTTTTGAGTCCATTTAGTACTACCCAAAATACAAATCATCACACAAATCTACCTACACGCTAATTGAGGTACATCGTACTTAACAACTAGCATCACTCGAGTTAACATTAATTATCAACTTAAGGTAATAGATTGGTAGTCGAGTGAGGGACACGTCAGCAACACATCAATCAAATCTATCGAAGTAGAAATCTTAAGCGGGTTCGACTTCTAACCGATTTGGAGTCCTGGCAGATTTTTTTGAGGATACTCGCACTAAGGGAATTGATGTTAGAGGGCCCCCCTCCCAGCGTTCCATCGACTTCTCAGATCAGCTGTGATTCCTAAAAGTTTAGGCAATAAGAACGAAGAAGATTGGATCAGATGATCAAAGACCATCCAAAAAGCAAAATGAGTCAAATCCTAAGCACAAATCTTCAAGAAATCTCACGGCCACTTAAATCCAAATAAAAAAGAGTAATATTAATGATTCGCACACAGCGCGCTAAGACCCCTTGGTTCAGCCCACTAGGCCCAACGCCCCTATTGCAGCACAGATTAATGGTCTCCTACAAGAAGGCCCCCAAGAAGAGGTAACAGACATGACAGTAGATTGTTGCTTGGACCCTCAACAACATTATGAGGTAATATTCAGTGACAAGGAATCCGACCGCGTCCTTTGTGCATCTCAAACCATGGTAGACCCATAGGCTAATTCGTCCAAGGTTAGAAGGTCAAGAAACAGTGGTCGTCCCCCCGATAAGTCCAGTGCAATCCACCTAAAGGGGGACCTCGAAATTAAAGGTCGGTTCGAGCAAAGGAAAAAAGATTGGGATGGAAGCAGCGGTGGGTGAACTGCTGGAAAGAAAGTTAGACGCGAATGCTCGGGGAGAGGATGGTGAGGCGTTTGGCCTCCAATCTAGTTGAGGCGACTCATTCGCTGGTAATGTCTTCCCGCTTTTTTTATGCCGATCCCTATTCTTGTTTGAAATTGTCAAGTGTAGCGGACATGAAATTTGAGAGGGTTCTGAAGACCTTAGGTACAATCCACAAGTTGAAAGTCTTGATCATTATTGAGATCAGAGTGAGTGGTCTTCAAGCGGACAAGGTGATTTAGAAGCTTAGGTTCCCAAGATCCCACCGTATTTTGGCTTTGAACTTTTCAGAAGGGATATGAGTGCTCTAGAATGACGATCTAGACATTACGCTGCTGCGTAGTCACTGGCAATTTGTACCCATGAATATTCAATTGGATGCTTCTTCTTCTTTTCTCTTCACGAGTGTTCATGCAGTCCCAACTCCTCAAGCCTAGTTTGGTTTAGTTTTGATAACTTACATTGTTAGTGGGAGTTAACTTCTTGAAGTTAATATTTTCATGTTTCACTCAACTTTTAAACTTGGAGAGAAATTTCAAGTTTTTAAACAATAAAAAATGAAAAATGCAAGAATGACACCCCCTAATGATACCTTAAGTGACACCTCCATGACGTGGCGGGTGAGTCTCACATAAAAATGTGATGTGGCATGCTAGCCCACATTGGGAGCCATCTTCCGCGCTTTGAGATATATACCAAACGTGTTTTGAGCCAAGAACCATTTTACGCTCATTCATTTTTATGTGGGACTCGCACGCCACGTCAAACAGATGTCACTTAAGGTGTCATTTATGGTGTTATTCTAGCATTTTTTTTACAAAAAATATAAATTGACAAAAATATCTTTTAAACAAGAGAGAGAGATGAGTAATGTTATGATGGGATAATTTTGTCCACAACTCTTGGGGCTAGGAGGTGGTGGAGAGATATCTCACACCGTAAAGTGTAAGTTGAGAGATAACTTTCAGATAAGTTAGACAAACAAATAAAATTAGTTGATAAATTTTGATGAGTTATCTCCTTAAATATATTTTCAATTCATATCAAACACTACTTCAATTAGAAGGCGCGTAAGGAATTGCAATAAATACATATTTCCGTGAGCAATTGCCGGGGACTTTAAAGCTTTACTTTGAAAAAAATTCAAGAATGGGCAGCGCCTTAGAGAACCCACTGCAGTAGGGCAAACTTAAACTTGGTCTCGTGGTGTCTGTTATGAGAAACTTGACCGTGCATTTCAATGGGGAATGGCCCGAGGTCTTTTCTCCTCTCATATCATCTCATTGGAGATTTCTTGTCTTGCAGGAATAGTGAATAGAACAAAACATTTTTTATTTTTCGCGGTTTGGGAAACTCATCCTCATTGGACTGAATTTGTTAAATCTAATTGAAGAGATGATTAGTCGATTGATATGAATGTTTCCAATTTTGCAAATTAGCCGAGGACTAAGAAATCTTGCTTTGGAAATATTTTCCAATGCAAACGTAGAATTCTGGCTAGGATTGCCGTGTGACATCCAAAAATTTCATAAATTTGATTAAATAACTAATTAAATATTTTCGAATTTAATTTAAAATTTAAGTATTCAAGGTGAGATCATATATTACGGTTCAAAGATCATAAATTAAATATTATTTTTGTATGCTAGTGCATATTTGATGTATTATATACTATTTTGACGCGAAATATGGTCAAGTTGTGGTGTAGTTCGCGAGTTTTGGATAGCGTGGATATTTTTCTCAATTTATGACGAAATTAGCGTATTTTTCGAGGCTTAAATTGATTTAGAAATTGAAGATACACATGAAAAATAAAAAAGCGAAATGACCAAAAAGGGCATTAGAGGAGTGAGTGGATGGATAATAAGGAAAGGGTATTATAGTCATTTGCGATCCAAACACTTCAAAAAAAGAGACAATGAGAACGAAACCAAGTTTTGTTTTGAACAAACCCCCTTCCATCGTCTTTTCCAACTCGACTCCTCTCTATACTAATTCGGTCTCCATCATCTTCAACTTCCAACCTCTGATATCTCTGCCCTTGGTCTCTCCCTCTCTCTGTGGAAATCAATTTTCGAGCTCACATCGAACTCTCTCTCTCACTTATGTCTCTTACTTCACTGGCTCCTTGGAAGACGAAGAAAGAACAATGGAGAGAGTTGAAAAAGGGTGGATTAAAGTGAGTTTCCATATTTTTCTCTAAATGAATGGTAAATCAATTCATGTGACTGAGAGAATTGGAATTTTATTGAATTTGGGATGAACTAGTGTTGTAGTTTGAATTCAATCGATGACTATTAACTAATAGAATTGATGTGAAATCAGTGGTTTTAATGTATTTTAGTGTGTTTTAGTGATTTGGAATCAAATTGGATTAGTTTGAACCGAAATTGAGGTTCTTGAGTTTGAAATTTTAAAGTTTTGAACTGTTGGAATAGGAAAAATCGGGTATAGTTAATTTCTTCGATTCTTGGTATTTGGTGAAGATATTTGGGGGTTTTGATGTTGATATATGATATTTTTACCTCAATATTTCAATTATGGATTTTTCTATAATTTGGTGGGGTGTTGGAGGGTGTGAACAGAGGTCAGGGCCTCAGTTTTGAACTGCTTAAATGCCCAAAAACTGGCTGAGTTCCAAAAATTGCTTGTAAGCAAGCAAGTTGGGTGAATAAGTTGAGGTATCAAACGATATCCAAATTGCATGGAGTTAAAATTATTTTAATCCTTGTCTATCATATTTTACATAATGGAAACATACAAACTTATAATCATTTGTTTTGGCGGTGAAAAATTGGTGCAAAGGTAGCCTGCAAGCCACTGTCAAAATTGCGAACAATTTTGACAGTTGAGAGTAGCCATGTTTGACGAATAATTCAAAGGCCTTATGGATGTCCAAAAGTTTCACCTCTTCCCTTCTAAATTAATTTGAGAATATTTATTAGTTTCTCCTTTTCTAAATTTGATAATTTATTAGATATTATAATTGGTAAGGCGTTGTTACTTTCTAAGTATGCGTACTTTAAATGATCCAGCAGAACTTTTAAAACAAACTCTGGAGCTTTTGGTATAGAGGGTAAAAGTCTCAAATGATTTATCGATAGATTCATATAGTAAGTGAGTTTAAGGAGTGTATTATAAGATTCTAAGACATTGATTATTTCCCCTGTCTCTTCATCTACATCATCATCGTCATTTAAGTCTTTCATCACTTTTTCAAACTTGTTTGACTTATTATTTCTGAAAGTCTTATCTATTATAGGATTTAACATATTTATAGTCCATATTGACGAAACATCTAAAGAATATTTCATAGCGTCGTAAATGTTAAAATTTACGTTTTATCATCTAATTCTATTGTTAAAGTTCCATTAGAAATATCTATTTTGGCTTTTGCTATGTTTAAGAAAGACCTTCCTAGGATAAAAGAGGTTTTACTAGAGAAGTGGTCTTCTTTCATGTCTTTGACATAAAAATCGGCTAGGAAAACGAAATCATTAACTTTCACCATATATCTTCTAATAGTCCTATACCTTGAATGATATATCTATCCGCTAATTGTACTATGATACCAATTTCTTCTAAGGGTACGTTTGTCATTTGCAAATATATTGACAAAGGCATAACGTTGATTGAGGCGCCTAGATCAAAATGCTTTAGATATCCCTATATTTTCTATTGTGCATGGAACAAAAAACATTCTCGAATTAGAACATTTAAAGGGTAATTTCTTTTGAATTATTGTTGACACATGTTCTCCTAGGCTTACTCTTTCATTAGGTTTGATTTTACTAGTGCGTAAGTCCTTTATAAATTTTTGATGTTTAGGTACATTTTATATGATTTCGAATGAAGGTATGTTTACTACTACTTTCATTAAAGTGTTCGAGATTTCTTTCTTTTCTTGTAATTTCTTGATGTTCTTATTGTTTTCTGAACGATGGGGAAATGGTGGTCTTATTAAACTTGATTTATTCTTTTTGAAATCACAATTGCCTTCTTTTGAAATTTTATTATCCTTAATTTTGATTTCTTTTTCTAATTCAGTCTCGAACTCTTTTTGGGGTACTAGTTGTTCTGGCATCTTTGATTCTTCCATTTTTTACTGCTTCTAAAAGTTATTGCTTTTGCGTACGAATTAAGGTAAGGTTAAGACGTTAATTTGCCTTGGTTAACCTATAGACTCGTTTACATAACCATTTGACTTAATTATTTTTTTAGTTCAACTATATCATCTTGTAAGGCTTAAATCTTTTGATCTTTTGCTTTATTTAAATCTTTTAGTGCTATGTGCTATCGGTTAATACGGGTATTCTATATTTTGGATAATTCTGATTGTCTACACCGTTATTTTTATTTGATCTTAGGTAATTTCCATTGTTACTAGAAATGTAAATAGGTTGATTAAAATTATTGTAGTGATTCATCATAGTGTTAGCCTCTTTAATTTAATTATGTTAGACCAACGAACACTCATCATATAAATGATTAGCCTTATTGCAAAAAACACAAATTTTACTTTGAACTGATCTATCTTTCAATAAAAATTCAGCCATGCTTTTTAGTTCATCAAATTTATCATTCGATGTCTTGATTATGTATCTATTTTTTTTCAAGAGAATGGTCTTTCGTAAATTTGTTTCTCTCATAATATTGTTTTGATTGTTTTGCCATTCTATTAATATTGTCTCATGCTAATGCTGGTGTTATGTCAAATAAATATCCTCCACATACCATGTATATGAATCTTTGTTTTAAGTCTTTTCTATAAATTAGTTTAATAAAGTCTTTTCTATAAATTCGTCGTGGACATAATGATATCAATCTTTGGTATATATATATATTCCAAAACTCAGTAAAAGTCTCATCGGTTTCCATCCTAGCATTACTAATTCGTTTTCTTTCTAAACTAATCCTACATGTAGGAACGTATTGATTTAATAAGGTTTCTAACATTTCAGACTATGTGGTTATAAAATCTCGAGGGAGATAGAATAGCCAATCTTAAGCGTGACCTCTTAAAGAAAAAGGAAAAGCCTCCAGCTTGACATATTCTAACTTTAGATTTTTGAGTTTTATCACTCTTATTATATGCGTGCATTTCTTAATATATTGTTAAGGATCTTCATCATCTTCTCCTTGAATGTAAGGTAAAGAATTGATGAACCCAGGTTTTAACTCAAAATCAAGGAAATCCACGGGAGAAAAATAATACACATAGGTTCATAAGCTGTTATATTTTTATTGGCTTGCCTAAAAGTAACTTCTTGCTCAATGTCTACAATATTATATGTCATGCAACGAGAAAGATTATGAATAAATTATTTTAAAATCCCTGACAATAGCGCCAAAAATAGATACATGTCAAGCGTGTAAATAAATTTCCTACATTTATTACTCACTCTAGTCATTTATATAAGTCGTTCTAGCAAAAACTTCTTATTCAAAATTTTAAGTCATTTTCAGAATTCAAGAGTGTATTTATTGCATTTTTGCCCATTTTACCCTTATACAATTCAAATATTTATGATACTTCAACTCTTCAATTCATTTAATGTCAAAGGACAAATATGCAAATTACATTTGTAATTAAAGCTGCCTTAATTCTTGTGTCTTTACCTTAAACGACTTATATAAATAACTGGAGGGAACATACTATTAAATTTTGTAGTAGTAGTAAGTGGGATCGTCTTTATAGAGATTTTTCAAATTCTGTAAGAAAAGGAGTTTTATTATTATTATTTTTAATTTAATTAAATAAAAACCATAAATTAAATTAATACTTTTTTTTTAAATATAGAAACCAACCAAACTAACTATACTAACTTAATTAATGCAATTCAAAATCACTAAATTCAAACACAATTCAATTAAATGGAAATCAATGTAAAACAAACATTTAAACAAACTTCCTAAACAATGAAACTTCAATTTGTTTTGCATCCAATCACGTTACTTCAATCATATAGTCATGAACATACTTTATAAAGTACCATATATCATTAAACTCGAATCATAAGTATATAAACAACTTTAGCCAACTATTAGTTCTCCTTATACCGGTGGAAAAATCACGTTCTAATTTTATTGAGCTAACCACTTTGAATACACAAAGACATTAACTTCACGCAATAAAACTTCATTAAAATTTATGAAAACTTTGAACTACTAAATCTAACACATTCGGAAAGCCGCTTCAATATTAGATTTAGATCTCAAATTCACTTAGGACATCTAAATGGTAATTTCTTTCAAACAATCATAGTTACTACTTTAAAATAGATAATGAATCAAAACATTATAGTACATATTGACCATTATGCATGTAACACTTAGATTTATGATTGCAATCTATAAATAACAATCTATAAAATCAATGAATCAAATAATACAATTGGTTTAAAGCATTAAGCATAAAATTATCATATCATGACTGCATTGCAAAACGGATCCAGATCATGTTTGTAGTTTGTTTAGATTAACTAACTACTCACTCATAATCATAAGTAACACCTTAACTAGATAATTGAAATACATAATTAAAAATACCTTATTGAAAACTTGAATCTTTCAATCTTCTTTATAAGCAAATAAAAACAATAATTAATGACCTCCAAACTAGAGTAAAAATTGTAAAACTATCAAAATGCTCTTAGTTTCATAGTATAGGGTTCATATACATAGTATTTTAGGTAATACATATCTTAAACTATCTCACCTTGTTGTAATCTAAAATCCACAAAATCAACACCAACGATTCTTTAGCGATTTTTATATTAAGTGGAATCGCTAGGAAAATCTTTGAAAAATTGGTTTTAGTGCTCCACTGATTTGAGTAGTGATTCATGTCTATATGGGAATCGCTTGATTCAACTTTCAGTTCTTCCTTGATTCCTTAGTGAATCGTCGTGCGATTTTTTTACTTGGTCAAATTCTTTATTTTCTTCCTTTTTTATTTATTTCTACAAATATTCCAATTATCATTTGAAATATAGAAAATAAGAGAAAACCTCATGTAATAAAGTCTTTTACGTATAAAATCATCCTTAAAATGTATTATAAAACATGTCTATTATTGACTTATCATTAAGGCTCTCGTTGTAGGAATTGGGCTCATCACATAAAGTATTATATTTCATGATTAAGAGATATTGATTTTGTTTAGTTATTGATGGTAAGGTTAAGGCTGACTAGATTATCAGGGGTTTAAGGTAATCAAGGCCAGTCAAATGCCATAGTTAGGTAGGGTCTGACACCGGCATACCTCGATTAGGATGTGCATAAGCTTATGTGATGTTTTATATTTGTGTAACGTGTGTTATGAATTTATAAATTGTTGTATAAATGGAAAATTTATTATAAGCCTAAAATGGTGGAGTCAACATTTAATTAATAAATTGTTAGTACACCAAGTACGACGAAGGGGTTGTGAAATTAATGTGCACACTCGAGAATATCCGTTGGCATGTTCAATGAGTTTATAGGCGATTAAATACACCTGATATATATATATATTTATATATAATTGATATATAAATATATAAATAAAGCTATACATTTGATTTGATTATTATAGATCGCTGGATTGCCTCGAGATGGATGAAGCGAAATATTATGTTAAGATGTTTTTCAATTTAACAAAATATTCACTTGATCAGCCTCGAGATAGCATGATGCGTATATCGAAGAAAATTCATATATAAAAACCAAAACCTAATGAAACTTATCACTATTTAATCAATCAACAAGGAGAAAGTAGCTGAAGGTTTAGTCTATGAGGGGAAACTAATACGAGAGAGGATTATCAAGTGATCAAGAAGAGATCAAACCACAGTTGGTCCAGTGATCATCACAAGTTGGTAAGTTTAAGTTTATTTCTTGAGTTCAATTCATGAGTTGGTAATGAATTTGTGACAAATTAGGGCACTGCCCGACCTAATCTTGTCATTAAGCCCTAACTTTCACCACGTAAGCTTAACAACGTATTAGTCAGCCTTTCCAATACACGTAGCACATTAGCTACTTTTCTAATAAGCATTACACCATTCTCATACTTAATAGTAATTCATAATTAATTAAAACTTGATACAACTTAAAGATTATTTAGCAGAAGTTTTGACAAATTAATGGAAGCCATTCATAGAAAACCTAAGTATGTGGAGGACTAGGTAACAAATACCACATGTATTTATATAATAAAAGGGCGATAAACATATATCAACACATGTCTAGTTGGATAACTAACTCACAACCCATATATATAACCTCAAAGATATACAAAAGACATATTTAAAATCATACAACAAAATAAAAAACCTACAATAATGAAGGTAACAACACTTTAGTGGCTCAAAGGTAGCCGCTGATCTTTTCCTTGCTCGGTGTACTATTTAATGGATCTACACCCACCATCATAAAAAAGATGGTGAGTACAGGAAAGTAGAAAGTAACACTGAGTGACATTTACTCACATTTTCAAATATAAAACAAGTATATGAAAGAATAACAATAGCAACTATGCTGAAAAAGAATCATGCTATAAGATATTTCAATTAAATAATATGAAACTGATAATCAGTTAAGTAGTAATGATCTAGGGCCGCTCGGCCGTGAGTTACATCACTTCAGCCTAATTCCACTATATAGAGTGTAAAAAATTTCATAGATGCCTTTTACGTCCTCACAAATGCCCTTCATATATATAAATACTCACAAGTGCCCTTAGATGTGATGTATAATTGCCAACAACCCTAGGTCCCATACCCTATGTACTGCACAAGCTAGTGGTGAGATCCCAACAATCTCAAAAATCTGGTGACCCCGTATACTGCCCGTATCTCTATCATATAATGGTCATAGATACAAGAAACACTTTCATAATCTAAGAAAAGACACAGTCTTAGGAATCCAACAATAATAATTGCATAACTAATGCGCAAAGGAAATAGATTTGCAATAACATAAATCATCTACCTAATAGCATGCTATTTCATTTGACTAATTACTTCAATAATCAAGAATGACATAACATATGATTTAGAGTCAATGAAATCATTTAACCAACAACTAATGTCATGATAGAAAAAACTCATAAATGAGATGAAACAACAAGTTATGGCATTTAGATTACAAAAGATAGTTCAGTCCAAATGACTGAAAATGAATAAGAAAACTGGAGTGAAATGCAAATAAATATATCAATCAGTTTACTTACAATCCACTCAAATTTCCTAGCTAGTAAGGCCTCCCGACACCTCAAAATGCGTATATGAACTCCCGAGACTCTTCTCTAGGCTATTGGTATCATTTGATATGTTTTAGAGTGTGTTTAGACCTTTAATTGAAGTATTAAACCTTGTTTAAAATGCTTAAGTTTAAGTTAGGAAATGCAAATTTTCTGTTGTCAGAGCACCTAGCACATTGGGTAACATGTCTAGTGCATCAATGACCTCATTAGTGCGCTACCTACATCCATTAGCGCACTTCATACATGTAGCGCACTAGCTAGCATGTCTAGTGCGCTATGTGCAGGAAAATTCAGAATTTTGCACTTTGAATTCTTAGTTTTCTCTCTACGTGGCCAACCACAAAGCCTTAAGTTCTTTGTTCTCCTCCACTGGAGACCCAAAACAACCACAACAACCACAACAATAGTTCACACTCCATCATTACCATCAAATTCATCAATTTAAATTAAGGTGTGTTTGATAGCAAAAAAATTCTTCAATGAGAAAAACTTTTTTTTAGCAAATATTCTTAAGAGAATTTTATAAAGAAAATTTTCTCATAGTTGTTTGATTGCACGAGAAAGAATTTTCTTTTATGGTTCAATCTGTATGCGCATCTAAATCATCGTCGATGTCGAGCGGCTCGACGATGATGTTGGTGACGAAACCGGAGACGAATAGAGAAAGAAAAAATATATATATCCGCGAAAGAGTAGCAGAGGCCAAGTTTGTTTGGGTGGAAGAAATGATCGGTTCGTGAGAGAGATGGAGAGATTTTCAATTTTCCACACTAAAAGATGAGAGAATAAATGAGAAAAATAGGGGAATGTGGTTTTTTTCTCAGTGCAGTTACAAAGCTATCAAACAATGAAAAAAATGGTTACACAAAAAAAGTAGACAATTTTCTATGATTTTTCCTCATTTTCTTTGCTATCAAACACACCCTAAGTTAATGGTGTAAGTAGAATTACCTATTAGTGCACTATTACTAGCTTGATCCTCCTCTTCCAAATCCGCAAGAACTCATCTTTAACCCACTAATTTCTCCTCTAAATCTTCTTCTTCAGCCTTTCTTCCTCTTTAAGTAAATGATTGAAGATCAATTGCATGTTCATCTCATGCATTATAGATAAATGATAAGGTTGATTTATAGCAATTGATCTTAATGTACACGTATTTTGAGACTAATCTATTGGCTTATAATATCACTTGCAAACCAATAACTCTCCCTTGCTAACACCAATTTCAACTCAATTGGTCACTGATGTGTCTACTCATATCTCGAGAAATATCAAATGGATATTATTTTATTAAGCTAACTTAGGTTTCCTTTGATGTAAATAAGCTATAGCCACATTAATACTACTATTTCAAAGTCAAACTAAACTTAAATCAACTTACCACATCACTCTACCTGGTCCTATGTTGACACGCATCTCAAGGCACATCCCTGCTCACGTCTCGACATCTATATAAAAGTAAGAGTGACTTAGTAGTCTACATATATACAATACACTAAGGATACATTACAACAACCTAACATATACTTTGGCCACATCGCCTCGATTAATGCACGTATCTTGATGCGGGTCTCACGTTACAGGCCAATGATCTTAATTAAGAAAATTAAACTAGGATTAAGAATTTTAGCCACGAAAAATCTTCCCAACTAATAGAGATTTCTTCCTTGAAATTAAACTTCAAGTTAAAATGTTACTTGATTCGAAAAGGTATGGAAGCCTAGCTCGCATATAGTTTTTCCATTCCAAGTGAGTTCCAAGTCAATATGAAACGCTACAAAAGGATACTGAATTAGCGACGGGTATTTCCCGTCGCTATCTTGTGTTAGCGATGGGATTAGCGACGGGAAATCCCATTGCTAACTTTCTCGTCGCTAAATTTTTTAGCGATGTTGTTTCGGGTTTGTCGACAGGGTCCCGTCGATAATCCCATTGCCATTTCCCGTCGCAAATGTGTCACGTAGTTTTGGTCAAAACTCGTTTGACCGTGTCACGTGGACAATTAACGATGGGGGCCGTCGCTAAAACCTTGTCGACAATTGTCCATGTGGCTCGTTGGCCACCAAATGTCGAAATCTTTATTTTTTTAAAGTCTGATATTATATAATATATAATATTTATAAAATGCAAAAACTATTATATAAAATATAATATAATATTTAAAAATTTAAAATTAAATATTTGAAATATAATTAATTTATAAAAACTAAATATTAAAAACTTTATTAAAAACTATTAAACTTTAAATGAAATTAAATGTAAATATTTAAAATATTTAACTATTATATATTTTTTTTATATAAATGCAAAAACTATTATATATAATATTTAAAAATTTTATGAAAATTTTAAATTCAATTAAAATTAAATCTTAAATGAAATGTTTCGAAATAATATTATTTATAAATAATATTTAAATTTAAAAGTTCTTTATAAAACTTTTTAAAAATTATTATTAAAATAATATATTTTAATCTATACTATATAATTTATTCGGAATAACTATAGGGATAGGAAAATTAAAGGAAACTAAAGTTAATAACTGAAGTCCATAATCAAAATGAATTAAATACAACAAAAAAGTTAATTACAAGTATGAAAATGTACAAAACAAGATATGAACAACCAAAAGCTAAATATACAAGGAAGTCAACTCAATCGTCGAGATCGTCGTCTGTCTCTGAGTCATCAGCTGGAACATCTCTCGGAGATGCTTGCGCGAATGAAATCCCAAGTCTGTCAATTAGAGCCTACTCCATGCGATTCAACTGACCTTGAATCTCTCACAATTGATCTTGGGTTAGAGTGTGGTCCTGCATTACCCGAAGAATGTGTGTCTGCATCGCGTGGAAGTCCCTCCGCAAAAGCTCAACGGGCTGACTAGGAGTAGAAATTGGTCGAGAAGATCTAGCTCCTTCTCCACCTCCGGCTCCTCAACCAGCTCCTCCAGCTGTAGCATGTCTGCGCAGTGACCCCGACGGTGTCCACCCTAATCCATATGTCTGTCCTTTATCGTCGCGCTCAACAACGGACAAATATAGCTCGGTCTCATCTATCAGGGTGTCAGGCTGCGACTGTGTCCGCTCAATCCGCCTACGTTGGATCGCCGTCTAAATTAAAAATTTAAAACAATTACAAGTCATTAATACCTATCATTAATTAACTAAACAAAATTTAAAAGAAAAACTATTTACTTAGGAAGATCTTCTATACTCTCGAATTGTGGAAATACTCTCGAATTGTGGAAAGTTACGCCGTCATGATCTTTCATATGAAGTATAGGCATAACTCCAAAGCAGTCAGAGGTCGACCCAACTTCTCCGCCTACAAGACATATTTAAAGAGGATTAAGTTTGAGACTAAATCCATGTATTACATATAAACTTATTATAACATAACTTACCAGCTTCTCTGCATGCTGATAAATGGATATTGAGCCACTAGTATGCACTGTGATCCCAGTACCGGGTCCCTCTGTCTCAATTCTTCGATTTTTACTTGCTCGCTCTCAACTCTTCTTAAAATAAGGAATGAACCACATCTTTGCAGGTATATGTGCAAGTTTCTTATCTTTGGAGCACATTTTGTTAATAAAATCAGCGTAACGAGTGGCAATCTGCCTATCATACACCTCTCTAATAGCTGTGTCATCTGATGGCTCCCAGTCGAATGACAACTATAGGCAAAAAGTAATAAAATTCTAAATTTATCTATAAACACTTTTCAATTATATATTGTTTGTAAATCTTATGTAAATGAAGCAACATTAACTTAAACAACTTTACCTTCCATTGATTCCAGTAAATATCTTGCATGTGCTGGGGGACATGTTCCCAAGAATAACCATCCTTGTGCAGGGAGTGTTTTTATGCCCTAGTCATCTCCCAAGCGACTTTGACAGGCGGGTATAATTTTCGTCTACTAAATTGAAAATGAGGCGTTATACCAAGTATATAAGAAATAAGTAAACGTAAGACCTCGTACATATACTTACTATCTGCCATCTTTCACGACCAATAATATCTGCACTAAGGGTTGGCTAGCAGTATTGCTTTGTCGTCATCCATGTGAGGTCGTACCTATGGACGAGTCACTCGAAAGATAAGCTGAAGAACTCGACGACTGCACTACTGGCTGACCTCAAGAGGTCGAGGCATGCAAATCATGATGGAGTGGTGGTTGGACTGTATGGTGGTTGTGTGTACGATCATGAAGATGTAAGGGAGATGCTGACCCCTTGATGAAAAAGTAGGCCCGACACCTAGCCTAAAATACCACGACCATCAATGGGTGGAGTTGGTAGGGAGGAAAGTAAAGTAGAATACATCTGCATAGAGGTGAAATCATCACCAAAAACAGATGACAAAGATATGAAAGATGTAGATGGATGTGCATAATGTGGGGGAGATGTTTGATGGAGAAATGGGGTCTGCGGAGAAGGGTGGTATAGGTATGGATGTAGACTCTGATAACCCTAATTAGTTTGCGCAAGTGGAGTAACATCATCATCAGAACGACGGTGTGATCCATCTGATTGTCGATCTCTAGTAGTGCTGGATCGACCACCAGATCGTCTACCAGATCGTCCAGCACAGCCCTCCCGGAAGATGGGGCGTAACCTCTGCTTGACTACGTAACTTTAAAAAAAAAAAGACTAAACTAAAATTTTGAGTTGAAACTCCAACATTTGAAATATTACATAACAAGTAAAAAAAATAATTGAATCATTTACCAACTGAACAAGATAGTATCATGATTCGACGTCACCGTTCTCATCATTCGATGAAAACTCGAAGTTATCACTTTCATTATCTTCTTCGTCGACGTCTAACATTTGTGCCCTACTAGGATCAACTAGCGAAGTTGGAACATTGTTGTCAAAATCGACCTTAGTATCACGCTCAGGTAGCTGCTCCTGAAAAGAGTCTTATTTTATAAGCACACTGTCAACATTTTTGACTAAATTTTGTATATTGATGAATTTCGATCGAAGTCTGTACATAGCTTGCCAATTCTTTTGTGCATTTCTTACACTTGGGTATGAAAGAAAGTACATTTGGCTAGCTTGTATGGCTAGTATGAAAGGCTCGTACTTGTTTAATCGCAGATTTCGATGTATATTGATGATTTTTAGGGATCGGTGAACTCTAGTCCCAACATTAATCATGGGATCGAACCATTGACACTTGAACAACATAGTACGTAGGAATCCACCATATTCGATTTCAATCACTTCTTCTAATTGCTCGTAAAAGTCATTGTCACATTGTGCGTAATTCGTGCCCCTAATGCACACCTCGCTACTACGCATTTCTTTGTTTGAGCGATGCAGCACGGTCTGAAATTTTAAGCCATTAACAAGATACACGTGGTATACGGTGTAAAGTCGACTAAGGCCGTATGACAACATTTGAAGTGTTGTATCTTGAATAGATGATGGAGCCTACCGCAACAAATGTTTCATTCATAAACTTCAATTTTAAATAAACAACAAAAATAAAGAATTATTTTAATATCCACGTACAAATGACTTGCGAATTGTTGAAACCAACTTGATAAATGTTTTTAAATATGTTCATCGATGAACCTTTGTGTAATATTCACGTATTTGGAATGCAATCTCGATACGTACATCCTAATAGGAGAATTGAAGAATGTAAGGATTGCGATTGAATAAATTTAAGATAATGATTAAATTAAAACATACATAATGAATGGAGTGACCTCGAGATAATTTAACAACACATAAGTGTATGACGTTACACTCGTCATCCATGAGATAACGCTTCTTTGATCTCCTGTAGGCATGACCTGGGTAGGTGAATATTGAGAAGTTGTTATTAAAACTTTGAGTAGGTCCGACTCTACCATTGTAATTGCGGGGCAGACGGTTGTGCGAGGTGGAGACGTTTCCTCAAAATAATAGGAGCAAAATGCAGCTGCTTCTTCCACTAAGTAAGTATTGCATATCGAGCCCTTAACCCTTGCATTGTTCATAACATTATTTTTTAAATGTTTCAAGTACCTGCATTTGTAAAAGTAAGTTAGTTAAAATGTATATGTTAGAGTGTGATATAAATTGTATATGAGTCTAGTTGATTACCTCTAAAAAAGATACATCCACCGAAATTATACTGGGCCAGCAAAGATAGCCTTGTACGCCAAATGGATAAGGAGATGCTCCATTGAGTCGAAAAAACTTGGCGAAAATATCTTTTCCAACTTACACAATATCTTAGGAATGTTTTTTTGCAAAAGCCGAAGATTCTCAATATTTAAATTTCCATGGGTGATAAAAATATATTACTTCTATTTCAAATCCAAATCATATTCAATTGATATTTCTAACTAAATAAAGCAAATTGAAGAAATGTTACATGAATACTGGAAAATCTCAAAAATATTCAGTCAACTTCAAACAATAAATATATAAGTTCTATCTTTCAATTCTTCCATATTGTCTTCTTTATTCTTCACCTAAGTTCCTTGAAACTCATTCCAAACCTTGTCCCCAAGATTGAAAAATAAAGTCGAGTTTATTCAACAAAACAAATATACCTTGTAAAGCATAAAGGAATTAAATATGACACATTAACTGCTTTTCAACATAAACAATTAAACATTAAGTAAATAATATTAAGATGTAATATTATAAATTATTCATTTTTCATTAATGGTTCAAATAAAGTTCACAGTCCACACATATAAGCAAACACTTAAAAAGAACTACAAGGTACTTTGCATAGAAGTAAATGTTGGGGCATGTGCCCTAGGTCAATCTACAAACATTGTTTATCTTATAATCTTGGTTAATAAAATAGATCTTTTCATTTGCTATTTTATTATAAGTGATTACATGTTTACCTTTTGATAAGATCCATGGTTATTTTCTGAAATAGCCTAAATGTCCTTAGTCAGTCATTATACTAGGAACTATAATGAATTAAACTAGTGTGAATCTTGATTGATGGTCATATAATGATCATGCGTATAAGGATATGAATCAAGATCATGAATACTTATTAGGGAAAAAAGACTAGACTGACCCGCTATGAGAACACCACATGGACTAAGTCATAGGTGCTACTAATGATAGGTATATCATTTAGTCCTTCGACTTGAGATTACCACAGACTTCAATATTAGGAGCATGGTAATTTGACATAATCAAACATTGTCTTTAACTGGACGAATATAAAGATTGTGATTGATTACCATATGAATAATATGTAAAGGTGTTTAATTAAGATAAAATTTGTCTTTCTTGTATATAATGCAATATCAGTAGATCCATCAATATGTTAGAATTTTAAATGGCCAAGACCAAGTGGATTCATATGATCAATATCATTTAGATGTTTTCAGTCTACCTAAAGATAAAGACTAGTATGATTGAGCATCAAGAGTGAATTTTCTTGCCTTATGTTTAATCGAAGGATATCGCACGATAAAATGATATGATATATGTTATTCATTACGTTGTATCAATTTTGATATTCATGCTACTTGGGTAGTCATAATGCCTTACTAGAGATCGTTTATTACTTGTGTACCAAAATGGTTTTGGTTCACTACCAACATCGCTTGAACCTATTGTGTCGTATATAAAGAATGACTTTGCATATTTTCAATTAGTCTAGATTAATAAATCTTATATGATAAAATTCATGACATAAAAGTCCTTACGATTTGTTATATGATAACTTATTAATAGGGGCATTTGTGTAATTTGCTTGAATTGCCTAATACAATAGCTGTATTACAAATAAGTCTTTTTTTCTAAGTGAGCTTATCTACTACACATATAAATAGAGGTTGAAACCTTAAAATGAAATAAGATCTTGATTTTCTATTTTTGAGTTCTCTTGATTTTGGGAGAGAAAGAGAAAACGTTTTTCTATCTCTCATGGGGCTTGCACTCCTAATTGTAGTCACTGTTCGTGGATTTTTGATAGAGAATGTGCACTTGAACATTTTGGAGATCGAACAATTATAGAACGAAATTACGGATTAAGGTATGGTTTACTCATTTAACATATATTTTACAGAATTTATTTCGATCTTGTTGGGGGGTTTTTCAAAATTATTTTGAAATTTTCACTGCATATAAACCCCAAAACCCAACAATATATTCATCATCGTTCTTCCCAGTTCCGTCGTCATTCTTCGTTGCGGTTGGTTGTAAATTGTAGCTATCAATGGGGTTATAAACTCTTGATGAAAATCTCAACTGCATCGAAGGAATGTCAATGCCCGTCCTTGGATCTAGTGAATGTTCAGCCACTCTCTTTTTCGATGTGGAATGGTGACGTACCAAGGTTCTCTCGTTCTCATTTAACATCTTTTGATTCTTCAAAGTTTTCTTCTCATTACGCTTAAAGGCTAAATATAGGGATTTGAAAAATCTTTTCCTTTTCACCTTTTGCTAGAGATGTAGAACTTCTCTCTACCTTTGGAACATTTACTTGAGACATCAGACTTGGTGCTCGCCTTGCTTCTTCTTGCATGCTTATGTGGATTGTTTGCCTAGTAGTCTTATCTTTTATCTCAGGTCTTATTATCTCATTGAGCTCCCTCTTCTCTTTCGAGTCATTATACCCCTTGACTGCTCTCATCCTCTTGACAATAACATATTCGTTAGTCTTCTAGGGTAGTGCATCAAATTCTATCTCATAAAGACCCAACTTCAACCATCATACATACTTGAGTAATTAAAATTGGGAATGGTAGGTCGTTATACTTCGTAGACGTCATTGCATTTCTCATTGCGTATCCAATGTTGATATACCTAATATTCGCAACAATGTGGTAGAGTAGAGCTGCTCTATGGGTTTTAACTTCAAAGTGCTCTGTAGTGGGGTATAGGAAGACATATATGATGTAGCTCCAACATTTACTGATTTTCTTAAAATTGGTAGTTTGAATGAACTTTGGATGACCATATAAATCGAGAGCAAATCCCCATCCGAGAGTCACCTCTAAGTCCTCTCGAATTCTTGTGGATGGGTAAATCTCCTTCTGGACGTAGTTGATGCTGGAGTAGTTTGATTCCTATCTAACTACTACACCCAAAAGTTTATATAATGTATGTTCATGGTGTTAGGTGAAATATCAATCTTCTTCCTTAAAACTATCACTTGTTAGGATTTATGCTTGATAAGTGATTATTTATATGTATATAAAGGTTTAGCTTAGTTATATAATTAGTATAAATATACCTAAATGAGTTCTAATTCATGGTATTATTGCATTTTTAGGGAATTAAGGTGTAATCGAAGGAATTGAGGAAAAACGAGAAAAATGGAGCAAAAACCCACAAAATCAGAGTTGGCGCCATGGATACATATGTTGACGCTGTGAGAACGTAAGGCATTAAGTGGGAATAAAAAGCACGATGTGAAAAAGAAGAAAAATAAAGAAAATCAACTCTAGAGGTCTAGCATAGTGGAGGCGCTGTGACACGCAAGGGACGGTGACGAGATAAATAAGGGACCGCAATGGCGTCGGAGCTGTAAATGACAACACCAACCACACATGAAATAGAAAGTGGAGTTTCAATTCGAGTTGAATAGTGATTTAGGGTTTCTAATTGTTATTAAGGAGTATAAATAGGTATTACGATGTGGTAAACTCATATAACATCACCATATACTAACTATTAGCCACCATTAAAGTAATTTACTATAGGTTTTACATTGAGTTTGAGTATTAAGGAGTTTATATAAAGAAAACATTAAAGACTTGACGTTTGCAATTCAAGTTTGGTTTCATTGATTAAATTCAAGGTAATATTTATATTCATATATGATTTACAATGATTTGCATATTGAATTGTGAGATGTGTGTTTCGATGACGTGTGAGTATTCTATTTGTTTTAGGGATCAATGGATCCTATGGTATGAATGTTATGCTTTGAATATTAATAAAAAGTAATTATAAAAAGTGCAATGGTTATAGTTTGTATTGAATCCGAGCATAGCTTTAGACATAATGACCACATGTTTAATGAACTTAGGCTTTAGAAGTTATCATATCCATTGAAGCTTTTAATCTGGACATGAACTGTACAACCGTAAAATACATAACATCGATAAATAGTTGTTGATTAGGAAGGTGTGGATAGTAAACTTAGTTGGTTATGAATCCAATGATTTGAGATTTAAAACAATATGGAACTTACGTTATTCATACTGATAGGTGAAGTTGTAGTTTGCACATTACAATCTTCTCCATCATGGTAGTGGACTGAAGTGAATTTGAAGGAAATCTATCTTTTCTAATTCAACATTGCATACAAGATATTGGGATGTAAATATGAATACAAATAATAGTATTAAATTACCTTGGTGAAGTTGTGAACTAAGATATCCTTAATATAAGAGTTCAAGTAAAGTTTAAATTGATTTGTTAGATAGCTTAGTTAGATATAAAACAACTTAAAAAAATTTCCTTAGAAATAGTTCAAAGTTAAATAGGTAAACCACTAGTGCAAAAACCTTTCCCTAAGGATGATATCCGTGATCAACGTAAGTTGATTGCATTATAATTACATGCTAGTTGTTATACTTGTGGTACGCACCAAGTTCTTGATGTCATTGCCGGGGATGGATAGCCATTATATTTACTTAGTTAGTTTGAATAGTTGCTAAGTCTCATTTCAAGTAATTTATTATTGAGTTCATAAAAAAAAACAAAACTAAAAAATTAGGTTTAACTTTGAAGTTTGACTTGTTGTACTTGATATTTTTTGTTTTTTTTTTTCAGGGATTCTTAGTGCATGCGTAGCAAGGGAGAGAAGGACCTAGTGCCTTACAATTTGGAGACTGATATAATGAATAAGGGAAAGAAAAAATGGAGTCAAGATGGTTGAGGAGCAAGCTAGAAACCAACAACAGGGCCACGGGAATAACCAACTCGCAGTTGATCTAGTATTGCAGGAGAGAGTGCGAGGATAGAGATGCCGTCGTGACTACTTCAAGCTAGAAGTTCAAGAGACATATAATGGAGTGATGAGGCTTCTAGCCAACACCACTAAGTTTGAACTGCGATCGTCTCTGATAAACATGGTGCAAAATAATGTGTTCAATGGGCTATCCAATGAAGATTCAGTTGCATATGTTGAGAATTTCTTGGAGAAGTGCGACACCATGCACATCACTAGAGTTATAAAAGTGGTGATCATATAGGACTTTTCCCATTCTTACTGGATGGAAAAACTAAATCCTATTTCTAAGGGTTGAATGCAGCGAATTTGACTTCGCGGGCAAAAATTAATGAAAGATTTCTCGACAAGTTCTTTCCCCCAGTGAAGGTTAGCGAAAGGAACCTTAAGATTAATCAGTTCAAGAAAGAAGACACCGAGCCTTTTGGCGAGGCTTTGGAAAGATTCAAAGAGGTACTGAGGAAATGTTTGGTGTGTGTTGCAAGTATAACAACTAGCTTGTACTAAAAGTGCGATAAACTTACGTTGATCACGGATATTGTCTTCAGGGAAAGGTTTTGTACTAGTTGTATATTACCTACTTAACTTGAATTATTGCTAAGTGATTCTCTTTTAATTGATTTTATATTTAAACGAAACTATTCTAACAAATCACTTTAAAGTTTAGTTGAACTCTTATATTAATGATATCTTAGTTCACAACTTTACCTAAGTAATTTAATATTATGCTTTGTATTCATATGTACATCTCAATATGTTTTGTGCAATGCCTAATTAAAATAAATAGATTTCTTTCAAATCCATTTCAACCCACTGTCGTGACAGAGAAGATTCTAGTGTATAAACTAGAATTCCAATTATCGGCGTGAATAACGTAAGTTCCATATTACTTTAAGTCTTAAATCATTGGATTGATAACCAACCAAGTTTACTATCCCCGCCTCCCTAATCAACAACTCTCTTTTAATGTCGTGTGTTTTATAGTTGTACTGTTCATGTCTGAATTAAAAGCTTCAATGGCCATGATAACTCCTAAAGCCTAAGTTCATTTAACATGTGATCATGATGTCTAAAGGATTACACTCAGAATCAATACAAATTCTAACAATTGCATTTTTTGTTATCACTTTGTATTCCTATTTTAAAGCATAATATTCATACTATATGATTCATTGATCCTAAGATAAATAGACTACTCATACATCATTGAAACACACACATCCTAATTTAATATAGAATTCATTGAAGATGAATATAAATATTACCTTGAATTAATAAATGAAACCAAATATTGATTGCAAATGTGCCGTTTTCTACATTTCTCCAACAAAAACTCCATAATACTCAAACTCAATGCTAAATTACTCTAATGGAGGCTAATCTCTTTCTTTTGGTTAGCTTTCCCTTGTTTACTATGTCCTAATACCTATTTGTACTCCCTAATAATAATCGCAAACCCTAAATTACAATTTAACTCGAATTAGAACTTTACTTTCTAATTTCTATGAAGTTGGCGTTGTCACTAATGTAGTGTGTGTTAAGTTACGATGCCACCACTATGGCACAACTTCATTATGTGGTTTTTAGCTCTTGGAGCCTCTATGCCGTCCTTTGTGTGTCCTGACACTGTCCTTTGTGTGCCATGGCGTTGCCATTGCGCCAGACACCTAGAATTAGTTTTCTTCATTTCTTTTTGTTTCCTATGCCGTGCCTTTGATCTACAAGCCATGCCATTTTCTCCTGTAGCGTCAATACATGCTCCTATGGCGCCAAGTCTAATTTTATGGGCTTTTCCTCCATTTCTTCTCGTTTTTCTTTGATTTCTTTCAATACACCTTAATTCCCTGAAAATGCAATAATAACATGAATTAACATTCATTTAAGGATATTTTTACTAAATATGCTACTAAAATAACCTTATATATACTTATAAAAATCACTTATCAAATACCCCCAAACTTAAGGTTTTGCGCTTCCCAAGCAAAAATGTCTTCTACTAATTCTCATAATAACTAATACCTATTCGATTCACATTGTTCAGGAGTATCCTTTAATTTACTAAGTTTTAAGTTAATAATCCACTCAAGATTTTTCTTTGCAAAAACTTAGATTTTTCAGACATGTTGCTTTAACAACAAATATAATTTCACTTTCAAAACATTAAAGTAGATCTCAACCAATAACCATCACTACTCACAAGTTTGTATAGTTTCAACACTCAAGTAGCAATTGTACAATCTCATGATTTTTCATTAGGCTCAATAATTCACAAATAAGCTTAGATCAAACTCATCTTTTGTAGACTTTAGCACTACAAAAGTCTATAGGACTTTCACATAGTTGGAATGAAAACTTAACTTAACTAGCTTCGCACTCAAGCTAGATTTTTTAATTGAAGTGATTTAGTTACTTCCGCCTTCTTCTCTGTAAACTTTTTTTTTCTCTTATTTTTTTCTTCTACTTTTCATTTTTAGTTAACAATCCATGCTCCTTTTCATATAGACTTTATTCTTCCTCACTTTTTCCAACCATTAAATTCTCTGTTCTCTTTCATGTAGAACTTGTGGGGTTCTCTCATTATTTTCTCTTTTTTCTAAAGCTTTTGTTAGCACTTCTCACTTTTATAAATCAAGTAAGTTAACTCCAAGTTTTACAATATAATGCCGATTTCTTCCCCTCTTGGACTAAGTCTCACTAAGTTTTTCTTTGCTTTTTATTTGCAAGTAAAATTCACACTTATTATAGAATCTTTAGAGATCTAACATTTTTCACAAGAAGTGTCTTAATTTCTTACTTTTGCTTCAAGTTCAAGGTCTTCCCTACCTTTAAGTCTCTAATCATGAAATCACACCGTTGTTTGATACATTTCATTTTTCCTTTCTAAAAAACTTAAAATATTCTCTTGAGTTTCATATCAATAAGATACTTGTAATCTACTCATCTATAATTAAAAGGCATGAACATTCAAATGAACTACTTATTCATTACATATTACTATACATAACCTAATCTATATTACTAAAATATTTATATAGTGAATAAATGAAAATCTATACACTACTATACTTTCCTTGTTAACTGCTTCAAATTAAAAATTTAAACTATCATACATATAGTGATTATCCTTATTTCTCAGCCTATCTTACCATTTTTCATAGTGTAATGTAGTGTCGATGCCCCCAAACTTAAGCTAAACCTTGTCCTCAAGGTTTAAAAGTAAGTCTGAAACGTGAAAACACTAAAACATATAAACATATATAATAACACACATTCAAGGTTTAAAAAATCGAAAAACTTAGCCGAAGTTCGAGTGAAGTTTGTCTGTTTTGAGGTGAGCGAAGCAAAGTTTAAAGGTAGTAGAAAAATTACAAAAATTTGACTCAATTTCGTAACTTCAATCGAACTTCGAAAACTTCGATGGAAGTTAACAAATCATGAAGTAAAATTGTTATGTTTCGTGGAAGTTGAGCAAACTTCGACGAAAACTTTGACTAAAACTTCACCTATGCTAGAAATATACTTAAAATGCAGAATATCCTCTGGTGACATGAGTTTTATACATTATTTTATGATTAAGTATATTTCTAGCATCTATATGAAGAAATATGAGTTTTCTAGCATTTAAAGAGAAATTTCATAAACTTTCATACACCAACGAATTTTTATATGTCTTCCATCGTTGAAGTTAACTTCGTCAAATTAATTCTAAATTTTAAGTGAGTGAAGTTATAGAAACTAAACTAAACATTGAATTTAAAATAAATAAATAGTTAACAAAATATTCTAAATGTGAAAAATTTATGAATGTTATCAAAAACACTCTCAACTCCTTAGGTCTAAAGGAATCTTAGAACACAAATTTCAGGATTACGCATCATCATCATCATCATCATCATTAGCTTTAGCCTGCGATGGTGTCAATAGATGCTCCACCATCCTGCTCTGCACCAGATCTGGATCAAACACATATGCTGGTATGGTCGGAAAGTCGAATGACCTATCAGTAGGTCTTATCCGTCTGCTCCTTTTCTATCTAGGTTTGGCTCTTTGATGATCAGCAAACAACATAAAATTGTGCTCTATCCTCATATGTTGCTATGTCCTCTCTATATCCTCCTCATATCTTAGCATAGCTGCCTAGTATTGTGCCTTATCCTCTTGTTACTATCTCATTATTTTTACTATCCATAGCCTCTGCTATCATGGAGTGAAATGCTCATGTAGTCGCATGTGTGCTTGTGGTGGAACGGGTGGGGAAAAAATATTAGGACCATCCAAGTCTTGCTCTCCAATCTCCAGGTTTACAAACTTGTAGTCGTCAGTAAATCTTTCATGTTGTTGCTCCTATTCTCTTTCATTTTCCCCATCTTCTAGTTCTTTGGCATCAAGTTTAGCTCCCTCAGCTCTCTTTCTCTCTCTTTCTTTCTTGGACTTTTGGTGACAAGGTGGCGATTCAAACGTAAGTACGAAAGCATCATCCATAGTTGGTTGGGCATCTATATAAAACTCTTCATCATCTATCAGTCTTACTCAAACACATATGAGTAATAAAAATAGGAAACACTAATTTTTTGTCCTCCTCTGACTTGATTGACTCCTTCAGATTGCTGCAGATAATCTCCCGATGTTGATTTCCTTGTGTTGTGTAATCTTATTAAGACAAGCCGCTTTCGGCTTGTTTATCTCACCCTGTTGGGAAGTGGGGTATAGTGATGCAACAATAAAATATTGCCACATTTGGTAAACTTTTTAATACTCCTATTCTAAATGTGCTTCAGCACATTCTCCGCTCTAATCACCCATCCTCGTTGTCCTGGGATAACCAATGCATTTTCTATAGCTCTAAATGGGTATATATTATAGTGTCTTTCATATAATCTGGCCGAGAAACTTAGTTACAATTATATTAAATTCATGCTCTCTAATCCATAGATGGTATTGATCGCACACACATTAAAGGGAACAAAAATCCCTCTCACCTTTACCGGCTCATCCTCTACCATGAATTTTACATTGGCATAAAATTCTAAAAGAACCCCACTCACTCCTTTAACGTTATTCATCCTATAGTCTTGAGTAATGAAATTGTTCACTTTTTTAGTGTATTTGATCAACAAATTAATTTCTCTTTCGTAAATGTACTCCATACGTTAAACTTTCTTGTATCGGTCCTTAGCCTATTTACTAATGAAATATTTTGAGTTAAAAAGTCTAGGACCTTTTTCGTTGGGATTCCTAGAGGTGGATGCCTCGAAGTCATTGTGACAACCCCTTCCCTAATCTATGGCACCACCTGGCCTAATCCCATAATTAAGCCCAAGTCCTAGCTGCGTATGACTTAACTATATATTAGTCAGCCTTTCTATCCTGTACTCCTCGATATACACATTCATGATAAGTAATACACATGTTAGCATATTACTAGATTTCAAAGTAATTAATTTTTTCTAAGAATTATAAAGTTAGTAGAAGTCTTAACAGATTATATGGAAACAACATAGTATATCCAAAGTGTGGAAACCAGGAAACAATGATCACATGCATATATGTAATAGAGTGGTAAAAATAAACAGAGTGATGGCCATCATAAGTCGTGGAACTGAACGCTCGATGTAATGACCTATTACCTTAAGTTGGTAGTTAGTGTTAATCGAAATACTAATTAAACTTAGTTAGGCACGTGGTAAAGTTTGGAGTTCCTAGAATAGCGTGTGCATTTGGTTTGTATGATGATTCGTGATTGTTTAGAATGTTTAATGAATTTTTAGATTGTAGTATAAATAGGGAATTTATATGCAAGCCTATAATCAAAAAATAAATAAATAAACAATAAATCGATGGTACACCAAGTGCGGCGAGGGGGTCATGAAGTGAATGTGCACTCCCAAGAACACTCATAGGCATGTCCGGTGAATTTATTAGCAAAAAAACACATGAAATATATATATTTTTATAAAATTGGTATATAAATATATATTAAAACTATAAGTTAGGTTTGAATTATATGGATCATTTGATCAGCCTTAAAATGAACCTAAGTTTTGATGGTGTCAAAATTGATGTCATTTTAAGGAGTGTTATTTGAACACATCAATCACTTGATTAACCTCAAGATAACATGATGCATATCTCGAGGAAAATCTATATATATCCAAAATCATCAAGTTTATCTTGGCTATTACATTCGATCTTTCGAGAAGTGAGAGAGGAGAGCAGCCGAAGGTTTGAGGAATTAAAGAATGGATCAGGAGTGATTTACCAGTTGAGATGAGGAGCTTAAACAACAATTGTAGATTAGAGATAATCACTATAGGTGAGCTTTAATTATAACTCGATAGTTAGTAATGATTGCTTTGTGAATTGCTGTTGTTGTTGATTGGAAATGGATTGTTGCCTTACTAGAGGTCTTCCCTGATGAATTTTGGGAGTGTTGGCAGTTGTTTTGGAGATTTGGTAATGGAATAGTGGTTGCTACCCTACTCATTATCGAGGAAGTGCAAGGTGGAGTGTGCTCCACCTTGTAGAGGAGTGCGCCCACTTCATTAATTAGGATGAACCCACTTGGTGGAGCTTGCCCCACCAAATGAGGAAGCGCGCTCCCACCTCAAAAAATAGTAACCCTGTTATATTTTACTTAGAATCTCTCGAGGTCGAAAGGACTGACTAAGGGTATCTAAACAAAGGGTATTAGACCTATATTGATCACAAATGGTTTGTGATAGGTGTTGGATCACTAAGGAAGTGTGAGTGACCTAGAAAGATAGGGGATTTCTGAATGAAAACCTAAATTGAGGTAAGTATGGATTCACTTATTTATCAATGTTGCCTGGCTGCCCTAGTATATATAGCTCATGTAGTTTATGCATTGAATGAGGGACTATGTACACAGTGATAATTTTTAATAAATGGAAAATGGTGTGTAATGTGACCCTTGAGATTAGCTGTTGATTTTGAGAATAGGTTAATAGGAGATGGGTTACATTCCCAGCCTATATATAACTCCTTCTCAATTCGATAGGTTGCTTGGATTACATACTCACTAAAGGGTTTTAGATAAAACCATTGGGCATTAATGAATTGGTTAGATAGTACATCGACCAATATGTTGGTTTAGAAATAGCATTAATGGTGTCAGCTGGTAATCGACCCTAGTTTTATAAATAAAATGGGAATCACAATGTAATAGTCATTGAAAGTTTGACTTGCACCTATTATTTATTGAAATATTTACTTTCTATATTCTTGTTAGTTAACATTGGTGCATATTTTGAGTGCATAATGTTCTTGATTATTATACGGAATGTTGATGGCTATTTGAATGCTTACTTACTGAGCAAGTTTGAGTACCCACCCCAATTAACATTTTTAGAAAATGGGCAACCGCTGTGACTACATGATAGATACGTTTTAGGAGTCTAGATCTTCTATTCGATGTAATGAGTCTTCCTTTGTCTTATATATTTGTATTGAATTATATTTTTGTAATATCACAAGGGATGGTAGGTCTTGTATAACCAAAGTTTATTTTGATTTGATTTGGTACTGTATATAGTATTTAACTATTGAAAAAGTTTTAAATTTTTATTATATTTATTATTATTTTACATCGATATTCGACGTACAATGATGTTTATGAGCTATTAAATGATAGGCTATTGGCTCTAGTTAAGTCTAGCAAGATTATTGGGGCTTAATTAGGTTTCAAGCCAAGTTTCGCCCTAATCGGGTTAGGTGATGCTACAACTTGGTATCCGAACCCAAGTTTTATCATTCCTAAGGTTTATCACTTTTGATTTAAGTGGTAACTCTGATATAGTTTGGTATCATGGACAAGGCTCGACTTTGTTTTCACTTTTGAATTGTTTTCAAAGTAAGTTATAGCATTCCTTCATACTAGAACTTAAGTTTATTAACTCTGAGAGTTGCTCGAGTTATGGATAAGCTTAGGGTATGATAAATAGTTTTTATCATGATTTTGGGGGGTAATCAAAAGATAAAGACTGAGATATGTTACTTGTTGTGTTATATTATATTTACATGTTAGATATAAGAGTTATATCTCTCTTGAATGATAATACGATGGTTCACATCCATCGATTTCTCATGATATAAGAAAGCATTGAAGGTAAGAGTTCAAGAGAACCTTATCCTCGAGAAAACTAAAAAGGAAAGATATAAGGAAAACTTATAAAAATGAAATTAAACTCTTCTTCTACTAACTATTCTTAAAAGTCTTCATTTGTTTATATTATTAGATAAATACTAGTCTGCAAAGAAGTATCTATTGGATCTAGACCTTAAGACGTGTATTAGAACAATGGAATTTATGAAATAATGGAGTCTTGAATGACTTTAGATGAAACTCAAAGATGGTAAGCCATTTCAAGTTGTGATTTAATACTAGTATTAGGAGTAGTTGAGAAATAATTAAATTGACTCAGTAAATAAATTAGTGGTTAATGATAAAAGCCTATTTGAGGATGGAAACCACTAATGTATTTTTATTTCATAAGTTGGTATGAAGTACAAATTCCAGTTATGGTGTGAATCCATGTTGGAATGACAAAAAATCATCAGGTTATGAAAGGTAAAGTTGAGAATATTAAACTAGTAAAGTTTGAAGATAGTTTAATCCAAAGTATAGCAGTGAGTTGGTAAGATATCCTAGTATGATGTTTTAGACTGATATAGTCTAAATGGGGGAGAATGAGTTATCAATGGATTTCAAAAATCCAACGAATAATATATGACAGTGGGAATGAATATTTATTGCACAATATTGGCAACTCATTCTAATTATAAGATGAAATGAGTTATTCTCTAGAGTTAGTTGAGATTTGGTTGTTAGAGTGGTATGATCAAAATTAAGGATATATTTAAAGATGATTTCAGGCTATTGCCGAATCATTTTAAATGGATGGTGGAGACCATTATAACTTACTAGAAATCATGCTACATTCGTGGATGAAGGGTGTAGAGTTTTGAAACCTTATTTTAATTAAGTTGTTATCGTGTTATAAATAATAACCGAAAATCTTTAAAGACTTAGAGGATGTACGAGCATTATCATGCATAATTGTTATTGGTAACGGTAAATTGGTTTAGACCAAATTATGTAAGTGTTAATACTAATTCTCAAAGTAAATTACTTGTATGAGTGTTGAATATTAACAACATATCAAGGGATTTGACTGGGATTGAGAATATATGAGATTGTCATTACTCAACACAAAGGTAAAAAAGAAAAGTAAACTTGAAAAAATTGAATTCATTAAATGATTGATCCAAGGATCTTTGATACCGTTGTGTAATTTATTTTGTTAACTTAAGTAAAAGATTGCAGTAAATTGAAATCAAATACAAAGATGCCTTGAAAGAAAGTTGAAGTATAGTTTGATTAAAATGTTTGCTTGATAATACCTAAATTATTGAAGAAGTTGGAGGTTCATTTTAAGATTTCTTATTTAGGTAAAAAAGTGTGGTATTACAATAAA
Organism: Stephania yunnanensis; assembly: GCA_039657365.1. NCBI lineage: Eukaryota > Viridiplantae > Streptophyta > Magnoliopsida > Ranunculales > Menispermaceae > Stephania > Stephania yunnanensis. The sequence continues at coordinate 40,865,451 of CM077587.1, forward strand.
GCGAAATCGTAGCTTATACTTCTATACATAGTTCAAGACTTGTGAGGAGAACTATTGGAGATTGATAATCTCAAGATAACTAATTTGATAATTGTACTAAATATCGATGACATCGCTTGTAAATAAGAGGAAAGGTTTATCGAGTATCTTTTAATAATTCTTTAAGATTATTGAGAATCTTAGAAGAATCATTAAAAGACAATTTGGAAGTATAAAGACCAGTTGATTGGTGTAAGATTAAAACAGTGAATTTCAAACTACAGAAGTTTGAAAAATGGAATTGTTAGAGTGATAAAAATAGAAGCTGAGATTGATACACTGAATTTCCTAAATGTTAGGAATTCACTCTAAAACATCACTCATTAAAGGTGATTGTGATAACAATGCGTTGAATAGGAAAAGAAAGAGGATGTAGTTTCAATAAAAGCTGCTCAATAATATCTCTTGAATGAGATATGTAATGATGAATAATTGAAGTCTTATGTAGGCACATTATCATATGAGTTCTCTGGATTGGTAACTACAAGTATGTTTCTTAGATATTAGATTAGAGTTGACATAATGACCATTAATTGAGTGATACATTATTGAAGAAATTGATTGAGATTATCTAGAAGGTCAAGGTTTGACTACTAGTTATTGATATTATGTATGGATAATCTCATATCAGAACATTGAGCAAGTAAAAGAATTTTGGTGACCTGGAATGAGTTGTTGGTGACCTGGAACTTGAATCAAAAAGTGAGGCAAGAATGTTGTCAGAATCTCTTAGATTTCTTTACAATATTCATTCATGCAAAATCCAAAATCATTTTGTAAGAATGAGTTGTTGGTGACCTGGAATGAAATTTCATGATAAGGAATTTTAGATGGATTAACCTAAGTTGTGATAACAACTGAAGGTTGTTGATGTTATAATTACAAGATTGATATAGTTTGTAAATTTCTTGCCAGTATTTTGGTTTAATTTTTGTGGAAGAGTAAGTAAGATATATATGTGTAGAAAGAGTTGAAAGTTATGGGAACCAAGATTATTATTTTGGTAAGGAACCGAAAGTTTGCTTTCCAGTTGGGGAAGAGATTTATAAAAGCTAGGAGGGACCTTTCACAATCTTAACACAATATATCTGTAGCTTATCTTAGTTCCAGAGAATATAATTCTCGAGCTTGTGACTTTGAAGATGTTAGTTACTAGAAGAAATATTTTCCTGTGTGAGTTTTTGGTATTGATATTATCAGGCTATACATGACGTTGATGTGTTTTCCTTAAAAATTTGTATGCTTTATTTGTCGTCAATCGGTACGAGATGAGAGGTAATGTTACAACTTAATTTGAGCCTGAGTAATTTAGAACTATATAGAAAGGTATTATCAGATTGTCAGGATACAATTACAACTCAAATAAATAAATAAAATGTGTTGACAAAGCAAATGTGGTTGAGGATGTTTTGAGTAGGAGAAGAACATGCATAGAAAATGTAGCTATTGTAGAGTTTCTATGTTTGGTCTTCTTGAGGGAGTATCTATTATGATGATTGATATGAGTTTAATTGACACATCATCAACTGAGAGAGCAAATTTTAGAGCTACTAATTTATTATTCTAACTTAAATTCAGACTGAATCGGAGATGATTCAGTAGGTGATTTGTAGTTAGAAAGATAATCATGAATATTCAGTGTAGGTTATCCTGAGTGGTCAGTTTCTGATGATGGTACATTACGGTTCGGGATAAATTATGGATTTCACCTCATGATTAGTTGAGGCAAGAATTGCTACAAGAATCTTATAAATCTCTTTACTCTATTCATTTAGGTAATAATAAGTTGTATCGTGAAATAAGGCATATTTATTGGTGGCCTGGGACGAAGACTGTTATTGTTGAGTTTTTGAGGTGATGTGAGATATGCTAGAATGTTAAGGCCGAGCATAGAAAACCTGGAGGGTTATTGCATTTGTTGTCTATTCCTCAATGGAAATGGGAAGATATATCGATGGATCTCATTTTCAGTCTATCTCTGAGTTAGCATAAGCATGATGCGGTATGGGATGTAGTTAGCAGGTGGATGAAGTTTGCGCATTTCTTGCCAATTTCTATGAGAGATCCTTTGACCAATAATATGAGGTATACGTACGTGAGGTGTTCAAATATCATGAAGTTTCAATGTTGATTACTTCTTATAGAGATATGAGATTCACGTCTAGACTGTCGAATGAATTGTAGAAACAGCTGAGAATTGCTTTTAACCTCGGTATGGTATACCATCCGCTGATTGATAAGCAGCCTGAGTGGTTGATTGTGGTGTTAGAGGATATGTTTTGAGCTCTTGTCTTGGAGTTTGGTAGTAACTGGAAGAAACACATTTCTCTGCGTGAGTTGTTTTATAATAATAGTTGCCAGGCTAGAATTAGAATGCTCCTTTTGGAAGCTCTGTATGGTCATCCATGTTGTTTACTAGAGTGTTTGGGCAGAGGTTGAGATATAGTTATGTTAGAGTTAAAGTTGATTCAGAACTACATAGAGAGTTTTCAATAGGTTCGCCAATGTTTAACTATGGCAAATCTAAAACATAAGAGATATACCGATAAACATTATCATTTGTTGGAGTTTTCAAAGGACGATCTCATTTTGTTGAAAGTCTCACATATGAAAGAGTTGTACACATTCGGGTTGCAAGGTAAACTAGCCTTAAGGTATATTAGGCCGTTCAGACTACATAAAAGGATTGGTCTATTGCTTAGAGATTAAAGTTACCTCCTCAGCTAGCTGGAACTCATAATGTCTTCCACATGTCTATGCTTCACAAAACGGAGACTTAGTTCACTCCAAGGATTGATGAAATTAATATGATCTTCTGGAAGACTTATCTTATGATGAACAACCAATTCGATAGTTGATTGTAAGATTCATATGTTAAGAACCAAAGAGATTCCTTTGGTTAAGATAAAATGGTAATTTCAAATAAATGATGAACTAACGTGGGAGCAGGAATATTATACAAAGGAGGAATTTTCATTTCTCTTTGAAACTACAAGTTATGTTTACTTTAATTTTGAGGACAAAATTGCTTTAAATTGAGGAGATGCTAACGACTTGTTACCTTAAGCTGGTAATTAGTGTTAATCCAAATCTTATTAAGCCAAGTTACACTTGTGGTTACATAAAATGTACCACAATTAGCATGTGCGTGAGTTTGCATGATAATTTACATTTGTTTGGAATATTTAATAATTTTTATAATTTGTAGTATAAAAAAAGGAATTTATATACAAGCTTATAGTCTTAAAATAAATAAATGAACAATAAATTACTAGTACACCAAATGTGACGAGGGAGTCGTGAAATGAATATGCATACACTATAATTTTCTTAGGCATGTTCGACGAACTTATTGGCGAGAAAATACAAGAAGTATATACATTTATATGTAATTGATTTATATATATATATATATAAACTATAAGTTTGGTTTGAACTATATGGATCATTTGATTAGCCTCGAGATAAGCGTGAGTGTTGATGGTATTAAAATCGATGTCATTTTAGGGAGTGGTATTTTAACACCAATCAATTGGTCAACCTCAAGATAACGTAATATGTATCTTGAGGAAAATCTATATATATATATATATCTAATATCATCAAGTTTATCCTTACTATTACATTTAATCTTTCGAAAAGTGAGAGAGAAAAGTAGCTGAGGGTTTAAAACAATTGAAAAATGGACTAGGAGTGATTTCCTAGTGGAGATGAGGAGCTTAAACAACAACAGTAGTTCAGAGATCATCACTATAGGTGTGTTTAGTTTTTATGTTTTAAGTTTAGCTCGATAGTTAGTGATGACTTCTTTGTGAATTGTTGTTGCAGTTAATTGAAAATGGTTTTTTACCTTACTAGAGGTCTTTCCTGATGAATTTTGGGAGTGTTGGTAGTTGTTTTAGAGATTTGGTAATGGAATAGTAGCGGTTGCCATGTTCACTATCGACGTAGTGCAGGGTGGAGCTCGCTTCACCTAGTAGAGGAGCGCACTCCCTTCATCAATTGGGACGAACCCAGTTGGTGAAGCCAACTCACGAAATGAGGTAGCGGGCTTTCCCACCTCAAAATTTTTTAACTCAGTTGTATTTTACTTAGAATTTCCTAAGGTCGTAGGGATTGGCTAGAGGTTCTAAACATAGGGCATTAGACCTATATTGATCATAAATGGTTTATGATAGGTGTTGGATCACTGAGGAAGTGTGAGTGACCCAAAAAGATAAGGGATTTCTAAATGGAAACCTAAATCGATGAAAGTATGGATTCGCTTATTTACCAATGTTGCTTGGCTATCCTAGTATATATAGCTCATGTATTTTATGGACTAAATGTTGAACTAAGTACACCGTGATGATTTTCAATAAATGGAAAACGGTGAGTAATGTGACCCACGAAAGTAAATCATGGTTTTGCGAATAGGTTTATATAAGATGAGTTACCTTCCCGACCTATATATAACTCCTCCTCAATTCGATAGGTTGCGTTGACTACATACTCACTAGAAGGTTTTGGATGGAACCATTGTGCATTAATGGGTTGGCTAGACATCACATCGGCCAATGTGTTAGTCTAGAAATCGCATTAATAGTGTCAGTGGGCAATCGACCCTAATTTTATAAATAAAATAGGAATTACAGTGTAACAGTCATTGACAGTTTGACTTGCATCCATTATTTATTGAAATATATGCTTTCCATATTCTTGTGAGTTAACATTGGTGTATATAGTTATTGCATAATGTTCTTGATTATTATATGGAATGTTGATGGCTATGTAATTCCTTACTTACTGAGTAAGTTGGCGCGCTCACCCCAATTAATATTTCAAGAAAATCGACAACCGCTATGACTAAGAGGCAAAGAAGATTTGTGAGTCTTGATTTTCTCTTCGATGTAATGAGTCTTTCTTTGTCTTATATATTTATATTGAATTACGGTTTTGTAATATCACAAGGGATGGGTGGTTTTATATAACCAGGTTTTATTTCGGTTTAATTTGGTACTGTATATCATATTTAATTATTGAAAACTTTTTAAATTTTTGCTGCTTTTATTTTTTTCATCGATATTGAATATACATGGATGTTTATCAGGTGTAAGAGAAGAGGCTACTAGCTTTAGTTAAATCTAACGGGATTATTGGGGCTTAATTAGGGTTTTAGGTTAAGTATCGCCGTAATCGAGTTAGGGGATGCTACACTCGACCTAATACCAAAATTTATCCAAAGACATAACTGTATAATACACAAAATATCAAAACTTATAAAATATTGATGAAGAAATACGCGGTGGCTCAGAGATAGTTGCCAATTTTCTCTTTGTTGGGCTTGCTATTCAATGACTCTACAACCACCGTCATAAAAGGATAGTGAGTACAAAAACTAACATTAAACCCCGTTGACATATTCATTCTCATTTCCAAAAAACTAAATGGTATTTTAAAACATAAGTTCAATAAAGAATGACTAGTACCTAAATTATGCTAATAAATACCATAGTTAAGCAAGTGAAATTGACATGAGGCTAAATAGTTATGACATTTAAGATATTTCAATAAATACCCTTGACTATCAATCAAGATTCATAATAGTCATAAGTCATTATAGTTCCCAGTATAATGACCGACTATGCACATTTAGGATATTTCAACAAATACCCATAGATCTTATTATAAGGTAAACATGCAATCACTTATAATAAAACATCAAATGAAAACCTTTATTTTATTAACTAAAATGATAAGATAAACAATGTTTATAGATTGAACTAGGGAACATGCCTCAACATCTCCCACTTGTAATGGGGCTAATCATTCATGTATCTAATACCTAATGACCTAACATGACCATCATGTTTTTTTTGTGGAAAAGCCTTCGTCAAAGGACCTGCAACATTGTCTTATGTAGGAGCTCTGCAAATCTTCATTTCTCCCCTCCTAATGATTTATCAAATGAGATGAAAATGTCTATGTATATGTTTTAATTGATGGTGTGATCTTGGTTCCTTAGCCTATGCTATCACCCTATTGTTGTCACAGTACAAGGAAACGAGGTTGGCTATACTCAAAATGACACCAAGTTAAGATATAAACTTTTTGATCCAAACTGCCTCCTTGGCTACACCTGACGCTGCAAAATATTCAGTTTTTGTTGTAGAATCTGTCATAGTGCCTTGCTTTAAACTTTTCCAGCTCACTATGCCTCCATTAAATGTAAACACATATCCAGACTACAATCTAAAGTCATTTATATCAGTTCAAAAACTTGCATATATGTAACCATTTACAACGAGCTCGTCTTCCTAACTTCCTTAGAGCAAGAACTGTTCTTTAGCCTTTTGTCAAGTACTTAAAAATGATCTTTATTGCTATCCAGTGACTCTCATTGGGATAGATTGATAACTGCTTGTTGCACTCAAAACATATGATACATGAAGTTGGGTGCATAACATGATATACGTTATATATCTAATAGCTGATGCATATGGAATCGTATTCATGCCATCTCGCTCATCATTAGTGTTTGGAAATTGAGTCTTGCTTAGACATATACTATGAGAAATTGGCAATGACCCTCTTTCAGAGTCTTGCATACTAAACCTATTAAGTACCTTGCTAATATAAGCACTCTGACTTAGATCGATAAGCTTTTTAATGTATCCCTATAAATATTAATCCTAATGATGTAGGCCGCATTTCTTAAGTTCTTTATTGAGAAACATTTCCCTAACTAAGATTTACCACCCTGTAAGGTTGAGATGTCATTTCCAATGAGTAATATATCATCAACATATAATAACAAGAAAACACCCATACTCCCACTGACCTTCTTATATGCACAAAGCTCTTATTCATTTTTAATTAGATCAAATTGCTTAATTGCTTCATGAAAATGAAGATTGCAACTCTGAGAAGCATGCTTTAATCCATAAATAGATCTTTGAAGCTTGCACACCTTCTTAGAATTCTCGAGATGAACAAATCATTCAGGCTATATCATATACACTACTTATGTAACTTTCCATTTAGAAAAGCTGTTTTGACATCCATTTGCCATATAGTCATAATATGCGGCTACGAAAATTAGAATTCTATAGGATTTAAGTATCGCTATAGGAGAAAAAGTCTCATCAAAATCAATACCTTACCTCTATCAGAAACCTTTTCCTAATAGCCGTGCTTTATAAGTTTGCATATTGTCATCCACATTAGTTTTCTTCTTGAAATTCTATTTACATCCAATGGTCTTAGCACCTTCAGGTAAATCAACTTGGTTCCAAAGTTGCCTCAGGGCTAAAAATAGCCTCCTGATAAGTAGTAGGATTATTTTGATCCATAAGCAACACCTCACTACTATCAATGATAAGAAATCCAGATTTCCCAGGTTGATGTTTTACCCTATCAGACCTCTGTGGGCCTTGTGATACTTATGCAAGTTCAACTAGTTCAAGACTTTGTTGATTTCCTACTGGCGGTTCAGTGTTTATTTGTGGTTTTTTGAACTTTTTTAAACTTACTTTATTCCCATTATTATCTTTTGAAATAAAATCTTTTTCCATAAAGGCACCATTCTGAGCAAGAAACACTTTGTTCTTAGTGGGATTATAAAATTAATATTCTTTAGTTTCTTTTGGATAACCAACAAATACACACTTAGTAGATTTGACGGATAATTTTTATGAGATTTTTTATCATACAAAAACATCATTGCCCCAAATCTTAAGTAAATACAAACTGGTCTTTTCCCGAACTATATCTCAAATTGTGTTTTATCAATCACTTTAGAAGGATCATGATTCAGTGTAAATGCAACAATTTCTAAGGCATAACCGTAAAGGAAAATATGAAGATGAGTATGACTCATTGTAGATCAAACCATATCTAATAAAATTTTATTTCTCTTCTCAAAAAAACCATTCCATTGTGGAGTTGCTGGAGGAGTTAACTATGAGACAATCCCGCGGTTTCTAAGATGATCATCAAACTCTTGACTCAAATATTCACCACTTTGATTTGATCTAAGCGCTTTAATATTTTACCAAGTTGATTTTGCACTTTCATTCTGAAATGTTCAAAACATCTCAAAAGATTCACCTTTTTGTTTCATGAGATATACGTAACCATATCTGCTGAAATCATTGATGTAAGTAATGAAGTACTAATAATTAGCTCTAGCCATTTTGTTTATAGGACTACATATATCAGTATGTATTATACTAATCAATCACTTGCCCTTTTACTGTGTTCAGTAATGAGACTCTTTTCATCTGCCATAGTAAACAAGATACACATGTTCTATATGATTCAAAATCAAATTAATTTAAAAGTCCATCTTTATAGAGTTTAGAAATGCGTTTCTCATTTATGTGGCCTAGATGAAAATGCCAAAGGTAGGTTTGACTCAAATCATTTGACTTGAATCTCTTTGTATTTACTTTAAGAATAAGAGTATCTCTAGACATTTTCATGTTTCAAATATAAAGACCATCATAAAAATTAGAATTCGCATTGAAAATGTCTTTATGAGAAATGAAGCATTTATTATTCACACAAATCTGCTTTCGCATAGAAAGCTAAAACAATTCCACTAGGTAAAATTAAATCATAGCATCCTATTGCAAACACAACAACCTTTGCTCCATTTCCAATTCGTAGGATTACTACTTCTTTCCTTAGCTTTCTACTTTTTGTGAGACCCTACACATTAATACAAATGTGAGATCCACATCCGGTATCTAATAATTGCACTACTCTTCTTGTGGGGTAGCTGTTGGCATGGCTATGAAATTTGAAGTGAAGGTGAGCATACCTTCTCGTATAGACACATTCTTTGATACTCCTAATGGGATTGTAAAAGTGTCATTTTTCTTGTATAACGTAATAAGAGGCTTGCAATGAATCCTCATTTTTGTTAGAAAAAATCAATGTTTAAGCATAACATTCATATAAGATCCCGTATTGAGTTGAACTCGGTAAAGTACATTTCATTGATTTGTATGTTGAGGTAGGTGTGTTCTAGATCCGCTATTAGGAGTTTTGAAAGATCACCTATTTTCACAAAATTCCTCAAAATCCAAGTCATCATTATCGCACTCAAATGGATCTTTGGCTGGTTGTTTCTTCTTTTGTGATTTCTTATGCATTATTTTTCTTGGTGTTTGAACTATTCATAGCTAGAATGATTCATTACAATTTATGGTTATTATATGCTCCTCTATAGTGTTCAATTCATATAGTGTGTTGTTAACCAGGTCAAAGATAATTATCTCCATATCCTGCGAGACAAAATCTTCATGATAAGGTTTTAGTCTATGACCTTTAAGTTTAAAGATTCTCCTTATTGCTCTGTTTTCTATCTTTATAGCACCATAGGGAAATACATGTGTAATTACAACAGGTCCCGTCAATTGTGAATGAAGTTTGCGATGAAATAATTTAAGACGTGAACAAAAGAGTAACACTTTTTGTCCTACTTTAAAATTCTTGATATTTAATTTATTATCATATAATGCTTTAGTTTTATTTTTATAAATAAAACCACTTTTATACACATCATTTCTCAGTTCTTCTCATTCTTGTTAATTGGTGGGATGGCCTACTAGTAGTAAGATGGCTATATCGGTTTATATGGGCTGGTTATAGCTATCTTAAAAAGTATTCATCTGTAAATTCATTTTTTAATAGTATTAGGGGCTCTCTATTTTTTAGTTTACTTAGATGGTCTGCTACAAAGTTTTCAGCACCTTTCTTGTCTTTTATAGTAAGATAGAATTCTTGTAATAATTTGATCCATCTTATTAGTCTTGATTTGACATCTTTCTTTTCCATCAAATATCTTAATGCAACATGATCTAAGTAAACTATTACTTTATATTCATAGTAAATATAGTCTAAACTTTTTCTAATGCAAACACAATTGCTAAAAGTTCTTTTTCTTTGGTGTTATAGTTTAGTTGGGTGAGATCTAAAGTTTTTGATGTGTAATATATGACATGGTAATCCTTTCCTAAATTTTGACCTAAAACAAATCCTACTACATTGTTGTTTGCATTGCACATTATTTCAGAAGGTTGTGAAAAATTAGGTCACTTTATTACAGGTGTGGTGATCAAGGCGTCTTTTAACTTATTAAAATTTATCTTGCATTTAGTGTGAACTTGCACGTAACATCTTTTTGTAAATGTTTGTCTAAAGTTTGTGTTGTTTTGAAAAATTCTTTCATAAAACGTCCATAGAATCTTGCATGGCCGTGGAAGGACCTCACCTCCCTCATAGTAGTGGGGTAAAGTAATATCTTTATAACTTAGGTTTTTGCGGGATCTACTTCAATTTTCTTGTTGACACTATGTATCCTAATATAAGCCCCCGATATACCAAAAAATGACCTTTTTCATAATTTAATACTAGACTTTTTTCTATACATCTTTTAAGTATTTTAGTTAAATGAAGTAAACATTCATCAAAAAATTTAATGTATATGGTAAAATCATCCATATATTGCAAAATAGATCTAATTCATGTTTGGAGTATGTTTAGATTAATAAACTACTCACTCATAATCATAAATAACACCATAATTGAATAATTGAAAGACATAATTACAAATATCTTATTGAATACTCAAATCTTTCGATCTTCTCCAAAAGCAAATAAAAACAATAATGAATGCCCTCCAAACTAAGTTACAAAGTGTGAAACTATCAAAAAGCTCTTAATTGCATCGTCTAGTTTCTATATTTAGTATTTTAGGTAATACATATCCTAAACTAACTCAAAATCCTTGTTGTAATTTAAAATCTACAAAATTGACACCGGTGATTCCTTAATGATTCCAGGTTTACTTGGAATCGCTAGGAAAAATCCTTGGAAAATTGGTTTAGGTTCTCCATCAATCTAAGTGGCAAATCCGTGTATATGAGAATTACTCATGAATCACTGGACTTGAATTCTAGTACTTCCTTAATTCCTTGGTGAATCGCATGCAATTTTTCCACTCGATCAAATCCTTCATTTCCTTCCCTTATTTATTTATTTCTCAAATATTCTAATCATCATTTGAAATATAAAAAATAAGAGGAAACCCTAAGTAATATAGTCTTTTATATCTAAAATCATGCTAAAATGTACTATAAAATATATCTAGTTATGGACTTATCTTTCTTCATGAAGTATTTGTGTTGAGGTGTATCCTCAATTTTTGTCATAATCAGGGTAATAAGTGTGTGTCTGAAGGGCATAGGTGAAATAAAAATTAATAGTTGCTTTAAAACTAGTAATGAAATGTTAAGAATCACCTCTTGTTTTTGCCTCGGTTAGCATCCAAGTCGAGATTGGTGGTAATAAAAATAAGAAGAAGTTGATGTTGTGTATCGGTTGGTGGTGGTTGAGGTTAAAATTGAATCCAAATTGGCGCAAGTTTCGTAAAGTATGCCAACATAATGAGTCATGAATATTTTGGTACGTCATTGATAAAGTTAAGATTTTTAGGCTTTTGATGTGACCAAAACTAGTGTTATGAACGTTTTATAATGTTGGACTCTTTTATTGAGAGTTTGGCACTATTTGGCTTAAAAATTGGATAGAAAATGAGCATCGAAAGTTACAGTATGTCAGATTAAGGTTTTTTTGGAATTAATATATAAAACAAAATTAACATACCGATAAGCAACTAAGAGTTTAACTTCCGATCTTTAAAGTTCTCTACTAACTCTTTTGGACACGAATCTCCTTATGTCTAATTTTCATCTGATTTCTCCCTTCAAAAATTGTAGAGCATCACGAGACGTTCAGTCTGAGCCAAGTTTTTGTGGAGGAAACAAAAGATTCCTTCTAAGACTTGATTAATTCTTAATTCATGGAATTTTCTTCAATTCAATTTGAATTTTCATGATTTCTTAATTTATCTCGTAGGGTTTGATGGGAATTCGTATTGTTGTAAATGATGTTTTAGGTTGATTTACACCAATTTGAAATATTTCCTAGTGATTCGATTTAGAGTTTTGGTGAATGTATTTCATGCGATTCGGTTGATAACTATTTCAAAGCTATTTTATAGTTAAAATTGATTTATATTAGGATTCTGGATTAATAAGATTATTGATTGACTCTATGAGTTGTAAAAATATTTTAAATGTGGTATTTGTGTGATTTCTTAGTGTTTGGTGTTGAGTCTCGAGGATTTAATTGCAAAAATATTGTTTTTGGGAAGTTTTATTAGTTTAAAATTTTAAAGTTTGCCTAATCAACAAGCTATATTGAAAAATTCATAACTTTGCCATTTATGATTTGATTTGAGTACTTTTAGAGTTTATGGAAAGTGAGAAGTGAGCTCTAATAGTTCATTTTTTTTGTCAATATGAAAAACATTGATGTTTTCATTGTTAAAAAGTTACCCCATGTTATCTAGTTGAAAGCTACTTGAATTTATATAAATTATTATTTTTAGAAACACTTATCGAGCATATTTTGGCCATTGTTTTTATGAGGTTTCATTATTTGGTTTCATTTGAAGCTTGGCCCTTATCAAAATTAGGTATGTAGGGAAGCTATTTGAGCCACTTTCAAGGTGATCTAACGTTTCGGGAACTCCAAAAATTTAGTTTAAAGTTGGTTGGACGTAAGTGACAAGTCAATATTTAGACATATTTTATAGTACATTTAAGATGATTTTAAATGTAAAAGACTATATTACATGAGGTTTTCTCTTGTTTTTGATATTTCAGGTAATAATTGAAATATTTGAAGAAATGGATAAAAAAGGAAAGAAAATGAAGAAATCAACTGAGTGAAAGGATTGTAAGAAGAATCATCAAGAAGGAATAAAGGAAAAACTATATTTTATAGCCAACAATTCTCCAGCGATTTCTATTCACCCATAAGTCACTACACAGATCGATGAAAACAAGAGAGAAATAGGGACTTAAATTCTATGGATTCCTAGTTATTCCACTTACACAAGAATCGCTGAGGATTCGTAGTTACGATATCAGGGATTTTAGATTACAACAAAGATTCTAAGTATGTTTAGGATTTTCACTATGTTTCAACGTAAAATTGAATAGTGGTATTAGAGCCTTAGGTCCGATTCTATTAAATGTTTGCATATTTTCTCTGATGTATACGTGATATATGTGTGAAAACATGATCTTAATTAATGTACATGTGATGTACATATAGTTTATGTGACAATTGTTATGAAGAATTGGTTTTAAAGCATCTTATTAATTCATGTATTTGATACATACATATGATTTGATTCAATGATATAATTCATGTTTAGAATATTTCGATGAACATATGTTTTAATATTGAACAATATGAATTTTGTATGTTCACATAGTAGAAGTCATGTTTAAGTTAATGTAATTCTAGTATTGAATACATGGTTATTTTTTGTTCAATAATTATGTATGTTTCTATGACATAAATCTTGTTTAGGTTAATATGATTAATTTAATAGGATTCTGGAGGTAAATGCATGATTAATATTTTGTTTCTTGATTCAATTACTTGTTTTGTATGGATAAGAATTGAAATCGATTTTGATCATACATCTCATTGTGGTTATCTGTTAGTATATTCCTATTAGATAGGAGCGGAACTTTTAATCGGATAAGAATTATAAATCCTATAAGATATGTGAGATATATAACAAATTCATAATGGATAAGGATTTAAAGTATCTTAAATTCTAATTGGATAAGGATAAGATATTAAGTTAGAGGTGGGTTTGAGTTAATAAAAAACATTTTAATTTATTTTAGAATTAAAATAATGGGCAGTTTCGGCCAATTAGATTGACTAGAATAATGAAAATTTTAGGTGATTTTCAATTTTCAGAATTTTTTGTCTAAAAAATGAAAGGGGGCACTACCCGAGCCAGTGGTACCGTATCTAACTATTCGTAGCGCAAGGAAATTCGTGTAATAGTCAATATTAGTTAAGTTTCCTCACTTGTTTATTGATTATACATTCATTTTAATATATGATATTTATCTTATTTAAATTATGATCACTAAAAAAAATCCCTCTTCCAAATTTAAAGTCAAATGTTATCCATTCTCAAACACTTGTCAAGGCTTCGATCACATCGGTATGGGTATGCTTCTATAGCGTGTATTGTGTTATCTTGATGAAGCAAGTTAAGTAACGATTACTCTATTGTTTGAAATGGTTAGACTTGATAAAATTATCAAAACGGTTTTGGGCTTCAGGCACGAGACGAGATAAAACATGCTATGCCATAAGATGCTATAAATCTCTAAAAAATAATTTAAAGTTACATGTGATGTAATTGGAAATAGGTACATACCTAATTCAAAGTGTCATGCCTTAGCTATCTTCGAATTATGTGAAATATGGATATTAGTCCCTTAAACTAATCTAGTATTTTTAGGAGGGTTAATAATTTAGTCGATATCTATTCCTCTATACTAAAATAAACTTTTGCGTAATCTTTATTGTAGATATATGGCCTCTTCAAATCACACTAATTCCATGTCATTGCAATCCATTATTGAGAAAGATAATCCTTTTGGGAAAAACTTTCTTGAGTGGTTCAGAAGCTTGAAAATTGTTCTTCAACATGAATGTAAGTTGTATGTCTTGCATGATCCTATTCCTATGGAACCACCAGCCAATGCTTTAAGAGCCGTGAAGGATACACATACTAAGCATGTCAACGACTCAACTGATGTTGCATGCATTATGTTGGCAACCATGGTTCCTGAACTTCAGAAGGACATGGAACACATGGAAGCTTACATCATGGCTATCATGTCGAAGGAAATGTTCCAACAACAAGCTTAGCACAAAAAGGTTTGAGACAATAAAAAACCTTCATTCTTGAAAAATGGCAAAGGGTGCGTCAGTTAGTCCTCATGTTTTGAAAATAATATGGAATAGTCTATCTCAGGTTTGCATTTGATGCTTAAGACTGCTGGTATAATTTCAAGAAACCCCAGCTGCAATTGTGTTGATGGTTCAGAAAGGAATGGCTTTGAAGAAGAAGGGCAAATGCAAAGCTAAAATTGCAAAAACTATTATGACTATCACAAAGCCCGTGGAACAAGCTAAACTTAAGGCTGCTTCTACTTCACAGTCCTAGAGGAAAAGGAAAAAGAAGGAAATTATCATTTTTGCCATACACCTGGGTATTCGTTCATAAATTGCAAGCTCTATCTTGAAGATATAAAGAAAAAGAAGAGTAGTGCGACTACTGCTTTAGGTATTTAAATTATTGAAGTTGACTTATCTACTAGTAATTCTTGTGTATTAGATACCGGATGTGGATCTCACTTTTGTATTAATGTGCATGGTGTCACTAAAAATAGAAAACTAATGAAAGGAGAAGTCACCTACAAATTAGGAAATTAAGTAGAGGTTGCTGCATTAGCTGTAGGATAATATAAGTTAATTTTACCTAGTGGTCTTTTTTAATTTTAAATAATTGTTATTTTGTCCATGCCTTGAGAAGAAACATCATTTTAGTTTCATTTTTGGATTTGGATGGTTTTAATTTTATCATTGCGAATTATAAATGCTTCATTTTTTATAAAGACGTTTTCTATGCAAGGATGGTCTTTATATTCTAAACATGAAAAGGTCTATAGATACTCCTATTCTTAACATAAATACAAAGAGAGTCAAGTCAAATGATTTGAACGAAACCTACCTTGGCTTGTCATTTTGACCACATAAATGAGAAACACATTTATAAACTCCATAAAGATAGACTTTTAGATGAATTTGATTTTTAATCATATGAAACATGTGTATCTTGTTTACTAGGCAAGATGACAAAGAGTCCCTTTACTGGACACAGTGAAAAGGCGAGTGATTTATTAGTCTAATACATATTGATGTATGCAATCCTAAAAACACAATGATTAGAGGTGTTTATTAGTACTTCATTACTTTCAATTATGATTTCAGTAGATAAAGTTAAATGTATCCCAAGAAACATAAAAATAAATCTTTGGACTTGCTTCAAACATTTTAGAATGAAACGCAAATGCTACAACAAATCCACAATGGAATTTTCTCGTAGTTAACTCCTCTAGGAAATCTACAATGGAATGGTGTTTCTGAGAGACAAAATTAGACTTTAATGGATATGGTTAGATTATGATGAGCCATGTAGATCTTCCTATTTCCTTTTGCCGCTATGCCTTATAAACTGATCGTTTACACTAAATTGTAATCCTTATAAAGCGGTTGATTAAACACTTAATTAAATGTGGTTTAGGAAAAGACCAATTTTTTCTTTCCATAAGAATTGAGGTTGTGAGGTTTTCGTATGACGGGAAATCTAAAAAAAATTATCAGCCAAATCTACCAAGTGTGCATTTGTTGGTTAACCTAAAAAAATTAGATACTACTTTTATAATCCCACTGAGAATAACGTGTCTGTTGCTTGAAATGGTTTATTTATAGAAAATAGTTTATTTCAAAAGACAAAAATGAGAATAAATTAATTCTTGAACTAGTTGAGCCTCCATAGGTATAACAAGGCCCGCGCAGGTCTGATAGGGTAAGATATCCACTTGAGAGATTTTGTTTTCTTATTACAGATAGTAGTAAGGAATTGGAATCTTCATTTTGATGAAGCAATTATGGAATTTGGTTTCATTAAAAATTAATATGACCCTTATATATACAAGAAGGTCGGTGGGAGTGTGGTTGTTTTCCCAGTATTATATGTTGATGATATATTACTCATTAGAAATGACATTTCAACCATATAAAGTGTCAAGTTTTGGTTATGAAAGTGTTTCTAAATGATGGACTTAGGAGATACAGCTTACATCCTTGGGATTAAGATCTATAGGGACAGATCTAAGAGGTTGATAGGTCTAAGTCAAAGTGCTTATATTGATAATGTATTGAATTGGTTTAGTAGGCAAGACTCGAAAAGAGGGTCATTGCCAATATCTCATTGTTTAAGTCTTTACAAGACTCAATGTCTGAAAACTAATTTTGAATGCGAGCGCATGATTATGATTCCATATGCATCGGATATTGGATCTATCATGTATGCCATGTTATGCACCCGACCTGATGTATTTTATGCTTTGAGCGCAACAAGCATATTTCAATCCAATCCCGATGAGAGTCACTGGATAGCAGTAAAGAACACATTAAGTATGTAAGAAGGATTAAAGAAAAGTTTTTTGTCTATGGAAGTTTGGAAGACGAGCTTCTTGAAAATGGTTACACGGATGCGTGTTTTCAAACTGATATAAGTGACTTCAGATTGCAGTTCAGATATGTGTTTACTTTAAATTAAGGCGTAGTGAGCTAAAATAGTTCAAAGCAAGAAACTATGAAAGATTCTACAATAGAAACTGAGTATATTGCAACATTTGATGCAGGTATGGAGGTAGTTTAGACCAAAAAGTTCTTCTCTAAACTTGGCGTGGTTTCGAGTATAGCTAACCCCGTTTGTTTGTATTTTGACAACAACGAGGCGATAGCAGACCAAAGAACCAAAATCATACCACTGATTCAAACATATACTTAGATGTTTTCATCTCATTTAAGAAATCAATGAGAGGGGAAACGTAAAGATTTGCAAAGTTCCTACAGAAGACAATGTTGTAGATCATTTGAAGAAGGCTCTTCCATAGACAAAACAAGATGATCATGTTTGATCAATAGGTATTAGATACATCAATGATTGGCCCTAGTGCAAGTTGGAGATGTTGGGACATGTGCCCTAGGTCAATCCACTAACATTATTTATCTTATAATTTAGTTAATAAAATATAGGTTTTCATTTGCCATTTTATTATAAGTGATTGCATGTTTACCTTATAATAAGATACATGACTATTTATTGAAATATCCTAAATATCCCTAGTCAGTTATTATACTGGGAACTATAATAAATTAAGATTAGTGTGAATCTTGATTGATGGTTATATGAGAATCATGCGTATAGAGATACGAATCGAGATCGTGAGCCTTTATAGGGAACAATGTACTGGACCAATCCGTTATGCGAACAACACATGGATTAAGTCACAGTTGTTATTCATTATATATATATATATATATATATATATATCATTTAGTCTTTCGACTTGATATTATAATAGACTTCAATATTAGGAGCATGGTAGTTAGAAACAATCACAATTTGTCTTAAACCGGACGATTAGAAAGATTTTGATTGGTTACGATGTGCATAATATATGAAGGTGTGTAATTATGATAGAATTTGTCCCTATCGTATAGAGAGATATCAGTGGACTCTCAATATGTTAGATTGTTAAATGGTCAAGTCCAAGTGAATTGATATGATCAATGTCATTTGGATGTTTTCAGTCTACCTAAAAATTGAGACTATATGATTGAACATTAAGGGTGACTTTTCAAGCCTTATGTTTAATCAAAGGATATCACTTGACAAAAGGAGATGTTGTATATTATTCATTAGGTTGTATCAATTTTGATATTCATGCTACTTGGGTAGTCATAATGCTTTGCTAGAGATCGCTTTTGACTTATGTACCAAAATAGTTTTGGTTCATTACCAACATCGCATGACCCTATGTGGTCACACATAAAGAATGACTTTATGTAATTTCTATTGGTATACAGTAATGAATATTATATGATAAAATTCATGACATAAAGCCCTTATGATTTGTTACATGATAACTTATCAATGGGTCGTTTGTATAATTTGTTTAAATAGCCTAAATACAATAGTTGTATTATGAATAAGTTTTTTTAGGCGAGCTTATCTACACATATAAATAGAGGTTGAAACCCTAAAACTAAACAAGATTTCCATTTTTACTATTTTTGAGTTCTCTAGATTTTGAGAGAAAAAGAAAAATGTATTCTATATCTATTGGGGCTAGCATTTTAAATTGTGGTCACTATTCGTATGTGTATTTTCTATAGAGGACACGCACATGAACATCTTGGAGATTGAGCATTCAGAGAAGGAAATCAAGGATTAAGGTATGGTTTAATTTTGTAGATATAGTCTAATTTAACTTATTTTTGATCCTGTTAGGGTTTTTCAAAAACTGTTTTGAATTTCTCGTTGTGTTTGAACCCTAAAACCCACTATTTATTGTACAAGCTTGACATGTGTCAACTTTTGAAGCTGTTATCGAGGATTTTAAAATAATTTCTTAAGAATCTTTCTCGTTGCATGTCAAATAATATAGCAAATACTAAGCAAGAACTTACTTTTAGGCAAGCTAATAATAATATCACACCTTATGAACCTGTGTATTGCTATTCCCATGGATTTCTTGATTTTGAGTAAAAATCAGGATTCATCAATTCCTTACCTCACTTTCAAGGTGAAGGTGATGAAGGTTCTCAACAATTAATTTGCAAATACATGCATATAGTAAGCATGATAAAGCGTAGAGTTTGAGTATGTCCAACTAAAGGCTTTTCTTTTTTCATTAAAAGGTCAAGCTCAAGATTAGCTATTCTATCTCCCTAGAATTCCATAACCAAATGGTTTGAGATGTTAGAAACCTTCTTAGACCAATATATTCTAGCATGCAAAATTTGTTTCGATAAGAAACGAATTAGGAGTGCTAGCATGGAGGTCAAGGAGACTTTTGGTGAATTTTGGGATATATACCAAAGATTAATATCATTATGTCTACAACATGAGTTTTCATAAAAGACTTTATTAAAATACTTTTACGAAGGATAAAACAAATTACACAAAGAATCCTAAACATGGAATGCGGAGGATCTTTATTCGACATAATGCCAACATTAACGAAAGACACTATTACCAAAATGGCGAAATCAAAACATACCCAAATATCTAAAATTTATAAAAGATTTACTCAAGAAATTATAAAAGGAGAAAGATATCTCAGATACTTTAAGGAAAGTTGTTTTGAACATACCTTTATTTAAAGTCATACAAAACGTGCCCAAATACCAAAAATTCATGAGAGACTTGTACACTAATGAAATCAAATCTATTAAAACATTAAGCATGGGAAAACATGCGTGATCAATAATCAATAAGAAATTACCACCTAAATGTTCTGACCCAAGAATATTTTTCGTTCTTTGCACAACAAAAAATATAGGGATATCCAAAGCATTATGTGATCTAGGCACCTCAATCAATGTTATGCCTTTATCAATATATTTACAAATGACAGACGTAACCTTAGAAGAAATTGGTATAGTAGTGCCATTAACATATAGATCTATTGTTCAACCTGTAGGAGTATTAGAGGATGTAGTGGTTTAGGTTAATAACTTACTTTTTCTAGCCGATTTCATTGTCATAGACACGAAAAAAGAACATTTCTTCTAGTAAAACTTCTTGTATCTTAGGACACATTTTCTTAAAATGGGAAAAGCCAAAATAGATTCGAATGGAACTTTAACAGTAGAAGTAGATAATGAAATGGTAAGCTATAACATCCATGATGCTATGAAATATCCTTAGATGTCTAATCAGTATGCACCGTAGATATCTTAGATCTTATAATAGATAAAAATTTAGAAACAATAAGTCAAAAAAACTTGAAAAAGTGATAAAGGATTTAAATGATGAAAATGATATAGATGAAGTGAAAGGGGAGATAATCAACGCTTAAAAATCTTATAATGCACTCCCTTAAATCTTTTACTATATGGATCTACCATTATATCATTCAAAACTTTTACCCTCTACACTGAAAGCTCCTGACCTAGATTTAAAAGTTATACCAGATCATTTAAAATACGTATATGTAGAAAGTAGCAACACCTTACTAGTTATAATCTCTAATAAATTATCAAATTTAGAGGAGGAGGGGTCGGTAAATGTTCTCATAGAACTCAAGAGAGCAATATAATGGATGATAGCTGATATTAAAAGAATAAGTCCAGCTATATGCATGCCTAGAATTAATCTTGAAACATACATAAAACCCTCTAGACAAGCTCAACATTGATTGGACCCACCAATGATGGACGTAGTAAAACAAAAATATTAAAATTACTAGATGTAGGAATAATATTCCCAATAGCATATAGTAATTGGGTCAGTTCGATACAATTAGTCCAAAAAAAGGGATCACAATTATAACAAATGAATATCGAGAATTAGTACCCACTAGAATCCGAAACTAGGGGAGAGTGTTCATAGATAATAGAAAGCTAAACAACGCAACTAGAAAAGATCATTACTCAATTTCCTTTATAGATCAAATGTTAGAAAGACTAGCTAGAAGAACCCATTGCTTTTGTTTGGATGGATACTCAGGATTTTATCAGATTCTTGTAGCTTCAGAAAATCAAGAAAAGACCACTTTTACTTGTCCTTTCGCTACCTTTGTTTACATGCGTATGCCTTTTGGCTTATGTAACGCTCCCCTATACATTATAAAGATGTATGATTAGTATTTTCTTAGACTACGTAGAACATTTCATTGAGGTTTTCATGGAAGACTATACCATATATGGTAATTCTTTCAATTAATGCTTACTTCACTTAACTAAAGTGCTTAAAAGATGTATTGAAATAAACCTAGTATTGAATTATGAAAAATGTCATTTATGGTAAATCAATGTCTTGTATTAGACGAGTTATGTCAGCAAAAGGAATAAAAGTAGACCCCGCTAATATTTAAGTTATAAAAACATTACTGTACCCCATTACTAAGAGAGAGGTAAGATCTTTTTCTTGGCCATGTAGGATTCTACAAATGTTTTGTGAAAGATTTTTCCAAAGTAACACAACCTTTATGCAAACGTTTGCAAAAAGATGCTACATTCGAGTTCACACCTGAATGTAAGATAACTTTTAATAAATTAAAAAAAGCCTTAATTACCACACCCATGATAAAGTAAGCAAACTGGTCACAACTTTTTGAAATAATGTGTGATGCAAGCAACTATGCAATAAGTGTTATTTTAGGTCAAAATTTAGGAAAGGACCTCATGTCATATATTATGCATGAAGAACTTTGGATTCTGCCCTACTAAACTATACAACCACAAAAGAACTCCTAGCAATTATGTTTGCACTAGAAACATTAGTCCATATTTACTATGAACGAAAGTAATAGTATACTCAAATCATGTCGCATTAAGATATTTGATGGCAAAGAAATATGTTAAATTAAGATTGATAAGATGGATCTTATTGTTACAAGAATTCGATCCCTCTATAAAAGACAAGAAGGGTGCCAAAAACTTAGTAGCAGGCTATCTAAGTAGACTAGAAAATGGAGAATCCCTAATACCATAAAAAATGAATTTCTAGATGAACACTAATATAAGATTACTATTACTAGTCCATGGTATGCCAATATAGTCAACTATCTCAGTACTAACAGGCTATCACATCATTTAACCAAAATCGAAATGAATAAAATTAAACACGATTCTAAACATTATTTATGGGATGATCCTTACTTATGAAAATTTTATTTTGACCAAACCATTCAAAGATTTATTCCACAAAGAAAACATAATCTACTATGGCTCATAGCCATACTTATGGTTGTGGAGGAAATCCACGTCGTACAGCCCGTAAAATTTAGACTATGATTCTTTTGGCTTTCTTTCTTTTACGGTTGTTATGTTTATACTAAATCTTGTCCAAATTATCAAAGAACTGGAAACTTAGAGTATAGGAACCAAATTCCCTTATGTCATATCCTGTTTGACAAAGTACTTGATGTTTGGATAATAGATTTTATGGGACCTTTTCCACCATCTAATGGACATATTTACATTTTCTTAGCCATAAAGTATGTGTCTAAGTAAGCAGAAGCCATGTCCATGAAATCTAATGATTCTAAAATAGTAGTTAATTTACTAAAATAAAGAATTTTTGCCATTTTTGGAGCAACTAGAGCTTAAATTAGCAATAAAGGTTCACAATTTTGCAATAGAATTGTCACTACTCTACTTCACTAATATAATGTCACCCATATCAACCACAAACTAGTGGACAAGCCGAAACCTCAAATAGAGAAATTAAATCAATTTTAGAAAAGACAGTATGTTAAACACGTAAAGACTAGAGTCTTTGTTTAGAAGGTGCATTTTGCCATATAGAAATGCATTTAAGACACCTATAGGTATGACAACTTATAGGCCAATTTTTGGTTAAACATGTCATTTACCGGTAAAACTACAACATAACGCATACTAGGCAATTAAGACATGTAATATGAATTAAGAAAATGCAGGAAAACAACGTAAACTTAATATCCAAGAGTTAGAAGAATTGGGAAATGATACATAAAAAAGTGTTTCTATTTATAAAAATAAAACTAAAGCACTTCACAACAAAAAATTGAATATAAAGAATTTTGAAGTTGGACAAAAAGTTATATTTTTTTTGTTCACATCTTAAATTATTTCCTAGAGAATTTCATTTGAGATGGGCGCAAACTTTGTAGTTACACATGTATTTCCCCATGGTATCGTCGAAATAGAAATTAGAGAAACTAGGAGAATCTTTAAATTTAGTGGTCATAGACTAAAACCTTTTCATGAAAATCTTGTCTTATAGGATATGGAGATTATTAACTTTGACCCAATTGAAAAATCACTAGATTAATGGAACACTAGGGAGGATCATTTTGTAACCATTAATTCCAATTAAACAATTAAGTTATTCATGATAAAAATAGAAAGAAGGAAAAAGAATGAGAAATCACGGAAGGAGAAATAGCCCACCAGAGACCATTCGAGTGCGACAAGGATGACTTAGATTTTGAGCTCGATGAAAATGGCAATCCTCTAAAAATCTTTTCAGAGGATCTGGGCATACCTACCTTAACATACGTATCCATGAGATGTCCCTCTAAGGAGTTCAACTCGATACGTGAGTCGGTATGAATTTTATGCCTGAACATTGGTTTCTTATAACAAAATTAAGGATTCATCGCAAACCTCCTATTACGGTGTCAAAGCCAAATAGCACTTATACAGTCCCATTATGAGTATCAAATAATGTGCATGTACGAGTGGGTAGGCTTTCCATCATTACAAATTTCATAGTCATGCCAACAACTACCCTAAAGATCAGATATTATTGGGTAGACCATCCTTATCAACTGCCGGAGCTATCATTGACGTACGTGAGAGCATAGTTACACTTATGATGGGTGATGAGAAGTATCATTCCAAAATAGGATAGAACATTGCGATGATATGGAAGAATGACAATTTAATTATGATCATGGAATCTATGACGACACATGTTTTTCAAAACCTAGCAAAGACATTCTCAATGAGGAACCCCTTGCAAGTGATGATTGATTCCTCTATCTGTCGAGAAAACGACTATAAAAATCCATCTGCGGGAGGCAACCCCATGTTTGTTATTTCTTTAAGCGATTTCAGTATTTAGTTGGAAATCTAACTTTAATTTAGTTTGTTTTTATTCTCTATTCTTTTGACTCCCTTTTAAAATTACTTTCAAAAGTCACGCTCCATAATAGCTTCCAATAGTGAGGATGTTCGAGCAGTTTTTATTTTTATTTTTATGGAAATAATGCATGTTTGAATTTTAAATTTGCTTATCTATTTATTTATCTATTTCATTAATAAAATTATTAGTTAGATAAACATCCCTATCAAATTTGCAGGATTTTTAAATTTTTCAGCCAACTTTACCTTTACATTCACCTTATGATAGGTATATAAGTTATATAAGAAACAAAATTGCAAAAATTGCAAAATTTAGGACTAGCAAATCTCTATTGATTCTAAATAACACTAAAATTGTTGGCAAAACTAGTAGCAGTACACATGAAGTGTAGTGCAAATTTGGAATCTAGCGCATCCCAGAGATTTGACGTACACATGAATCGCTTACCCAATCATTGGGTCTGATTATGTGTTGTGCATTTCAAATGGAACCCGTAATGGGTTATCAATCCTATTAGAATGTAGTAAATGTAAGAATGGGGTTGAATCCACGAGATTCAGTCAAGTTGAGTTCAATAAATAGAAAAATAAAACTTGGAGATTTTTGAAAGAGTTTTATCTAAAAGCGTACTAAATAAGATAATAAATAAGTTGTAAATCAAAGAATAAAAACATACTTAAATCAAGGAATCCACAATCTAGCCCTATGTTGTTTCCATTTCTAATATCATGGACTTTGAAATATGGGTTTTAAAACAATTTTTCCTAGATAGGCTATAGATATTGGGGTCACCAACACCCTAGTCCCCTATTCTTGATAGATAAAACAACCATTCTTTAAATACTTCTCTTACTCCTTTGTATAACCTTGAGCAATCGTTCTCATGATTTATCATGTGAGTAGCATTAACATCTCTGTGGGAACACCTACCCCTAGATAACCTTAGGCAACCGTTCTCAAGATTTAACCTATCTCTCAATGATACTCAATTAGAACAACAAGTTTGTTAGGTTTCTTACTTCAGGTGAATTGCCGCTTCTCAACCTGGCTAGTATTTGTGACATCCAAGAATTTCATAAACATGATTAGGAGGCTAATTAAGCATTTTCAAACTTTATTAGGAGTTTAACTATTTGAGGTGGGACTTACACATTATGGTCCATAAATCATAAGATATATATTTTTTTGTATACTATTTGCTTTGTATGTATATTATATAGTATTTTATTACGTAGTAGGGTTCTATTGAGGTGTATCCTTAGTTTTTTATACTTGTGTCTAAAGGACACGAGTGAAAATAAATTATCATCTATTTAAAAACTAATTTGGCAAGTGTTAATCCTCATATGAAGATTTTGTTTCAATTTACATGCAAGTTGGGATCAGTGGTAGTGCAAAATGAGAATGAAGTTAGTGCAAGACCTTGCCTCGAGTTTCGTATCAATTGGCGGTGGTCAAGGTTGATATTGAGTCTAAAATGGTGCAAATTTGGTTTAGTATGGAAGAAAATTGGTTTGTAAAATTTTAGTATGTCACAGACAAAGTTAAGATTTTTGGAGTTTTGGAGTGACCAAAATTAGAGTAACAAACATTATAAAGATGGATAGTTTTTTCGAGAGTTTGGTTCAATTTGGTGAAAAGTCAGACCGAAAATGAGCACCAAAAGTGAATGCACCTCAAAATATGGATTTCGAGAACCAATAAATAAAAATAAATTAAGCTGATGACAA
Source organism: Stephania yunnanensis (assembly GCA_039657365.1). Taxonomy (NCBI): domain Eukaryota; kingdom Viridiplantae; phylum Streptophyta; class Magnoliopsida; order Ranunculales; family Menispermaceae; genus Stephania; species Stephania yunnanensis. The sequence goes on from CM077587.1 coordinate 40,891,590, forward strand.
GCAGTTTAGGGTTTATATATAAATATATAAAAAATCAAAAGAAATCACTTTCATTAAAAACGTTTAAACAAAACATTTCATTCATTTGATTTCTAAACCCTCCCACTCAGGCTTTCGCTTCGCGAGCTCCTGACGTATGATTTTCTTTCGATTTCTCTCTATAAAATTATAGAGCATTGCGAGATTATTAATTCGAGCTAAGTTTCCACATTGAAAACATGGTATTCGGCCCGCAATTTAGTAAAATCTCAATGCCGGGTTTTTCTTCAATTCAATTTGAATTCTTGCGATTTATCGATTTCTTTTATGGGGTTTTAATGGAAATTGGTTTGAATCATCGTTAATCGACATATTGAGTTGAGTTGATTTGGAATAAATCCCACCGACGTGGGTTAAGGTTTTGATGTATTGAACTAATGTGATTCAGTTGATAACTATTTTGGAGATATTTTTTTTATAGTTGATATTTATTTAAATTGGGTTCAGGATGAACGAATTATTGGTTTTGATCTAATTTGACTCCATAGATTGTAAGAATATTTTGATGTTGGAATTGAGTGATTTCGTGGTATTTGTTGTCAAGTTTTGAAGATTTAATTGCGAAAATATTGATTTGGAGAAACTTTTATGTTCAAAATAAAATAAAGTTTGGCTAATTGAGATTTTATATTGGAAAATTCATAACCTTTTCATCAGTGATCCGATTTGATTGTTCATGGAGTTTTGGAAAGCATGAAATGAGTACCACAAGTTCCTTTTAGGTCATTATGAAAAATATTGAGGTTTTCAAGGTTAAAAAGTTACCCCAAGTTGGCTAGTTGAAAGACAATTGAAACAGTTATATAAATTAATATTTATGGAAACTGTTCTCAAATGTAGTTTGGTCGTAGTTTTCATTAGGTTTCGTGATTTGGTTTCACTTGAAGCTTAACCCAAAGATAATTGGGTATGCCATGAAGATATTGGAAGCAATTCAAGGTGATCCGACGTTCTAGGAACCTAAAAAAATTAAGCTCATAGTTGGTATGGTTTTAAGTAAACCCTTTAGTGATCTTTACTATTGGTTGAACATATTTGCACCTATAATTGTAACGTAGTTTATATTGCATTTTATCATTTTTGGTCATGCACACATAAAGTGAGCTAGGGGATAAGCTTGTTTTAGAGTTTTGATTGAAACTAAGTTTCAATCCTGCCTCTATGTCGTTTAGTGAGACTAGCGGAGTCTTACAGCTGACAAGTTATCTATGCATTTCATGATCTCTTAATAACGTCTCTATACTATTTTTAGAAGTTGACGTCTGATTATAGTTAGGAGACAGTGACTGAGTGGATTGCATGTCCTGTTGACACAAATATTTTATTGATTATTTGGAAATGTAATTGCATGACTTCATGTATCAGTCCAAAAGTTGCAGGAGTACGATCAATATAGGAATTTACTTACCTGACATCTTCGAGTTGTTTGTGATGATGTCAGGTTCTATGAAGACAAGAATTAACGAACAAGACTCAGAGACTTTTGGTGATATGTTTGAAATTTTGAAAGTTTAATTCTTGTTGTAAATAATTTATACATATTGTTTTAGGACTTTTGGGGTGAGTGTAGGAAGTGAAGTTACTTTGAATGGTTTTGAGAGTCTCCTAAGTTAGAAATTTAAATAAGTTGAGAAGATTTATATTCAATTTAGGTCTATTTGGGATTGTCAAGTTGAAATTAAGTTATAGAATAATATAAGTTAGTTTATTAATTTGAATTTGATATATATTATGAAATGTGGGGAGTTATGAGTCCTTCTAGGCCTCTCCCCAATTTTGTTGTCTATTAGGTGAACTTTTTGGCAGGTCACTTTTAGGGGAGGTGTTGCCGAAATATTTATTAAATATACATGTGATCTTTTAATTTCCTCAAATTGAACAAGTCATGAATTAAGTTTTATTGAGGATATAAATATAGTTTTGGAACATTATAAAAGATTGAAATAATTATTATTTTAAGGCCAAAGTTGAAAGAATGGATTAGGCTAACTAGTTATAGGATTAAGGTAATCGAGGACAGTTAGAGGATTAAGGTAATCGAGGCCAGTCAGTCATCTTAATGGCAAGGAGGCTGACAGTATCATGGACTCAACTCGATTGATATCATGTCAATTAGTTTACGCTAGAAATTTGGAATGAATAAACAAACTCAAAACTACCATTGAGACATCGTTTTAAAACAACACAAAGAGAACTGAAACAAAACACTATTATTATAGAAAATATCAACAAGAAATAGAAAATTACCTATTACTGGCTAGAGAGCTTCGTCCTCGACCTAGGTATTAAAGAACCTAGCCAAACATGTCTACTCTACCTTGTTCTACTCGTAAATCACTTTACAATGTGTTTTCTTTCATAGATCTCCCTCCTTTATAAAGTTAAGCTTGGGTACGAGAATAGGAAAGATTGGGAAATAAGAACCTTCTAAATAAATACACAACTTCTATTTTACGATTCTGGTTATGTTAGTGTCGCAACCATTATATGGGAATGCCGTCGGGTTACAGAGTGACAATATATAGAAAGTCTTGGTCTTCAAGTCAGTTTAAAACATCTATTTTTAAACTTGGCGTCGTGGGTGATGCCGGTCATATTAATCCCGACGCTGTTAGTTTAATTATGAGGCCATCTATTGATCTGGCTTGACAAAATGGTGGCGTCGATGCTCTTCTACTTGCGTTGTCTCTTATTCTACACGGCGTCAAACCTACTACTACTTTGACCAATAGTTGACTTTTTTCGGAGAACTATCTAATTCATGCACAAATACTCAAATACCCTATAAATCTTTGAGGCAATCATATTGGGCTATTAAACATGACTTTGGACTTGATTTACATGACAAAACACCTATGAAAGAGTGCACAAATAATGACTCATCAAATACCCCCAAACTTAAAAATTTATACCTCCCATGCAACGGGTTATCTGACTACAATGACTAAATACACTATGAAAAAATTGAATGATGTTTTCCTCAAGACTTTATACCTACTTTACAAAACAATGGATTCCTTACAATCGAAAATTGGTCAATTTGTTTAACAAGAGACTCTGAATTTTCAAAGGCTAGTCAATCATGGTCGCCTTTCAAGACAACACTTTTTCAAGACTTGAAGCATTTAAAACCAAAACCTTCAACTTACTTATAGGTTTTCTAGGTCTTTTCATCAAAGCAGTAGATCTAAACTGATCTCTTTAATAGATGGATTCATTTAAATGGACTTTGTCATTACTTTTCGCTCATTTGCAAATCTTTGCACCTTAAAGAGCCCATATGACTTATTTGAAGGTAGTCTATTTTTTGGACCATAGCATTGAAAAACTTGCTTACCATAGCTATAAGCACTTGAGCTCAATCTTTCTTTATAAGAGTTCCTTGTTTATGAACTATTACTTTTCATTTAACTAGTGATCTTCACTTCTCCCTTTGTATGATTTTTTACCGTACGGTCCCTTTTCCGTTTCTTATGGATACCGATTTTTCATTTTTGTTCAACCATCAAGTTCCTTGCTCCATTTCTTGGTGAACTTGTGGGATTTTCCAATTTTTCAAAAATTTCTTGTTAGCACTTCTCACTTTAGTTAAAGTTTAGTTCTCCAATGTAGAATATTCAATCTCATATTTTACTATAGCAATTAAGCCTATTTCACCTTTTACAAATGCTTTATCCTTAACAATTATACTATAAGTGGATTAGTCCTTTTTCAGAATCCTAAAGATTTTTAATTTTCTTGCAAAGTTAATTCGACCACCTATCTTCATTGCTCTCAAGTTATGACTTATCCATACTCCAAGTTCTAATTTATGTATTCGGGTAGGTGAAAAAGCTCTTGTACTTCTTCTAAGTTTGAAGCTAAATAATTTGACCAAGTTTTCACTTAAAAATTGAAAGCAAAGTTTCGCTCGCAGGTAAGAACTCGATAAAAAAAGTTAATATACTAAACTACTAAAATATGCATGCATTATTGAACTAATTTCTAGGTGATGAAAGAAGTGAAAGATAAGAAATGGCAAGAAAGGGAAGAACTACCACCTCGATTCAATGAAGTCGCAAAATGTAAGGCTTATATATGCGTATCTTCAACTAATGATTATGTTCAATGGTCTACTCACCTAAACACCTCCAAACTTATTCTGAATCTTGTCCTCAAGGTTCAAAATAAGCTGGGCATACCATACCTAAAAGAAATGATGGAAATAGATGGATAATATGTATAGAATTTAGTATAATAGTACATGCATGGTTAGGGAAATAAAAAAAACAAAAATTAAAAACCAATTAATAACTACAAAATTGTTCATAGGCTACCTCGTAGTAGCGCTCTTGTTTAATATCGTTGGCTCAATGAATTTTCCTCCCTCTAGTTGTGGTCCAAATTAATGACTTTTATTGTTGGTATGGAGAATACTGTGAAGACTCGCTTTTTGTCATGTAAGATCTCACTTTCGCCTTGGAAGAACTATGTCCTCTTCTTATCCGGATGCTAATGTATCGTAACTTTGCATCAATTAATGCTCTAGTAGTTGCTAAGAATGGTAAACCTAACATAAGTGTTTCACATTGGGTATTACTTCCATTAACCACATAGAAGTTTATGACAAACACCAAATCTCCTATGCAAATAGATAAATCTTGACTATCCCTTTGGGTTTCTCCACCATCCTATTATGTATATCAAATTAGTCTCATATCACTTATGATAGATTTTCTTTATAGGTTGGAAATTTTGGATGACATTACATTGAGTGTAACACCCGTGTCATATACCACCCAAGGGAACTTTTTGGTTCCAATCTTGTATGGGAGCATGATAATCCTAAGGTTTTTGATTGATTGGAATTGATAATGTTATGTGTCAGGAGGTAATGTCCTCATCTACTCGCTATCATCCATCTTTATGCATGTAGTACCTCATTTAGCGAGGTGCAGATTTTGAGAAGGCTTGGTACTAATACGTGCACTTATTTACAAAAGCTTTTCTTCCAGGAGTGTCTCTTTGTCTGATATCTCTCGAGGCATCCTTGATCCATGCTTGCATATCCATAAACATAATGTTCAGAAAAATAGTGGAACAAGCACAAAAAGTGTCAGTCAAATTGTTTTAGATGTGGAATTTAAAAATGAATACTCCTCCTTTATGCTTAATAGAAACAGAACCTTTAACTAAGTAAATGTTAGCTCTGCACGTTCCCATAAAAGGTCCTACAAAAAAAAATCGAGAAAGGCCCGGACTTGTGTGACTCTGTCATGTCGTTGACTCAGAAGCCTGTAAGGAATTTCAAATCCTCTACATGTACCATTAAGTCGTGGATTACTCATTTTGAAGATATCTCCTTGCCATTAATGGGATAAGTTTGAATCTTCATTTTAATCACCTCACGAATCGCTATAGAATTATGAAAATTTGAGGACATCAAATTAATTGATATTCCCAAATCAAGCATTAAATTTTCTAACTAAATTGACATATTTAAGCAAGATGTCATTGGGATTTCCTTAGAGTTTAGATTGGTCATCAAATTTGGTTTCTTCGGGCGATGATTTCGCATAACTCATTCTCTCGAGGCGGCGCTATCTAAAACAATAGCGCTCACTCATACGTTTGGAGGCTCAGTACACATATTTAGATTGGAGTAATGTCATAAAGGGAATTTCCCTATTTCCTTAAATCTTCCTAGTTGTTGTGCAATTTGGCCCATCTGAACCTCCTGGTTTCAAACCGCAGCATTTTTGGAACTGGGAGTTTTTTGAGTGTTCACCTGGAACTAGTTTATATTTCTAGCAAATTGGCTTTGTTTAAAAACTTGAGTTTTAATCTTGTCCTCTAATGTGGAATGAATAGTCACTAGTTCAGGCAATGGTTGTCCTCTTTGGAAAAAAGATGAGTCATTTTGGTTTCAAGGCCCATAAGTGAAGTTATTGTTATTCCTTGCTATTGCTTGATTATATGTATTTCGAAAGGGCGCTCAGGTTTGCCCTTGGACTTGGTTACCTATAACATCGACGTGGTAATGGTCCTCAAACAAAATAGGACATCCATCAGTCGCATGGCTAGTGGCTGAGCAAAATCCAAAAGCTATGACATGCACTTGGCCATTGTTTAGGAAAATTTCTACTAGGGAAGTCAACTGATCGATTTTCTTGTCAGTACACCTGGTAGTGCTCTCACTGGCAGACTTCGGCGCGCATTAACACTAATATCCCAGTATAATCGGGACTATTGCGCTATGTCCTTATAGAGTTTCTTTATATGCGTAGTGGTTTTGTCACAAATATGACCACCACAAGCACTATCAATGATATGCCGCTCAAGCCGACAGAGTAGAATTGGACAATGGCCCTATTGGATTAGCCATGCGATGGGCAATTGGCAATTAGATGGTTTTAGCGGTTCCAATAATCACCAAAAAACTCACATGTTTTCATTTCAACAATGCATATCTCATAGATGAGTTGCTTTACCTTATCCTCAGGGAAATATTCCATGAGGAACTCATCTATCATGTCGTGCCATGAGTTAATGCAGTCAGGGCAAAGGTAAAAGAGCCATTCTTTGACCTTTTCCTTCAAACAAAATAGGAAAGCCCTAAGCTTTACAACATTCTCTTTGTTCGAGGAGTTTTCATAGACTAGCAACTTTTCTTAAACTCCTTTAAGAATGCCACTGGGTGTGCACTCTCCAAGCCACGGAAGGTGGGCAAGCTGTGAATGAAGCCGGACTTAAGCTCGAAAGCTTTATTGTTTGGTAGAAAATTTATACATAGGGGATGTTGAGTATATCATCATTAATGCACCCAATGGTAATCAGGCAATCACCGCCATCGTGGTCATCGTCATAAGCCATAGTGGGTTGGGGAAAACTAGACTCTTTATGTAGAGATTCCTAGGCCAACCTCTAGTGGGTTATGTCAATTTCTAAATCGAAAGGTAACAGTAAACTGGTTGATTTTGATATACCATGCATAAAGTAGTATACTCAAAGAACAAAACAAAAACAAAAAGAAAATAAAATTCAAACTCAATTTGTAATCAAATCCTTAGCAACGGTGCTAAAATTTGATCACATGTAGTGCATGCCAAATATAACTTGTAATAGGTTACCAATCCAACTGGAATGTTGTAGAGGTAAGAATAGGGTCGAATCCATATGATTCAAGTTGATGCGTGCCGAACACGTCAATAAAATAAAATTCCTAAATCAACTATTTTATAGAATAGTGGTAAAGGGTCGATCCTACCGAGATTGGGGGTCTTTCTATGGTTAAAAACAACGAAAACAAAAAATCAAGGGTTTTAAATAAATAATTTAACTAACTATTCTAACTAAAATAAATAAATAAATAAATAAAGTAACGAAACTAATTTTTCTATACAATTAATGAATACCTAAGTAACACCTAGGTCCACAGTTCTACAAATCAGGATCAAGATTCAATGGCAATCATGATCTTCAATCTTTTCCAAAAAGTTATTAATTTAAGTTCTCCTAGATTAGCTATAGAAAACCGACATCCACAAAAATTCATCATTCCCCTAATCTCGATAGCCAGGTCGTTCGTCGCTAGCTACTTCCCTAATAAATGTATAACCTTAGACATTTGCCAATCGAGTTTAACATATTAACCACAATAATATGGATATGTGGGAACACTAATCCTAAATAACCAGATCACATCTGCATCCGAATTGCATCTGCTTTCGATTTAACTTAGATTCAATTCTTGCACACTCAAGAACCAAAAAGGTTTTACTGTAAACGGGTGAGTGTTCATCACTTTATTGGTCTAAAAGCACAATTACACGGATACTAATGGTCCAAATAACTATAGTTTGTCCTCTTAAAAGCATGCACTGGCCACATACATACCATAGATCTAAACCATAATCCTTAAAAGCAACAACAACGAAATAGGAGAATTTAAACTAAATTAAATGATAAAATAAAAGATCTCACTTAATATGCCATGAATTTATAATCTAGACTTGTTTCCCCGCCGACCTAGGAAATCGCCGAGGAAGTCGATAACAAAACAATAAAAGTCGGTGTTTGCTAATAACACCCTAGATTCCTAATATATAGAACTACTAAAAATTTGTCCCAAGAGGTGAGAAAAACTAATTTTGGGTGTTGGGGAGGTGACTCATGCTCCGAGGAGCATCATATGACTATTTTTGGCTTGAAATCACTTTTGTCCAAATGTCACGTGGCGATTGGTGCGTTTTCTATTATGCACTAATGTGTCGGTGCTTGATTGGAGGAGAAATGCTACATGATGTGGTGTTAGGCGTAGAGGGCGTGACACTCGACGCGTGTTGGAGGCGAGTCGAAGTCGAACAGAATCGGCGAAGACTCTGGGAAACCATGCTGACGCGCATCTCGAGGAAATCAAAAAGCCACTGAACGAGTGAACTATTATTGGTTTTTGATGTGGTGACGGTGAGACGTCATGTGACAACATCTGATTGGTTCGTTTTCCTGCATGCACTGACGTGGCGGCTCCTGATAAGTGAAGACTAGTTGTGAGTTGCGTTGATGTTCGCCACATGTCAGGCTCAGGTTAGAGGATAGGTTGTGAATGAAGTGCTATTTGAAGAATTGACCAATGGGAAGGTTCTACTTGTCAGCTATCTCCTATTCTACCCACCGCGCAACACGTAACTCGAGGTAATTAGTTTGGCATTCGATCAATGCATGTAAATACTCAATTTTAAGTATTTTTTGCCACTAATTCAACCGCACACTCCCTTTCACTTGAAAATAACCAATAAATATAATTAAATATATATTTTAGAGACTTTTCACATTAAATATACTAAAATAAATTAGTAAACACCTATATATACCGACTTATCATTTAGTGCAACTAAGTTCAATAAATTTAAAAATAAATAAGGGGAATCAGATATTAAAGGATATCTAAGTATAATAATCCATAATCTAGCCCCTATTTGTTTCCTTATCTTGTATCATTAAATTTGAAAGATGGGTTTAAAATTGTTTTCTTTAGATAGGCTGAAGGTGTTGAAATCACCAACACCTTAGTCCCCTATTCTCGATAAATAGGACAACCGCTCTCCAAATACTTCTCTTAATCCACCGTACAACTTTACGCTACGACTCTTACGATTATCACATGAGCAGCATTAACAACTATGTGGGAACACCTACCCCTAGATAACCTTTTGCAACCGTTATCAAGATTTAACCTAGTTCTTGATGTTACTCACATAGAGAAATAAGTGTGTCAGGCTTAGTCTTTGTGATTGCCGCTTGTCAACCTAGTTGGTATCACAGACTCAACCTGATTGATTGCAAGTTAATGGGTTTACACCTAGAGAATTGCAATGAATTTAAAACTATAAACTACTATTGAGACATTGTTAAAAAATAGAAACACAAATATAGAGAACTAAAAAAAACACTATTATTATAAAAGATCTAAACAAGAAACAAAAAATAACCTAGTACTGGCTAGAAAGCTTCATCCTTGACCTAGGTTTTAAAGAACCTAGTCAAACATGGCTACTCTACCTACTCAAATCACTATGAATACGATATGTTTTCGTTTATAGAGTTCCTCATTTATATAGGTTAAAGCTCAGTGAATAAGAACTTTATAAAAAAATACAAGCATTTTTTTATATGATTCTAACATTGTCAATGGCACCGCCATTATATGGGAATGACAATAGGTCACAACATGGTAATATATAGAAAGTCTTGGTATTCAAGTCAGTCAAAAACTTCAATTTTTGAACTTGTCATCGTAGGTAATGTCGCTTATGTTAATCTTGGCTGATCAATTTAATTTTGACGTCGTTTTGTTATTTGGCTTGATGACTTGGTGGCATAGCTACTCCTCAGCTGGGGCCGTCCGTTATTTTGCTCAGCTTCAAGGTTGTTGTTGCTTTGACCAATAGTTAACCTCTTTCCCAAAATTGTCTAATTTATGCACAAAAACTTAAATACCTTGTAAATTTCCAAAGTATATATATAGAGCCATAAAACACGACTTTGGAATTAATTTACATAGCAAAACACCTATGAAAGGGTCCACGAATAATGACTAATTATAGTTACTACGATTTACAACAACTAACTTAATATCGACTCGCATAGTGATTCTCATAGATTCCTCTACCACATGAATAGTTGGGCATAATTTTTGGTTTTTAAAACCAAAACCCTAAAATTGCCACACACCAACTCCTTCACACCACCAAATAATTGCATCCTTTACAAAAATCATAACTTTTTGCCAAGACTCAACCTTCTTAAGATCTATCCTAGTCAATTTAAGTGATTCATACCTTTACTTAGCTTCATTTAAGACCAAAAACATCAAATTTGAGAAAGTAGGTCGAAGATAGGGTTACGGAGTTCATCTTTGGAGCTTGGAGCACCCGGTTAGAAGAGTTCAAGAGCACATATCTTGAGAGATTTACTCTCACAAAGTTAATCACGCAACCCTAGCCCTTTGTTTAAATAAAATATCAACTACATGTTGGATCTTTGAAAACTCCTAAGTTGATTTCAAAGTTTTTATGAATATCATTTTGGTAGATTGAATGAATTGTTTCTAATCGTTTCGGTATCATAATGGCAATGACTATTGTTTTACAAATAGCATACTCTTAATATTTTAGGAGTTTTCACAAAGTAGAAAGTGTTCTCAAGAAGTTTGAAATTGAATTTTCCACAAATTGAAGGTATAATTTGAGATTTTTGAAAGACAATTCACTAGATTGTTCTCATATTCTTGACTCTCGTAATTTTCAAATAAGTTTTTTAAAAAATCCATTGTTTTATACTTAGACTTTTTGAATTTCTCGATAGAAATTTGGTTTTTGAACAAATTACCCACCTTAAGTCTATTTTTTCTATCAAAAACTTGATATTGGTTTATTATTTCATAATAGTGATTTGATCGTAATGATGAGATGAGGTTAGGAAAAGGTAGGAGTAGTGCACAAGAGAAAGGAAAAAGGGTTATCATGGATAAATTCGAAAGACCACTCGAGCCAATGAATGTCAATTCAACCCATGTGTATTAGTATTAGAGAGTCAAGTACATGAAGGGATGAGTTTGGAACACGTACTTTACCTAGCTCTAATGAGGATTCCGAATACCTAGAACCAAACATACAAGTCCCTTATGACCCCATGAGAATTGTGATTCCCTAAGCTCAAAATAGATACTTTCGAGACATGAAAAAAGTTATCATACCAAATAGAGGACTCAAACTTTAACATAAGAATAAATATGAAGACAAAATCGTGAGCATCGTATGGGAAAAAAATGGGTACACTTTTTTGGGGATTAAGAAGGTAGATTAGAGAAAGATTGCTTAGAATTAGTTTGCCAATTCTACGTGAATAGACATGTGAGTGGAAATCATAAAAGGTGAATTTTCAAAGAAAGAAGATTGATGTTTTGACCTAAGGATGTGAACACACACTATGGACTTTCAGAGGCAAGAGTTAGATAGAATTTCAATTATCCCGATAGACATTACATCTCTAAGGAAGTTTACCCGTCATAAGAAACTCAAGAAGCCTTAGAGGTAATTCCTAGATGGGGATTTGCTCTTGATCTATACGGTCACCCAAGGTTCATCAAAACCACCATTTTTAGGAAAACCATTAAATGTTGGAGCTACATTATAGACGCGTTTGCTTATAGCCCATTAAGAAAGATTTCAAAGTGAAGAACATAGAGCCGCTCTTTTCTACCATATTGTTGTGAAAATTGGGTATATCGACATTGGATACGTAATTAATGATGAAATAAGATTGGCAATGACGACTATGAATCATAATGGCCTACCATTCCCAATTTTTATCTGTTAGCTATATATGAAGACTAAGGTTGATTTTTTTGAGATGAAATTTGATGTGCTACCTCATAGGACTATCATAGACGCTTCAATTAGGAGGATAAAAGCAGTCAATGAATATAACGATTAAAAAGAAGAGAGGGAGATCGACTAGATAAGAATGTCCAGAATTGAAGACCAGACTATTAGGCAAAGAATCCACATAAGCACACAAGAAGAAACGAGGCGAGCAATGAGTCTGATGGCTTTATTACATGTTCCTGGGATATAGGGAAGTTCTTCATCTCAAACAAAGACTAAAAGGAAATGATTTTTCAAATTCTTATTTTCAGCTTTTCGAAGCAATGATAGGCAAATCTTGAAGAATCATGAAATGTTTGACGGGAATGAAAGAACTTTAACATGCCACCATTCCATGTCAAAAAGAAGGATGATGGCACGATTACATAATCTTAGGAGGAGCATCAACGTTCCTTCGATGTAGTTGATATTACAATTGGGAGTTCATAATCCCGCTAATAACTACAATTCACAACCTACTACAACAAGGAATGAAGATGAAGATGAAGACTGACGACGAATTTACTTTTACATAGAGTACATTGTAATTTTTTAGTATTTTCTTGTAAGTGTGAAACGTAAACTCTGTTTGAACCTTTAATGAGAAATGAATGCTTTACTCCATTGTCTCTTTGTTTTATAAGATGTTTATTGGTTTAATTTTGAAAAGTTATTCATGTTTCCTATTTTATTTTTTTATGCTTCACGAGGTATATTTGTTTTGTTAAAAAACTAGACTTTATTTTTTAACCTCGAGGCCAAAGTTTGGAATACGTTTGGGGTTTGTAGGTGAAGTAAACTAAAAAGAATCCAACTATGAAAGAAGACTTGAGATGTAGAATTTACTTTACTGAAGATTTTTTAAAATTTTCCACAATTAAGGTAACATTTCTTCTTTTTTATTTATTTAGTTAGAAATATGAATTGAATAAAATTTGGATTTAAATAGAAGTGATATATCATTATTACCCATGAAAATATCAATTTTATGATTGAAAGGAATTATTATACTTTATTTGACTTAACCTAGGTTATGTTGCACAAAAGGAGTTTAGCGTGGATTGACTAATATATGTTAGACATTATAATATGTAGAAGATCAAAATAAAAGTGCGAGATAAATAAGTTATACTAAAGTTATTAGTCAAGTATAATTTATATATTGAAAATTTTTAGCTACAATTGAGGAGAAAATAGGAAATTAGCCAACAAACTTTACTTAGTTGGAAAGAGTACTTCCTAGACTATAGTGAAAGTGATAAAAGCTAACATGATTTTTTAAAGAAAAATAGAGAAACCCACAAATTCCAAAGGAAATGGAGGAAGAAATCTATTGTAAGGGAAAATAAGAGAAATATTCCAATATAAAAAATAAAATAAGATATTCAAAGGAAATGGAGCAGGGAACCATAGGAATACAATATGAAGAAAAAGAATATATTCATATGAATAAAGAAAAAGCGATATAGAAAAATGGAAGGATGTTGGTGAAAAACTCTTCAAACAACAACTTTAGTTTGAGTGATTATAGCTAGTTGAGTGAAGTACCTCTTGTTCCAACTTTCAACAAACAAATATGAAACGATAATTATTGATGATTAATATTTCTTATCGACTTTGATTGTGGTGATATTTTAAATAATCTTTGAAAATGACATTGACTTAATGATTCTTGTATCTTAAGATTTTATATTAGTTATCGTAAGCTAGATAGTTGTCAGTGGAGATCGAGTAAATATATGTAGTGGCTTGACCTTGATAATTGGTTTAACTTTGAATTCTAAGGCATATTATATAATTAGGAGGCTGAAATGTCAAATGCAGGGTATTGTTCTTTAAATCCTTTATTCTATAATGATTCTTATTCTTATGATAGTAATATGTTTTTATTTAAAAATCATTTATGTCAAAGAATGAGATAATATAATCATGAAATCAAAACAAGGGAAGAAAGGAGAATTTGATTAAGAGTATTCTTTTGCTTGGAATAACAAAGTGCTGAGTGAGGGGGTATTAAACAAGTCAATAATTAAAATATTTTATAGTATATCTCAGGATGATTTAAGATATAAAAGACTACAGTACATGGGGGTTGTTTTTTTTTTGATATTTCAGGTGATATTTGAAGAAATGGATAAAAAAGGAAGAAAATGAAGAAATCGACCGAGTGAAAAGATTGCATGAAAAATCATCAACAAGAATGAAGGTAAAACTAGATTTTTTATGCAGCGATTCTCCAACGATTCCTATTCACCCATAAATTGCTATACAGATTTGGCGGAAACAATAGAGAAATAAGGAGTTTGTGATGACCCATTTTATTAACGTTGTTATTTATATCGTAATGATAGACATAGATGTCAGCTCAGATCTACGTAGACGCCGCGGGTAGAGTAGGACACAAGTCGGCCTAGGTACATTAGTTAATTGTGTGCTGGATTACTTATTTGCGATGCAATTTATTAATTTATTCAGTAAATACATTGCATGTGTATATGTTGAATAACAATATCACGTGGGCTGTGTGATGAGTAATTGCCTCAAATTGCAAGTCAATGCGGGTATCGAGAGGATAAGTACGGGTACACCAGAGAAACTCGACATATTCATGAAATATGAATATGAAATCAAATTGAAATGGGTAATGCAACCATAGTCTAATTAAATTATATTCGAACAATAGGCTATGGCCTACCTCGAAATGCCTGTCAAGATGCGGGGCACTGGGTGCTGGGTAGCCGAAGGTTTGTAGGACCCTGAGTTGGTTAAATTTGATAAAGAAAAAGAAAATCATAGATACCATGATTAGAAGGAGAGTCAATATTGCTTGCCTCCAAGATACAAAATCAGAAAGAGAAAAGAATAGAGAAATAGAAAGCGTGGGATTTAGATTGTGGTACACTAATATAGATAGAAAATGCAATGGAATATGAATTATGGTGGATAATAATTATAAGGATAAGGTCGTAGAGGTTAAAAGGATGAGGTATATATTGATTCTAATGAAATTAATTATTGGAGACGAACAAATTAAGATACTTAGCGCCTATACACCACAAGTAGGATTAAGTGAGTGCATCGAACGCAAGTTTTGGGATGAAATGGATGGATTTATGTAAAGTATACCATTAGATTAAAAGGTTTTTATTAGAGGAGATTTAAATGGGCATGTCGGGGCAAGTAACAATGGGTTTGAAAGAGTTCATGGAGGTTTTGGTTACGGTAATAGAAATGAAGAAGGAGAATTAATGTTAGAATTTGTTTCAGCATACGATCTTGTCTTACCAAATACTAGTTTTAGGAAGAGGGAGTCGCATATAATTACTTTTAGTAGTGGTCGGAACAAGATTCAAATAGTTTTTTTTTTTAACAAGAAAATAGATAGAAAAATATGTAGAGACACAAAGTAATACCTGGTGAAGCACTTACTGTCTAACATAAGTTAGTAGTACTTGATATTAAGCTAACACGATGACATAATATGAATAAAAGAGATAGGAACCCTAGAATAAAGAGGTAGAACCTAAAACATAGTAAACAAGTAGAGTTTAGAGAAAAACTACTAGAGGAAAATGTTTGGAATCTTGAATTAGATGCTAATGCAATGTGGCTAGAAATGAGTAGTTGCATAAAGAGAGTGCGATCAAATGTATATGTATGTCTAAAGGCATACGACCACCAAAGAAGGAAACATAGTGGTGGAACGAGGATGTCCAACGAGCAATTAAACTAAAGGAGAGATGTATAGGAAAATACATAAGTGTCAAGAAGATGTGTACAATTAATATAGAGAAGCAAAAAAATAAGTTAAAATAGTAGTTAGTCAAGCTAAAACAAATTTCATGGAACATCTATTTACGAGGTTAGGTAATAGAGATGGCGAAAAATATATATAGGCTATCCAAATTAAGAGATGAAAAGAAACAATACCTAATTCATATAAGATGTATTAAGGACGAAAATCAAAATGTCTTAACCCGCGAGGATGATATTAAGGAAAGATGGAGAAGTTACTTCGATAGTTTATTTAATGATGGCCAAGTTGATACTATAATAGATGAAAACCCACACCAAGAAAGAAATGTAAATTATATATGCAATACTAGAATTGTAGAAGTTAAAAAGGCATTGAAAAAAATGAAAATAGAGAAAGCATGTGGCCCAGATGAAATAGCCATAGAGGTTTGGAAATGTTTAGAAGAAATTGAATTGACTTGGTTAAGTAGACTTTTCAATAAAATTTTAAAATCAAAATGGATGCCAATGGATTGGAAAAGAAATATGCTCGTGCCAATCTTCAAAAATAAAGGAGACATTCAAAGTTGCTTAAAGTACTAGGGAATTAAACTTATAAGTCACACTATGAAACTTTGGGAGAGGATAATTGACAATAGGCTTTGGAGAGAAATAACAATATCAGAGAACCAATTTGGTTTCATGCCTGGGAGGTCAACTATGGAGGCGATTTTTCTTGTAAGACGATTGTTAGAAAAATATATAGAAAAGAAAAAAGATCTTCATATGGTATTCATAGATTTAGAAAAACATATGATAGGGTCTTTAGAGATGTTCTTTGGTGGGTTATAGAAAGAAAAAGAGTGCATGCTAGATACATAGATATTATTAATGATATGTATGATGGAGTAGTAACGAGTATAAAGACATTTGGAGGAGCTACAAAAGAATTTCCATTACGATAGGTCTACATCAAAGATCGACTTTAAACCCATATCTATTTACTTTAGTTATGGATGAACTAACTCGAAATATTCAAGTGGATATATCATGGTGTATGCAATTTGCAGGTGATATTGTCTTAGTAGATGAAATAAAAGATGGAGTGAATATGAAATTAGAACTCTGGAGGAATACATTAGAATCTAAAGACTTTATGTTGAGTAGGACGAAAAATGAATACATGCACTGTAAGTTTAGAAACACTAAACATCGAGATGACGGAGTAGTAAAATTAGGGGAAGTAGAAGTTCCTAATGTAAACCACTTTAGATACCTAAGATCAATCATACATAATGATGGTAACTTTAAGAATGATGTCACATATAGAATTCAAGCTGGATAGAAGAAATGGTGGAGTGCAATAGGGTGGATTTGTGATTGAAATGTTCCTACTAATTTAAAAGGAAAATTTTGTAGGATCGCAATTAAGCCAGCTATACTCTATGGAAGTGAATGTTGAGTGGTAAAGCAACAACAATTACATAAAATGAACGTACCAGAAATGAGGATGTTTAGGTAGACGTGTAGTAAAACTCGTAAAGATAGAATAAGAAATATAGAAATTCAAAGACAAGTAGGAGTAACACCAATTGATACGTAAATTGGGGAAGGGAGGTTGAGGTGGTTTGTTTACCTACAAAGACGGCCTACAAATGCCCCAACTAGAAAACCTGACTGAATAGAAACTGTAGAAATTCGACGTGGTAGGGGTAGACAAAAGTTAACATGGGATGCATTAATTGAGAAAGATTTGAATGGTTTGAAAAGTTCACTATCAATTGCACTTAATCGAGCACAATGGAAAAGTTTAATCGATGTAGCCGACTCCAATTAATTTGGGACTGAGGCTATGTTGCTGTTGTTGTATGCTTTTTAAAGAGGCTTAAGGTAATGTAACATTAACGGAATAAATAAACTTATAATTGCATGGAATAAAAAGGGACCTTGAGATGGACATGTAGATCATCACTTTGAGTTACTTTAGGAAGGAAGTGTGCTATTGAAGTCATCAAGAGGTGTATGACAGCATGCTTGTGAACCACAAGATAATTTCGAGATATGTATGCACACTTGATTTTAACCAAACCTATATATATATATATATATATATATAAGTTAGTAGGATTCCTATCAAACTACTTACATATGCAAAACCAGAGAAATTCTGTGAAGAGAAGAAAACTTGAGTTGGACATTCATCACCTTAGAGACCAAATTAAGGGAAACAAGTAAGGTAATCATCTTTTTCATCTACCACAATTTCTAATGAACCTATTTTTAGGATTTTTTAATGTTATTTTAATTTGAGGTTTGGGTCAATTAATTCTTGGGTTACCTTGATGATTTACATGTTGTTAGATTATATTCATAGAAGATTTGCCATTGTTTTAACTAGATTTGATGATATTAAGGAAATCATGAAATTTTGTGAATACATGAATTTGGAGAAAATTAGGTTAAAATTAATGTTCTAGAAGTGTTTAGTTGCTATTTTAAAGATAATTGTGTCTAAGAATCATGTATAAACTAATAGGGTAGCCAATTGAGAGGGGAAAAACATAATTCTTGACTTGATAATTCTGTCATAGAGGACAGATAGAGTGCTACCTGGAACAATTTACATGCTAATAATTCTGGGTTTCTAACTATTCTTCATCCTAAAGAACAATAATGCGCTACATAATTTCCTTAGCGCTCTAACTGCAATGGTTGTTTTGGACATTTCCAATTTTATACCTGTCTAAACACTAAGAAATAACTAGAAACTCTAAAAATTGGACTTCTGGGACTTGGAAAAATCGTAGCTCGGTATTAGGGGCTTGTCAAGTCTGATACGGGAGTCCTAGGAGGTCGGAGAGCGGTGTGAGGTTTGTAAAAAGCAACTAATGGACTCTGAGTATTTGATTTATTTTTTCATTTCATTTCTATCATTCCTTGTTGTTCATTATCTATTCTGTTACTTGGACGTGGGTTGAGGTTACTCCCTCAGATTTCCTGGTTGTGTGTTCATGATACACTGGACTGTAGCACGTGTGACCCGACCCTTAGTGGATGGCTACCTAAGCTTGCCCTTAGTGCATGTGTTGGTGACTCATCAGATTTGATCAACGCCTCGAGGAACCAAGTGTCGGGCTAGTTGGGCGTGACCACTAGTGGGAACTAGGTTACAAATGCTAAGAGGAGTACTCACATTTGTTAGCTTTTCTATTATCTATTCATGCGATGAGCCATTTACAGTTATTTGTTTTTATATTTTACATGTTTACTTTGACAAATGCTAAGAGGAGTTCCTTGGGATTTTACTTATTGGACTCATTATCTGGGTTTTTGTGATGATTGAGTGTAGATCCTAGTACCAATAGGGGTAAGGGGATCCTAGGCGACTACATCTAATTGCCAACTATCTAAGACCCACACGTACGTGCTTATTTTTGAAATTTTGTATAATTTTGGGTATAAGGAGACTTGAGATGACATTCTACATATAAATATGTACCTTGTTGGTGGTATTATCGCTTATATATAGAGTACTTGATAGGGTTTTCCATAGTAGGGTTTGCTTTTTTGAATAATGTTTACCATGCTAAATCAATTATACTCATTGTATCAATTTAGGTTTCTACTTATTTATGTTAATTTGTAAGAAACAACCCACTAGTATGGTAAAGCATTAGAATGAAGTACAAATTAAGTAACAATTGAAATAGTTGAATACCCACAAAGAATAAGTTAAGAAAATAGGGATAATCTACTAATTAATTTGATAATACATACGTGGACACGATTTACGTGCCATATACATGTAGTTGGGCTAGCCGGGAAGGAGTACACGGAGATACGCCGTCCCAGGGCGGTAGGGCCACCATAGTTGGTATTTGAGCAAAAGAGTTCTAGGAAGTTGGAAATTTAAAATGAAAGAACATAAGACTTA
This sequence comes from Stephania yunnanensis, assembly GCA_039657365.1. Lineage (NCBI taxonomy): Eukaryota > Viridiplantae > Streptophyta > Magnoliopsida > Ranunculales > Menispermaceae > Stephania > Stephania yunnanensis. The sequence goes on from CM077587.1 coordinate 40,911,204, forward strand.
ATTAATAAACCTTAGTTATGGAAACCCTATGTTATGCCTTAGACCTTTAGTTGGGAAGTGAGGTGAGGCGAGTAGAGTTAGAGTTTATATATGTGTTATATTTTCATTATATATATGATATACGTATGGACACCGAGATTAATTCGGAGCACGTTTCTTGATGCATATCATGGACGGAAAGTCGACGATGCCTTAGGAGGCTAGTCAGCCTAGTGGTACGCTAAACGATTCTCCAGTTGCACCTAGTATGGAGGATTGACTTTTGGCTCAAAAGACGCAGATGGTTGAGGTGTTACGGTTGCTTAGAAATCAAACCGCTGCACTGAAGAAGCTTGCTACAATAGTTGCTACACCCAGAGAGCCAATAGCAATTACTGGTACCTACGGGGATAGCTGTTGCCCTACTTGCTCCCTAGACACCAGTTAAGAGAGTAGTAGCTGATACACAAACATATAGCGCCATCGCAATTGTTGTTCCCTTGGAGACGCCTATTCTTACATTTCCACCCACGACTACGGATCAAACGACTATTACCACTACTACTGCTACTATATCAGGATCTGTCTTAGCTCTAAAGGCAAAAATTTGGAGGGAGTTTCTTAAGTTTCAGCTAGGCTTTTTTATGGAGGTGGTAACCCCAAGGCTGCGGGGAAGTGGAGCGTATCTCATTAGCGGTTCCATAAGCTGACGAGGAATGATGAGAGCATTTAGGTATGACTGTTGGGAGCATGTTTAGGAGGTCACACTGTAGTTTGATGGACACATATCCGGATACCCATCCGAAGCGATGACGGACTGAGTTCAGGGAGCTGTTCTATGATCAATGCATACCTATGGAGGTGAGACTGAGACTGATGGAGGAGTTTTTTTACCTTGAGATAAGGTAACTAAACATTGATGCAGTATATGGAGAGATTTTGGTACCTACTCCACTTTTCGATGGACGTAGCTGGGACGAAGCATCTACAGAACTACTATTTCACTAGAGGAGTTGATGTCATGATTCCTTCAGTAGTGGTATCCTTCAAGGCACCCACTTTGTAGGATATTTTTGGAAAAGCGTTGGTATTTGAGACATATCTGATGCATAGATATGGCAGTTGTGTAACCGGTACTACGCTACAGATAGGGTAGAGTTCTCGGCCATACCAAAAGCCGAAGAGACATAGGGATCGTCGGGATATAGGCCAAAAGGATGACAGAGATGGGAAAAGGGCCACAATGATGATCATCAGGGCAGTCAGTTCCAGTATGAGGAGTGAGAGCTGGTTCATGCCATCACATTAGCACTAGATTAGCATAGGCCACAACTGTAGATGTACCATTAGGGTCGAGATCAAGGGGGACACGATAGGGGTCAAAGAGACCGATGTCAGGGTCTGAGATTTGGAGACGGACAAACTTGTAGGTAGGATAAGGGATGATGTGGTCAAGACACCATCGATTACCATGACACCAAGTTACCATGTCAAGAAAGCGAGCAGCAAGAGAGATAGCTAATGTGGTATCACAATCGGATGGAGAAACGACCAGATAACTCTTCGAGGGTACGTTGCATATTTTATGTTGACCTACGCATGTTATGTTTGACTCTGGTAATACGTTATCATTTATTGTTGGACGTGTTGTTGGAGTGTTATGGTTAGATACACATACGGTAGACATGCACCGGGTCCTCAATACGGCACTGGGGACATGATATACCCTAACCAAATATGTAGAGACACGATGATAGAGGTAGGGGGACATCAGTTACAAGCTGGACTTCGAGTATTACTGTACTTAGAGTTTGACGAGCTTTTCGAGATGGATTGGTTATCACTCTATCATGCATTGATAGATTTTTATGATAAGAGGATAAAGTTTCGTATTCTTGGAATACCAGAGTTCTCACTAGTTGGATCCGCGACTAATTTACCTATCACTAGAGGTTGACTAGCTACAATGTAGGAGATAGATGCATTTACAGCGATAATTGATCTAGAGGTTAGGATAGAGGGCAAGATTTAGGACATACTGGTAGTTAGAGATTTTTTTGATGTGTTTTTGGATGACCTACCTGGATTGCCATCGCCATGAGCTGATGAGTTTATCATTGAGTTGATACTAGGGACACAGTCGATCACTAATAGACCGTATATGATGTCAATATTGGAGGAGAAAGATGTTAAATGATAGTTGAATGAGTTGTTGGAGAAGGGTTTTATTCACCCTTGTATGCTACCTTGGGGAGCTCCAGTGTTGTTTGTGAAGTAGGATTGTTCTATGAGGATGTGGATAGACTATAGGAAGCCGAATCAGGTGATAGTTAGGAACCGTTACCCACTTCCTAAGATAGATGATCTATTTGATCAGTTGGCAAGTGCTTGATTCTTCTCGAAGATTGACCTTCGTTCAGATTATCATCAGTTAAGGATTCGAGAGGAGATATCCAAAAAATAGCTTTCACAGTGAGATACGGGCTATTTGAGATCATTGTCATATCATTTGGTCTGATTAATGCCTCATCAATTTTCATGGATTCGATGGATAGGGTCTTGAGACCATATGTAGGCACATTTTTCATAGTCTTCATCAACAACATTTTGATCTATAACGGGACTCGTGAGGATCATGAGGGACATCCGAAAGAAGTTTTGACAACACTGAGAAAGTACAGATTGTACGCCAAGTTTAGTAATTGTGACTTCTGGCTGAGTGCGGTGAGATTTTTAGGACATGTCATCAGTTATTAGGGTATCTCTGTGGATTTAGAGAAGATTTAGGCTATCATTTACTGAAGGACACCAGAGTTTGTTACCAATAAGAGTTTTCTTAGATTGACAGGATACTACCAGCAATTTGTGCAGGATTTTCTCGATTGCAGCGCCGATGACGAAACTGACCAAGAAGAATGTTAGGTTTGATTGGTTAGAGGAATGTGAGCAGGCTTTCTTTGAGCTGAAGAGGAGGTTTATTCATGACAGTGTTGACATTTTCGAAGCATGGTAAGACTTTAATAATTTATACAGATGCGTTAGGCATTGGTCTAGATGCGTGTTGGTGTAGGAAGGTAGACTAGTTGCCTATCTTTCAAGTGGTTGAGACCTTATGATGGAAATTATCAAGTGCAGGACTTGAGGGTGGAAACGGTTGTCTTTGCACTGAAGGCTTGGAGGCATTATCTATATGGAGAGAGGTTCATATTTTATACAGATCACTACATTTTATGCTACATTTTCACTTAGAGGGATCTGAACATGCATAAGAGAAGATGGATTGAGCTGCTGAAGGACTTCAACTTCGCTATTGAGTATCACTCTAGGAAAGCAAACGTCATAGAAAATGCATTAAGCAGGAGCAGGATTGATAGTCAGACTGTTCTACGACCTATGACACACAAGCATGGCTTATTACAATCGGTATCAGTTATGTGCATGACAAAGGTATCTACTACAGCTAAACAAAACATTTGTGGAAAGATGAGGGTTCCAACCATATCGATTGATAAAGTTGTTGAGTGTCAAAGGGCTGATGGGATTCATGAGCGGTTCAGTGGTCTGGCTTGGGATATAAAGTGCACTAATTGGGCAGAGATCATGGATTGATGTTTGAGACATCGAGGGAGATTATGGATACATGCGGATTAGGAAACACAAGACAAGATTTTGGAGGATGCACAACAGTCTTAATACACAATTCATCTTGGTCGCACCAAGATGTACCATGATTTAAGGCAAATATTATGGTGGTCAGGGATGAAGGCTGACGTAGAAACGTACTTCAGGAGTTGTCACATTTTCCAACAGGTGAAGGTTGACCACAAAAGACTTGCAAGATTGTTACAAGCTGTTGCCTATTCCATAGTGGAAATGAGAATACATCACCGTAGATTTTGGTAATGGACTACCGTAGACCTCGAGGCATCACGATGTAGTTTGGGTGGCGATTGATAGACTGAAGAAATCAGCTCATTTTATTCCAATTTCTATGAGATACACCTTTCCCCAACTGAGCATATTGTTTGAGTGGGAGGTTATTAAACTACATGTGGTGTCGATTTCCATTATGTCAAATAAAGATCCCAGATTGACTTCGAGACTATAGGAGGCTATGCAGGAGCAGTTTGGCACTATGTTGTAGTTTAGTACAACTTACCATCCTCAGACAGATGGACAGTCAGAGTGACTGATACAGATCTTGAAGGATATGCTCAAAGCTTGTATATTGCAGTTTGGGGTTAATGGGAGGATTATTTTCCTTTATGTGAGTTTGCATACAATAACATCTATCAGGCGAGTATTGGCATGTCACCGTTATAGGCATTATATGGGAGGCTTTATAGGTCACCTGCGTGTTGGGCAGAGCCGAAAGATATAGTGATAGTGGGGCCTTAGATAGTTGTTGATCATACAAAGAAGATCAGACAGATTTGTCGATGGTTATGAGCGCACATGATAGATAGAAAAAATACAGATCGATATCATGAGGGACTAAGCTATGAGGAAGGCGATGTGGTATACCTAAAGGTTTCCCCTTGGAAGGGTCAGCATAGATTTTGTATAAGGGGAAACTAGTGCCGAGATTCATTGGGTCATTCATGATTGCGCAGTGAGTGGGTAGTGTTGCATATCGCCTACAATTACCTACAGAGTTAGCTGGGGCTCATCCAACAGTCCACATTTTGATGCTAAGACTAGCTAGGTTAGGGTCGAGACCGACTATTGAGTTGGGGCAAATTGAGGTTCATCTCGATGTGATTTACAAGGAGAGGCTGATAGAGATCATTGACTGTAGAGTTCAGATTCTCAGGAACAGGGAGCTCTCTAAGGTCCTAGTTCGTTGGTAGCATCATAGGACATAAGGAGTCATATGGGAGCTCGAGTCAACGATGAGAGAGCGATACCATCAGCTATTTCCTAAACGATGTTTATGTTATAATTAAATTTGGGGACGAAATTTAATTTTGTTTGGAAGAACTGTAACAAAACATTTTGTTAAAGCCGTTGCTTATATAGTAATTGAGGACATGGATGCCATCTTAGATCCACGTGGACGTTGTGGGTAGACTAGGACACAAGTCGGCCAAAGTACATTAGTTGATTATGTGTTGGATTGCTTATTTGCGATGCAATTTATTAAATTATTTTGTAAATACATGTCATGTGTATTTGTTGAATAATGATATCGTGCGAGGTTGTTTGACGGGTAGTTGCCTCAAAGTGCGTATCAACGTGATCGAGAGGGTAAGTACGGGTACACTAGAGAAACTAGATAAATTCATGAAATATGATTATGAAATCAAATTGAAATAGGTAATGTAATCATAGGCTAATTAAATTAAATTCGAATAATAGGCTATTATGCGCTTCGAATTACTTGTCATGATGCGGGGCACCAGGTATTCAGTAGTCAAAGGTTAGTGGGACCATGAGTTGGTTAAATTTGATAAATAAAATACTAACCATATAGTTTTAAAAAGGATAAAGATAATGTGACATTAATGGAATAAATAAGCCTATAATTGCATGGAATAAAAAGGGACCTTGAGATAGGCATCTAGATCATCCTTTGAGTTACTATAGGAAGGGAGTGTGCTATTGAAGTCATCAGGAGGTGTAAGACAACATGTTTATAAACCATAAGATAATCCTCGAGAAACGTACTCACAATTGTTCTTAACCAAAATATATATATATATATAGAAGTTAGTGGGATTCCTATGAAACCATTCATATTACATGCAAAATAAGAGAAATTTAGTGAAAAGAAATGGATTTGAGCTAGAGATTCATCACCTTAGAGATCGAATTAAGGGAAGCAAATATGGTAATCATATTCTTCATCTAACACATTTTCTAATGAACCCATTTTATTGGAATTTTTTTATGTAATTTGAATATGAGGTTTCGGCCAATAAATTCATAGGTTATATTAATGAATTACATGTTATTAGATTATATTCATAGAGGATTTACCATTTTTTTAACTAGATTTGATGATATTAAGGAAATCAGGAAGTTGTGTGAATACATGAATTTGAGAATATTGGGTTAAAATTAATGTTCTGGAAATGTTTAGTTACTGTTTTGAAGATAATCGTGTACGGGAAGCATGTATGAACCAATAGGGTAGCCAATTGAGATGAGAAAAATAGAATTCTCGACTTGAGAATTTTGTCACAAAGGATAGATAGCACGCTACCTGGAACAATTATCACGCTAATTATTATAGGTTGCTAACTATTCTTCATTCTGAATAACAGTAATGCACTACATAATTTTTTTAGCGGGCTACCATCAGATAGCATGCTATACATATCCTTTAGCACGCTAATTGCAAATCAAAATGGGATTAAGGGCTATTTTGGACTTCTCCAATTCAATACATGTGTAAACACTAGGAAATAACCTGAAACTATAAAAATTGGACTTTAGAGACTTAGGGAAACCGAGGCTCGGTATCAGGAGTTTGTCGGGTAGGATTTGGGAGCCTAGGGAGGTTTGAGAGTGGTGTGAGGTTTGTAAAACCCAACTGAATGACTTTGAGTATTTGACTATATTTTTTCATTTCATTTCTATCATTCCTTGTTGTTCATTACTTTATTACGTTACTTGGATGTGGGTTAAGGTTACTCCCCAAAATTTCTTGGTTGTGTATTCATGATGCACTAGATTGTAGCACGTATGACCCGACCCTTAATGAATGGAAACCAGAGCTTGCCCTTGTTGCACGTATCGGTGACTCAATAGATTAGGTCAGTGCCACGTATGACCAAGTGTCGGGCCAGTTGGGAGCGACCACTAGTGGGAACTTAAGTACAGACTAGTTTATATAGAGCGAGCATACACATTTGTTAGCTTTTCTTTTATCTATTTATGTGATGAGCAATTTACAGTTATCTATTTTTATATTCTGCATGTTTACTTGATAGTATTCCTTGCATTTACTCTACTTTATTATGCGAATGCTAAAAGGAGTTCATGGTGATCTTACTTACTGGACTCGTCATCCGTCTTTTTGTAATGATTTAGTGCAGATCCTAGTACCAGTAAGGGCAAGGGGATCTTATGCGACTACATCTGATTACTCGATGTCGAGGACCTACTCGTACGTCCTTATTTTTAAGATTTTGTTTATTTTGGGTATTAAGAAACTTGAGATGACACCGTACATGTATATATACCTAGTTGGTGGCATTGTTGCTTATTTACAGAGTTCTTTAAAGGGTTTTCCATAGTAGTATTTGCTCTTTTGAATAATGTTTACTATGATAAATCACTTATACTAATCGTGTCAATTAAGGCTTCCTCTGATTTATGTTAACTTGTAAGAAACAACCTACTGGTATGGTTAAGCATTAGAATAAACTATAAATTAAGTAACAATTGAAATAGTTAAATACCCATAAAGAATAAGTTTATAAAATAAGGATAATATATTAATTAAATTGATAATTCACACGTGGACACTATTTGCGAGACATGAAGAGCACGGGCAGGTGCCAAACATAAGTAGTTGGGCCAGTTAGCAAGGACTACACAGGGGGTGGTAGGGCCACCACAAAGTTCAATTCTGATGATTTCTCTGTAATTCCACTTACATAAGAATCGCTGAGAAATTGTTGGTTACGATCTTTTGAATTTTAGATTACAACAAGGATTTTGAGTCAGTTTAGGATATTATTTTCTAGAAATGAAGAATGAGAATCAATCTTTGAATTTGTTTATGCATACGATCGTGTCTTAGCAAAGGCTAGTTTTAGGAAAAGGAGTTGCACATTATTACTTTTAGTAGTAGTCATAATAAGAGTCAAATAGATTTTTTCAACAAAAAACATAGATATAAAAATATGTAGAGATTTCAAAGTAATGTCTTGTGAAGCATTTTCTACCTAACATAAGTTGGTAGTACTTGATATTAAGCTAAAATGATGACTAAATAAGAATAAAAGAGTTAGCAAAGAACGTGGTGGAACCTAAAAAATAGTAAACAAGTAGAGTTTAGAGCAAAACTACTAAAGAAAAATGTGTTGAATCTTGACTTAGATGCTAATACAATGTGGCAAGAAATGAGTAGTTCAATAAGGAGAGATATATAGGAAAATATCTAAAGGCTTGGACCACCAAAGAAGGAAACTTGATGGTGGAACGAGGATATCCAATGAGAAATTAAGACTAAAAGAGAGATATATAGGCAAATACCTAAGTGTCAAGGTGAAAATGCATACAATCAATATAGAGAAGCTAGAAAACAAGCAAAAAAAAAAATAGTTTGTTAAGCTAAAACAAGTTTCAAGGAAGTTCTATATACAAGGTTAAGTAATAGAGATGGCGAAAAAAAAATTTAGGCTAGCCAAATTAAGGCATAAAGTTACTTCGATAGTTTAATTAATGATAGCCAAGTTGATAGTATAGTAGATGATAACCCACTCTAAGAAATAAATGTAAATTATACACGCAATATTAGAATTCTAGAAGTTAAAGAGGCATTGCAAGAATGAAAATAGGGAAAACATGTGGCCCAGATGACATACCCATAAAGGTTTGGAAATGCTTATGAGAAAGTTCATTGACTTGGTTAGCAAAACTTTTCAATTAAATTCTAAAATCTAAATAGATGCCATTTGATTGGAGAAGAAACACGTTTGTGCTAATATTCAAAAACAAAGGAAATATTCAAAGTTGCTCAAACTACCGGAGAATTAAACTTATGAGCCACACTATGAAACTTTGAGAGAGGATAATTGACAATAGGCTAAGGAGAGAAACGATAATATCGGAGAACCAATTTGGCTTCATACCTAGAAGGTCAACTATGGAGGTGATTTTTTTTGTAAGACGATTGTTAGAAAAATATAGGGAAAAGAAAAAAAAATCTTCATATGATATTCGCGGATTTAGAAAAAGCACATGATATGGTGCCCAGAGATGTTCTTTGATGGGTTCTAGAAAGAAAATGAGTGCATGCTAGATACATAGACACTATTAAGGATATGTATGATGGAGTAGTAACGAGTATAACGACATTTGGAGGACCTACAAATGAATTCCTCATTACAATACGACTACATCAAGGATCGGTTTCAAGGCCATATCTATTTACTTTAGCTATAGATGAACTAACTAGGCATATTCAAAAGGATATACCATGGTGTGTGCTATTTATAAATGATATTGTCTTAGTAGATGAAATAAAAGATGGAGTGAATAAGAAATTAGAATTTTGGAGGAATACATTAGAATTTAAAGGCTTTAAGTTAAGTAGGACAAAAACCGAATACATGCACTGTGAGTTTAGAAACACTGGACATCGAGATGATGGAGTAGCAAAAATAGGGGAAGTAGAAGTTTCTAAGGTGAATCACTTTAGATACATAGGATCAGTCATACAAAATGATGGTAATATTGAGAATGATGTCACACATAGAATTCAAGCTGGATGGAAGAAAATGCGAAGTGCAATAGGTGTGATTTGTGATTAAAATGTTCCTACTAAGTTAAAAGAACATTTTATAGGACTGCAATTAGGCCAGCTATGCTCTATGGAAGTGAATGTTGGGCGGTAAAGCTATAACAATTACATATAATGAACGTAGCAGAAATGACGATACTTAGGTGGATGTGTGGTAAAACTCATGAAGATAGAATAAGAATGTAAAAACTCAAAGATAAGTATGAGTAGGACCAATTGATACAAAGATTAGAGAAGAGTGGTTGTGGTGGTTTGGTCACCTGCAAAAAGTCCTACGAATGCCCCCACTAGAAAACTTGACTCAATAGAAACTATAAAAATTCGACGAGGCAGGGGTAGATCAAAATTAACATGGGATGTATTAATTAGGAGGGATTTGAATGGTTTGGAAAGCTTACCATGAATTGCACTTAATCAAGCACAATGTAAAAGTTTGATCAATGTAGTCGACCCCAATTAAGTTAGGACTGAGGCTATCTTATTGTTAGGATATTTTTTACCTAATATGCTATAAATATAAACCAAAAAATACAAGATTAGATCCTTTTGATAGTTTTACACTTTTTTTTAGTTTGAAGGCAATTCTTTATTGTTTTTCTTTTGAAGAAGATTGAAGGCACAAGTTATCATGAAGGTATTTATAGTTACGTCATTTAATTTTGATGTTATATTATTATTTATTATTGTTGGCGAGTAGTATGATAATCTAAACAAAACTCCAAACATGAACTTTATCTAATATGCAAATTAGTCATGATATGATGAAAGTGTACTTAATACTATAAACCAATCATATTATTTAATTCACTATTTTTATAGATTGTTATTTGTGGATTGCAATCATGGATTTAAGTGTTATGTGCATAGTGACCAATATATGTGATGTTTGATTCATTATATAATTTAAAGTAGTAAGTAGGATTGTTTGAAGTTATGACAGTTTAGATGTATTAGGTGAATTTAAGATAAAAATCTAATAATGAAGTGACTTTCCAAAGGTGTTAGATTTAGTAGTTCAAAGTTTCATAACATGTAAGGCGTATTTATTGTGTGAAGTTAATGTCTTTGTGTATTCAAAGGGGTTAGCTCAGTGAATTTAGAACACGCTTTTCCACCAGTATAAAAAGAACAATTGGTTGGCTAAAAGTTGTTTACGTACTTATGATTAATGATCTAGGATACTTTAGAAAGTATGTTCACGACTATGTGATTAAAGTAACATGTTTAGATGCAAAACAGGTTGAAGTGTTAATTTTTAGAAGGTTTTTTTAGATATTTATTTATTAATGTGTTTCATTTAATTGAATTGCTTTTAATTTAGTGACTTTTATTTGTGTTATTTAAGTAAGTTTAGTGAGTTTATTTAATTTTTATTTAGAAATTATTAGTTTAAATTCAGAATTAATTAAATTAAAAATAATAATAATAAACCTTTTTTTCTTAAGGAATTTACAAAATCCCTGTGGAGACGATCCACACTTACCACTACTGCAAAATTTAATAGTATAATAAAGGTAGAGAATTTATTGTACATGGTTGACACGTGGCTTAGTAAAATCTATAGTGATCTTTACTATTAATGTGTTATTAGTAAAATCTATGCATTTGATCTTTACATTATTAATGTGTTTTATTATTGTATATTTGAAATCAACTTTTTTTGAGTTCATATGCATTTTATCGCCTTGTTCATGCATTCATGCATTTATGTATTAGTTTTGGAAGTCGACATTTGATTGTTGTTAGAAAATAGGAATGGGATAGGTTGCATTTCGTATTGAAATATATCATGTTGTTTTGCTTGGAGATGCTATTACATATTGTCGCGTGTAAGACTAACATTTGAAGAGTACATGTTAATGTAAGGTTTTACTCTTGACATCCTCGAGTCATTTTTGATGATTTCGGGAATATGATGCAAAATAAAGAGGAGAACAAATGCAAAATTAATAGGTAATTTTCTTTGACTTTTTTTCTCTTAACGTATATTGTTTTTGTTAACTAATATGTTTATAGGACTCGTGGATGGGAGTTGGTCGTAATATGGTATAGAAAATGATATGAAAAGTTTATGACACAATTAAATAGCATTTTGAGACCGTTTCTCATTCACTTTGATGTAAATATGGATCGTACAACTGATATTGTTGTAAATAAGCTTTAAGGTTAAAACTTTTGGACTTGATGCAAATTTGTTCTTTCCATTTATTTTGATATTAAATTATGTAGTGTTGTGGAGATGTGAGTCCTTCTATAGGCCTTCTCCTAAAGTTGTTGTCTATCAGGTGGATTTTTTCGGTAGTCGATATTATAAGGGAAACTGTGCCGAAACTTTTATAGAATATGAAAATCTAAATGTGTGACATCCTAATTTTCTCCAGTTAAGAGAATTAGAATTAAGTCTTGATTAAGGGAATAAATGATTCTTTGAGGTTGAAAGGAGTTAAAAAGATTTTAGAGACCTAATTAGTGTAATTATGCTAGGTCTTAATAGTTAAGTAATTTAAAAATCTTAATAGGATGATAAGAGAACATAACGTAGACTATTCCTTTTCTTGGGCCATTAAAGTGCTAAGTTGGGGGATATTTAACAAGTTAATAATTAGATTGTGTTTTATAGTATAATTTAAGGTTATTTTCAATGTTAAAGACTATATTAAACTAGGTTTTCTCTTGATTATGTGATTTCTGGTAAAAAGAAGGAAAAAAGAATAAATGAAGAAAAATGGAGATGAAAATAGAAGAATGTGATTAATACGGGAAAAGGCATGGTGATTTGCTAGCAATATGAAGAATTAGCATAAATCGCTAGCTAAATCGGTAACATGAAGTTGTAGCAATTTACCAGTAATGTGAAGCATACAGAGGAACCACCACTTGAATCGTCAAGCAATTGAAAAGATTTTACAGAGGAACTTAAAAATTCTCACAACGATTGACATATAATTCAAATCGCTAAGGTCGGACACGAGGATTTTTTTATAAGGATTAGGAATTTGAGTTTGATTGGGATATGTATTAGCAAGATACTATACATAGGAGGAGGGTTATGAAATAACTATCTCTCTCTCTCTTACCTGAAACTTATTATTTTTATTACTTATATTGTCATTGCTTTGGAGAACTCAAGATTTTAATTAAGACGTATTTTTCATGAATGACTTATTTTTTATGATGTTTATGTTTAATATGTTTAAGTAGTATATTAATCTAAACTAAGGTATGAACTAACTCAGATTGCAAAGTCATAGTTTATGAAGTTATGATTTTAATGCTTTAAATTGTTATTATATTCTTGAATTTATAATTAAATGATATTATTTTTCGGATTATAAACTATAAAGGTATATATTTCTCGCATAGTCGTGAATATGTTAGGGGATTGATAATTGTTATAACTAATTAAAATAAAATAGTAACAAAAACTATCAAGGGCTATTTCCTGTCAAGGAAGTCTTACATGAATTTAAGTTCTAGATCGAGTAACTAAGACATATTTCCATTAGTTATTGCTTGGTAAGTGCTTTCATAGAACTTAATTTGGTTTTATTTATTATTAGTTACTTTGAGGGTTGAAGGGATAGTGATAATAAGATTAGAATATGAATATGAGTCGCGTGAATCTACCATTGATAAAAGGAAAACTTGGTAGTTTAAAAGAATTACTATAGCTTCCTTATAATAAAATTTTAATGAAATTATTAATACGCGTGACTAGTCTATGACTATGTTAATGTTATCTTTGGTTTGGATTAAATTTTGATTAGTTTCTATTATTTTCGGTTTAGGTTTATTTGGATGTGATTAATTTGAATTGATAGTTAAGTTATTTAATTACATTAATTTAATTTAGTTTAGTAAATTGATTGCATTTTAATTATATTACTAATAATTCATTAATTAGTAGTTAATTAGCTAGTGACAAAACCCCTTAAAATATCTTAAGAGTTTACAAAGTTCCTATGGAAACGATCCCACTTACCACCACTATAAATCTACAAGTATAATAAAAAGTGGGTAACTTATTGTATACACTCGATGCGTGCCAATTGTTTTAGAGAACTTAATTTGGGAATTGAAGGTATTAACAAAGTGGTATTTTCATTAATGTCTTTTAATTATTTTATGATGTTTTACATTATAATGTGTGAGTAGCTTATTATTCTAAACCAGGGGATGACCTAAACTAATTGCGAAGACATAGTTTAATAGGTTGTTATCAGTCTCGACTGATTTCATTATGTCCTTGACATTACCTAATAATCTCATGAGTAGATCTAATAACGATCTCAATTATCTAAAATTCTCAGTTTAGTTAGATGTAATTGGTGGTGTTTCCTATCATTGGTTTAACTCAATATAAATTGAGTTCATCTTAAAGTTATTTTGTTGCTATAATTTAGTTTATTGTGTTATTAATTATTGCTTTTAAATTAATTAGCAGTTAGTTAATGAATAAAACCTTTTTAAACTCTTATGAAAGCATTAAATCCTTATTGTGAAGATCTCACGTACTACTATTACAAAATAAATAATATAAATAATAGATAAGTTATTCATTGTACACACTTAACATTTGTCACAAGATATCCAGCTCTTGAAAGCTAGTAACTAGTTTCATAATGTTCACATGGAGCTTGTGTACTGGGTTCCCTTTTCCATTTAAATCGCTTTTCCTAAATCCTCCTACGAGTATCAGAGATATTAAGGGCAGATGTGTCCATAAAGGAAATGACGTTGACTCTATTTGACATCGCTTCTCTCAAGGCCCTCGGCTTGATGATGTGACCATTTTCTTCTATCACTTTAATTGGGAAAATCGTAGGGAGTTCCCTATTTGATATGGTCAAAAGGGATTTTGATACATGGGTGATCATTCCAGCTATAAACAAATCACTCATTACTCTAATACCTAAATAATATAAGCCAAAGGAGTTCATTCATTTCAGGCCAATAAGTCTCTGCTCGGTTAATTATAAACTTTCCATGAAAGTGGTGGTTAATCGTTTAAAAGTTGTTATGCCCATCTAAATTAAACTAAATTAGAATAGATTTCTAGCTAGATGCCATATCACTGACAACATCCTTAATGTGCAAGAACTTATTCATTCATTATGCTTGGTGATGAGGGGTGAAGGGTAGATGGCAATGAAGATTAATCTTCAGAAAGCTTATGACCGGTTCAGTTAGGAATTTATCATAACACATTTTGTGGATATTGGGACTCCATCTACTCTACCAGGCACAATCATAGGGGAACTCCAACCAAGCTCCTTTCATCTCCCCCAGGATTGGGTAGTGTTGGATCCGTTTAAGCCTTCGAAGAGGTATGCTAAGGGGACCTGGTCTCGCTTTAGGTTTTTGTGCTTTGTGTCGAATGCCTCTCTCTACTCATCAATAAAGCAATTGCAGATAGTTATTTTTAGATCCAAGTTTAAGGGGAAATGATATGTCAATTTCCTACCTTTTCTTCACCGATGACTTGATTTTGTTTACTGAAACTTCAGAAGAGCAAGTAGAGGGGATGAACTGTGTCCTTGAAAAGTTTTATGTGTATTTGCATACAATTAAAAAATACGATTCACAGATCATATTTTTTATGAATGTAAATAATTTGGTTTTCGATACAATTACCTTAAACTGTCATGGCCCAAATTTCTTATCTTAGTTTTGTTCGTAATCAAGATCATCGACTAATGACGTATGACTCACATCGAGATATGCACACTGAAAAAGGAACATGGCTGAGGTCACTACAACAAAGTGGGTCTATAGCAACACTTTTTTGCCAACACTAATAAAAAATGTCTTCAAATTTTAATTTTAGAGACACATGATATATAAACGTTGTCAAGTTTAAAATTTTGAGACGCTTAACATACAAGTGTCTCCAAATTAAGGACACTTGATATTAAAACGTCGTCAAATTCAAAATTTCGAGACGTATAATGTACGAGTGTCTCAAAATTAAGGACACTTGTTAAAAAAGTGTTGCCAAATTTAAAATTTGGAGACACTAATTTAAAAGTGTTGTCAAGTTTTAATTTTGAAGACACAGAGTTTATAAGTGTTGCTAAAATTAAAAATGAGGACACAAACAATAAGTGTTGTAAATTTCAATATTTAAATACATATAATTTATATGTGTTGTTAAATTTCAAATCTAAGGACACATAATTTATAAGTGTTGTTAGACTTTAAATATAAAGACACATAATTTATAAGTGTAGTTAGACTTTAAATTTAAGGACATATAATTTACTAGTGTTGTTAAGTTTTAAATTTAAAGACACATAATTTACAAGTGTTGTTAGATTTTAAAATTAAAGACACATAATTTACAAGCGTTGTTAGACTTTAAATATAAAGACACATAATTTAGAAGTGTTGTTAGACTTTAAATTTAAAGACATATAATTTACAAGTGTTGTTAGACTTTAAATTTAAAGACATATAATTTACTAGTGTTGTTAAGTTTTAAATTTAAAGACAAATAATTTACAAGTGTTGTTAGATTTTAAAATTAAAGACACATAATTTACAAGCGTTGTTAGACTTTAAATATAAAGACACATAATTTAGAAGTGTTGTCAGACTTTAAATCTAAAGACATATAATTTACTAGTGTTGTGAAGTTTTAAATTTAAAGACAAATAATTTATAAGTGTTGTTAAATTTCAAATCCAATGACACATAATTTACAAGTGTTGTTAGACTTTAAATATAAAGACACATAATTTAGAAGTGTTGTTAGACTTTAAATCTAAAGACATATAATTTACTAGTGTTGTTAAGTTTTAAATTTAAAGACACATAATTTACAAGTGTTGTTAAATTTCAAATCTAAGGACGCATAATTTACTAGTGTTGTTAGACTTTAAATATAAAGACACATAATTTAGAAGTGTTGTTAGACTTTAAATCTAAAGACATATAATTTACTAGTGTTGTTAAGTTTTAAATTTAAAGACATATAATTTACAAGTGTTGTTAAATTTCAAATCTAAGGACACATAATTTACTAGTGTTGTTAGACTTTAAATATAAAGACACATAATTTAGAAGTGTTGTTAGACTTTAAATCTAAAGACATATAATTTACTAGTGTTGTTAAGTTTTAAATTTAAAAACACATAATTTACAAGTGTTGTTAAATTTCAAATCTAATGACACATAATTTACTAGTGTTGTTAGACTTTAAATATAAAGACACAAAATTTAGAAGTGTTGTTAGACTTTAAATTTAAGGACATATAATTTACTAGTGTTGTTAAGTTTTAAATTTAAAGACACATAATTTACAAGTGTTGTTAGATTTTAAAATTAAAGACACATAATTTACAAGCGTTGTTAGACTTTAAATATAAAGACACATAACTTACAAGTGTTGTTAGATTTTAAATCTAAAGACACATAACTTACAAGTGTTGTTAGATTTTAAATCTAAAGACACATAATTTACAAAGTGTTGTTAAATTTCAAAAATAAAAAAATAAAAAAGTTAATTTAGTGTTAAGTGTATAACTAAAACAATTAGATTAACTTTTTCAAAAAAAGTTATTAAACAAAAAAATAATTAGATATTAATTTTTAGTTATTACTTTAAAAACTAAGTGAGAAAATAATTTATCATTGCTCTAGGTAAGCAACAACAAGAAAAATAAGAATTTTATTACAACCTAACATTAAGCCAAAAAAAAGTGTAAGTACTAAAAATTGACCAACACTCGCCCTCACATTGAAACAATAAAAAGGGGAGCCAAATCTGGATCATTGAAGTCCAAATCTAACAACATACAACCGCATGTACTCCACATAGTGCTCAGGAGGCTCAATCGCTTGGGTGCGCATCCGTGAATCCTCTTCAGGTATCATGAGCAGGTTGAGGGCCACCATTTCAAGATCATTAATTTCTTACTTATTATATAAATATTTTATGCTCTAGGTTTAAATTATATGTTAATGCAATGTCTTATATGCATGTCTTACTAATTATATATTGTATAATATATGGTTTAATTAAGGATCCATTGGGTTTAAGAGTTAAGACTGACGAACCTCCTCCGCCATTTTCGAACTCTTCAACCTTCGCGTTCGAAAACCTAATTCTCGAATTGCTTCTCTCACTCGATCACCTTCGATCTCCGTTCCTCTTATCCAGTCAATCTTCTCATCTCCGCTACCTTCACCAACCAAAACCCTAGAATTCGCAGAACACCGGAGATGAGCTACGCGGCATACAAGATGATGCATTGGCCGACCGGGATCGAGAACTGCTCTTCTGGTTTCATCACACACTGCGGCGCGGACTTCGCACCGCAAATCCCTATGGTTCCGAGCGAAGATTTCGAGACCGAGTGGCCGGCTAAGAAGGGAATTGGTCGTGACTGCTGGCAATGTTCTTGAGGTGTATGCTGTTAGAGTTCAAGAAGAGGACGATAACAAGGGTTCTCGATCGCCTGTTGAAGCGAAGCGCGGCGGTTTCATGGCCGGGTTGTCTGGTGCTTCTCTGGAGCTCGTTTGCCATTACAAGTAAGTTTTAGAGTATCAAAAGCTTGTTTGATGTGCGTTTTGTGATGTGAATTCTGTAGGTTTTCCGAATTGTACTAATTTGTTGCCTTGATTGCGGTTGAGTGTTGTTGTATCAAGGTCTAGTATATCTTTGTGTAGTGTTTACTGAGTTAAGAATATGAAATCGATTTGATGAGAAGTAGCGAAATCTTGTCAAAATAATCCCTTCGTAGTGATTGATGTTATTTGTCAATTCAGTTCTTGCTCTGTTGCTAACTTGAGTGTGGAAAGCAGGTTTTATTGAACCAATATTCAAATGGATTCTGTTTCTACTAAAACTGACACCCCCAGCATTGCAAATGATGCAAAAATTAAGGAGGATTAAAATAATGCAAGAGAGTGATGAAAATTGCGTAAGTAATTGTTATCATTCCAATGGAATGGACAATACTCGTTAGGAGTTGGAAAGAGTTTCTATTTTTACCAATCTGGCTGAGAAGCAGAAACTTGGAAAATGATAAAATGTTGTTTTCCAAGTTATCCACTTTAGTAGTTTACGAGAGGTTTTACAATAATTTGCTGTGCGATTCATAAATCATCCAACGATCACAAGTAAAGAAAAAGAAACTATTGTAGATGTAACGTTATTGAGTTCTTTCGTGTAACTTATTGTTTGGCACGACATTCTTTCATAATTTTGTATGAATTGTTTTAGATCTTTGGGGGATTTGGTGCGCTTCTCTTTTCATTGTTATTTATTATTCCTTTTACTAGTAAAATTAACTTGGAAATATATTTCTATTGTTTGCAGGTTGCACGGTAATGTGGAAACTATGGCTATATTACCCGTGGAAGGTGGTGACAATCATAAGAAGAGAGATTCAATAATCTTGGCATTTCGAGATGCAAAAATCTCAATCCTAGAGTTTGATGATTCAATTTATGGACTCGTACGAGGTGAGTTTTCTTTTATGTCTTTGCAAATACTTGAAAGTTTAGTGACACTTGTTAATCTGGTCTTGTTTCAAGTGCACATAGTGGGTAGGTAACGAAACCATATTTGAAATCTTTATATAATCATAAAATCTTCATGTCTCAAAGAAGAAATCAGAATATGGCATAATCCTAGCAATATTTCTCATGTCTCACTTGTGTCAAGTCCCTTCAGGAGAAACTAGGTAGCCTCTTGTCGGTCCTCAAAAAGGTATGAACGTGTAGTTGATGCCTATATTTAGTAGTTGGCAAACTACATGGCCAACACAGTTCATGGGGTATTTAGATTTAATACAATTAAGGTTTGAAGTTTCTTCATAGGATCCAGGTTACGTTGAAGAGTGAAGGTAAAATTGAAACAACATCCTCTCATATGGTCTTCTCTCGTAAGTGCCTGACTTAAAATGTCTATATATAAGCTCTTGAAAGTTGAAATAACAAAATTGGGTAGGTGTTTGAATTCCACTCCTATTTTGATATGAGTACCACACTACTTGGTAACTCTGGAATCCGTTTTGGTAGATTCATTCCTAGGTTGAATGATTGAACGATGGATGAATGTTATTGAGTCAATTATTGATTTTGGAAGGTTTCCGTTCAATCTATAGTGTTGTCCTGCTTGTCATGATCGGTTTATCAGTTTGCCATTTTTTGGTGTAATTTGTTATATGTTCATTTGATGCATATTGTTGGGTCCATTGGAATGCATCGAGGTGTATGCTCATACATCCCAATGTTTATCCAATAGACTCAAATAGTGGAAGAATGTGTATGTCAATTGTATGTCATCATACTCAAACAATGTTAAGATATGTCTTTCAATAGTATGCCATCCAATCCTATATCCTATGAATTAGTGATGCAATTGTTGTTCATTCATAGAACTCCATCGTTATGCTATTGCACTATGAATGAAACGTGACATTTTTTATTGATTTCATTCAGGTGTTATGAGATGGAAAGGATTCAAATTGCGGATAAAATAGCTTTATTAAGGTGTGGTAGGTCTAGATAAAAAGGAGAATGGAGGATATGACAAGTATGCACAAGGGGAAAGAGAAATAACAAAACTTCCGCCTTCGGATATGTCATTGTTTCTTATAGAAAATTGGAAAATTAATTATTGGTGGCTATTTAATTGAAACATAATAATAGAAAATATTCTGCACAGATATCCAATACCCGAATCATGATCCACCTCCTTGTTTATTTTCTATAGTTTTGATTATGCAATCAAATATTTACATTTGATACTTTGACTTGTTCGATGTTATTTCTTTTTGTGATATAAATGGTGTGCAATTTATCTCGCTTTTATGTTAACGTGGTTTGATAAATACCTCATCAATCTCACTCATTAAGTTGCATCATATGGAACCTTGTCAAGGAACTTGCTTGCTTTTGATTTTTTCCTATAATCGTATCCGGTCTTTTTTTGTGTTTTCATCGAACCTTCCACATGACGCCTACAAGCTTATTCTTTGTTCCATCTCCTATTGGTGGAGTTCTTGTAATTAGCGCAAATGTTTTACATTATCACAGCCAAGTAAGTATACATGGTTAATAATTAACATTTCTAGTTGTTGTCACATCTTTCATCCAGGTCTAAAATGTCACTTGATCACTTATTCATTTAGTTGTCTTATACTTGTCTTTCCTTTTGCTTGGGCAGTCGACATCATGTGCACTGGCCTTGAATAATTTTGCTATGCCTTTCGATATCAGTGTCCTACCCAGTTAAATAGAAAATTTGTTACAAATTAAGCACCGATGAAAATGGCCACTTCCTTGGAATTCATAGGCTCAATTAAAATTTTTAACTTCAAGTTGTCATAGCTGGTTAATCAACTTCTGGGCATGTTAGTCTTCGTCGTTTCGGAACGTGTCCTTTGTTGTTTTGCAAATTCCTTCATGTTTTGATGTCTCTGCTGATTCCGATTAAGGAAACACCTAGGTTATCCCTCCAAAGTGTCTTAACAAAGTTGGAGTCGATTTCCAAAAGATAAATTGATTTTTATATTTTTATTTAACCTTTTTTTAATTGTAGTCACGATATGCCAAGGTCAAGTTTCAATGTGGAGTTTGATGCAACCAATGCGACCTGGTTATCGCATGATGTAGCTATGCTTTCAGCAAAAACAGGGGAATTACTTCTACTCACATTGGTTTATGATGGTCGGTATGTTCCTTTTCGTTCATTCATTCCTTTTTTTTGATTTATTTCGAGTTTAAACCTTAAACTCTAAACATCTGCATTGTTGTCTTTTGTAGGCTCTTATGCTAATTACTTGGGTGCAACTGTACTGAGTTAATAGCTGAGCTTTTGATAATTTTGATTCGGTTTTGGTAGCGGCTTCCATCATAGTAGAATTTTTAAGGTTGTGATTGAATGCTTGATTTTATTTCTTGCCTTTTTTCTGTGTAATTTTGTTGAACCCATGCTTTGAATTTTTAAGGTCTTTTTGTTTTGTTTGAGTAATCTTGGTTTTTTAGGAGCCTGGTCCACCACTTGAAGCTCTATTTATTTGCGATATTGAATGACCAAGATTGCTCTATATGCACATTCCTGGATTGAAGCAATTGTCTTTTTTATATGCTTATAATTGTTAACAACACTTCTTGAGGCTGTCAGGGTTATGTAGAATTAGGATTCTTCAAGAATTTTCTTTCTAGCTTTTTATGTAGTCATCTCGCTCTCGGAAAATTAGTCTTATCAATGGTTAAATAACCGATAAATAGTTAGTATGCCATTCTCGTTGGAAACTATTTTCCGTTGATATATGCGACTTTTCAAGGGATTAGTCCGCCTTGTAGACTTTCGTAATTATATTTTTCGATTTTCCACTTACAAAAATTTGATGATGTCTTTTTGTATTGTTGTAGTTGAACTTTAGTAATTAGTTTCTATTTGCGGGGTTGTTCAAAGACTGGAACTTTCGAAATCTAGAGCATCTGTTTTGACTTCTGTTAGTTTGTATTTCTTTGAGCCATCTTTTGTTCCCCCGAGTTACATTTTCCACGAACCGCATTGTGGTCGGTTCTTTTCAGTGTTTCCTTTTGAATTTAAAGCAACCTTTGTTTATCTTTCAGTGGTATGGCAATAATTGGAAACTCAATCTTCTTCTTGGGTAGTCGTTTGGGAGATAGTTTGCTTGTGCAATACACTTGTGGGTTGGGAGCATCATCGGGGAGTTGGTTATGTCGAGGAAGAGGTTTGTGCTACAACTTAGATGTTTTTCTTATGTTCTTGCAAGGCCCTTCAAGAAATTGGATGTTCTTCTCGTATCTATATATCTATTTATAAGTGAAAAGGCACAAGAAATTATTCTCGACAGTCTCGAGATGTCAAGTTTTTCTCTGTTCATGAGCTTTCTTTGGAACTTGGATGTGGAATTTACATTTTATAAGCGATGGAGATTTTAATAAATTCTGGTGCTACATATGTTCATTTTATATGTTAACTTTGTATTTCGATTGTTCTCT
This sequence comes from Stephania yunnanensis, assembly GCA_039657365.1. Lineage (NCBI taxonomy): Eukaryota > Viridiplantae > Streptophyta > Magnoliopsida > Ranunculales > Menispermaceae > Stephania > Stephania yunnanensis. The sequence continues at coordinate 40,933,645 of CM077587.1, forward strand.
AATTATTATGAATTTCTATTATAATATTCTACAAAAATTAGGGAGGGGTGGTTACGGTGGTTTGGTCACTTGCAAAGACGACCTACAAATGCCCCCACTAGAAACTTGACTCAATAGAAACTGTAGAAATTCGACGAGGTAGGGGTAGATCAAAGTTAATGTGGGAAGCATTAATTGGGAAGGATTTTAATGGTTTGGAAAGCTCACTATCAATTGCAGTTAATCGAGCACAATGGAAAAGTTTGATCCATGTAGTCGACTCCAATTAATTTGAGACTGAGGCTATGTTGTTGTTGTTCTATTATAATATTTTGTTATTGATCTGTTATCAAAATCATAGTTATTTTATTGAGTCATAGGTTGTTGAACCTAGAATTAATCACTGACCAGGAGACAAAGCAACTTATATCATGAAACTGGGAAAACTAATAAGAAAAATGAAAATTCTCCTTTTATTTCTACCAGGTCTGTTTTTATTTGTGATCACGATACTATTTGATTCCTACTAAGGGTTTGTCAATGGTCGTGTGTTTTGCTTGAGTTTGCCTTTTAACATATAGGTGATTGCTTGTTATGGTTTATGCATGGAAAACTATGTTTTACGCCCTTTCTCACTCAAATATTGTTTGTTTTGAAGATGCATTGTGCACATCATATTATAGAATAAAAAAATTACTTATCAAATAATGTTTGTTTTGAAGTTGCCTTTTGTTGTTTCTCGAAAGAAAACAAGTGTTCTTGATTGTAGGATCAAACTCACAATGCTTATTATATTTGTAAATGTGAAAAGACTATGAGCTTAAATATTGTCGAAAGTAATAGTAGATATAGAAAGCACTTTCTTTTTGTTTTTGCAAAACACTCTAATTCTTTCCCCTTTAGCAATAAAAACACTTAGATAACCAGTTGCGAATATGAGATGTATATGATTATATCTGAACAGATTTTCCTTCTTTTTGGCAGTCAGAGGAAGCTATATTACGAGACCAAGAAGAACAAGAGCAATTGGAGAGGAATATAAGAAATAGAGATGCAGCTGCAACTAAGAAGGTAAGAGTTGAATTAGGCTTCAAATGCATTCTTTTGAAGTCAATAACTTGTTACTCTTGTTACTCTTTTTGGCATATAAAATGGATTGTATAGTTTTGTTTTGTTTTTAATGATTAAATTACTCATGCATGTTAGGGGATTTCTTTTTTGAAAGTTTGAAACCCGAGTTAGAATCTTACATTAGCATTCTTTTAAATGCTTATTTTTCCATTGTTCATAAAAAAAAACTCAAATTTCCCATCTGGTTTGTGATTCATCAAAACCATAAATAAGGAGTCTAGGTCTTTTAGACAAAATAGAAAATGAAAACAGACACAGGGAACAATGAAGTTTTTTATTTTATACCTAAATCTGATTGCTTTGTCAAAGACATGAAGAAATCTGCATGTATGTATTTTATCAAGTTTAAAAACATTGGATAAGGACAGAAACAATGATTCAAGATCTTTGTTGACGAGTTATAGATATGTGCAATGATTTATTGCTAAGCCCTTCTATGGATATCAATGGACAAGGTCTTGAAGGAGTTATGTTCTTGCCTTAGTTGCCTTGTCAACTACTAATAGAATGTTGGAGTGCATTTCTTCAACCATTTCAGCTTGTATGTTGTGAATGAGCAGTTTGAAGAGCCAGATCTTCAGTTTAGTAGTATTTGTTCAGCAAATCTCAGTGACTATAGAATGCTTTCTTTTTGGTTATAGAACTTTGAGATCTTGACATTTTCATAAAATCTTGTTTTGTGATCTGGGTGGTGCTCAAAATTAATTGTGTTTGGGTTGATTTTGTTTGTTTTGCAGTTGTAGAAAAGTGTTGAAAAGAGGAGCATATCAATTCAAAAATACCATCTTATACTTTTGCTTTGCATAGTTAGAAGTTTATATCTTTTTAGTATATATGTTGATATCATTGTAAGTAAAAATATATTTTTGAGAATGTATTGTAATTCTCTTTTGAATTGAAAAATAATTGAAAAATATATAAATTGTTTTCGTTTGTCTTTCTTTATGTTTGTTTTTATATCTACAAATAATAACAATAATAATAATAATAATAATAATAATAATAATAATAATAATAATAATAATAATAATAATAATAATATTGCTAATTTGGAGACATTAAGTACACAAGTGTCGTCAATTTAAGGACATTAAGTGTTTAAGGGTTGTTAATTTAGAGACATTAAATGCACAAGTGTTGTTAATTTAAGGACACTAAGTGTGTAAGAGTTGCTAATTTGGAGACATTAAGTGCACAAGTGTTGTTAATTTAAGGACACTAAGTGTTTAAGAGTTGCTAATATGGAGACATTAAATGCACAAGTGTTGTTAATTTAAGGACACTAAGTGTTTAAGGGTTGCTAATTTGGAGACATTAAGTGCGCAAGTGTTGTCAATTTAAGGACACTAAGTGTTTAAGGGTTGTTAATTTGGAGACATTAAGTGCACAAGTGTTGTCAATTTAAGGACACTAAGTGTTTAAGGGTTGTTAATTTGGAGACATTAAGTGCACAAGTGTTGTCAATTTAAGGACACTAAGTGTTTAAGGGTTGCTAATTTGGAGACATTAGATTAACAAGTGTTGTCAAGTTAAGGACACTTATTTCAAAAGTGTCTTAAACAAATATTACCAACACATACATTTTGCGTCGCAAAAAAATGTGGCGACATCACTTTTACCAACACAAGTGGCGACACTATATCATGCGTGGGTAAGATTTTTAGAGACACTAATTAATGACTAAATTAATGTCGCTAAACACCCAATGTTTTGTAGTGGCTACACTTAGTTTTATGTTGTTTTTTCCTAGTGTATTATATATGTGTAGACTAATTAAGTCACATCTACTTATTATAAGCATCAAGATGAGAGCAAATACATGCCTCGAGATCAATACGAGTCATGGGACCTCGTAGATAGTGATATGGTAAGTCCCAATTTACTTAAATAGGATTTAATAATCAATCTAATGTGCTTATAGTGTGAACTTAGGTATAAGCTATGGTGTTATTTCCTTGTGAATCAATTAAAGAAGCCAATAGTTTAAAATAATAATTATAGACACATCAATTTACCTCGAGATGTGTCATGTCACCCATCACCATGTAACTTTGTGTCAACTTGTATGTTAACAAGCTGAATTTAATGGAGGTTAGGAGTAAAAATGAGCCATAGGATCTTATAGAGATGGATGCACACACATTTGAAGAATTTAACCATATAATTACAACACTTAGTGGTTCTTTCCCATTTGCATGGTTTTGAAAAAAAGAAAATCATAGCCAGAGGGGTTGTTCGCTGGAAAAAAATCAGTATTCAAGAGGATCGATCATTAACAAATTGGAGTCTAGGAATTTGGTGACCAAGCCAAGAACACTAGGTAATAGGTAATGGTTTCTATCACCTTCATGCATTCATTTCATGGGAATTCGGATTTATAATATTATTTGCTTTTTCAGAACAAGTTGCATATTTGGATTTTATATGTTTTTTCACTCAATCTACTATATTGGATTTTTAGTTTTGGGTAAGAAATGAATTCGTTATAAGTTTTTCATGTTTATGAAGTTGTAAAACAAAATTAGAAAATTTGCATGTTTTTGTTATCAACTAGTTTGTTTAATTTTATTATCACTTCCTAATTTTATGTCGAAATGGACTTATTCTAGTGGCATTTGAAAGCTAACTCAAAGAGAAACAACTTTTGCCCATTGAAAGATCTTGAGATTCTAATGCTTTCTTGTTGAAAAACCCTTTGCAACATTGGTGATAAAATATGAAACTTTTGGGTTCACAGTTTTGATAATTTCCTATTGTTTTGAGCATAACTCCCTCATTTCTTATTGGGTTGAACTCATCTTTTAGTATGATGTTCTAAGATATGTTTCTAGGCTTCAGTAAAAAAATGATGAGTTTTGAAGCAATGGATTTAGAGAAATGAATTTTTCAAAGTTGCAGATCAAAATATAAAAATGTTTTAAGTCATTGTGGTAACATTTTTATATCTCCTTCGATTCTTATTGAATTTCCACAAACCTAATAGTTTTAGAAAGCTAAGACATAGCTCTAAAAACATCTCTTAGGACTACAATACATAATTTTGACATTTTGGTAATTGAAACAAACTCACAAATTGTTGCACCAAAATAGTCTCTATTTTAGTAAAATAGATTTTAACATAAACAAATTATTAATGGGGCTGATTTAAAAAATTGGAAATTGAAACCACTTAAACCTATTCTACTAGCTCATATAAGTCCAAAAAACCCTAATTAACTTGAGGAACAAAGAGGAGAGTCTCAGGAAGTCACTTTCAAGTTCGAGGTTTTGGAGGCCGAATTAACTTAGAACTTAGCGGGTATTGTAAGTAAATTTGTTAAGGTCCTTTTCTTATTTCCATTTATCTATTGTTTTACAGTCTATTGAACTAGATATGTCTCTGTGATCTGATATCATGACTTGGGATTGAATTATATTCACTTGGTGATGTTGTCATGATATTGTACCTTGCATTGATTCATTGATTTCATTCTTGTCCATTATACTTCTTGGCTATTCTCGAATGGACTATAAGTCGAATAACATGCTATTTGGATAGATCTATTGATGAATGAGTAACGGACTTGTAATCTCACTTGTCATGCTTTTCTAAGCAATTACCAAAATTCGTGATCTATGTTGTATCTTTCTTGAAAATATAAAGAAGTCCTAGTATCTAGGGTCTATTGCACTATCTTGAGATGAGCGACACAAGGGGTTGGATTCCCTTGGAATGTCAACACTCGCCACTATTATGGCGTGACATATGAGGATAGATTCCCTTGGGATGTCGATAAATAATTACAAGACTTATGCGATAGTACGCAAATTCTTAAAAATGGCCTTAAAAGCCGATGTGACGTAGCTCATAGCTGACCAGACATATATCATCACTACTTAGCCTAGTGTCAATCTCATTTGTTTAATTTTGGTATTTTCTAGCATATTTCTATTTCGACAAATTCTTCGCTAACTTTATGCTTTAAAATACCTCATGTGATATTTAGAAATGTAGGCTAGTATCTTCAAGCTTTACTTTTACTTAACTTTACTTACAACCCTTTTTATGATCAGTGACTAGCTCTAACCCTGTGGTGTGCTTTCATTATCGACTCAGTATGTTTTTAATATTTTTTTATATTACATACTTTATGTCATTTAAATACTTTTGGGCTGTATATATTTGGGTTTAGCGTTAGTTCCCCGACCTGACGCATTAATATCACACTATTTTTTTTTTGCCAGCTCTAATGTATATTCATGTGATTGTTATTTCCTGTTTTCGACACTTAGGGTTTATATTATTTGTTTTCGCTAAATAGTTAAAACTTATGCTAAATATAACAATTGTTAAAAGTTTTAATTAATCCTGAAATGTATTAAGAATGAGAATTGTGTAATACTTATCCTGAACATGAATAATGAGGAGAATAGGAGAAAAGGCTGACTAATACGTCATTACGCCCTACTTGGCTATAATTAGGGCTTAATGTCGAGATTAGACCGAGTAGAGCCCTATATAGAGAAGGGGCCATCACAAATGCTATTAGAGCTAGGTTAGTTGTTGACAAGTAAAATACAAACTTGAATAAAACACAAACCTTAGAAATGCAGACCATCCTTGCCCAAAAACCATTAGTTGGGAAGTGAGTGATAGTGGTTGGGGATTTTTATTTGTACATGTTAGTTGTAGTAGTAGCTGATTCACAATAGTTTTCAACTTGTAGGCAACGATGGTTGATGCATGCGATGGCAGAGACACTAAAGCTAGCAACAACCATCGTTCTACTACTTCGGTCGATGACTATTAGAGACTTTCTAACCGAGTAAGGACTCAGCGACAGAAACTAGCCGATTTCATCTCCTTTATGATGGACACACATAACTTCACTTATACTGGCCACTCCCGCCAACACTAAGGTTACTACTTCAGCACACCCCACTATAGAGACTCTGACTGTACAGTCCACCACTACCCTAAGGCCATAAACACCCATACCACAAGTATTAACAAAATTGGTGGAGCCTAAATCACACTTTGTCTTGAGCTACCCATTATTATGGTTCCGACGACAGTTCTAGATTCGAACACTCCCACTCCCACACTTACATCTTTCGAGACCACTACCCTATGGAGGGACGCTAAGCTGGTGAAGTAGTTTATTAGGCTTATGCCAGTACTCTCTGTTGAAGAAGGGATTAGGAGAAGAGTGAGAGGTGGGTTATGTCATAAGAGAAGCCACACTTGTTGTTGGGTATCGAGGATAGGTTACATTCAATGCTTTCATACTACACCTTGAAGAAGGGTGTTGATGTTTGGTAGAGGATTATGGTGGCCAGTATGGGTTGTTTTTCTTCTTGAGATGACTTCAAGAAAGAGTTTATGTGATGCCCACATCCATGAATTTGGTAATAAACTCATATTTAGGATAATTAAATAATTAAATTTGATTTTGTGTGTTAATATGCCTATTTATGTGTATTATTTATTAATAATAGAATAATTACTTGTAGAACAAGTAAGGGTACATTGGAGAAAAAGCAAGTTGGATGGACGTAAATAGGGACATTAGATGGTCATAAGAATAATAGGCATAAGATAAGATCAAAGATTAGGAGTAGGTCACTTAAACCTTATGTCTTGAGACATATAAATCAAACTATAACCTAGTTGTAATCTTTTTCAACACACACAACGTGGGACTAATGTTGGAGTGCTATAGAACTAAGTTCATATCCAAAAGTTGGGGATCACTTAAACAAGGTAAATCTCGACAACCCAATTTGTTTATCTTGAATGGAAATCAATGATATTGGTTGTGTAATATCTATCTTGGGTTACCTTAAGTTTTCAAAATGAATTTATAAGGTTTTCAAGTGGGATGTTGATTTGAATATGAGGTTGTGGTGTTTTGAAATCAAGTTTTCGACGTTTGAATTGTATTTCAGATTTGAAAAGGTGTCCCGACAAAACTTTGAATTCTTGACATGTTTTTGAATAAAATTAATTTCGAAAAGGTTTTGATTCATATGGGTTAATAAAACCCTTGATTTAGAACTTTTTATGTGTATTTGAAATCCCAAAAGGGTCTGGAATTGGTCGGAGTTTGGGAAGAAGAAAATCGAAAAATTCAAGGCTTCCTAGACGTTGACGCCGTCTAAGCTTCGTGCCTACACATACACGACACTATGAGGCTAAACCACACAACATCAATGGGACTAAAATCCGGAGTCAAAGTGGTGTTGACGTTGTCTTATCGCTATCCCAACACCGCGTGGGTAAACCCACGGTGTCGCCACAACGTCGGTCACCCTGATTTTTACCGGTTCGTAAAAGTGGCGTAACTTATTCATTTTGACTCCATTTTTTGCATTCCAAACACTATTGGAAAGCATGTGGAAAGCTTAACAACATGGAATTGATAAATAACTTAAAATAATGCTTTAACTAACTCAAAACTTGTTGAATTCATAAATATAATTTGACATAGAAACTTACTTAGCATGTATGTAATATAGACACTGGAGGAATGCCACCAAAGACTTCTCGCGGCAAAGGATTTGGTTAGCAATGCAGTGCTAGAGGAAAGCGGGGTTTGCTTTATTTTCAATCATGCCATGCTATTAGTTATACTAGAATTCATAATAGTCAATAGTTGATATCTTATTGGAATCAAGTTGAATATATCTTGTCTTTCCATTTCATCTTGTCCTTCGAGCTCTATACTTGTGAATGCATGTGGAACTTATGTGCTTGGATTGAATAATTAAAATGGTATCTCAGACGGGAGAGCCAACAGCCACCGACCATCTCTCTCCATTATGCTTGAACACCATTATGTGAAGCCAAGTCCCATTGGAAACTATTGAAGCCAGTTGGTTGTTTAGACACCAATTTGTTAAAGCGAGATCATTTATGATACTGTCGAAGCCAGTTGTTTGTCACAACACACACTTCGTATTTTTTCCACTTTGTTGACTTTATGGTATTAATGTTATCATTGTTATTTTATTGACTATCTTTTCAAGCTTTTGTTCCATTATGCCTTGCATTATATACCCTGCTCGTTTATGTTATCCTTTCATGCTTAGAATGATAGTAGGAATTGAAAATAACCTTGTTCATCCTAGTTATTACGCATTAGATATTACTTAGATGATTGAGGGTAAAATAGGCTTCTACTTCACGGAGCTCGCTAAAATATTGCTCACCTCACTATTTTTCCCCCTCTACGTACCTCAACTGCTGTTCAGGACAAAGGAAAAGACAAGGTCATAGCGTAGAGCTCTTTTTTTTTGCAAGTTTGTTTTATATACATTTTATTAATTTTGAGATATTATGTAATGAACATGAGATTTTACCATGGGTAGTCTTTCTGAAATCCATAGGTTACTTAGTAAACTTTTGTAAAACTTTCTACTTTATCTCTGTACTTAATAGGCTAGAAGAATTTTATTCCGCACTATTTATGTCATAGTGGTCTTTGGTTGATTTTCTTATGTTACTTTTGTAGGTTAAGGCTTACTAGATCATCGCCCTACTCGCTGGATTATCTAGAGTGGTTTGGCGAGGGTTTAGACTGCATGGCCTTGGTTATAGGAATTGGGGTGTCACAATTGGTATCAAAGATGTAGGTAGTAGAACCTAAAGGGATAGTGTATAGGGTTTTGTAAATTTTTGTTACCAATATCACAATAGGCATTAGAGCACATGCTAGACAAACCTAGAAATAAAGTGGGTAATGACCACTGTTAGTTATCGGTCTATTCATTATTACCTAGGAAAAATCACGGTTGTATCCTAACAATAGGTAATGGACCCAAGAGGAAAAATGTAGTCTAATCCTTAAATTGGGAATATGACTAAGTTAAAAAGTCACAAATAGTATCTGACTTAAGTAACTTTAAGCATTAGCAAGTTGTTGAACTTAGAAAAGGATGGTCATTATTAAGTAATGGAATCATTTGCGAAGGCTTATGGTTTGCACTGACACAAGTGACCAAACCTAAGGTGGGAATGGGATTTAAAATGAACAAGTATATGTTATGATGCTATTTGCTTATATATAATATATATCGTTAAATATATCATTCATTCATCTTGTCTCCCCTGTAAAGTTTTGGAACTAATCTCCTTGAAATGCTCAAAGTGCATAATAAGTACTCATGGTGGAAGTTCCTATGGCTTGAGGAGTGTCAGGGGAGCATATGGGCTTGATGATGAATAGTGGCATACTCAGATGGCTTAAATGACTAAGAATAATCAAAAGACACTTGAGGATATTTCTGCAACACATGGCCGATGTATGATGGAGTTGATGGATGTTATTAAAAAATAGAGAGTCACAAGGTTTATAGATGGGTTACCCTAAGAGAAGCAAGAACATGGAACATTCTGGAAGTTTCACTCATTCCAATGTAGTGCTTAGGGTACCGCACTATTCAATGAGGACTACTCATACCCATGCCTCCTTAACTACTCATGGTTCGGCATATAAATTATCATTTCCACCATGACGATAAGTGAATAATTAGAGTAAGGGACCGTCAGGGTTAAGGATAAACAAATTAATAGCAACATCATCTATGACATTTTAAAGACCTAGGGGTATGTGTTTTAGATGTAGGCAGGCTAGGCACTTCAAGTCAAAGATTCCTAACAAGCAAGATAACAAAAACTACCACAACTAACATTGTTCAGCTAGTCAGGGGAGGAATGCATGCTTTTGCAAAACACGATGTAGGGGCCACTCGATAGTTGGTGGCAAGAACAGTTTACATTTTTGATAAAGGCATGCATACCTTTTTTGATTCTGGTTCTACTATTTGATTTTTGTTTGGTAAGACGGTTGATGAGCTAAGACTTAAATTGGTTAGAGCTAGTATAGTTTGATCCTGAGTACAGCCTTTAGTGATAAAGTATATCCTGACAAGGTATGCAAGGGTTGTATAATTAAAATCGGGAACCATGTTTTAGCACATGATTTGCGAGTATTAGAGTACTTAGAGTACAATTTCATGTTAGGGATGGATTGGTTATCATCTTACCATGCCAGTATCGACTATTTTCGCAGGACCGTTACCTTTTAGATTCTCGGTATACCACCATTCAGATATAAAGGTTGTGAACCTAGCCAAGTTACCACTGTGGGAAGGTAGTAACTGTTTGAAGGTGTGAAACTCTCATGAGTTTGGTAGCCATGGAAGACGATGGTCATGAAGTTAAACGTGATCGAATTCCGTTGGTTAGAGAATTTTGGGAATTATTTCCATCTGACTTTCCTAGAGTCCCTGCACCTTGGGATATTAAATTTGTTATTGACCTTATACCTAGTACGAAACCCATTTCTATACTACCATATAGAATGGCACCCAAAGAGTTAGCTGAGTTGAAGACTTAGCTAGAGGAATTGTTTGAGAATGGTTTTATTCACCCAAACATGTTGCCTTAGGAGAACCAATATTGTTTGTGAAGAAAAAAGGACGGTGGTTTGCAGAAGTGGATTGACTATTGACAATCGAATTGGATGACCATTAGGAACAAATGTCTACTCCATAAGATCAATGACCTATTGGTCCAGTTGCCGGAAGCGAAGTTCTTTTCGAAAATAGACTTAAAGTCGGGATATCACTAGTAGAGGATACAGGAAGATGGCATAAAGAAGACTGCTTTTAGAACGAGATATGGACATTATGAGTTCAGTGATGTCATCCGGACTTACCAATGCACCTGTAGTGTTCATGGATCTCATGCACAAAGTCTTCAGACCTTATCTTGATAAGTTCATCATTCTATTCAATGACAACATCATGATTTCTTCCAAAACTTAAGAAGAGCTCGAGAGACATGCCATAAAGACATTGGCTCGAGTTCATGAAAGACTTCAACTTCACACATCAATATCATTATGAAAAAGTGAACGTTGTGGCAAATTCTCTAAGTTGTGTAAGGAAAGAAATAGAGATGTAGGTAAGATGATGACCATGAAGTATACATTGCTTATGGAGTTCTCATTGATGTGCATACATGAATTACTTACAGGGGAGTCTAATATTCCAGGTTTCTCAGTACGAGTCAAGATGAGAGCAATGCTAAAGGCTATTTCCAAAATTGTAGACTGTTAGAGGGTTGATTCAAAGTACGAAAAGTACAGACCATTGGCTAACGGTGTGGAAATCTCATATTTGAACCTTTCGGCAGGTGGAGTATTGAGATTCAAAGATAGGCTATTGATACAACAACATGCATAGTTGCAAGAGGATTTACTCCGAGAAGCTCATCGATCACGCTATATTATTCATCTAAGGATCACCAAGATTTACCATAACATGAAACAAATGTATTGGTGGCAGGGGATAAAGGCAGATATTGCTAAATATATCAAGGAATATTTTACTTGAAAGCAAGTGAAAATGGATAATCAAAAGCTTGGAAGGACGTTGCAACCCATACATATTCCAAAATTGAAGTGGGAACATATAGCCATAGATTTTGTAACCGATTTGCCAATGACAAGGAAGAAGCTTAATGCGGTTTGTGTAATTGAAGATTGTTTGACTAAGTCTGTACACTTTATTCCAATTTCCATAGAAGATCTAATGGACAAGGTGGGCCGAAAATATATTGATGAGATCTTGAGGCTTCATGGTGTCTCGGTATCTATTGTTTCAGATCGAGATTTATGGTTTACTTCCATGTTTTGGAAAGGTTTACAGACCTAAATAGGAACCAAGCTTAATCTCGGCACTACATTTCATCCTCAATTAGATGGCTAGACTGAGAGACTTATCCAAGTTCTGAAGGATACGCTCAGAGCTTGTGTGTTGGATTTCTCTAGGAAATGGATGTCTACTTATTGTTGTGCATGTTTGCCTACAACTACTATTTTCAAGCGAGTGTTGATATGGCACCATTCGAGGCACTTTATGGAAGACCTTGCAGGTCTCCAGTATGTTAGGCAGAGGTTCGTGAAATGGTGTTGATATGGCTAGAGATAGTGCAGGATCAGACTCAAAGGATTTAGCAGATTAGGTAATGACTATAAAACACATTAGATAGATAGAACTAGTAAGCTGATAAAGGTCATTGGGATGTTGACATCTAGAATAACAACTATATGTTACTTAAAATCTCATTGATGAAGGGACATTACAAATTTCGGCTAAAATGGAAGCTTGCTCCTAGGTATATTAGACCTTTTAAGTGACCAAACAAATTGGTTTGGTTGCCTACAAGTCAACTTTCATACCTCAACTAGCGAGAGTTCATGACGTGATTCATGTGTCCATGTTGCGGAAGACACCGACTAAGCATACACCATTTGTTGATTAGAGTTAGGTGGACTTGAGGGAAGACATGTCGTATGACGAATGGCCAATTTTAATTCTTGATAGGAAGGTTCAAAAGCTTTGCATCAAGGAGATCTCACTAGTTAAGCTGTGGTGACAATTCCATGGACATGAGGAGCTAACTTGGGAGCGAGAGGACTACATGGCAAAGCACTTACGTGATCTCTTGAATCTTAAGGTGTAACTTACTTTTGGTTTCGAGGACGAAACTTCCTAAAATCGAGAATATTGTTATGCCCACGTCCCTGAACTAGGTAAAAACTCATATTTAGAATAATTAAACTTCCTAATATGTCTATTTATGTGTATTCTTTATTAATAATAGTATACTTACTTGTGGAAAAAGTAAGTAAATTAGTAAAAAAATCCAAGTTCGATTGACTTAATTAGGGAAGTTGGATGGTGCTAGGACTAATAGGCATCATATAAGATCAAGGGTTAAGAGTTGGCAACTTAAAACCTAGGTCGTGAGACATAAATAAAATTACAACCTAGTTGCAATCCATTTCAACACACACAATGTGGAGGCTAGGATTGGAGTACTAGAGAAAAAAATCATCTCCATAATTTAAGGATCACTAAAACAAGGTAAATCTCATAACCCAATTTGTTTATCTTGAATGAAAATCATTGATGGTGGGTTTACAATCTTGAATTTTGGTTTGTCTAAGTTTTCAAAGTGAATTTACAAGTTTTTCACACTTGAACTTGTGTTCTTCATGGTTCCAATGATTTATATATAGATTTTGAGTTCAAATTGATGTGTTGATTTCAATTGGTGATGAGCATATTATATCAAGTGGGGTTTTGATTTGAATATGATGTTTTTGTGTTTTGAAATCATGTTTTCAACATTTAAATTATATTTTAAGATTTGAAAAGGTTTTACGACAGTACTTTGAATTCTCACCATGTTTTTCAAAAAGAATTTGTTTGAAAAGGTTTTGATTGATATGGGTTGATAAAGCCCTTAATTTTAGGCTATTTTAGTGTATTTGAAGTCTAAAAGGGGTCGAGAATTGGTCAAAGTTCGAAAAGAAGAAAACCAAAAAACTTTAGGCTTCCTTGACATTTATGCCGTCCAGGCGCCATGCATACACATGCACAATCTCATGAGTCTAAACCCTACAATGTTAGAAAGACCAGAATTTGGAGTCACAGTGGTGTTGATGTTGTCTCGGCGCCGTGTAGGTAAACCCACGGTGTCGCCACAACGCCACTCACCTTGATTTTCATCGATCGGTAAAAGTGGCACATCTTCTTCATTTAACTTCATTTTTGACGTTCCAAAGACCGTTGGAGAGCTTGTGGAAAGCTTAACAACATGGAATATGTAAATCACTCAAAACAAAACTTTAACTAACTCAAAAACATGTTGGAAGTTAGTAGTATAGCTTGACATAAAACTTACCAAGCATATATGTAATATAAATGCTAGAGCAACGCCATTAAGGCCTTCTCGAGGCTAAGGACGTGGTTAGGAAAGCAACGATTGAGGTATGTGGGGTTTGCTTTATTCTCAATCATGCCATGCTATTGGTTGTAATAGAATTTATGATAGTGAATGGTTGATATTTTATTGGAATCAAATTGAATATATCTTGTCTTTCCGTTTCATTGTGTCCGTTCAGCTCTTTTTTATGAATGCATGTGGAACTATAATGTGCTTGGATTGAGTATTGAAATGGTATCTCTTATGGGAGATCAGGTGGCCACCGGTTATATCCCTCCATTATGGTTGAACACAAATCTATGAAATCGAGTCTTATTAGATACCATTGAAGCCGGTAAGTTGTTTAGACACCAATCTGTTGAAGCCGAATCATTTATGATACGGTTGAAGCCTATTAGATACGATTGAAGCCTATTGGGTTCTGTTGAAGCCACTTCTTTTTGTTATCCTTTCATGCTTGAAATGATAGTAAGTATTTAATAATAACCTTGTTCATGCTAGTTATTATGCATTAGGTATTACTTGGATGATTAAAGGTAAAGCAAGCTTCTGCTTTAAGAGCCCACTGACATATTGCTCACCCCACTATTTTTCCCTCTAGGTACCTCATTTCTGCTGTTCAGGATAAAGGACAGGGCAAGGTCGTAACGCATAGCCTTTTTATTGTTTGTAAGGTTGTTTTATTTACATTTTATTGATTTTGAGATATTATATAATAAATAAGTGGTTTTACCATGGTAAAATTTGTGAAACTCATAGGTTAGTTGGTAAACTTTTATAAGACTTTCAACATAATTTATGCACCTAATAGACTAGAAAGCTTTTATTCTGCACTATTTATATGTCTTAGTAGTTTTTGGCAAATTGTCTTGTGTTATTTCCGTAGGTTAAGGCTTACTAGGTCATCGTCCAACTCATTATATTATCTTGAGAGGTTTGGCCATGGTTTAAACTGAGCGGCTCTGGTTATAAGAATTGATATCATCACAGTTCTTCAAGTAGTATTTTTCGGCATCTATGATTAAGAGGATGAGGAAGAAGTTTATGGCATTGAGATAGGCTGATGGAGAGACCGTCATGAGTTACAAAGATTGACATGACTACCTTCGATAGTTGGTTAGAGATCTAGTTGAGAGTGATGTTGATAATTTTTTCTACTTCGGCAACGAAATGAGATTAGACATAGCACATCATGTGTTAGTACCAGAGCCAGATTACTCCAAGAGATGTATGAGCATGCCTTCTTACATGAGGCAAACAAGTTGGTTAGAAAGTGGGATGGACGTACAAAGGCACTAGATAGGAGTGTAAGTTATGATCAGAGGTGATGGAGAGGTAAGTAGTATAAGAAACATGATAGGAGGTTCTCGAGGGGCGGGGCGCATGCTCCCTACATTTAAGCAACACCATATGCATGATAAGTCAATAATTAGACATGTTTTATAGTGTAATTTAAGATGGTTTAGATGAGAACAATGATATTACACTAGGTATTCTCTTGTCTTTATGATTTTAAGATTTTAATTAAGGGAAGTGAAGAAATGGAAGAAAAAAAAGAAGAAAAGTCAAAACAGTCAACTGAAGAATGGGTCAACGATTTCTGCGATACAAGATTACACATGAATCATTATGTAAATCAAATGTAAAGAAGAGCCAGGTAATTAGTCAGCAAATTGAGATTTACAAAAGAATCATTGGATGAATCAGTGGAGCATAAAGAGATATTTTAAGTGATTAACTCATCGATTTGTGAAGAAAATAGGATTATCAAATAAATCACTGAGGTCGGTGACGAGTTTTTGCATCACTATGAGGAATTTAAGTTTATCTATTACTTGTCTCTAAGAGAAACTATAAATAAAACCTTAGGGCTTTGAAATTAACAACCTTTTATTAGCCATTATTAGTTTTAAACACTTTTCAATTAGGTATTAGTTTAGTTCATTTATCATTGCCTTTGGAGACTTATTAGAGATTCGAGACCTTTTAATAGAGGTATTTTACATTAATGTCTTTTAATTATTTGTTTATTTCAATATTTATAACTAAAATGTGCGAATAGTTTATTATTCTAAACAATAATCTTGACATGATTGTAAACCATTCTTCTATTTAGTTATAATGTCGAATTTATGTGCTTAATGCTTTAAACCAATCATATAAGTCA
This sequence comes from Stephania yunnanensis, assembly GCA_039657365.1. Taxonomy (NCBI): domain Eukaryota; kingdom Viridiplantae; phylum Streptophyta; class Magnoliopsida; order Ranunculales; family Menispermaceae; genus Stephania; species Stephania yunnanensis. The sequence goes on from CM077587.1 coordinate 40,949,703, forward strand.
ATCAAGATTTTAATAAGTTGTTTTTGCGTATTACAACTAATGATTCTTTGTATTGAGTGTATAGTGGCCAATATGTTTCTTAGGGTATCTAAATCTATGTCTATGATTATTGACAACAATTATGAAAGTAGTAACTAGGATTAATCTATAGGGCAAAATTACCTGAGTAGATGTTCTAAGTGATTGTGTTCTAGCTTATTTAATGACTAGCATAATTCTAATTTTTATTTAGTTTGGATTAGGTATGATTTTATTAAGTGTTAATGCTACAGTATTTCTAGTTTATTGTGTTTTATCCAATAAGTAGAGTGACAAGGGTAACTATGTGGCTTATTTTCTTTGAATATAGAAAAGTCGGTAGTTTTCTAAAGGCTACCAACCTAATATGATTAGATTTTAATAATTTAGGATCACTATATAAATATGATGATTTGATTATGACTATTATTAATGAAAATGTCCAGATATGATAATTTAAATATCATTGTCTATGATGTATTGTTTAGATAGTTAATTTATATTGATTTCTCGATTTTTTGTTTGAATTGCATTAGATTAGTTTATTAAATTTAAATTTCTTATAGTTTAATTATTTTAATTAATTGATGTTTTGTTTTAGATTAGTAGTGTTTAATTCCCATTTTAATTAGATTAGTTAACTTAAAGTAAATTAAATCCAATAAAACTTCAGGGTGGCCTTATTTTTGAACAGATTTGTCAAACCCCTATGGAGAAGATATCCTATTTACCACTTAATAAGAAAATACAAGAAACTACAGTGCATGCTCGAAACATGTCAATTTTTTGCATCGTTGCTAAAGATTTTTAAAATATTATCTTGGAAACCTCTTGTTTAATGTCATATAATATGCCTGAAGACGAGGAAAAACTAACTTTTGGGCAATCTGATGGGAATGTCACTGCTTATGAACCTATGTGCATAACTTTCACAACAAAATTTTATAAATTCGAAGTGAAGTTTTGATTCATAAATTCTTTACAATGTTTCTATGTTAAAGATAATGAAGATGCTCAAAATTTTACTAGAATAGACATCAAAGATTGATTTCATTATTTCTAATGCATGAATTTATAGAAAAACTTTAATGCAATATTTTTGTGAAGGATTAAATCACTTAAATAGAAGATTCTTATACACAGTATGTGGAGGGTCTTTGCTTGATACAACACCAACTTTAGCCAGGGAGGCTATAAATAAAATTGCTAAACAATATAAGCAATAAGGTGAGAAGAGTGAATTAATTAAGAAAAATCTAAGTGAAATAAATAGAAGGACATATAAGACATTAAACGATAAGATAGATGAGCTAAAAGCCATGGTTGAATTATTACTAAAGAATAAATTAAGCAAGGTAAAACCTTATGTTTTTAATGAATTAAATCATTCTAATGATGAATAAAATAAAAGAAGCTAATGCTATAATGAACCAATATGATGGATTTGTTGATCCCACTTATAACTTTCATAGTTATATAAATTACTCACTGCTAAATGTAGGTAATCATATTAACAATCAGGGTTATCAAATATATAAAACATTGAATAATTCAGAAAGAGAAAAAGATCAAATAATTCAAACATTACAAAATGATATGACTGAGTTGACAAATCAATTAAGTCAGATGGCTACACAAATGAGTGAATTTATAAATAAAGGGAAATTACCATCTCAACTTTGTCATCCTTTATACGAAAAAGCACTAATTATAATATTAAAAAGTGGTAAGCAAATGGATGAACCTAAACTACTAGACCATTTAGTTTCTAGAAAGAAATAGAAGATGAATTATGGAAAGAAATTGAAATAACAAGTAATAAGATTCCCAATGAAAAAGGTGATGAGCTTGATAAACACAAACCAATTAATATAAAACCACCACTCACTTATCGTTTGGAAAATAATAAAAGTTGTAAGAAATAGCAGGAAGAAAAATAAATATCTGATACTTTAAAGAAAGTAGTAGTTAATATACCTCTATTTGAATTTATTCAAAATGAACCTAAGTATCAAAAATTTATATAAGATTTATGCTCGAATAAAATTAAAGCTAATGAAAAGGTGAGTCTAAGAGAACACATATCAACATTTATTCAAAAGAAATTACCTCATAAATGTTCTAACCTAAGACTATTTTTTGTTCCATGTACTTTTGAAAATATAGGAATTTCTAAAGCATTGTATGATCAGGGAGCCTCCATAAATGTTATGCCTTTATTTATTTATTTGCAAATGACAGATGTACACTTAGAAGAAACTAGTATAGTGATACAATTAATAGATAGATCTACTATTAAACTAGTAAGGTTACTAGAAGATGTACTAGTTAGGTTTAATTGTATAGTATTCCCAATAGATTTTTATGTTTTAGACATGAAAGAAGATAATTTCTCTAATATACCTTCTCTAATTTTAGGAAGAACATTTTTTAAAACAACAAAATCAAAGATTGATGTTTCAAATGGAACATTAACAATAGAAATAGATTATGATATAGTGAATTTTTATATAAATATGATGATTTGATTATGATTATGCTTTAATAAAAATGTCCAAATATGACTGTTTACATATCATTGTCTAAGATATATTGTTCAGATATTTAATTTATATTAATTTATCGATTGTTTGTTTGAATTGTATTAGATTAGTTTATCGAGTTTAAATTTCTTATATTTTAATTATTTTAATTAATCGATTGGTTTGTTTTAGATTAATAGTGCTTAATTCTCATTTTAAATAGATTAGTTAAATTAAAGTAAATTAAATCTAATAAAACTTTAGTGTATTCTTAGTTTTGAAGAGATTTGCAAAATACTTGTGGAGACGATATCCTATTTACCACTACTGCAAATTATAGGAAAACGCGAAAACTATTATGCACGCTCAAAATGTGTCAATATACCAACTCCTGCACCGAGACATGACGGATATGACAGACATCCCATACCACCTCATACTAGACAAGCATTGGCAGCACCACCTGAACCACGACAGTAGCTGCAGGGTGGCAGAGTCTGAGGTAGAGGCCGAGATATTTAGAGAAAATGATAGAGGCAAGCACATGGCCATGCCCCATATTATGACTGTGGTAGGCATTGTAGTGTGGTCATTGTAACACCCAACAATATAGACAGTGTAGACATATCACCTGTTATAGATGTGCCAAAATAAGAAAAATGATGAGAGGATGCCCACATCTAGCCGCAATACAACTGTAGTTTAGCAAAGAGGGAGCTTATATGATAGCACGACCAGATCCTGAGGTGAATCTTGGAATCTTTAAGGGTACGATCTCAATTTATAGTATAAATATGCATGTGTTGTTTGATTATGGGTCTGCTATTTCATTTATCACTAGTCGCATGATAGGCATTTTAGGATTAACACCCATTAGGCTTGGAGTACATTTAATTATTAGTATCGCAGCTGGGGATAGTGTTTGCTATAACAATCTTGTAAATGGAAGTCTAGTCGAGATAGGTGGGATAAAGTCACTTGTAGACTTCAGGGTTCTCGAGTTTCTATATTTTGACGTCTTATTAGGGATGGACAGTTTGCATCATACCATGGTCATATTGACTGTTTACATGAGACAGTGATATTTGAGATCCTAGGGTGTTCGATATTTACATACAAATGAGTTCATCAAGGGCTGTTAGTACTAGAGGTCGACTTGCGACTGGTGAGGATATGGTTGACTTGCGAGTTTCCAGATGTATTTCGGATGACTTAGCTAATTTACCACCACGAGACATAGACTTCATCTTCGAGTTGGTACTAGGCACCAGGCTTATTTTTATACAGCTATATCGCATGGCCTTAAGGGTGTTGGAGGAGTTGAAGACTCAGTTTCGGGACTTGGGACATAAAGGATTCATTATACCTTTTATTTCATATAGGGAGTACATGTTCTTTTTATGAAAAAAGAAGGACGTCACTTTAAGGCTATGTATCGAATACAGATAGCTGAACAAGGTCACATTTAGAAACAACTATTCACTACACAGATCGATGATTTGTTTGATTAGCTGAGAGGAGTGTATTTTTTCTCTAAGATAAACCTCGGATCAAGGTATCATCAGCTTACAATCAGAGTCGAGGATAAGTCCAAGACAACTTTTAACACCAAATATAGACATTATCGGTTTCGGTCATGTCATTTGTGCTGACCAACACCATCGCTATATTTATTAAATTGATGCACCAAATATTGAGACCGTATCTTAAACATTTAATGATTGTCTTCAATGATGGCATTGTTAGGTTTTAGGGTTCACACCCAGAGAAAATTCAAAACAATTTTTTTGAAAATCCCTAGCAGGATCAAAAACAAGTTCCATTAAAATTAATCTCTAAAGTGAACCATACGTTAATCCGTGATTTCTTCTCTAGTTTTTTTTATTTCAAAGGCGTTCAAGCGCACGTCCTCAATAAGAAATTTACACACGAACGGTGACCACATTTTAGAGTGCTAGCCCCAAGAGAAATAAAAACATTTTTTTCCTCTCCCAAAATTGAAAGAATTCAAAATTTGCAAAAACAAAAATCTTATTTTGTTTTAAGGTTTCGACCTCTATTTATATGTGTAGATAAGCCCTCACTTATAATCTTATTCATAATACAACCATTGTACTTTGCCAGTTGAAGCAAATTACTTTAGACCAATTGAAATTGCATAAATTCATTCTTTATGTGCAACTCAATAGGTTGATGTGATGTTGGCAGTGAGCCAAAACCATTTTGGTGCACAAGTCATAAGCAGTCTCTTGCAAGGCATTTTGACTACACAAGTAGCATGAATATCAAAATCGATATAACCTAATGAATAATATATATCGTATACTTTTTTCATGTGATATATTTTAATTAAACATTTATACAAAGTCACCCTTAATTTTTAATCGTACTAGTCTCGATCTTTAATTAGACTGAAAACATCCAAATGATATTGACCATATCAATTCACTTGGACTTGGCCATTTAACAGTCTAATATATCAAGGGATCCATTGATATTTTCTCTATATGAGATGGACAAATTCTATCTTAATTACACACTTTTACATTTTATTCACACGGTAACCAATCATAGTCTGTATAATCGTCTGGTTAAAGACAACATTTGATTGTATTTAATTACCATGCTCCTAATATTAAAGTCTATGGTAGTCTCAAGTCGAAGGTAGAATGATATACCTATCATGAGTAACTTTTATGACTTAATCCATGTGGTGTTCTCATAATATGTCAATCCAATACCTTGTTCCTATAGCAAGAACTCATGATTTCAATTTGTATCCTTAGATACATGATCAACACATGGTCATCAATCGATACTTACGCTAACCTTAATTCATTATGGCTCCCATTATGATGATCGACCAGAGACATTTAGGATATTTCAACAAATACCCATAGATCTTACAATAAGTAAAACATGCAATCAATTATAACAAACACTAAATGAAAACCTTGATTTTATTAACTAAGATTATAAGATAAACGATGTTTGTAGATTGACCCAGGGCACATTCCCAATAGGAATTATGATATATTCGACGACTTGAGAGGATCATGTGCAACACCTGAGGGAGACTTTGCAAGTATTAAGGGAGTACAAACTTTATGCAAAGTTCAGCTAGTGTGAATTTTGACTTTCAGAGGTCATGTATTTGGCACGTTGTTAGGGCAGCATGGACTACATTTGATTAGGCTAAGATTTAGGCTATCACGGATTGCAAGGCATTGATGGTAGTGGTAGAGATTAGGTGTTTTCTAAGATTGGTAGGCTATGACCATCCCTTTGTGAAATATTTCTCAAAATTCGCTTCACCAATTATTGATTTAACACAAAAGGATGTCGTATTGCATTAATCTAATGAGTGGAAGTAAGCATTTGCTCGGCTGAAGAAGTTATTGACTACCGAGCTAGTGTTGGTATTACCAAAGGCTAGACAGGGATTTTTAGTGTACATAGATGTTTTTCATACAAGTTTAGGCAACATGTTGATGCAAAGTAGAGGGATATTAGCTTATACTTTAATACAATTTGATGATGCATGAGAAGAACTATCTCACACATGATTTGGAGTTTGCAGCAGTTGTATTTGTATTGAAGATTTAGAGACATCATCTATTTTGAGAAAGATTAACGCTCTTCATTGGTCAAAAAGTCTGAAGTATCTCTTCACACAAAAAGAGTTGAACATTAGACAACATAGATGATTAGAGTCTCTGAAGGACTACGGCTTTTCTATGTAGTACCACCCTAGAAAAGCTAATGTAGTTACAGATGTGCTGAGTAGGATATGGACTGTGTCTACATAGAGAATGTGAAAAGGTTAAGGGATTAATAAGTTGTATGAGAGGTTCAGAGAGTTAGCACAAAGTGTATATTGTATTGACTAAGCAGAGACATCATTTCAGTGTCAAAGATATAAGACTAGGTTATAGATACGTTAGTGACAGAGCTGAGAGATAAGATTCTTCAGGAGACATTTTTGGTGGAATGGGATGAAGGCTGATGTATCTGAGTTCATCAGGAATTGTGAAGTTTTCCAGCAGGTAGAAGCGAGGCATCGTAGACTTAGATGATCGTTGTAGCTGCAGAGCCGCTTCCCATTCCGTGATGGAAGTAGGGAAACATTACCGTGGATTTTGTTAGAGGATTGCCGAAGAGTGCAATGAGACATGATTTTATTTGGGTAATGGTCAAAATATTAATGAAGTCTGCTAACTTCTTACCAATCGTAACTCATTACGCAATACCAACTGAACGTATTATTAGAAATAGACATCAGGAATTGAAAGGTTTTCCCATAGGTGGAGGCTGGGCATCACAGACCTAGACGATTGTTGTAGTCGCGCAACCGCTTCCCATTCTGTTATGGAAGTAGGAAGACATTGTCATGGATTTTGTTAGAGGATTACCGAAAAGTGCAGGAAGACATGACTCTATTTGGTTAATGATTGAAAAATTAATGAAGACTGCTCACTTCTTAACTATCGCAACTCATTACACAACACTAGTTTAGCGTATTCTTAGAAAGATAGATTATCAAACTTAATGGGGTACTTTTAACTATCAAACCAGATAAATATGATATATATACATCCGGGATGTGGCGGGGTATGCAGGAGCTGTATGGTACGTGCCTGCAATTCAACATAGCTTTTCACCCTTAAACTAACGGGCAGACAGAAAGGATGATTCGGGTTCTTGAGGATATGTTTAGGGCTTATTTATCGGAGTTTGGTGAATCATGGGAGGATTATTTACCGTTGGGTGAGTTTTGCTTATAATGACAATTATCATGCTAGTATTAAGATGTTTCTATTTGAGGCTTTCTATGGCAGACCGCGTCACTCGCCATCATGTCAAGCTGAGCTAGAGTGGAGTTAAGTGGGACCTGAGATTGTTGTCGATCACATCGAGGAAGTAAGGCATATTTTTTAAAGATTTAGAGCTGAACATGAGAGGCAAAAGAACTATGTAGATAAGTATTACACCGATCTCATGTATGTTGAGGGAGCCTTCAATTATTTAAAGTTTCCCTTCAGAAAGGTCTTTACATATATGGGTTGAAAGGAAAGTTAGCACCAAGGTCTATCAGGCCTTTCAAGGTTAAGAAATGGGTTGTAAAAGTTGCATATAAGCTTAACTTGCCTCTGCAGATGTCAGGGACTCATCTGGTCTTTCATATTTCTATGCTTCGACTAGTTAAGTCAAAGTTAGGCGTGCGACTGACAGTTGACTTGAGTCAGATTGACCTAAGCAGAGATATTACTTAGAAGGAGTAGCTAGTACAAATCCTAGGCTAAAAGGTACATCAGTTGAGAAGAAGCTCTATCCTGAAGGTACTCGTCACGTAGTAGTTCCATGATGACTCAAAACTTACTTGGGAGCTTGAAGACTACATGCGTGATATATTCCCATGCCTTTTCGATGTAGGTATAACCTTAACTTAAATTTTAGTTTCTATGATGAAATTCTCATTAGTTGGGAAAATTTTTCACGGCCCAGATTTTTAATTCTAATTTTTTCCATAGTCAGGATCACCTACCTATAAGGTGCGACCCACATCGAGATATGCACACTGATCAAGAGACATGGGCGATGTACATTTTAGTTTGTGTGGTGCTTTCCTAGTGTATTGTATATGTGTAGACTAATTAAGTCACATCTACTTGTTACAGGCGTCAAGACGACAACGGGGGATACACCTCGAGGTGCATGCGAGTCATGGGATCAAGTAGAAAGTGATATGGTAAGTCCTAATTTACTTAAATATGATTTAATAATTAATCAAATGCGCTTATAGTGTGGATTTATGTATAAGCTATGGTGTTGTTTATCTATGAATCAATTAAAGAAGCCCATAATTTCAAATAAAAATCATATACATTGGTATACTTCGAGAGGTTAGCGGCCACGCCCATCACCATGTAACTATGTGTCAACTTATGCGTTAACAAGCTAAATTTAGTGGAATTTAGGAGTAAAAATGAGTCATAGGATCTTACAGAGTTGAATGTACACATATTTGATGAATCCAACCATATAAGTATAACAATTGGTGAATTTTCCTCATTTGCATGGTTTTGGAATAAGAGAAAAAAAACATGATAGCTAGAGGGGTTGTTAGCTGGAAAAATAGGGTGTTCAAGAGGTTGGATCATCAAAAAATTGGAGTCTAGGAACCCGAAGACCGAGCCAAGATCATTAGGTAATGATTTCTATCACCTTCATGCATTCTATTCATGAGAATTCTAATTTATAAAATGATTTGGTTTTTGAAAAAAGTGAGATATTTGGATTCATTATGTTTTTCCACTCAATTTACTATATTGTGTTTTTTTGTTTTAGGTAAGAAATGAATTCATTAGGAATTTTTTAAGTTTTGAAATTGTAAAATTAAACTGGAAATTTTGCATGTTGTCGTTATGAACCAGTCTTTGTGATTTGGTAATAACTTCCTCATTTTAAATCATAATGGACTCATTCTTATGGCATTTGAAAGCTAACTCAAAGGGAAACAACTTTTTTCTTACGAAAGATTTTGAAATTCAAATATTTTCTCATCTAAAAATCATCTACATCGTTGGTGATTAATCTGAAATTTTTGGGTTTACAATCTTGATAATCTCTTGCCGTTTTCAGTATAAATCCCTCATTTCTTATTGGATTGAGCTTATTTTTAGTATGATGTTTTACGATATGTTTTGCAGCCTTTAGTAAGAAAATCATGAGTTTTGATGGTATGGCTTAGCAAAAATGAATTTTTCAAAGTTGTTGGTTTGAATTTAAAACTGTTTTAAGTTATTGTTGTAAAATTTGCATATCTCATTCAATTCTTATTGAAATTTCACAAGCTTTATGGTTCTAAAAAGCTAAAAGATAGCTCTAAGAAATTCTCTTCAGACTACAATTCATAATTTTAACCTTTTGGTAATTGAGATCAACTCACAAGATCTTGTACCAAAATTGTCTCTATTATAATAAAGTATATTTGAACATAAAAAAGTGATTTATGGGGATAATTTTAAGAATTAAGATTTACAACCATTTCAACTAACTCTAATAGCATGTAAATGGCCTAAAATACCTATTTAATTTCAGAAATGTAGAGGAGAGTCTCGAGGGATCATTTGTGAGTTGCTTGGTGTCGGGAGGTCAAATTAGCTTAGGACTTTGCAAAAATTGTAAGTAAACTTGTAAAGGTCCTTTTCCACATTTTATTTCCATTTATCTATTGTTTTATAGTTTATTGGACTAGAAATGCTTTTGTGATGTGATCTCATTGTTAGGTTTTGGGGTTCAAATGCAATGGGAAATTCAAAAAAAAAATTGAAAAACCCTAACATGATTGAAAATAAGCTCTATTAAACTTGGTCTAAAAATAAACCATATACTAATGCGTGATTTCTTTTTCTGATTGTTCGATCTTTAAGATGTTTAAGTGTATGTCCTCTATCAAAAATTCATATATGAACGGTGACCACGATTTGGAGTGCTAGCCCCAAGAGAGATACAAAACGTTTTTATTTCTCTCCTAAAATCAAGAGAACTCAAAAATAGTTAAAACGAAAATCTTATTTCATTTTAAGGTTTTAAACTTTATTTATATTTGTATATAAGCTCTCTTAAAAAACATATTTGTAATATAACTATTGTATATATGCAATTCAAGCAAATTACACATACGCCCCTATTAATAAATTATCATTTAACAAATTGTAAGAGCTTTTATTTCTTGAGTTTTATCATATAAAACTCATTACTCTTGACCAATTGAAATTATGCAAAGCAATTTTTTGTGTATGACCCAATAGGTTCATGCGACGTTGGCAGTAAACTAAAACCATTTTAGTACACAAGTCATCAGCAGTCTCTAACAAGGCATTATGACTACCCAAGTACGATGAATATGAAAATCGATACAATCTAATGAATAACATGTATCATATCCTTTTATCGTGCGATATCCTTTGATTAAACATAAGGCATGGAAAGTCACCTTTAATATTCAATCGTACTAGTCTTAATCTTTAGGTAGATTGAAAACATCCAAGTGACATTGATCATATCAATTCACTTGGACTTGCCCATTTAACAGTCTAAGATATCGAGGGATCCGCTAATATCTCTCTATATAAGAAGGACAAATTTTATCTTAATTACATACTTTCATATATTATTGGCATGGTAACCAATCACAATCGATATAATCGATCGATTAAAGATAACGCTTGATTGTGTCAAATTACCATGCTCATAATATTAAAGTCTATAGTCATCTCCAGTCAAAAGGACTAAATGATATAGCTGTTATAAGTGACACATATGACTTAATTCATGTGGTGTTCTCATAGTGAGTCAGTCCAGTACCTTGTTCCCTAACAAGTACTTATGATCTCGATTCTTATCGCTATATGCATGATCATCATAGACCATCAATCAAGATTCACACTAGTCTTAATTTATTATAGTTCCTAGTATAATGGTTGACTTGAGACATTTAGAATATTTGAACAAATACCCATGGATCTTATTACAAGGTACACATGCAATTACTTATAATAAAAATAGAAAATGAAAATGTATATTTTATTAATTGAAATTATAAGATAAACAATGTTTCTAGATTGACTTATAGCACATGCCCCAATAACATCCACTTGAACTAGGGCAAATCATTCATGTATCTAATACCTAATGACCTAATATGACTATCGTGTTTCGTTTATGGAAGAGCATTCGTCAAAAAATCTGCAACATTGTGTTCTATAAAAACTCTACAAATTTTCACGTCTCCCTCGTAATGATTTATCGAATAAAATGAAAAGGTCTAAGTATATGTTTGGATCAATGGTGTGATCTTAGTTCCTTGACCTGAGTTATCACCTCATTGTTATCACAATACAAGCAAATGGGGCTAGCTATACTCGGAATGACACCAAGTTTAAATATGAAATTTTTGATCCAAACTACCTCCTTAGCTGCACCAGACATTGCAATATACTAAGCTTCTATTGTAGAATCTGCCACAATTTCTTACTTCGGACTTTCTCAGCTCACAATGCCTCCATTCAAAGTAAAAACATATCTAGATTGTGATCTAAAGTCATCTATATTAGTTTGAAAACTTGTATTTGTGTATCCTTTTAAAAGAAGCTTGTCTTCCAAACTTCTATAGGCTAAAAAAACTTCTTTAATCCATATTAAGTACTTAAGAATGTTATTTACTACTATCCAGTGACTTTAACCTGGATCAAACTGATATTTTCTTGTTACACTCAAAGTATATGATACATCAAATTGGGTTCACAACATGGCATACATGAAAGTTTTAATAATTGATGCATATGGAATTGTACTCATGCCCTTTCACTCATCATTAGTATTTGAACATTGAATCTTGATGAAACTTATACATTAAAACATTAGCAATGACCCTCTTTTAGAGTCTTGCATACTAAACCTATTCAATACCTTATCTATATAACTACTCTGACTTAGACCGATCAACCTTTTAGATCTATCCCTATAGATCTTAATCTCAATGATATAGGCTGGATCTCCTAAGTCCTTCATTGAGAAACACTTCCCTAACCAAAATTTGTTGCTTTGCAAGGTTAGGATGTCCTTTTCAATGAGTAATATATCATTAACATACAACATCGGGAAAACAATCACGCTCCTACTGACCTTTTTTTTACACAAGGAGCATTTTCATTTTTAATGAAACCAAATTCCTTAATTGCTTCATCAAAACAAAAACTCCAATTTTGAGAAGCTTCCTTTAATCTATAAATAGATCTTTGACACCTGAACACCTTCCTAGAATTCTCAGATGAATAAACCCTTCAGGTTGCATCATATACACGTCCTCAAGTAACTTTCCATTTAGAAAAGTTATTTTCTCATCCATTTGTCATATCTCATAGTCATAATATGCGGCTATGGAAATTAGAAGTCTAATGGATTTAAGCATGGCTACAGGAGAAAAAGTCACATCATAATCAACACCTTGAGTCTGTCTAAAACCTTTTACTACTAGCCGTGCTTTATAAGTATGCACATTGCCATCCATGTCAGTTTTTTTCTTGAAAATCTATTTACATCTAATGGTCTTACCACTTTTAGGTAAATGAACTAGGTTCCAAAACATGGTTATCATAGATGGATTATATATCAGATATCCCCATCAGGGCTAAACACAGCTTGTTATTAAGTAGTAGGTTCATTTTGATTCATAAGCAACACCTCACTATTATTTGTAATTTACAAATTCAAATCTCTAATGTTGATGTCTTACGTTATAAGACCTATGCAGGCCTTATGATACCTGTGGAGGTTCAACTAGTTCAAGATTTCGTTGATCTCCCACTGGTGATTGAGTGTTTATTTGTGGTTCTTGAACAACTTCAAGACTTACTTTATTCTCATTGTTGTCTTTTGAAATAAACTTTTTTTTCCGTAAAAACTCCATTCAGAACAACTAACACTTTGTTCTCAATGGGATTATAGAGGTATTATACTTAAGTTTCTTTAGGATAACCAACAAATACACATATGGTAGATTGGCTGATAATTTTTTTGAGATATTTCGTCATACTAAAACCTCATAACCTAAAATATTAAGGAAAGATAAACTTGGTGTTTTTCCAAACCACATCTTATATAGTGTTTTATCAATTACTTTAGAAGGAACATGATTCGGTGTAAATGTAGCAGTTTCTAACGTGTAGCTCGAAAATGAAATGGGAAGATTTGCGTGAATCATCATAGATCAAACCATATCTAATGAAGTTTGATTTCTCCTCTAAGAAATATCATTCCATTATTGAGTTGCTGAAGGAGTTAACTGTGAGACAATCCTATAGTTTCGAAGGTGATCATCAAATTCTTGGCTCAAATGTTCACCACCTCTATTTGACAAAAAAACTTTAATAGTTTTACTAGGTAGGTTTTGCACTTCATTTTGAAATGTATGAAACATCTCAAAAAACTCACCTTTATGTTTCATGAGATACACATAACCATATCTGTCGAAATCACCGGTAAAAGTAATGAAGTACTGATAACCACGTATAGCTGTTGTGTTTATAAGACCACATGCATCAAAATATATTAAACCTAATAAATCACTTGCCCTTTTATTGAGTGCAGTAAAGGGGCTATTTTTCATCGTGCCTAGTAAGAAATATACACATGTTTCATATGATTCAAAATCAAATGAATCTAAAATTCCATCTTTATGGAGTTTAGAAATACATTTCTCATTTACGTGGCTAAGACGGCAATGCCAAAGGTAGGTTTGACTCAAATCATTTAAATTGAAACTCTTTCTATATATGTGAAGAATATGAGTATTTGTGCACCATTTCATGTTTAGAATATAAAGACCATTACACAAATTAGCATTCGCATAGAAAACATCTTTATGAAAAATAAAGCATTGACGATTCGCAATAATGAAATTAAAACCATCCAAATCACAACATGAAACTAAAATGAGGTTTATGCTCAAGGCAGGAACATAATAACAATTATTTAAAACTAAAACAAGTCCATTCGATGAAATTAACTAATAACATCCTACGACCAATGCGACAACCTTTACTCTATTTCCAACTCTTAGGATGACTTCTCATTTCTTTAGCTTTATACTTTTGGTGAGACCCTGCACATTGATACAAATGTGAGATCCACATCTGGTAGCCAATACCCATGAATCACTAGTAGACAAGTTAACTTCTATAATGTAAATATCTAAAGCAGTAGTTGCACTACTCTTTTTTTTCTTTAGATCTTCAAGATAAAGCTTGAGATTTCTGATCTAATGCCCAAGTGCATGGCAAAAATGAAAATCTTTTTTTTTTCATTTTTCTTATGGGAAGCTTTAGGCTTAACTTGTTCCACAGGTTTTGTGATAGTCACAATAACTTGGACAACTTTATTTTTGCCTTTGGTCTTCTTCTTCATAGCCTTTTTTTTGAACCATCAACTTCTTAGCGAGGGGTTTCTTGACATTCTGCTTAGTAGTTTTAAGCATCAAATGCAACTCTGAGATACACTTCTCCATATTATTCATGTTATAGTTTGTCACAAATTATGAATAACTATATGGCAATGAATTCAAGATCAAATCCGTAGCCAACTTTTGGATTAAAAGAAATCCAAATTCGTTACAACGGTAAATGTAGCCCTTTATCTTTCAGAACATAAGGACTAACTAAAGTGCACTCGACCATTTTGCAAGAATGAAAAATCTTGACTGTCTTGAAACTTTCTTGCTTACGCTACTGTTGAAACATTTCTTTTATTATCGTAGGCATGTCATATGCTTCTTATTGTTTCATGTCATTCTAAAGTTCAGGAACCATAATTGCCAACATAATGCATGTAACATTAGGTGAGTCATTTACTTATTTAGTATGTGCATCCTTCATTGTTCTTAAAGCATTGGCTGGTGGTTCTTCATGAATAGATCATCCAGGACATACAAGTTGCGTTCATGCTTAAAAACAATTCTCAAGTTTCTGAACTAGTCAAAAAAGTTTGTCCCAGATAACTTATTTTTTCAAGAATGGATCGCAATGACAAGGGATTAGTATGATTTGAAGAGGCCATAGATCTACAACAAAGATTACACAAAAGTTCATTTTAATATAGAGAAATCGACTCCCACTAAATTAACAACTGTCCTAAAAACACAATGTTAATTAATGGACTAAAATCTATGTTTCACTTAACTCTAAGACAGCTAAGGCATGACACCTTGAATTATGTTATTTAGGTAGGTACCTATTACCAATTACATCAAATGCAAATTTTAGTTATTTTTATGAGATTATGGCATCTTATTTCATAACATGTTTTATCTCATCTTGTGCCTAAACCCAAAACCATTTTGATAACTTTATCAAATCTAACAATTTCAAACAATAGAGTAACCATTATTCAACTTGCCTCACCAAGATAACACAATACTTTACGGAGGCTGACCCATATTGCCGTGATTGAATCCTTAATAAGTGTTTGAAAATGGATGTCACTTGACTTAAAATTTGGAAAAGGGACTTTTATTTGTTTTAGTGATCACAATTTAAACAAGTTAAATATCATATATTACAATGCATTTGCAATCACTAAACAAGTTAGAGAATTTTACTCATATCGACTACTATACGAATTTCTCATACACTACGAGCAGTTAGCGGCGATCTCACTGGCCAGTCAGCGGGTGGTGGTTTTACTGACTTGTCAAAGGACATTGGTAAAGGGGCATCGACCCTTTTTTCTAAAACAACAAATTTCAATTCTGAAAACTGAAGTTTACCTAAAATTTCTCATTATTTTAGTCAATCAAATTGAACCGCCCCTTATTTTAATTTCAAAAAATATTAACTAAAACGTTTTTAATTAACATGGGTCCATTTATAACTTAATATATTATTCTAATCCAATTAGAATTTAAGATACATTGAATCCTTATCAAATTAGGAATTTGATTTGTATCTCACCAATCTTATAGTATTTGTAATTATTATCCGATTACAAGTTTATCTCATATCTAATAGGAATATACTAATTGATAACCATAATGAGATATATTATTGAAACCAGTTTCGATTCTGATTCATACAAAACAAGCAATTGAATAAAGAAACGAAATATTAATCATTCATTCAACACTAGAATTATATTAAATTAAGCATATTAACCTAATCATGATTTTTATCATGGAGACATAAATAATTATTGAACAAAAGTGAAATATGTATTCAACACTAGAATCACATTAACCCAAACATAACTTCTACCATGAACATACGAAACTTGCATCGTTCAATATTAAAACATATGTTAATCGAATAAACATGAATTCTATAATTGAATCAAATCATGCGTATATATCAAATACATGAATTAACAATATGCTTTAAAACCAATTCTTGATAACAATTATCATAGAACATATATATACATCATACATACATTAATCAAGACCATGTTTTCATACATATATCATGTATACATCAGAGAAAACATGCAAATATTTCATAGAACTGATCCTAAGGCTCTAACACCATTGTTTAATTTTTGGGTTCATACGCAATGGAAAATTCAAATCAATTTTTAAAAAACCACAACAGGATCAAAAAAATAAGTTTTATTAAACTGGATCTACAAAAGTAAACTATACATTAATCCATGATTTCTTTCTCTGATTGTTCGATCTCTAAGACATTCAAGTGTACGTCCTCAATCGGAAATCCACACACGAACGATGATCACAATTTGGAGTGCTAGCCCCATGAGAGATTGAAACCATTTCTCTTTCTCTCCTAAAATCTAGAGAACTCGAAAATAGTAAAAATGAAAATTGTATTTCTTTTTAGGGTTTCAACTTCTATTATACGTGTAGATAAGCTCTCTTAAAACACTTATTCGTAATACAACTAATGTATTTAGGCAATTCAAACAAATTATACATACGCCCCTATTGATAAGTTATCAAATAACAAATCGTAAGAGTTTTTATTTCATTAAATTTTATCATATAAAACTCATTACTTTGGACCAATTGAAATTGTACAAAGTCATTCTTTATATGCGACACAACAGATTCATGCGGCGTTGGCAATGAACCAGACCATTTTTGTACACGAGTCATAAGCAATCTCTAGCAACGCATTATGACTACCCAAGTAGCATGAATATCAAAAAATACTATCTAATGAACAACATATACCAGATTTTTTTTCGTGTGATATCCTTTAATTAAACATAAGTCATGAAAAGTCACCCTTAATGTTCAATTCTGCTAGTCTCGATCTTTAGGTAGACTGAAAACATCCAAGTGACATTGATTATATCGATTCACTTATACTTGGTCATTTAATAGTCTAGCTTATTGAGGGATTGTCTAAAAATCTAACTCATGCCACGTTCCATTTCAGGGTTATATATGGGACCCACTCGTCGTGATCTGTATGTCCAAATATCGGGTGTAGACATCAAGGTATGATATTTTTGTGTGATGCTTGTATTATTTATTATACAAAAGATTGAACAATTTAAAATAATTAATTTCAAAAATGTGTTGGTAAGATCTTACCTCGAGTTTCATGTATGTTGGCAGTAGTCGAGGTTGAGATAGGCTTTAATTTGGTGTAAGCTTGGTGGCATGACCAAAACTAATATTTTGGACATTTAATGAAGTAGGATTATTTTGTCCAAAGTTTGATTCAATTTGATGGAAAATGGGATCGAAAACGAGCACCGGAAGTCAAAACACGTCAAAATAGGAATTTCATGAATTAATAAATAAAAAGAAATTAAGTTTATATATAAATATATATAAAACATGAAATGAAAATCAAAACTCATTTGGTTTCCATTGAACGAACGATCATTTCGTTCGTCCCTGGACCCCTCGATTTGAGTTTTCGATTGTGGAGCTTCCAACATTTGATTTTCGATCGGTTTCTTTCTGCGAAATCATAGAGGATCGCAAGACGGTCAATTCGAGCTAAGTTTCTAGAGGCGAAATGAAGTATTCAGCCCATAGTTTGGTAAATTCTTATAGCAAGGCATTTTCCTCAATTCAATTTGAATTATCGCGATTTTTTATTTCTTTTGCAGGGTTTCGATAGAAATTGGTATAAATTATCGTTAATTGGTGTATTGGATTGATTTGTGCAATTTGGAATAAATTTTATCGACGGGGTTAAGGCTTTGATGATTTGAAATAATGCACTTCGGTTGATAACTATTTTGGAGATGTTTTTATACTTGATATTGGTTTATATTGAGTTTTTGGATGAATTGATTATTGATTTTGATATAATTTGACTCCACGAGCCATGAAAATATTTTGGTGTTGGTATCGAGTGGTTTCGTGGCATTTATTTATTATTTTTGAGTATTTAATTGCGAAAATATTGATTTGGAGGCATTTTCTTGTTAAAAATAAATAAAGTTTGTCAAGTTGACATGCTATATTAGAAAATTCATAACTTCTCCATTTATGGTTCGATTTGAGTATTCTTGGAGTCTATAGAAAGTACGTTATGAGTACTACAAGTTCCTTCTTGGTTATCATGTCAAATTATGAGGTTTTCAGAGTTAAAATCGTAACTCTAGTGGGCCAGTTGATAATACTTTGAAATTATTATAAAGTATTATTTTTAGAAATAGCTCTCAAGCGTACTTTGGTCACAGTATTTGTAGGGTTTAAGAGTTCTAAACCAAGGATAGTGGACTTGAATTGATACTAAATGATATCGGAAAAGTAAACCAGCTAGAACAATAATTTCATTTTAAGTTATTGAATATTGTTGTTCGTTGCTTTGATATCTATCCTTGGAATTCCATTCTAATTGAGTTGTCTGAGGGCAAGTGAGTCAATGATGGTCCTTGGAAGGAGTGGCAGGCTGAGGTAAGATACCAGCGTCATGACCTCAGGATGCACTGCACTGGTTACTGATTTTGACAGGGTGTGAGGTCTTAGCGTGGCTATTCCAGGAAGTCTCATTATCTCGTGGTTTTAGGGCTTATGAGTGTACTTTGTCCTAGAACCCGAGTCTTGATGTTGTGACAATACTCAGCGACTTATTCATCGGGACTACTTGCGCTCTCCGTTTTCATCTTTGGACACTCATTTATCGATTGCTTCAAATCTATTTACAGTCTTTTATTTATTTATGCGCCCTTATATCTTTCTTGTTATCTGCGTGAATATGGAATGATTTATTTATTTCCAAATTTTGTTTAGTATCCTACTGGCGTTACTTACATGGGCTTGTCATTCTTGTGTTTGAGTGAGTACATATCCGCAATCGAGTAATGGAAAGGGGCCAACACTAGGAGAGCTACTTTGAGGACTTTAGAGCAGCATTTCCCCTCGCATTTTTTGTAGGGTTTGTATTACTTACGTATAATAATTTTTATCACATGGGATATATGGCTTTTGTGAGATGTTTTAGGACATGGAGTGTATGTGGGGTTTCCATACTCTAGGTTGTCCTGACTGATTTGTGTAAAGTTGTTTATATTTGTTTAAGTTGAAATCGCTTCCATATAAACTTTGATAACTTACAAATTTGAATAACTCATTGTGAATAAAGAAATATGGTTAGGAAGGCTGACTAGGCGTGCGTTGACGTCGCGAGGATTGACTCAGGGTCCACGTAAGTCTAAACCGAGCGGGGCCCAATTTGGGTTGTGGAAGTGGGGCTCTCACATAGATCCACTAATATCTCTCTCTATACAAGAGGGACAAATTTTATTTTTAGTACACACTTTCACATATTATTCACATGGTAACTAATCACAATCTTTATAATCATCCGATTGTAGATAACGTTTGATTGTGTCAAATTACCATGCTCATAATATTGAAGTCTATGATAATCTTAACTCGAAAGACTAAATGATATAGCTATCAAGAGTAACACCTAAGACTTACTTCACATATTGTTCTCATACCAAGTTGGTCCAATACCTTATTCCATAACAATTACACATGATCCCGATTCGTATCCTTATATGCATGATCATCACATGAACATCAATCAAGATTCTCACTAGTCTTAACTCATTATAGATCTTAGTATAATTATTGACTATGGATATTTAAGATATTTCAAAAAATACCCACAGATCTTATTATAAGGTAAACATGTAATCACTTATAATAAAACAACAAATGAAAACTCTATTTTATTAACTAAGATTATAAGATAAACAATGTTTATAGATTGATCTATGGCACCTGCCTTAACAATCATAACTTGTGATTTAATTCTACTCATTTCACGAACTATGTTGTCATGATATTATACCTTGAATCCATTCATTGATTTCATTCTTTTCTATTATACTTCTTGGTTGTTTTTTATTGGATTATAAGTTGAATAACATGATATTAGGATAGATATATTGATGAATGAGTTATGGACTTGTAATCTGACTTATCATGCATTTCTAAGCAATTTCCAAACTTTGTGATCTATGTCGTGTCTTTATTGAAAATGTAAAGTAGCCATAATATCTAGGATCCATTGGACTATGTTAAGATGAGCGACACATGGGGTTAGATTCCCTGGAGATGTTAGCACTAACCACTATTATGACGTGGCACATGGGGTTAAATTCCCTAGGGATGTCGGTAAATAATTACCAGATTTATATGATAGTACGCATGTTCTTTAGAGTGACCTTAAAGGTTATATGATGTAGCTCACAACCGACTGGACTTAGATTATTACTATTTAACTCAGTGTCAGTCTCATTTGTTTAACTTTGATAATTTCTAGCATATTTATGTTTCAGCAAGTTCTTCGATACCTTTATGATTTTAAATACCTCTTGTTATATTTGGAAATGTGGAAGAGTATCTTCAGGCTTTACTTTCATTATATTGTACTCACTATCCTTTTTATGACCGTGGGTGCGGATCCGTTGACTAGTAAGCCAGACAAAAGAGAAGATCGATGACTACCTCTCGAGCCTTTGGCATGCTTTCATTATCGACTCTG
This sequence comes from Stephania yunnanensis, assembly GCA_039657365.1. NCBI lineage: Eukaryota > Viridiplantae > Streptophyta > Magnoliopsida > Ranunculales > Menispermaceae > Stephania > Stephania yunnanensis. Next base: position 40,970,776 of record CM077587.1, read on the forward strand.
TATGTTTTTAATATTTTGTTGTATTACATACTTTATGTCATTTAAATACTTTTGGATTGTATATATTTGGGTTGAGCGTTAGTTCCCCGACTAGTCATATGACTATCACACTATTTTTATTTGCCAGCTCTATTATATATTCATGTAATCGTTATCTCCTTGTTTCCATACTTACAATTTATATTATTTGCTTCCGCTAAACCTTTCAAACTTCCACTAAATATAATAATTGTTAAAAGTTTTAATTAATCATGAAATGCATTCAGAATGAGAATTGTATAATACTTGTCCTTAACACGAATAACGAAGAAAATATGATAAAAGGGTGACTAATATGTTGTTAAATCCTACGTGGGTGTAATTAGGGCTTAATGACGAGATTAGGCTAGGCAGTGCTCTAGATTTTATAAGGGGGCTTCACACAAAATTATGGATTACTAGGTCGATTTATCTTGGCAAGTACCACGTGGTCCCATTTATACATACCTGTGTTACTAAAAGACTTATAGCTGCAGTAAATTAAGTTGGAAATTGCTAAGAACTAGATAAAGAAATAGAAGACTAAGAACCTCTATTACTACAAACTTCTACTACAAAGGAGAAAAGAAGAAATGAGATAGTTGGAATGAAAAATTTTCATTCAACTTGGTGTGTGAATTGCAATGGGGTTGACACCCTTTATATAGGCCATTTGGTGATGATGATACTTGTACTTGTACAATGTGTACAAGTTATACATACACCACAAATCATACAACACATCACAAGCAACATAGACAATACATGGAAGGGTTGGTGTACATTGGAGATGATTACAAGTTACATGACAATACATGGAGAAGTGATTATACATTGGAGTTGGATACAAGTTATGTAGAGTGTACAAGTTATATTCAATGTAGAAGTCATGCTTGATTTTACAATTCAATGTGAGAGTCATTCTTGACAATGTGATCATTCATAAGCTTGGTTAAAAGGTCATCCAATTTACAACACTCCCCCTTGTGTGACACATTGCCGAGAGAATATGCCTCGTTAAAACCTGTACTAAAAAAACCCTGTGAGAAAAAATCTAGTATAGGAAAAAGATTAAAATGTTCTCATCAATCTTGATTTTCAGTATAATATTATTGATTGTCTCATTAAAAACCTTGCTAGGAAAACCTAGTGGGACAAAACCAAAGCTAAGGAAATGAGTGCAACACATTGATACACTTTGAGAGAATATATATGTTTCATTAAAACCTTTACTAGAAAACCAATCTAGTATAGGAAAAAAGTACATTGCTCTTATAAATCTTTTATACGGAGTATAATAATGTTAGGATTGCCTATTGAAAAACCTTGTTAGGCAAATCCAGTGGGGTCAAATCGATAGCGAAAGGAAAATGGTGCAATACACTAATCAACCTTTATAAAAGAGTTTTAATATTGTTAGAATTGCCTCATTAAAAACCTTTGCAAAGAAAACCCAGTGGGATAAAACCATAGCAAAGGGAAAAAGAGTGCAATACACTAACCAATAACTCATTTTGATTCTCCCCTCATGTTCACATGGGTGAGACATTTTGTGCATTTTGTTGGATATGGACATAATTTTCTATATGAACTATTTAATGTTGAAGCATATGATTGTCACTCTTTTATATATATATAGTACTTGCATCAAGTAATTGATTAATAACTTTGTTACTACTGAATGATCCTTTGAACTTTGAGTTCATATTAATTTGGACATGGATCATAATACAACAAATTTAATGCAATTTGATGTGATTCAAGCAATTTCACGTCATTTCTTTTGAATTGGCTTATATCTCCACCTAATGGTGGGAAAACTGCTTCATCAAAGTGACAAATAACAAAACTTGCTATAAATAATTTCCCTATTAGGGATTCTAAACATCTTATAATATGATTAATGGAGAGTAAATCAATATACGTCTCCTATTGATTTGTCTTGAGATAATCTCCAGCTAAGAAAAAATCCAGTTCGATAAAGGATGTCCGTGCAAATTTATGATATTTTTGCATTATTGATGATTATGGATAATTTAATAGATCTTTCCACATTATGAATGTCATTTGATTAATGACGACATTCGCTTTAATGTGTCTTATATATTCCAGAAGTTAAAGCTGGTAATATTATACTCAGATTAAATCATATAGATAAATTTTCTATTATTATGAGTAGACTTTTTCTGAACAAGACGTTAACAATAAAATTGTTATATTAGATAATGCCTAAATATAACCTTCCGCTAAGTTCGAACTCGAAAAATATTCACTTTTATATTATAATGTACATGCATGTAGCACGATACATAAGATATAAACTCATCGCCCATATTTAGATCACGATTTTAACACATCTCGATGTGCTTGTTTTATCGAGCCATTTTCAATGATAAAATTTGTAATATTTTTGCCTTTGATTTTGAAGACATGGTAAATGTCACAAAAATATTCGAGTATATATATGACAATATTTAGGCAAAATAGCCTTTCATATATGACTAAAAAAATGTCACAATTATGAGCGCTCATTGTCAATAAGTATTTGCCCTTTGTAGTGGTGCACCACTTTTGTTCCAATTCTTGGTGGAATTGTCAATACGACCTTTACCTGATATTTTCACCTTTTCCACGTCCATAAATTTGTTATTGCGATCATGATCATTATATGCAACATATGCTTCTTAATTTGAAGCCGAACAAATTGAACATGAGCGATAATATATTTATAATATCTCATTATTTTACTCAGCTACTATGAGACAAGAAATCAATTCATAATATTTATTGGATTGACGTGCGCACTCGATATTTGATACAACAATAAATCGAGGTGGACCACGTGACCTTATTTTTATTGTCTCATCAGTTATATTTCCACATAGCCTCAACATATAGGTAATTAAAATTGTGGAATTATAATTAATATTTGACTGATTAAATTTTGTAGCATGAGACCCAGCCGCTCATTTTGAGCTTTTGGAGCATTACCCTTTTGGTATGTATATATAACTCCATAAGGTGAAATTATATATAAAGTGAAATATTCAATTTTCAAATCTCTAAAGAGAAACTGGCGAATGATTATTTATAACACACATTTTTGCATATATGTCTTATTCACAAATTGTAGTATTTCATTGTCAAGACAAGTAATTCTTGTCAGTAATATAATAAGGCAACAAGTTCAACTATGGTTGAATAATATTTTGAAAATAAACTTAATATAAAATAGTTTTCCCCTTTTTATGTAAAAACATAGCATATGATTAAATATATGTTCACAGCTTGTTTCATTAATAAACAAAATATACTATGCATATGAGTTGGTGCGACAACCTCCAGGTTGGGTCGCGAGACATAGTCTACTTAACACCATACCTTCTCAAATGGGATAACCCGTCTCCCTTTCAATGTTTAGCTTTACCGGGTACAAGGCTTATCAACTATCAACTCAAACTTATAACATTATTTGTATTATAAAATCAAGAATAGAACAATAACTAATCGTTTGTAGTTTTAAGAGAAAAACTATATGTCACACATTGACTTTTGATTTCTGATATAGAAGATCGTACAAGACGCAACTACAGAGCATACTCCCGCAATCGGTGACATTATAATGCATAGTATATGAATAAAGTATGCATATGGAAGTGATGCTTGTAATAAAAGGAAGCAACCATGATAATATAGAAATAAATTGAACTTATTTAAATAACAAAAGTTATACCTTCCTAGCTTCGTCTCGTAACAAGCCTTCTTGAACTTCAAGATCTCCTTAATGCTAGAGCAAGCTCGTGGTGATAACATGTTGTAAATTAAGTTGGAAATCGCTAAGAACTAGAGAAGGAAAATAGAAGACTAAGAACCTCTATTACTACAAACTTCTACTACAAAGGAGAAAAGAAGAAATGAGATAGTTGGAATGAGAAATTTTCATTCAACTTGGTGTGTGAATTGCAATGGGGTTGACACCCTTTATATAGGCCATTTGGTGATGATGATACTTGTACTTGTACAATGTGTACAAGTTATACATACACCACAAGTCATACAACACATCATAACCAACATAGACAATACATGGAAGGGTTGGTGTACATTGGAGATGATTACAAGTTACATGACAATACATGGATAAGTGATTATACATTGGAGTTGGATACAAGTTATGTACAGTGTACAAGTTACATTCAATGTAGAAGTAATGCTTGATGTTACAATTCCATTTAAGAGTCATGCTTGACAATGTGATTATTCATAAGCTTGGTTATCCAATTTACAACAATAGCCGCACGAGATTTCTCTCGTTGGTAGGTCTACACTCTGTAAGTCGGCTTTTTCCTCCATTCCCCTGTATACCATGCAAATAGCAGTGATTCCTAAAGGGTTATGCGGAGGGCTGGATAAGATCTTTCGGGGCTTTCTCAGGGCTTCATTAGTGGAGCCCGTAGACCTAGCCAAGTCAATTGGGACAAGATCTATGCACCTAAGAGCATGGGGGGCTAGGAACGAAAATGGATCTAATGAATATGGCCTTCTTAATGAAAATTGGGTGAGGGATTTTAAGAATGAGGAAACACTGTGGGCTTGTGTTATGAGAACTAAGTATAGGACTTCCTTTGGTGATCTTAAAACCCCTTTAATTTGTGAAGGAGGATGTCATTTATGGAGGTGTTTACGAAAGTAATGGGAGACCATCGGGTTAGGGGTGAAGTGGTTAATCGGTGAAGGGCTTCCTACTACGCTCTGGATCGATTGCTTTCACACATCTTGACAAACCACTAGCGGACTTGGCAATGGGATAATGACACAAGAAATGAGATCTCTCTCAGTTACAGACTATGTAAAAGTGAATGGGAGCTGGGACTGCACTGCCTTTTGGCATTTACTCCCTGCCTATATATTATCCTACATTGCGATAGTTCCATCCCCATGGCCTTCTAGTAGAGACGACTTGATATATTGGAATTACTAAGCAAACGAGGATTTCTCAATTGCCTCGGCCTACTCAATATTGAATCAGGTAGAGGGATGCAATAATTCCAATGATTGGGACCTGGCATGGAGATGGCGTGGTCCGGAGAAAATTTGGGTATTTCTCTAGATGGTGCTCCATGGAGTCTTACTCACGAATGACACAAAGGCCCGCAGAAGAATGACTTCTGATGATTATTATGAACTTTGTGGGGAAGGAGTTGAATCAATTAGCCATGTCATGAGGGATTATGCAATGGCGAGTCTAATTTGGTGTAAGGTCTTGGGTGTAAACCCCTCGGACCTATTCTTTAGCAAGACTTTGAGGGCTGGCTTAGATCCAACTTGACCAACCATCCGCAGTTGGCAGGTGTTATTTGGGCAACTCTATTTGCTATTGTTTGCAAGTTCTTATGGAACCGATGCAATAGCACTTTCATTGCTGTTCATTGCTGGTGAATGTTATGATACCCTCTCTTTGGTCAATGCTATATGGTATTAGTCTAGAAATTTTCCAAAAGTAGAAGAGATCAATCGTTCTTAGAAATTGAGCTCGAAGACGAAGAAGGAAGAGTTAATTGGTTGAACCTTACCTCTAACGAGTTGACATAAGATCAACTAGGAAAGTGCATTAAGGTTCACTCAACATCGCCACGGTAAGGGGTCTTGTTCGTAACGACTCTAATGATTATATTGGAGGGGTGTGAAACATGTACATTCTTTGAAGCTGAATTGTGGGGCACGTTTGTTGGTCTGCAACTGACCTGGGAGTGTGGGATCATAAAAGCCATCTTGGAATAAACAGCAAGAGTGTAAAGTATATTATTTAGAATGGTACAGTGCTGAGTGGCAGCTATGTACAGTTGGTGGGTCTAAATTTGGAGATGCTACGAAGATTGTGGCAGGTTAAGGTCCAACATGTTTACTGTCACGGGGCCGTTAAAGAGAGCGGTTTACCCTAAGGAAATTTTTCTCGCTCAACCCAATCCGTGGAGCCTACGGGCCACCTTAGTTCAGCACTACCAATACTCAAATCAAATGAACAGCAAGCTATGGCACCGAGGAAATGTTTTACTAAGCTTTCAATGGGAATACAACACTGGTACTCTATGCTTCCCTAAGCCTAGAGCCCATGGCTTTATAGAACAACCAACAAGTAGTTACATAACCGTCTAGGACACCAGTCCTGATTACATTAATTCATAGACTAAGTAAAACCTCAGTCCTTTGTGGTTAAGGCAGTTACCCAACTGTCTTGTTCCCTTGCTGCCACCTGATTCCATAACCGCCTCAACTGATTGGTCAATTAGCACATGCTCCATGTATTCGGGACATTCTTGGACGTGCCTTGGTCATGCCAGTGGCCATGACCAAGGTAGTTACCCAACCGCCTAGAACCACCTTTACTTTGTCAATCCACGCCTCAAGGGACTTGGTCCATGTTTCTCTTAAGGACAGGGATTGCTCGGTGGTTCCTGGATATACCCAAGCACCCTGGGTGTTAACCGGGGCGCGGTGAGTCCGATCGGTTTGGGATGGCTCGGACCATGGGTCCGTGGGTCTTGCCTCGGCATGGTGCCCAAGGCATGCTCGAGGGTCCTCCTTGCTAGTATGCCCATGCCGCTCCTAGGAGAGAACACACCTCTCCATATAGTAGATGTTAAGTCGTTTCCCCAACTCTAATAGGAAACATCAAGAAATGAGACCAAGCGTACTTTGATTTGGTCAACGCCAAAGTCAAGATTTGTCAACCCTTGCCTTGCTCGTGCCAAGGTGCGGCCTTGCTCGTGCCAAGGCGCAGCTTTGCTCGCGCCAAAGGAATCTGCCAAGGTATCGCCTTGCTCGTGCCCAAGGAACCTGCCGAGGCGCGGCCTTGGTCATGCCAAGGCCAAGGCACGTGGTAAGGCACAATCTCGTATGCGCCCAGGCATCGTGCCTTGGCTCGTGCGACCTCGTCCATGCCTATGCGCTGCCTCTTCCGTCCCGCATGCAACCAAACTTCATGGAACCATCCGAGTCCTCCGGAACTCAGTCATTTGCTAGGTTTCTCACTGCTCAGCCTTGCCTACTCGGGTTACGCTATCGAGGGGCTGACATTTACCATGAAGGAAATAGAGCAACGGCTCACAAACCATGCATTCTTAGGTGATTTGGGCATACAATGTCTTGGAGACACCTCATAGTTTGCAATCCATTATGTATGATGATATTGCAGCTGTAATCCCTAATAGAAAAGAAACACCAAAAATAAGATAGAATCAATTGGACGCATTTAACGAGAAGCGTATAATTAAGTTGCACATAAGGTTGCGTCCCAATTTCATGTTGATTTCAAGATTGAATATATACTTTCGTCAAAAAAAAAGCATTGGCACATATCCATACGAGGATCCATACTCGGTTATGAACAAACATTGTTTATGTTGATGCTAAATTCTTTGGTATAGGTACTTAAAAATTAATTGTCTTTTGAGTTATATATTCACTTTTTGGTACAAAGTAATTGGATAATATTTTTTAAAAGTAAAATAAAAAATGGATGATATCATTTTTGCCTAAAAGTCAATTGGTGATTGTATAATAAGCTTCTTTTTTTAAAAATAATTTCCTCTATTAAAATTTGTATTTACTAAATTGTATATTAATATATTTTTATCTGATACTGATACTTTATTTCTCCAAACATAGATTGGCTCAATAGGTACATAAAAGAAGGAAGAAGCTAAACGAACCCCGAAACTTGCTCAACGGACCCCCTATTCAAATTTCTATTTTTGCTCCCACGCAAAATGAAATTATTGCCCCTCCATATAAAAGGATTGTGGTTCACTCATACCCTACTCACCCTTGCTTATACATACCCTAGTCATTTAACCAAGTCCACCATTAAATTGCACTCTTACCACTGACCCAAATTCAATGAAAATTTGGCTGAAATCACATCAATTCGATGCCATGTTTTTGCATTCCCTACCTATTTTTTGTTGATTTTTGGGTTTTTTGGGTTTTTTGTTGCTTTTGTGTTGATTTGTATGTTGTTGAGTTTAGGGATTTGTTTTATGACTTGAATCTTGCATTTGGGCATAAAACATCGATGGAATTTTTGACTATCAAGCGATTCCGAGAAAAACCCACTATGTTTTTTATATCTTTTTCATGAACTTTTTTTCGTTTTGAGTTTTTTTTTGTATGTTCTTATTGCTCATGGGTTTTGGACACATGGGCGTGATCGGTTAATCCTCACGAGATGTCTTTAAGGGTCTCAGCAGCTCCCTCCGTCTTCTACTAAGAGCGAGACCTATTCACAATCTCGGTGGGAGGTGACCAAGACCTCTTTATAGGTCTCCGCGTGGAGAGAGATCTCGGTGGGAGTAAATCGAGACATCTAAAGAGATCTGGATGCATCGAGAAATCTAAAAATATATGGATGAGAGTTGGCCGAAACCTCTAAAACAGTCACAACCCAATTCCTTTGAATCTTATGGGTAACACTTCCTCACTTCTAAGGCATGACGAAACCAAATCCGACCTTGTTCCACAAAACAAATGCTCCTACGACACTTTAAACTTTGTATAAGTGCTCTATAATGGTTGAAACCGATAAATAGAATTGAATGAGGGGTGTTGGGGCGAGGGTGATGAGGTGAGCAATGGCATTTTGGAGACTTCAAAAAAAAGTGGGGTACGCTCAACAATTAAAATTCAAAATTGGGGTATGTTTAAGTAAAGGGATACATTGAGCAAGTTTTAGGATCCATTTAGTCGATTCCTAACGAAAATATCTTTTGAGTTGTGTGTTCTCCTTTTCTATAAGCTTAATTGTCTTTATTTCACAACTTAGGCATATTAGATAAATAGAATTAGCGTACTTCAATTATTTGACTTAGATACTTAGTATTTCTAATTAATACCTACGTTATTAGCTAACTCAATCTTGTACTCAAATTTCCAATTCTCGAATAATTTGATCTTAGTTAATGAATATCCCATCCATCTATGCACCATTTCTTATATTAATGCACAATATTATTATACTTATTGTTTTCATTCTTCCTAGCCTTATTCATATCAAGGTAGCCATGCATCGATTTAGTTGATCAATATACATATGTGTGTGTTGTTGATTAATTAAAGCGATGCAAGCAAGATTAAGGAAATGAGAGTATGAAAAAGTAGCTTACGTGAATAAGATCATCATAAAAGAGAAACAAATCAATAGGAAAGAAAGTGTTAAGGAGAAGATATAGAACATGGCTTGATACCATATGAATTCTTAACTCCTTGTTGTCTTCAAGCTTTCTCAAACTCCATTAATGGTGCAATTCCTTTCAATTTCCTCTCTAGAGCTCTTAGAAATAAAATTTAAGTTAGTCCTTAATGACCTCTACCCCTTTATATATTTATTTGAAATTCATTAGTGATGGATTAATTAAGCTAACCTAGCTTAATTAAGTCTAAATCAAAGCTCTCCATCTCATTTCTACATATGCCAAGTGTCCTACAAAGTATAAAATGGCAATTTTGCCCTTAGTTCATGGATATATTTTCTATGCAACCAAAACATTTATATAGATTAAGTGACCTTATTTTTCAACATATTTACCAAGCATACCATAGACCTTTGAATTTATTAATAAATCAGGCTAGTTTTCATTTAGTATTTGATCTCTTTAATTTACTTATGTACTCAATAAATTTGATTATTTTCTCATCTAGCCTACTTAGGCATTTTTCTTATTTCCTTAATTTAGGCTAAATAAGAAATCCTCACTCCATAACTTAGGAAAATATATTTTAAATAAAAAGAGAATTTATGTTATAAATCAACCTAATTCTCAACGTTACATCAATCTAACCAATGTCCGTGCATACTCATCGAAAGTAACATTCACTCGAAAATTGACAACTAAATAATTAACTATGCATATGATTCTAAATAAGTAATACATATCATCTTTCATTAATAAAGTGATTCGGGTCATTATATCATATTACTCTAGTTCACATTCATTTTACATCTTTTATGGAGTATCCTTTAATTAAACTAAGTTCAAGTTAATAATCCACTCTAGATTTTTTTTTTTCAAAAACATACTATTCAAGACATGTAGCTTTAAAAACACATACAATTTTCTTTCAAAACACCAAAATAGATCACAACAAAAAACCATCGTTATTCACAAGTTTCTTTCACCTCGACACTCAAGTAGCAAGTGTACAATCTCATGATTTCTCATAAAGCTCAAGAATTTAAAAATAAGCATAGGCCAAATTAATTTTTGGTAGACTTTAGCACTTCGAGGGCCTATAGGACTTAACATAGTTGGAAAGAAAACTTAACTCAATCGAGCCACTAGAACTTGAGCTAGGTCTTTTATTCGAAGATTTTTATCCTAACTTCCGCCTTCTTTCTTTATTTTTATCTTTCATTTACTTCTTCTCCTTTCCTCCTTATATTTTCTTTATTTCAAGGTCCCTGCTCCTTTTAATGTGGATTTCATTTTTTTTTCTCACTTTTTCAATCCATCAAGTTCTCAAATCCATTTCCTATAGAACTTGTGAGACTCTATGTTTTTTTTTAAAAAAAACTCTCGTTAGCACTTCTTACTTTCAATTTATCAAGCAGGTTAACTCCAACGTCTAATTTAAAATGTCTATTTCTTCCCCTCTTGTTACTAAATCTTTATTTAATTTTTATATTTAAGTAAGATTCACACTTATTATAGAATTTCTTAAAAATCTAACTTTTTCCACAAGAAGTGTTCTAGTATACTCCTTGCTTTTGTTTCAAGTTAATGGTCTTCCCTAAATCTAGATTACTAATCATGAAATTATAACGTTGTTTGCACCGTTGTTTGCTACATTTCATATTTTCTTCAAAATTTATAACACTCACTTGAGTTTCATACCAACAAGATACTTGTATTCTACTTATCCTCAATTAAAGGCATGAACATGCATATGATTTATTTTTTATTACATATTACTATATATAACATATTCTATATTACCTAAACATTCAAATAGTAAGTAAATGAAATAGAATACACTACCATACTTTCCTCCTTAATTGCTTCGAAAATAAAATTTAAACTATCATACCTGCAGTGTTTATCCTTATTTCAATCTTTCTTACCATTATAATGTTAATGCCCCCAAACTTAAACCAAACCTTGTCCCCAAGGTTTAAGAATATGCTTGAAATATGAAAACACTAAAACACAAACATAATATTAACACCATATGTAATAATGAACTAAACTCAAAATTTCCCTCTGAGTCCTTGATGTTTTATGACTATAGGCATATATTGAGACCTTTCCATTCTGATGAACTATCTCCCGAAGAATGATCTTTCCTGTACATTTAACACTAATTTTCAAAAGCTAGAAAACTAACTACGTTTGAATTGTCTTTAACTAAACTAAATGACCAATTTGACTAACCAAAATTAAAAAACTCATAGCTGCCTCCCAATAGCGCTTAGTCTAACCTCATTAGTCGGACAATTTTTTGGTTGTTTAGTTTGAGTCTAAATCAAGATACTTCAATACTTAGAGTGTTTGAAATAATTTCTCTTGCACAAATACTTTTATTACTGGCTTCCACGTATCACCTTCTTTATGAGGTAACCTAGATAGATGATCTGCTACCAAATTCTCACTTTACTTCTTATCTTTAATTTCCAAGTCGAACTCTTACAATAATAGCACCTATCTAATCAACCTTGATTTGGCATCCTTCTTTGCAAACAAGTAACGAATTGTTGCATAGTTAGTAAATACAATGACTTTTGATCCCCACCATGTAGGCTCTAAACTTATCACACCCGAACACCACTGCCAAAAACTCTTTTTTGCTAGTAGTATAATTTTATTGTGTCAAATCCAAAGCTTTACTTGCATAGTATATGACACTAAACATTCCATATCTTTGTTGGCCTAACACTGCTCCTACGGTATAGTCACTTCCATTACACATCATCTCAAATTTAGATTCACAATTTGGTAGCACCACTATTAGTTCCGATATCAAAGCTACTTTCAAGGTCTCAAAAGCTTGTATACATGCAGGACTCATTTCAAACGGAACATCTTTTTCCAACGATGTACACAATGGTTTAGTGATTTTTAAAAATCCCCAATAAACCTTTGATAGAAGCTTGCACGTCCTAAAAAGCTCCTTATATCTTTAATGTTTCTTGATATATGAAGTTTCTCAATTGGTACTATTCTTGCTATATCGACCTCTAATCCATGAGCATACACTTTATGCCCTAGAGAAACTCATTCTCAAACCATGAAGTGATATTTTTCCCAATTTAGTACCAAGTTTATGTGTTGACATATTTTAAATACCAAGGCCAAATTTTGCAAGCATAGGACGAAAGATGCTCCACATATAGAAATGTCATCCATAAATACCTCGATGATATCTTTGACCATATCAGAGAAAATAGCCATCATACATGTTTGAAATGTTGCTGGTGCATTGCATAATCCAAATGGCATCCGTTTAAATGCAAATGTTCCATAAGGATAGGTAAATGTCGTTTTCTCCTTATTTTCTGGTGCTATAGCAATTTGATTTTATCCTAGTACCCATTTAGAAACAACAATATTCATACCTTGCTAATCCATCCAACATTTGATTAATAAATGGTAAAGGGAATTGATCCTTTCTTGTTCCTTATTTAACTTATGATAATCAATGCATACTTTCCAACTTGTTACTATTCTAGAGGATAAGATTTCTCTATTTTCATTTTTATTGATGTTCATTCCTCTTTTTTTGGTTCCGAGTGTATTGGTGAAACCCACGAAGTGTTTGAAATAGCATAGATGATTCTGATGCTCAACTATTTTAATCTCTTTCTTTACTACTTCTTTCATCACTAGATTTAACATCCTCTGAGCTTTAATCGATTGTTTATGATTCTGTTTCAGTAAGATCTTATGCATGCATACCGTTGAACTAATTAATTTTAGCACTTTGATTGTCCATCCTAACATTGACTTGTGCTCTCTCAAAATTCGAAGCAATTTTTCTTTTTTCAACTCTATCAGAGTTACTGAAATGATCACATGATATGTTAAATTCTCTCCTAAATATGTGTATCTTAGATGCTCGAACAAAAGCTTTAATTCCATGTTGGTTCAACAACTGCATTTTCCATTTTCATTTCTATTTTCTTGAAACATTTATGAAACTTTGGGGGTCATATTGGTAAGAGAGCATTTACTGCCTCCTAAAGTTCACCAATAACTACAAAACTTGCTATTATGTTTTGGACTAGGCACTGTTTTAGCTGGTCATCTGGCATATGCTCCTTGACTATCTCAAAAACATAGTCAAAATTACATATCCAACTTCGATACTTTTATAGTGCTTCCCTTACTTGAAAATTTCAAGGTCTTGTAGATATTGAATAGGACTTCCTCCTCATTTACCCATAACTTTAATTCTCATTCTTGAATTCTATGTATGCTCTTATATTTGCTAGAAAGGGTATCCTTATGATTAATGGTACCTCTGAATCTTCTTCCATTTTCAATACTATAAAGACAACATGGGAAATGAATTTATCCAATTTTACTAACACATCTTCAATTACACATTTTGGATAAGTCACGGATCGATCTGCTAATTGCAATGTCACATTGGTTGACTTCACTTCTCCCAACCCTAATTTCTTGAATATTGATAAACGCATCAAATTTGCACTTGCTCCCAAAAGACATAACACTTTATCAAACAAGTGTACTCCTATCGTGGATAGAATAGAAAAACTTCCTAGGTCTTTCAATTTTAGAGGTAACTTTCTTTGTAAACTAGCAGTGCATTCTTTTATTAATTTTACTGTTTCGTAATCTTCTAGTCGCACCTTTTTTTGCCATTATATCCTTTATGAACTTTGTGCAATTCAGCATTTGCTCCAATGCATGTACAAAAAGAGATGTTTATGTGTAACTTCTTAAACATCTCCATGGACTTCTTGATTTTTTCTTGATCTTTATGTTTAATGAATCACTGAGGATATGGTAAATGTGGATTTATTAATGGTGGATTGTCAGGTAATGTAACTCTCTATGGTACCAAGTTTTTTCTCTGCTTATCTCTCCTAATTTCTTTTGATACAATTATGATTTTTCTGCTGGAGCACCTTATTTACTTTTTTGGGTACTTATGTCGTTATCCAAGTGATCTACATCCCTTTGGTGTTACTCATCAATTTATTTTCGTATGTTGTTTGTTGTATCTTTTGGTTTCACTTGATCCTTAGTTGTTTTTCAACTTCTTAATTGGACTATATGTCAGTTCTCTATAGGATTTGTGATAGTATTAATCAAAAAGTATCATTCCTTCCTTGAATTTAAGGCAATGGGTAATTGACAAATCAGTCTCTCCAAGTTCTTGATGGATTATGATCTCTCACCGTCTATTTTTTTATATCTTGCTTTACATTTTGCATCTTTATTTCGTGTTTCTCATAGTAATCCATATTGCTCATTTCCATAGTGTGCAAGAGTTTCTCAATCGACTCCAATAAAGTCATATCTTCGCTCTACCCTAGCTTCCCTTGTTGGACTTGTTGATCAAAGCCTAGAGGTAACTTCATTGTGTTATCGGGATTTTCATAGGAGAAGTTAGGGTTGTTATCGTTGTATCCTTGATAAAACCTTTGAGGAGCCATTCCTTTCAGCTTCAAGTTGTTTTCATAGCTCCGATTTTTTATGAAGTTTATGTTTTCATACTTCTTTCCTTGTTGCATGTCCATTTGATTAACCATCATAGCTTGGTGATTAATGGGTTGATGTATTGCCTGCACTTGCAAACTTTATTGCTTTATCAGAAGCTTCGCCTTTTGATTGCTCAGGTCGGATAGTTGTGCCATAATTGTTGCTTGTGAATCTCATATACGCTTGTTGTTTTCCTCATTGTGGAATGATTAGTGTCTGTAGAATTTTGAGACATAAGATTTAGGAGATTATATGCTCCATCCTCATCCTTAATTAGCAATGAAACGCCTGCTACGACATCTACTAATGTTCTGGTACTGTGGTTTATTCCATAGTAGAAAATATGAAGTTGTGCCCATTTTACATATCCATGTCCTGGACATCTCCTCAACATTTCCCTGAGTCTTTCCCAAGCCTCTACAAGAGACTCGACATCTTTCGGCTTGAATTGATTAATTTCTAATTTCCTTTCACCGACCTTCATTGGAGGAAAGAACTTATCTATAAATCTTTTATTGATTTTCGCCCATGAGGTCATACTCCCTATGTTTAGCCCTTTGAAAGAGGATATGGTTTTTTTACCGAATGAGAATGGGAAAAGTCTCATCTTGATCAACTCTTTTGTAACTTAAGTAATGTGAACAGTGTCACAATTCTCCAAGAAATTCTCTAAATGTGTAACTAGATCTTCATTAGCTAGCCCATTGAACAAGCTATTTTGCACTATGTTGATTAGAGACGGTCGTCGTTCGAACTCAGTTGTGTTGTCTAGAAGCCTCATCATTCCGTAAGTCTTTTAAACTTCTTTCTCGAAGTAGTCACGAAGGAATCTTTGTCCTTACACTCTATCCCGCACTACTAGATCACCTTCGGGTTGGCTATTCCCTCGGTTGTATTGTTGGTTTCTTGCTTGATCCTAAGCCATTTGGATCCCTTTCTTTTTCTTTCATTTATTAGTTATGTCAATCATAGGGTTGTAAGGCACTAAGTCTTTCTCTCATTTGCTAAGCATGCACTAAAATAAGCCTAAAAAGAAAACATAAAAGATTAAGAGCAAAAAGTCAAACTTGAAACCTAAACCTTTTAGTTTTTCTTTCTTTTTTGTTTTTATGAACTTGAAAGTAAAGTACTAAAAATAAAACTTAACAACTTTTCAAACTAACTAAGTGTAATGACTTATTACTTTAAGCTGGTGATTAGTTTTAATCTAAATCCTAATTAACTTAAGTTAGGCCCGTGGTTAAGTCTGGCATATCTCCATTAGCGTGTGCATGTTTTGCATGATGGTTTATGTTTGGTTTAAATGTTTAATGAATTTTATAGGTTGTAGTATAATAGACAATTTATACACAAGCCTATAAATAATAAATATGTAAATAAACAAAAAATAACCGGTACTCCAAGTGCAACGAGGGGGTTGTGAAATGAATGTACACATATGAAAATACTCATAGGCATGTCTAGTGAATTTATTGGCAAGAAAATACATACGATATATATATATATATATATATATTATATATATATATATATATAAATATACTAAAAACTATAAGTTGGTATGAATTATATGGATCATTGGATCGCCTCCAGATGAGCATGAGTGTAGATGGTCAACATATATGTCATCTTAAGGAGTATCATGTTGGCACATCAATAATTCGATCAATCTCGAGATAACGCGGCACGTATCTCAATGAAAATCTGTATATTTAAACAAAAAACCCAATACTTATCTCCATAATTGATCGAGAAAGTAAGAGAGAGAGTTATGGGTTTTTTATTATGATCCTAGGAGATTACTTAGGGAATTGATCCAACGTTCATTGAGGAGCTTAAACAATTAAGAATCCAGATATCATCTCTTTTGTAGGTGTAGTTTTTATGTTTTTGAACTTCAATTCAATGGTAGTTGATGATATCTCTATCGATTATGATATTTATTGATTGGAAATGGTTTGTTACCTCACTAGAGATCCTCCTTGATGCGTTTTAGGAGTGTTTGCTATTATTGTGTGGATTTGTGATGGATCAATGGCTGCTACCTTATGTACTGTCAAAACAGTATAGGGTGGAGCACTTTCCACCTATCAGAGGAGCGCGCTCCCTTTATCAGTAAGGATGAACTCTACTACAAGAGCACACACTTCCAACTGAGGGAGCGCGCTCCACCCAAGAAAACAACAAATAAGCTGAGTTTCGATTGTAATTTCTTGAGGACTTAGGGACTGAACTATGAGTTTCAAATATAGGGTATTAGTCTTATATTGATCACAAATGGTTGTAATAGGTGTTGGATCCTCGGGAAAGCTTGAGTGCTCTAAAAGTTAAGGGATTTGTAACGGAAACCCAAATTGAGGTAAGTAGAGATTCGTTATTTGTAAATGTTGTATGGCTATCCTATTATATATAGTTCATGTAGTTTATGGACTAAATGGGGGGACTATGTACACTATGATGGTTTTAATAAATGGAAAATGATGTTTAATGTGATTCGCAAAAGTAAGTTCTTGAGACTGAGACCAAGTTATATAGAGATGGGTTGACTTGTCGGCCTATATGTAACTTCCTAGTCAGTTAAATAGGTTGCATAAATCACATACTTACTAGAGGGTTTCGGATAGAATCGTTGGGCATTAATAGATTAGCTAGACAACACATCGGCAAATGTGTTAGTCTAGCAATCACACTAGTGGCGTCAGTGGGTAATCGACCCTAATTTTATAAATAAAATGGGAATAATAGTGTACTTGTCATTAACAGTTTGATTTGCATCCGTTATTTATTGAATTATACGTTTTCCTTATTCTTATTAGTTAATATTGGAGCATATTATTGTTGCATAATGTTCTTGATTATTATATGGAATGTTGATGGCTTTATGAATCCTTACTTACAAAGCAAGTTTAAGCACTCACCCTAAATTTAATATTTCAGATTTGCAACCAGCGTCTCAGCGAAGGGCAAGGAGAAGATTTATGAGTCTAATAATCTTCTTGTATATATATATACATTGTTTGATACATTTTGTTGTATATAAGTAGGGTTTGGAGGTTTAAAATTGAGGTTTTGGGTTTTTTATCAACTTTGTATTACTAATATTGTTTAAGTATTGATAAAGTTTTAGTTTTCCGCTGCGTATACTATGTATAGTTTATTCGATATCAATATACAGGTTGAGTTTATCAGGTATTAACAACAAGGTTGCTGGCTTTAGTTAAGTTTAGCTGGGTTATCAAGGCTTAATTAGGGTTTCAGGCTTAGTATCGTCGTAATCGGGATAGGGGATGCTACAACTTGGTATCAGAGCCTACTTCAAAGCCTAAGGTTTATCACTTTTGAATGAAGTGATAACTCTGATATAGTTTTGTATCATGGACAAGGCTTTGACCTCGATTTCACTTTCGAATTATTTTCAAAGTGATAGCATATTCACTTGAACTATAACCTATGTTTATTGACCCTGAAAGTTGTCTCGATTTATAAATAAGGTTAGGGTATGATAAATAGTTTTCATTGTGTTTTGGGGGGAAAATGAAAACATTATTATATATTATTTAATGCACATATTGTTATTTACTATATAGATATGATTTAATTGTCTTATAAGAATATTACCTTAATGATCTTATCTCTCCTTTGACTTCATAATCAAATGGTGGATTAAGGAGAGGGTTCATAGAGGCCTGAATCTCAAGGTAGGGAGACCGAAGATCAATGGAAATTCAAAATAAAGCAGCAAATAAAGGAACTTATGGAGTCTCGAGCAAAACTTATGGTTATGCTGATGGCTAAGATGGAACCACCTGCGACCACTCCCAAGGTTAGTGAAGCTGAAGGAGGAGCTAAGACAGTTGCAACTTTAGTTTAACTAGTGTTAGCACGTATTCAAGTGCCAAAGACAGCTGCTATGATGCCAATGGATTTTGGAAGACTGCATTCTCAGAACCCGCAAGGAACTTATGAAATATCATATTTTGAGATTAAATGGCATAATGGAGGAAGGGGTAGTTGAGACTTTGATATTGGAGATGGAAAAATGGTTTGCTGCTATGGTTATTGAGGACTGGTTAAACATTAAACTGGTCACATTTTTGTTGATTGATTATGCATGGAAGTGGTGGGATTCCCTAGAGAGAGAAGGGAAGACTATCACCACTTGGCCACAGTTTAGGACCGTATTCTACAGGCTGTTATTTCCCAAAATCAGTCAGGAAAAGAAAGAAAACTGAGTTTATCCAGCTGAAATAGGAGCCATGTCTATACGAGAGTATGAAAGGAGGTTAACTAAGTTGAGTGAATTCACTATCGAGATGGTGGAGCAGAAAGAGAACAAAATAGATTTGTTTCTTAGAGGATTGAACTAAGAGATTCGAGTTGTGGTTTCTTCTCATCCTTGCATTAGCTATGCATTTATATTTGAGAGTATGATAGAGGTAGAAGTAGCCATTTTAGCTAGATCTTTCGGAATAATACCTACGCCACCACCTGTACCGCAGTTTCATCGGAGTAAAAGAATCCAAGAATTTGCTTCTTATACGGTAAACAAGAGAAATTTGAGTGTTGCTGGAGTAGCTACATAGTCTAGGTATGCACGAACAACTTTTGTTAGTGCATCTGTTCGACCAGTCTCTCAAGCTTTGATAGCCAAGCCACCTTTGCCACCACCTTTAATTTAGAGGTAAGAGCAAGAGCATAACATAGTCATCACAAAAAATGAGTTAACCGAGGCAGGTTTCTCAATCCATAAGTTTTCCTTAGAAGGCTTCTACAATATGTTATCAGTGAGGGTAGGTGGTGCATATTTAGAGAGAGTGTTCTATGCCACCAGCCACATCGGTAGGCATTACAGTATATTTGCATGAGGGCTGACTCAAACAGTTGTTGAGGTAGATCCTGAGGCTAATCGAAGTCTTGTGGAAGGTATATTAAACATTTGTAGTCGAGATAAGCATGTTTTGATTGATTCAAGTTCTACAAATTCTTTTATTTCTCATGCAATGGTCTATGAGTTGAAATCGAAACCTATTAGAGCTAGTACATTGTTGATTTTCAGCGCAACAGTGAGTGAGAATGTTTATCTTAACCTGATTTGCGAGGGATGTGCAATGAAGATTGGGGAGAATGAACCTCCAATTGATTTGAGGGTAATGGAGTTCTAAAGTATAATGCACTACAAGGGATTGACTAGTTATCAACAAACCATGCCATTATTGGCTATTTCCTTAAGAGACTAATCTTTCAGATCCCTAACCATTCTGAATTTATAGTCTATAAAGGCTATAATGAACAACGAAAGCTATGGAAACAACCAAAGCTATGAGTACTCATTCCGTAGTAAGGAAATAGTAGGGGTGTATGGCATTGACTCACAAGCTTCGATTATGCCATATTTATCAATTTGAGCAATCAAATGGTGATATTGCAGATGGGACACCAAGGTCCACAAGTAGCACAACATTCCATGAATCACCAAAGCATGGTGCAATTCACTATAAGAAAATAGAGACATGACAATGTTCAATTACTGTTGTCAGAGACAATTAACAACACCCAAGAAAAGGTCATCAATCAAGGAGTTGTAGAAAGTTTGAGACATTCAACAACACAATTAACATTATTAAAAGGATCTAAATGTGTTGATGAATGTATGTGTTTGATGTGTTAACCACTGCTAAATTTACATTCAACTACACTATAAGCTATCTTTATTACCTTATTATTAACAACAATCATATGTATTGTTGAAAGTGCTCATATTCATTGTAAAAACATGTTTGATAAGAATTAAGTACTTTTTGTAATGACTATCAACAACAATAATGATAAAAATAAACTACTTTTTGTAACGACTATCAACAACAATAATGACCATTGTTATTGTAAAATTTTTAACAATGGCACCAAGGTTATCATACAAGCATTCAAGAACACTCAATGAGCGTTGTTGTATGTTATTCACAAATCATGAACGTTGTAATTTGTGTTCTTTTCAATTTTTCAATTTTTACAAATAGTGAGGGGACTTTTAATTATTCCTTGCAGATCCATTTCAATATCCATTCAATTGGTTGCTACATATCCAAACTTATGGTATTATATGTAACAAGAAGAATTAAAATATTTCAAATATTTTCATTGATAATAAAAATAAACCTTTACATAACCAAAATAATTATAGTTCAGCGTTTTTGTTACATCCTAAAAGAAGCTTTACATGATCAAAAAAAGCTTCACATATCCGAAAAGAAGCTTCACACATCCGAAAAGAAGCATTACATAACCTTTACATGCATAACCAAAAGAAGCATTACACAACCAAGTAGTAGCTATTTTAATCAAAGTCTATTAATACCAAAAAGTTAAGTGCAAGTCATTCAAACATTGCAGACTTTTCAAACACAACCTTTTGTACAATCACACGCAATATCTTGTATCATATCATGTTCATGCATAGTTAAAAAAAGAAATAATTAAGGATAAAGTATTAAAAGATGTTTGTGAAAGAAAAATAATACATACAAGTATAAGTGCTACAGTACCTCCAAAAGTAACCTGTGATAGACAACCAAAATAAGTCAGACCTATGATAACATCACATACATTTTAATATTACGCATTAAAGATCACAATTAAGATATATTATACTCCACATTACAATAAAAGATTGAATAAAGCATAAATTATTCAAATTTATTTAGCCACTAGAATTCGAATTAGTGAAGTATAAATGGACTAGATTTATGAGAAATGAGAAGTAAGAATCAAATTAAAATTGCATATCATTAATAGAAGAAAATACATGGAAATGGCAAAATGCACCCAAACAACGAAAGAAACACACTTGATCCAAACAAGACATATAAGTTCTACTTTTTTTGGTAGGAATGTGGGTTCTACTTATTAACAATTCTCAATGATACATACATACACAAAACAAACAAACTATAACAACTTGAAGTGTGGAATATTACTCTTGCAAACTTAGTAATTATTAAGATTAGTATTTTTTTATTAGTAGTTCATTGATTTTTCATTTATTTCTCATATTAGGAACATTGCATCAAGTAAAAAAAGTTCAATATAAACGAAAACTGTAATATAAGTACTTTGAAGATTTTAAGAATTGATAATAAAGGAAATAAGTACTAACTATGAGTTTAGAACAATTCAATCATTATATCTAGAGTTAAGTATAAATTTGTTTCATGGAAGTATAAATTAAAGGTTTATTTCTACTTAATAAAATATATCAAAAAGTATTAAACAATGAATATAAACAAAATACAAGTATTTATGAGTTCATCGTACCTTTTTTTAAAGTAACTTTATAGCATAACTTGGCCAAGCTACCTAATTCGCTATTGTATCATTAATCAACTTGATTATGTCATTTGGTCAACAAACAGGCACATTTGGGCTTAATGCAACTTCAAGCAAAATTTTTCAGAATCCTTCACCTAAAGGCACGTTATGCACATTGACATTAGGATTTGTTGCCTCAATCCTCCTTTCAGCTACAACTTTAGGTGGTGCTTCTTCATACTAAGGCAATAATTGACAACGAGTATTTGGAGTGGGTTGTCTATTTCCATGATCATTTGGTGCTCTTCTTTGAGTAACCTTATTGTGTTGATTGCTATACAATCACATAAAAAACATTGATAAATATAAACAGACTATATCATAAAAAAGAAATGTCCTCCTAAAACTATCATAAATGTATCTTTGTGCTCTATATGCATATAATTTGTAGCATAACCTATCGTATCTTACGAACTTTACTCCGAAGTGAAATTGTCAATTCTACGACCTTTGCCTTAAGCTCAGCCAACTCTGCATCAGTTGCTTCTTGCCTTTGATTTTCTGCATTCAAAACAAAGCTTGGCTTTTAACCAATTCTTCCATCTCTTTCACTCTTCCACTTGATAGCGAGCTTACATCAAGTAAAGAAGATGTGGCACCAAATCCAAATCCTCTAACACGACCACGACGCTTAGGACCTAATACTTTTGTGATAGGATCAGGATTGATGTCATTCAATTCCTTTGCATCAACAATTAATGATTGTGGTTCATTGATTTCTTCCTATAAATTTTCAAAAGAAAGAAAATTAGCAACAAGTTAAATATGAATCTAAAGTTTAGTGTCGGATCACCAAGCAAAATATTTTATACAAAACATCATATTATGTACATATCCATGACTAAAGTAAAATTCATAGTTACCAATGTTTTTGCAATAGCCTCATTGTGTCGAGTCACATCCTTTCCTAGATGTGCTTTAGTCCAAATATCCACTCTTGTTAATTTATTTGGATTTGAGCTAGCTTTTTTCTACAAATAATTAAGAAAACAAATCCAAATCAAAATGTGCCAAGAAAAATATTAATGAAGTGAAAAAAAAAACTAGAAATTACTAGTAATCAAAAGCATTTTACCATTTAATTTTCTAGTCTAGTGTAACCTTTATGACTTATGGTACGCACAAGTTTGTCTTTTTCACAATTCTCTATATTTCTTTGCCTTACCCTGTAATCGCGCAATAGACAAAAAAAGAATTACTTATGATAATATTAGTAAACATAAAATAACTTTCTTTAACTATATATTAACTAAATTTTAACCCAAATAGACAATCTCTCTTTGAAAAACTTGTTCTAATCATCAATTGATGATATATTTTTTAGTTTTTCTGGCATTTTAAATGCAAGAACTTTACGTTTTCTCTTATCAGCCTCCTTTAAGCTCTTTGTCATTTTGTATTTCTGTTGCCTCCAAAACTTTCCCATCTTTTGAAAGATTATTCGTCGTTGAGCAACATCAATGATAAACTTTTCCTATGAGATAAATGCAAAATGAGTAGTTAGTTGCAACTAGTAAGGAAATACTAGTCAAGTATAAACTAAAATTATGTGTGCAAACCTCCAGTAAATCCTGAATTTCTCTATAAGCATGTGATGAACCTTATTCCAATCTTCAAAAGTAACAAGGACATGTGCTCTTACAATGACACCAACATATGATGCAAGATTATCAAAATTGGGGCTAATGTCTTGACCTCTCTCATTGAAAGTGATTGGCTAATGTGGCGCATCTACCATCATTCCCATTCGGGTAGGACCTCTAACCCTTTTTTCTCTTCTTTATTTAGACTTTTCTTTTCCTTTCCTTTTGATGCTTCCTAGCCTTATTAATGGGAGAAGAAGGATCAAGTTCATCTTTTTCGAAATCTAAATCGCTTGAGTTATCATTACTTGTAGCATGAACATGTATTCATCGTTTCCCCTAATGATAATTTGGTTTGTCCTTTTACCTTTTTGCTATTTTTCAGTCATTTTACCATTTCCCTTAGCTTTCTTGTTTATTGTGTCTCTTTCTTCATCCATTCGTCTTCTTTCAAAGTTCGAAACTATAGAACCTTCATTAATGGAAATTCCAATATTTGAAGATCGCCTTAGTGCAGCAAATATTGCTTGATTTGCCATTTTTCTCCTATTCTTGGCCATCTTAGAGGACTGCAAGCACAATTATGATATAAATAATATTTTAAATTCACAAATTATACTCAGAGTCAAAAAATGGCATAGATTATGGCTTTTTTTACCTCAACAACCATATTGAAATCGTGCATTTGTCGACCAAGTCTTCTATGAAACTTTAAATATACCAGCATTAAGAATTTTAAAAATGCTAAGTATGTGGCTTTCCCACCTAGGTTATCTTGCTACTTAATTATCATAAACGAGAAAAAGGAATTCACATATAGTAATAATTTAACAAACCACTTGTTTACGCATCACTCAAATTGCCTTCAACATCTACTCACACACATGGTTTTTCTCATTCAATTTCATTAGAAGATATATTAGGACTATCATGACAATTTCTTTGTAATCCTCTTCTAATTCATTATAATCTCTAGACGGCGCATGCAATACAACGTACCAATTGATGTATCACTTTCTCTTGAATAAAAAACTTACTTCATTTGATTTGCTAGAATGAATGGATCTCTTGCAAATTGAGATAGTCCGTCA
The DNA here is from genome assembly GCA_039657365.1 of Stephania yunnanensis. Classification (NCBI taxonomy): domain Eukaryota; kingdom Viridiplantae; phylum Streptophyta; class Magnoliopsida; order Ranunculales; family Menispermaceae; genus Stephania; species Stephania yunnanensis. Next base: position 40,995,553 of record CM077587.1, read on the forward strand.
TGGAGGTTTACTAATGCAAACCTTTTTTTCAACTTTGATTCCATTCTTAATATAACGCCACATATGTTGTACACTATGTGCGTTACATAGCCTATCCAAAGTCCAGATGAAGGAGGACTCGACACCCATTTTTTATATCAAAAAATGAGTAAGGGAGGTTTCATACTCATTTTTCATACCGAAAAAGTAGGGGAGGAGGACACAAGCTCATTTTCCATTCATGGAAAATGAAGTAGGGTTGCAATAGCTTGATAGCAAGTGTAAAACATTTGTCACTTTTCATGAAATGGATCAAACATATATAAAGGACGTGTGTGGGTAAAGCTATTCCCTTCACATCATCGCCTGGATGTGAAGAAAATCGAGCAAGAGTTCCCACACAAAGGATAGGTGTAGGTAAAGAAGCTAGTTCAAAACAAACACGAAAACAAAAGCAAAATCATAGATACATATACTAGGTCTTTTAGACAAAATAGAAATAGAAAAGGAAAACAAACACAAAAGGGAGAAATAATTCGTTTAGGAACATGGAACATAGGAACACTTACAGAGAAGTCAATAAAACTAGTAGATACTATGATTAGAAGGAGAGTCAATATCGCTTGCCTCCAAGAGACAAAATGGGTAGGAGAAAATAGTAGAGAAATAGGAAGCACAGAGTTTAAATTGTGGTACACCGGTATAGATAGAAAATGCAATGGAGTAGGAATTATGATGGATAATGATTATAAGGATAATGTCGTAGAGGTTAAGAGAATGGGGGATAGATTGATTCTAGTTAAATTAATTATTGAAGACAAAAAAATTGAAATACTTAGCGCTTATGCACAATAAATAGGATTAAGCGAGAGCATCAAATGCAAGTTTTGGGATGATATGGATGGATTTATGCAAAGCATACCATTAGATGAAAATGTTTTTATTGGAGGAGGTTTAAATGGGCATGTCGGGAAAAGTAACGATGGGTTTGAGAGAGTTCATGGCGGTTTGGTTATGGTAATAGAAATGAAAAAGGAGAATCAATCTTAGAATTTGCTTCAGCATACGATCTTCTCTTAGCAAATACTAGTTTTAGGAACAGGGAGTTGCATATAATTACTTTTAGTAGTGGTAATAACAAAAGTCAAATATATATTTCTTTTAACAAGAAAAATAGATAAAAAAATATGTAAAGACGACAAAGTAATACTTAGTGAAACTTTTACTACCCAACATAAGTTAGTAGCACTTGATATTAAGCTCAAACGATGACATAATATGAATAAAAGAGTTAGCTACCCTATAATAAAGTGGTGGAACGTAAAAAATAATAAAAAAGTAGAGTTTAGAGAAACATTACTAAAAGAAATGTTTGGAATCTTGACTTAGAGGCTAATACAATGTGGCTAGAAATGAGTAGTTGCATAAGGAGAGTGTGATCAAACGTATTAGGTATATCTAAAAGCTTGGGACCGCCAAAGAAGGAAACATGATGGTGGAACGAAGATGTCCAATGAGCAATTAAGACTAAAAGATAGATGTATAGGAAATTACTTAAGTATCAAGATGAAGATGCATGCATACAATCAATATAGAGAAGCTAGAAAACAAGCTAAAAAAGTAGTTAGTCAAGCTAAAACAAATTTCATGGAAGATCTATATACAAGGCTAGGTAATAGAGATGGCGAAAAAGATATATATATATATAGGCTAGCCAAATTAAGAGATCAAAAGAAACAAGACCTAAGTCATATAAGATGTATTAAGGAAAAAAAATGTTTTAACGCGTGAGGATGATATTAAGGAGAGATGGAGAAGTTACTTCGATTGTTTACTTAATGATGACCAAGTTGATACTATAGTAGATGAAAACCCACACCAAGAAAGAAATGTAAACTATACACGCAATATTAGAATTATAGAAGTTAAAGAGGCATTGAGAAAAATGAAAATAGGAGAAGCATGTGGCCCCAATGAAATACCCATAGAGGTTTGGAAATGCTTAGAAGAAATTGGATTGACTTGGTTAACAAAACTTTTCAATAAATTCTAAAATCAAAACGGATGTCAATAGATTGGACAAGAAGCACGCTTGTGCCAATTTTCAAAAACAAATGAGACATTCAAAGTTGCTCAAACTACTGGGAATTAAACTTATGAGTCACACTATGAAACTTTAGGAAAGGATAATTGACAATAGGCTAAGGAGAGAAATAACAATATCAGAGAACCAATTTGGCTTCATGCTTGGGAGGTCAACTATGGAGGCGACTTTTCTTGTAAGACGATTATTAGAAAAATATAGAGAAAAGAAAAAAGGTCTTCATATGGTATTCATAGATTTAGAAAAAGCATATGATAGGGTCCCTAGAGATGTTCTTTGGTGGGTTTTAGAAAGAAAGGAAGTGGATACTAGATACATAGACACTATTAAGTATATGTATAATGGAGTAGTAACGAGTATAAAGACATTTGGGGGAGCCAGAAAAGAATTCTCCATTACGATAAGACTACATCAAGGATCGACTTTAAGTCCATATATATTTACTTTAGTTATAGATGAACTAACTAGACATATTCAAGAGGATATACCATGGTATATGTTATTTGTGGATGATATTGTCTTAGTAGATGAAACAAGAAATGGAGTGAATAGGAAACTAGAACTCTAGAGGAATACATTATAATCTAAAGGTTTTAAGTTGAGTAGGACGAAAAATGAATACATGCATTGTAAGCTTAGAAACACTAGACATTAAGATGATGAAGTGGTAAAATTAAGGGAAGTAGAAGTTCTTAAGGTGAACCACTTTAGATATCTAGGATCAATCATACAAAATAATGGTAATATTGAGAATGATGTCACACATAGAATTCAAGCTGGATGGAAGAAATGATAGAGTGCAACAGGGGTGATTCATAATTGAAATGTTCCTACTAAGTTAAATGAGAAATTTTATAGGACCACAATTAGGTCAGCTATGCTCTATGGTGTGAATGTTAGGTGGTAAAGCAACTACAATTACATAAAAGGAATATAGCATAAATGAAGATGCAGTGGATGTGTGGTAAAACTCGTAAGGATAGAATAAGAAATATAGAAATTCAAAGAAAAGTAGGAGTGACACCAATTGATACAAATATTAGGGAAGGGCGGTTGCAGTGGTTTGGTCACTTGCAAAGACGGCCTACAAATGTCCCCACTAGAAAACTTGACTCGATAGAAACTGTAGAAATTTGATAAGGTAGGGGTAGACCAAAATCAACATGGGATGCATTAATTAGGATGGATTTTAATGGTTTGGAAAGCTCGACATCAATTGCACTTAATCGAACACAATGGAAAATTTTGATCCATGTAGCCGACCCCAATTAATTTGGGACCGAGGCTATGTTGTTGTTGTTGTTATTTTTGTTGTTGATTCCATTCTTAATATTTGCTCAATCACCCAAAATGATTGTGACCTTTTTTGTGTGGTAATCAAGCACAATAATGTCCTTTAAGACTCCATAATAAGCAACATAATCAACAACTAGAGAATTGTCACTACTACGAGCTCTACATAAAGTCGTTGCTTTCATAGCAATGCCAATATTTTGCCTTTATTTTTCAGCTTCCTTTGTATAAAACCTCTACCCATTAATAAGGTAACTAGTAAATGAAATTGCTAACTCTCGAGGTTCTCACATAAGCCACCTTAGATGTTTTGGAAGACTATCACTACTTTCCATCCCGAAAGACATGTGTGGTAGAATTAAGTATTTTATAGCATCTAATAAACTATCAATAAATTGTGCATCTTACAAATTCAATTTTATACAACCTTTTCTTGAATCAAAGTAGGGAAGCATTCCATGTGCCTCTTATATAATAAGTCTTCATCAGTTGATAAGCATCCTACTAGAGTCACAAGTTCATCCATGTGTTCTCTAATTCATAAGAACATAGAGTATCAAGCAAGTATGTATACATAAATACAAAAGTGTATAAGTCAACCAGTAATATAGCAATACTTAACTACATGTAAGGCTGAAACTCTTCCAAATTCATCAATACATATCTATGGGCATTTTTTTGCATATCATCTGAGAGAATAATTTTCTTTCCACTTTTTACTACCTCATTTCATGTAGATTGTGTTCCAATATGTTTTGCTTGTTGCAGTCATTTACTACAGAATGAAGTGCTTTCTTCAGGAAGATACCGTTCAACTATACACCCTTGTGGTCTAGCCCAATTATTAACATATCCCTTAAGAAATTTTATAAACCTAAATTGATAAACAACTATCATTAATGAAAGGTTGGAAGTTACATTAAATTAAAAAAAATACCATACGAGAGAATGTACCTCTCAATAGGGTACATCCATCGAAGATGTACTGGTCCTACTAGTCGCACCTTGCATCCAAGATGAATTGGTAGGTGTACGATAATGTCAAAAAAGGAAGGTGGGAAAAACCTTTCCAACATGCATAAAGTTTCAACCACATCTTCTTCTAATTGTTCAATCTGATTTTTGTCAGCAACTTTATTGTAAAATCGACTAAAAAAGAAGCATAATCGCTCTATTGAATTTCTTGGTCCATCAAGGAAAAGCCATCTTAAAGCTACAGGTAGTGATTGTTGCATCAACATGTGACAATCATGGGATTTTGAGCCAATAATTTCACACTCATCTTGCAATACACAATTACTGATATTTGAACCATATCCATCAGGTGTGTTCATCTTAGCAAGTCTTTGGCAAAAGATTTGCTCTTCTTCTTTCGAAAGTATGTGTGATGGAGCTGGCAAGTAAAATCGACTTCCTTTTTTTACAGGATGTAATTCCTTTCTAATCTTTATCTTTTGTAAGTCTATCCAAGAATTAAAACCATCCTTTCACTTCCCTTTAATATCCAAAAGAGTTCCAATAAAACTGTCGCATATGTTTTTCTCAATATGCATAACATCAAGATTATGACAAAACAATAGTGATTGCTTACATAAAAAAAGTAGGATTTCACGATAATAAACAAGCATTACTACAAAATAGACAAAGAATTCAACTGAATCGATTCAGATACCTTCCAATAGGGTAATTTAAAAAAAAAAAGAAATTAATCGTTTCTTCCACAGTTGTGCATCCACTTGTTGCTTTTCACATTTTTGTTTATGCACATTTCCCTATTCATTCACAATATTACTCACTTCCTCATAAATATTATTACCTGAACAAATTTTTAGCTTTCCATGATTTTCAACTTGTCCATAGAACCATTTGCGCTTAAACCGATATGGATGTGAACGAGCGAGAAAACCTCTATGACACATATAAACTATTTTTTCTACTATGTGATAAATATTGAGAGCACGTGTCGTGCATACAAACAGGACATGCAAATGTCCCACTAGTAGGCCACCCAAAAAGATTTCCATATGCATGAAAGTCATTTATGCTCTACATTAAAATGGCTTTCAAGTTGAAATTAGCTTCTTTGAATGCATCATAAATCTCTACTCCATTTATCCATAATTCTTTCAAGTCTTCAATCAAAGGTTCAAAAAATACATCAATGTTGTTGCCTAGTTGCCTTCGACCGCGTATAAGTAAACTTAACATCAAGTTCTCCTTAGACATGCACAACCATGAAGGTAAGTTATATGTGAATAGAATGATTGGCCAACAACTATGTCTCGCATTCAAATCTTGAAAAGGATAGAAACCATCAGTCGCCAACCCAAATCTAATATTCCTAGGTTCTAAAGTAAAAGATGGATAATTTCTATTTATGGTTTCCCATGCTATAGAATCAACATGATGTCTCATTTTCCCTTCTTCACTCCTATGACTTGCATACCATGTTAGTAACCTACAATTTTGTTTAAAAGATGGATAAGGCACAATACCAAGCAGCCATGTTGGGATTTGAGCAAGATATGGAAATGAGAGAGGGACACCGACGGGACAGTGTCATAATTTCATGTTGTTTATTGATCATCATCAAGACATATCTAGATATGAGAGGATTTAATGGTTGAGACCTACTTATAGATCACTTGGTTTTCCGACTAGCATACATATTTGATCAGGATTTGGTGTAGAGTAGGAGGGTGAAGCATCTATTGACACCATCCCCAGCTGGAGCTAATGATGCAAATATCGATATTGACGTGTAGCTGTGAAGTCGGTGTAACATGAATCTTTTAAAACTGAGGAGTTGAGAGTGACATTGATAACATTTTTTAAAATAATTTGGGATATGTTGTTAATTATTTAGTTATTTCAATTCTATATTAAGTTTACTTTATTATAACTCTTGTTATTATATATGTTTGTGTGTTTTAGTATTTTCATGTTTCAGGCTTACTTTTAAACCTTAAGGACAAGGTTTGGTTTAAGTTTGGAGGCATCGACACTACACTACAATATGGAAAGTGGTAAGATAGGCTGAGAAATAAGGATAAACACTACAGGTATGATCATTTAAATTTTAAATTTGAAGCAGTTAAGGAGGAAAACATGGTAGTGTATAAATTTTTTATTTAACTTACTAAATGAATGTTTAAGTAGTATAGATGAGATTATATATAATAATATGTAATGATAAGTAGTTCATTTGCATTTTCATGCCTTTATTGTAGATGAGTAGATTTCAAGTAACTTGTTGATAAGAAACTCAAGAGAGTATTTTTTCAATTTGAAGAAGAAACAATGAAATCTAACAAACAACAGTGTAATTTCATGATTAGAAACCTAGAGTTACGAAAGACCTTGAACTTGATACAAAAGAAAGAAACTATAACAGTTCTTGTGGAATAAGTTAGATCGCAAAATATTCAATAAGTGAAAATCTTACTTGCAAATAAAAAGCAAATAAAGACTTCGTGCAAAGGGGAAGAAATAGGCATTGTAAATTAGAAGCTAGAGTTTACTTACTTGATTTAGTGAAAGTGAGAAGTACTAACAAGAGTTTTAGAAATAAAGATAAAATGAGAGAATCCCATAAGTTCTACCAAAAATGGAGCTACGAGCTTGATGGCTTAAAGATTGAGGAAGAATGAATTCCATAAGAAAAAGAGTAGGGATTGTAAAATAAAATAAAAGAAGAAGAAAAGAAAATGAGAGAAGACAAATAAAGAAAAGAATGCGGAAGTAAACTGCAACTCTTCAAATAAAAGATTTAGCTCGAATATTAGTAGCTAATTGAGATAAGTTTTCATTCCAATTATGTTAAGTCTTATAGACTCTTGAAGTATTAAAGACTACCAAAGATGTGTTAGGGCATGTGCCTTAAGTCAATCTACATACATTGTTTATCTTATGATTTTAGTTAATAAAATAGAGGTTTTATTTGTTGTTTTATTATAAGTGATTACATAATTACCTTATAGTAAGATCCATGGGTATTTGTTGAAATATCATAAATGTCTATAGTCGGTCATTATACTGGGAACTATAATGAATTAAAACTCGTGTGAATCTTGATTGATGGTCATGTGATGATCATGCATATAAGGATACGAATCAAGATCAAGTGTACTTGTTAGGGAATAAGGTACTGGACCGACCTGTAGTGAGAACACTACATGGATTAAGTCATAGGTGTTACTCATGATAGGTACATCATTTAGTCCTTCGACTTGAGATTACCATAGACTTCAATATTATGAGCATGATAATTTGACATAATCAAATGTTGTCTTTAACCAAAAAATTATAAAGATTGTGATTGGTTACCATGTGAATAATATGTGAAGGTGTGTAATCAAAATAGAATTTTTCACTCTCATATAGAAAGAGATATCGGTAGATCCCTCGATAAGATAGATTGATAATGGCCAAGTCCATATGAATTGATATGATCAATGTCACTTGGATGTTTTTCAGTTTACCTAATGATCTAGATTAGTATGATTGAAAATTAAGGGTGACTTTCCATGCCTTATGTTTAATCAAAGGATACCGCATAACAAAAGAGTATGATATATGTTATTAATTAGGTTGTATCAATGTTGATATTCATGCTACTTGGGTAGTCATAATGCCTTACTAGAGATCGCTTATAACTTGTGTACCAAAATGGTTTTTGGTTCACTGCCAATGTCGCATGAATCATTGGGTCACACACAAAGAATGGCTTTGCGCAATTTCAATTGGTCCAGAGTAATGAATTTTATATGATAGAATTCATGACATAAAAGCCCTTACAATTTGTTATATGATAACTTATTAATAGGGGCGTATGTGTAATTTGTTTAAACTACATAAATACAGTAGTTGTATTACGAATATGATTTTAAGTGAGGGTTTATCTACACATATAAATAAAGGGTGAAACTTTAAAAATGAAATAAGACTTTTGTTTTACAAGTTTCAAGTTCTCTGGATTTAGGAAAGAAAGAAAAATCATTTTCAAAATCTCTTGGGTCTAGCACTCCAAATTGTGGTCACCGTTCGTATGTGGATTTTTGATAGAGGATACGCACTTGAATGTCTTGAAAATCAAACAATCAAATGAAAATCATGGAATAAGACATGATTTAGTTTCGTAGGTTTAGTTTAATGGAACTTATTTTCGATCCTGTTAGGAGTTTTTCAAAATTTGTTTAGAATTTTCTGCTGCATATGAACCCCAAAAACCCAGCAAGATAAGTATGGCCTATTCTTGTTAGTGAATTTCTGAGCTTAATGAGAAATCATTATACTTGCTACTTGAGTATTAAGATGAAACAAACTTATGAGTAGTGATAACTTTTGGTTGTGATCTACTTTAGTGTTTTGAAAGTGAAGTTATATGAGTTGTTAAAGCTACATGTCTTAAAAATATAAGTTTTTACTAAGAAAAACTCTTGAGTGAATTATTAACATAAAACTAAGTAAATTAAATACTCCATTAGCAATGTAAATGGAATGAGAATTAGTTATTAAAAGACTTAATATAATACACATTTGCTCGGGATGTGCAAAATCCTAATTTTGGGGATATTTGATAAGTGATTATTTATACATTTATATAGAGTTAGTTTAGTCATACTTTTAATATAAATATCCTTATATGAGCTATAATTTATGGTATTATTGCATTTTAAGGGAGTTAAGATATAAAGGAAGGAACTGAGGAAAAATGAGAAGAAACAGAGCAAAAATCTATGGTTGGTGTTGTGGCCACACATGTTGGCATTGTGGGAATATAAGGCACATCGTGGAGTAGAAAGGCACGATGTGGGAGAGTCGAAAAGGTGAAAAAACCAAGTCTGGAGGTCAAACGCAGTTGCGGCACTATGTGGCGTAAAGGGGACGGTTCCAATATGGTAGTGACAGTGCCAAAACACTATATAGTAAAAAAAATACATATGCAGTGGCAGCGCAGTGGCCTATAAGGTACAACACTGGGACATTAGTGACAACGCAAGACACGCGAGGAATAAAAGTTTAGAGCTTTAATTCGAGTTAAATTGTAAACTATGGTTTGTAATTGTTATTAAGAAAAATTAATAGGTATTAGGTCACAGTAAACTCAACACATAACAATATAGGGTTTACTTTGAGTTTGAGTATTAAGGAGTTTGTGTAAAAAGAACATTGAAGACTTCACGTTTGTAATTCAAGTTTGGTTTCATTGATTAATTTAAGGTAATATTTTTATTCATCTCTGATTTGCAATGATTTCCATTATGAGTTGTGATATGTGTTTCAATCAAGTGTGAGTAGTTATCTTATAAATTAGTGGATCCTATGGTATGAGTGCTATGCTTTGAAGATGAATAAAAATGATCACAAAAATTGTAATGGTTAGATTTTGTATTGATTTTGAGCGTAATGCTTTAGACATCTTTATCATGTGTTTAATGAACTTGGTCTTAAGAAGTTATCACAACCATTGAAATTTTTAATCAAGACATGAACGGTACAACCATAAATATACAACATCGATAAATAGTTGTTGATTAGAGAGGCACGAATAATAAACTTAATTGGTTATGAATCTAATGATTTAGGATTTAAAGTAATATGGAGCTTATGTGTTTTACACTGATAGGTGGAGTTCTAGTTTTCATATTAGCATCTTTTCCATCACGTCAATGGGTTGAAGTGGATTTGTAGGAAATATGTCTATTCTAATTAGGCATTGAACACAACATAATGAGATGTAAAGATGGTTACAAAGCAAAGTATTAAATTACCTAGGTGAAGTTGTGAACTAAGATATCCTTAATATAAGAGTTCAAGTAAAGTTTAGATTGATTTGTTAGATAGTTTTGTTAGATATAAAACAACTTAAAAAGGACTTTCTTAGCACTAGATCAAAGATAAATAAGTAAACTACTAGTGCAAAAACCTTTCCCCGAGGACAATATCCATGATCAACGTAAGTTGATTACACTATTACTACAAGCTAGTCGTTATACTTGCGGCACCCATCAATGATCATTAGATCCTCGAAGTTGACACACATAGTGATAGGACATACATGATCACATTTCTTTCAAACATCAAGTCAGAGTTGTACACTTTAGTTGTAGAATAGTGGAGGTAAGGTCAAAGATCTCATGGACTTGCTTCGAGTTAGAGATCGACAACTATTTAGGATTTTTTTGTAAGTAGTAAACATATAGTTACATGTTTTAGGCAGGGGCACATTATTCTAGATATTCCTTGGAATTTGAGTGTAGTTACATGTTTTAGATATAGAAAGAAAAGACATTATAAGATTGCGTGTTCACAACTCTTAGGAGCATCCTCTTGTGTGTCACAGCCAAAACAACATATCAAGGAATGTGTTTAGGTGGTGATTGAATGAGACTCATATGCAAATCATAATTTTATTAAAGGTATGATCTTAGTTTGTAGTTGTATGGAGATTAAGTCAGGGTTAACTCAAAAGTGCGAGTCATTCATCTTGTACTCAATATAATAATTAGGGATAAGGTGGATCTTCACTTTATATGTTAGAAATGTGTTGTTGAGATCTTCAGACACAAAATGGCTATTGGTTTATGTGTGTTCGAGTTTCTGTAGTTTGATGTATCGTTGGGAATGGATTTGCTAGCGGCTTATCATGCATAGTTAGATTGTTTCCATAAGATTGTGTTCTTTTATATTCTTGGTTGTTTAGTTTTTACATATACTGGAGCATCGTCTAGGTTACCTTTGACTAGTGGTAAAATAACCACTAGAAAGAAAATGGAAACACTTTCCAAACTATTAGTACAAATACAAGACTTGCAATTAAACTGGAGGATATTCCTGTGGTTTTTTAATTCTCCGATATGTTTCCTATTGATTTAGCTAGAGTCCCACCTTCAAGAGCTATTGATTTGGTTCTGAAACTAAACCAATATCTATTTCTTCCTAATAAATGGCTTCGAAGAAGTTGCAGAAACAATTGAAAGAGTTGTTAGGAAAAGGGTTTCTTAAGCGAAGTATGTCTTCGTGGGGCGCACCAATCCTTTTCGTGAAAAAGAAGGACGATAGTTTTAGGCTTTGCATTGATTATAAATAGTTAAACAGAGTCACTGTTTGGAATAAATATCTACTGCCATGAATTGATGATTTGTTTGATCAACTTATCAGTGCCAAATTGTATTTTCAAATTAATATTCATTTTGGTTACTATAAGTCAAGAGTTCGGGAAGATAATGTGCGAAAGACTGCATTTAATACTAGATATGGTTGTTTTGAGTTTGTTGTTATGCCATTTGGGTTGACCAATGCTTTGACTGATGTTTATAGATTTGATGTGCGGAGTGTTGAGGTTGTATCTCGATCACTTTTTCTAGTCTTCATTGATGATATCTTAATATAATCTAAGACTCGTTAGGATTATGAACAACATCTTAAAGTTATTCTCCAAACTTTGTGAAATCATAGGTAATATGCAAAATTTAGCAAATGTGAGTTTTTGTTATCTGAGGTAATTTTTTTGGGTCATGTGGTTAATACGAAAGGAATTCTGGTGGATCCAACTAAGTTTGAGGCTATCATTAGGTTGCCAGAACCTATTATAGTGATGGACATACAAAATTTTCTGGGTTTGGATAGCTATTATCTTAGATTTATGAAAGATTTTTTAAAGATAGCTACGCTAATCACTAAATTAACTAGTAAAATGTTCCATTTTTTTGGTCAAAGGAATGAGATGTGGCACGTTTGGAATTGAAGAAACGTTGACTTTAACACCATTTCTTGTATTTTCGAAATAGTGGAAATGACTTACAGTTTATACTGATACATCGAAAGTGGGCTTGGGTTGTATGTTAATACAAAATGGCAAGGTGATTGCTTATATTTTTCAGCAATTAGCGACTCACGATAAAAAATTATCATATTCATGTTTTGGAGTTGGTGGTGATTATGTTTATTTTAAAGCTGTGGATACACAATTTATGTGGGTAAAGTTTCACACTATTTTCAAATCATAAAAGTGTAAAGTGCTTATTTTGTATGAAAGAGCTGAATATGAGACAACGGTGATGGTTTGAACACTTGAAAGACTTTAATTTTAGTCTTGAATACCATTTGGGTAAAGCTAATGTTGTGGTTGGTGAACTAAATAAAAGAAGTGCTGAAACATTACGGGCAACTAATTGGCCGACATATAAATATGACTTACTCGAAAAATTCATCATTATGACTTTGTTCGAGATTCCTATGGATGATTATGAACCAGTTTGTACTCAGTTTATAGTATAAACGATCTCTATTTAGAAAGTGATAGAGTTTTGGAAAAATGGTATGAATTAAGAGAATTCAAGGGCTTTAGTGTTGATAGCAATAATCTAGATTGGGTTGCGGATTAAAGTATGAGGCTTAAAGACAAACTTTGAATTCCATCGGTGGCAGAGATTTGGGATGAGATATTGAGACAATCTCATCGGTCCAGATATAGTCCAGATATAGCATTCATCCTAGCAAGACCAAAATATATCATGATATGAAATGATTGTATTAATGGCCAGGAATGAAAGTTGATGTGGGTGATTATATGAGGAGATGTGAAATTTGCATACATGTTAAGATTGAATAGTGTAACGGCTCACTTTAATCAATCCCGACTGACTAGCAAATTACAGATTTAGACCTTAAGCTCAGACCTACATGGACGTCGTGGAAAAGTTTATGGCATGCCTAATGGGTGAAGTATATTATTTTGCGTGTGAGTGTATATTTATTCTACTATTATTTAATAGTTCGCTCCTCGTTAATTGAGGATTACGGTTGGTCGCGTTGTACGCGTGTAGTGATGAGAATGTACGAAGTGGCGATGTGCGCGTAACGCGGGTGTACGAGGTAGTATGGGATTGAGTTGTCACATCACTCATCCCATCTCTCATCATTACCCCCTCTCTTCTCCAAATGATTGAAAAAATTCCCTTTAAAAATGGGACACAGAGAGAGAAAGAGTGGGAGAGAGAGAGAAGAGAGAGAGAGAGAGTGAGAGATGACAAAAGAGAGGGGGTGGAGGGAGCTCCGGCGAGGAGCACCAGTGGCACCGGAAAGCTCAAGCAGCGCGACGCGGCGGCGGCGGCGCGCTACGCAGAGGCATATGGCGGCTCCAGTGAGGAGGAACGACAGTGGCTCTAGCAACGCAACGCAGAGGCGGCAGCGGCAGCAGCTCGGTGTGGAGGCGGAGAGCGGAGCCCACCAGCGACGGATGGCGGTTGGCGCAGCGGCGGTGAGGGAACAGAGGAGAGAGCGAGAGAGAGCAGAGGCGGCGGCGGAAGATCAGGGGCAGCAGCGATGTCGGCGGGTCGTCGGTAGTCGCAGCGACTCTCGAGCGCGTCGATCACACCGGCACTACATGGCTGCGGCGCAAGCGAGGCTGCAGCGGCGACCGTGACAGTGAGGGGACCGCGGCAGCGGTGGTGGTGAACGACGTAGAGCAGCGGCGCGGTGGCGCATTGCTGGAACAATCCTCGGTATGGTTCGAAAAGAGCGCTAAGAATTAAACCTTTGGAATAAAAATTTTACAAATTTTGGTCTCACATTATAATTCATTTAATGAAACTCTGAAATGATAAAAATTGTATAATTGGACACCAGGGACTTAGGCTACCATAGTCGGGTGTCGGATATGTATCTCGAGGCGAGTGCGGGACGTTTTGAAGGCATTTTAAAGTAAACCCATGAGAGAAAATTAGTTAAAATTCTTTTATGGCACTTACTTTATTTCGCATTTTAAATTATTCCATTGGGTTTTCCATTCTGTTGTTCATTTACTGTTCATCCACTCCCACGTGTGTATGTGTGTTTGTCAACGGGGTCGGGCACGGCATAGACTCACACCCCGAGGCTTGCTACCCCGCGCTGTTCGAGTAATTGGCCATGTTGGGGCTACGCGGTGAGTATTCTCCGCGAGACCCGTGGGTTGAGAGATGTTTGACAAAGACCTAAGTCTACGTCATGGGTTCCTCTCGAGAGATGTTTGGGATGGGGTTTCTCCCATTTATGGGTTCCTCTCATTCGACCGTGAGATGTTTGGCGAGGTGGTCATCATAGGTTCCTCTCGGTTTAGCTAAGACGATTCCCGAATGTCGACCAGGGTTCTTTGTCACGATACACTCGTGTCCAAATTTGACTTCTCGACGACTTATGTTCATGCAAATTCCTTTATTCTTGTCATTTATTTAAATTGAATAAATTGTAGTCGTTTTATTAGATTTCGTGAATATTAGCTAAAGTTCTCTGGGATTTACTCACCTGAGATTTGTCATTATTTTTCGTGACAAATCGCAGATCTCACGATGAGCTGGGGCAAGGGCATCTCAGGCAACTACGTCTGAATTAGGAGACCCCGTCATTTTTGCATAGGTGTTGTGTGTATTTATTTACTATTTTTATGAGATTTTTGGGAGGACTTGTATACCTGATACATGGATATGTTCACCTTTTGTACTTTTGTCGCTATTGATATACGTGGTATCTAATGCTGGATTTTCATACTACATGCAGATTTATACAAAGGCGAATTTTTCTTTCCTATGGTGTTGCATGTTTTAAAAGACTTCCGCTTGATTTTTAATAATTTAATAAGTCGTGAACAACTTAACTTAGTCAATTTAATGTGAATATCCATAAAATACCCAAAAATACTAAGTTAAGGAGAATAAGATACGTATAAAGGTGTAGGTCACAGGTAGTCAAAATTAAGTGTGCGATGACGTAGCATGCTTGGTGACATGTCTGACGACGTGGCGGTACCCGGTTTGCCTTGGAGTTTGGGGCCGCAACAAATAAGCAGAAACCCGGGGATAGATAGCAACCACTTTCTATACTGCAATGGAAATGGGAACATATTGTGATGGATTTCATTACTCATCTTCCTACTTTTCGGAGGAAACATGATGCGGTCTGGATTATTATTGATGGACTAATGAAATATGCTTATTTTCTTTCTATGTCATTTTCTAATAACTTTACACAATTGAGCCTGTTGTGTGAGTAAGAGGTGGTTCGCTTATTTGGAGTGTTGTTAATGATAGTTTCTTATTGAAATGCTCAGTACACAGTGGGGTTTTGATAGAGCATACAGGAATAACTTGACACTTACTTTCATTTCAGTACTACATTTCATCCATAAGTAGATGGCTAGACTGAAAGGTTGATGCAGGTGTTGGAGGACATGCTCAGGGCCTATGTACTGGATTTGGAGGTTTATGGGAAGAATATATACCATTGTGTGAGTTCTTTTATAATAAGTGTTATCAATCGAGTATCCATATGGCTCTGTTTGAGGCATGGTATGGGAGACCTTATCATTCTCCTATCGGTTAAGCTGAACAGGATGATTTGGTGGAGTTGAGGCCACAAATGGTTCGAGATCACACTCGAGTTGTTTAGCAGATTTTTCAATGATTGAAAGTGGCTCAGGAAAGGCGTAAACATTATTATGATCCCTATCACCAGGTTGTGGAATATAGTGAAGGAGATTGGGTTTAATTAAAATTCTCCCTTTGCAAAGGCCATTACATGTTTGGACTGAAAAGAAAACTCTCTTCATGGTTTACAGGACCGTTTCAGATTGTGAAATAGATTGGGAAGGCGTTTATAGACTTGCATTACCGCATCAGTTAGCTGAAGCTGATGATGTATTTCACGTGTCTATGCCCAAGCAGAAAGAACCTAATTCGCATCACATAATAGATTGGAATCAATTTAATTTAAAGAGTGATGTGTCATATGAAGAGCAACCTATATTGATTGTAGATAGGAAGGTCAAGAAGCTTCGAAATAAAGAAATTCCACTTGCTTTGGTTAAGTGGCAGTTTCATGGTGACTCGGAGCTAACATAGGAACAAGAGGCGTATATAAGAGAGCATTTTCCATATCTCTTTTAGTCTAGAAAATTTTGGTTTCAATTTTAATTTCGAGAATGAAATTTTGTTAAGTTGCAAAAATTATCAACTCCTAAGATTTTAAAGCCAATAATTATGGTTAATCAATGATTAACGGAGATCAATTATGGTTTAGGCCGCGGGTCGGGAGCTAAGGACCGGTGAAATAAGAATTACAGGTAGTTTTGTTTTTTTGTGTTGTGTGCCTAGTGTTGTGTACTATATATTATGTTATTTTAAAAAATTCAAGTTAATTTAGTAAATTCAAAATTTGTGTGGTTTTGTATCGAGATACGTGTCTCGAAAAAAGTCACGAAAGAATTAAAATGTAGACTCAAACTATTGTTTCGAGTCTCGAGAAAAATATTTGTAATTCAGTTTAAAATTTTGAATTTTGAACTTTAATTGGATTTAACGAGTCGACGTGATTCCCACACCTCGATTTGCATGCAAAACGAGTTGTTGAAAGTTTCGAAGCTTATTCGTAAATTGTTTTTAATTTTTGGCAAAATTGGGGTATTTTTTGTGGTTTAATTTGGACAAAAATCGAGGAGATAAATATGAAAAAAATAAAAAAATGCCTAAAGACTAAAAAGTGTATTGGGTTTTTGTATTGTTGGAGATTATAACAAAAGGGCAATTTAATCATTTTCCACACACCCTTTGATAATAATCGAAATAAATAAGGGAATGCTCTTTATATTGTTCATCTTGTTTTATATACCCTCATCAACATTGTTTCCTAACTATTTTCACTCAGTTCTCTCGTCCCTAAATAAATTTATCTCTCCCCATCACTATGAAATCATATTTATTGATTGAAATCAAGAGGAGCTGCATATTGTGGTCACGATTTGAAGGTAAGTCTCAAATAGTGAATTTTTTATTTTGAAAGACTACGGTGTATTAAACATGGATTAAAGGGATAGTTTTCTGTGATTTTGAATTAAAAAGAGGTGTTTTGGTGGTGTTGTTATGTAATTGTGTGAGAGGTGAAAGATGACAGTTTAGTTCCAAAAAAAAAAAAAAACAGAGTGAAAACAAAACGAAAAACAAGTGGAACAAAGAGAGAGGGTGGAATAAGAAGGGATAGGGGGAGGAGGCGACCTCATCTCGTAGGTTTAATTGAGGAAAGGGAAGCTCAAACCCGGTTGAGGAGGAAAAAAATTAAAAAAAAATTGAAGAACAAAAGAGAGAAGATGTTCTTCTCTATTACATTCCAAAGGTGAGGAAGGGTATGTGATGACCCCTTCTCAAATTAGGGCACCACCCAGCCTAATCCCGTCATTAACCCCTTAATCTCCACCACATAGGAATTAACAACGTATTAGTCACACTTTCTCATACACTCACCACATTAGTTACTTTTCTAAAAAAAACTTACATCATTCTTAAACTTTTTAGTATTTCAATGTAAATTAAGATTTTACACAATTTAAAGATTATTCAGCGAAAGTCTTGACAAATTAGCGAAAGACATTCATATAAAACTATAGTATATATAAAATCATAAAGTACAGATCACATACATATATATAACAAATAGCATTAATTATATACCAACACATGTCTGGTCGGGTAACTATCAAACAACCCACAGTATACATCCCCAAGAGTATATAAAGACTTATATAAAAGTTATACAACCAAACCAAAAACCTACAAAATCAAATGTAATTGCGCTCGACTGGCTAGAGGTAGTTGTCGTTCTCCTTGCTCGGTCTGCTACTTGATGGATCTGCACCTACTATCATAAAAATGACTGTGAGAATATGAAAGTAAAAGTAAAAGTGAGAGACATTTGTTCACATTTCCAAATATACAACAAGTATCTGAAAGCATCACAATAGCAACTATGCTGAAAAGAAATCATGCTATAAAATACTTCAGTTAGTTAATATGAAACTGAAACTCAGCTAAGTAGTAATATATAGGGCCGATCGGCCGTGAGTTACATCACATCAACTTTATTCCACTATTGAGGGCATAAACAATATCATGATGGCTTCACATCCTTACAAATGCCCATCTCATATACAAATACTCACAAATGCCCATCACAAATAACGTATACTTGCCAACAACCCCAGGTCTCATACCTCGTGTGCTACACAAGTTAGAGGTGAGATCATGACAACTTCAGAAGTTCAGTGACCCTGTGTACCGTGCACATCTCTATCATATCATGATTCTAGATAAGAACTACTTTCATAACCCGAGAAATGACATTGTTTAGGAATCCAGCAAATGTAATCGCATATCTAATGCACAAAGGAAAATATATTAAAATACCATTACACAGCTACCTAATAGCACGCTATTTCATTTGACTAGATATCTCAACAATCAAGAATGACAGCACATGATTTAGAGTCAATGAAACCATTTAATCAAAAACCAATGTTATGATAAAAAAAACTCGTAAAATGATAAGAAACAACAAGTCATGGCATGTAGAGTACAAACAATAATTCAATTCAAATAACCGAAAATGGATAGCAAAATATGAATGAAATGTATATAAATATCTCGATCAGTTTACTTAGAATCCACATAAACTCCTAGTTAATCCGGCTTCCCGACACCTCAAAACACGTACCCGAACCCTTAAGACTTTTTCCTTGGCTCATGGTATCTTTTCATATGTTTTAGAGTGTGTTTAGACCTTTAATTGGGGTTTTGGACTCGTTTAAAATATTTAATTGATAATTAGGAAATTGCAGATTTTGTGCTGTTAGAGCACCTCGCACACTGGTTGAGAGTCTAGCGTGCTAATGACCTCATTAACGCGCTAGTCAACCAGATTAACGTGCTACACGCAGCTAGTGCACTAGCTAGAGTTTCTAGCACGCTACGTGAAGGAAACCCCATAATTATGCACTTTGAATTTTAAGTTTTCTCTACGCATGGCAAACTCCAACACCTTGGGATCCTTGCTCTAACTAACCAGAGACCGAAGACACCTACCAACAACATTACAATAGCCCTACTTAACATTTATCATAAATTCATCAACTTAAACTAAATGACTATTGTAAGTAGAATTACCTAGTTCATGAACACCAACTTAAAGACACCAACTCTACTTCAACTCCCTAATAATTTCTTGATTTTCTTTTCTAACTTTGTTTCTCCAATACTTTACTTCTTCGCTAAGTTTTAGAAATGAAAATTAAATGGATTGCATGAGTTAATCTATTTAATCTTATATATGTAGATATGATTAATTAATAGCCATTAATCTTTATGTACACATGTATCTCGAGACTATTCTAATGGCTTACATCTTGACACAATTTCACTAACTCTCCACTATCTCCATCTAACTAACACCAAAAGGAAACTCAATTGGTCTCTTGATGTGTCAACACGTATCTCATGGAATATCAGTTACGAATATTTTAACTTGCTAACTTAGGTACATTTAATGTAAATCACATCATAGCCACATATAACTTAACTATTTAAGCTTCATTAACTCAAATTAACTTACCACAACATTTTCTACCCCGGTCCCACATCAAGCACACATCTCGAGGCACGTCCCCGCTCATGTCTCGCTACGTAAATACATGTAGGAATGACTTAGTAGTCTACACATATACAATACACTAGGCATACATCATAACAAATCTAACATATACACCGGTAACATCGCCTCAGTGAGGACACGAATCTCGATGCAAGTCCCACGTCACAGGTCAATGATCTTAATTAAAGGATTACACAAGGATTCAAAATTTGAGCTATGATAATTCTTCTCAAGAAATGGAAATTTCGTCCTCAAAATTAAACTTAAGTTAAGATTATACCAAACTCGAAAAGGCACAAAACCTATCTTGCATATAGTCTTCCCGCTCCTAATTGAGTTTGAAGTCACCATGGAACTACCACTTGACTAACACATTCGGGATAGACTTGAGTCTCAAATGCTATACCTTCCGATCTAGAATCTTTATTGGATGTTCCTCATAAGATACATCCTCACTCAAATCAATCTGGCTTAAGTCTACTATTGGTCTCACAGCTGCCTTCGACTTATCTAGTCAAAGCATAGAAATTTAGAACACTAAATGAATCCATGACATTTGTGGAGGTAACTCAAGCTCACACGCAATTCTCGACCTGTCGCTTGATCTTGAAATGCCTTATGAATCTCGGTGTTGTCTTTCCTTTCAAACAAAATTTGTGAAGACCCTTTTCAAGGAGAAGCCTTAAAATATACAAAGTCTTCCTCAGTATACGTAAGATCGTTGTAATGATGTCTCGCATACTTCTTTTTCCTCTTTTGGGCTCCTTTAATCCTTTGACGAATTTTTCATACCTTCTCCATGTGATCAACAACAATCTTAGGCCCCACTAGCTCCCGATCTTCTAGCTCTGACCAAAAGGATGGCGAGAGACACGGTCTACCATAACTAGAATTTCTACTTCATAAGAACTTATGAAGTATAAATACATTAGTTGTTTCCAACCTCAAATAGGCTTTTATCATGAACCACTAATTTATTTACTAAATAACTTTCATTATTTCTCAACTAGTCTTAATACTAGTAATAAGTCACAACTCATAGTGGCTTACCATCTTTGAGTTTCATCCAAACTCATTCAGTATTCTATTGTTTTTAAATTCCATTGTTTTAATACACGTCTCAAGGTCTAGATCGATAGATACTTCTTCACGAGACTATTATTTTTCTAATAATATCAACAAGAACAAAGACCTTTAAGAGTAGCTAATAGAAAAAAGTTTAATTTCATCTTTATAAGTTTTCTCTTGTATTTCCTTTTCAATTTTCTTGAGGATAAAACTCTCTTGAACTCTTACCTTCAATGTTTTCTCATATCATGAGAAATCGATGGACATGAACCATCTTATTGTCGTTTAAGAAAGACATAACTCTTATATCTACTATGCATATATAATATAACACGACAAATAATGTATCTCAGTTTTTTACCTATTGGTTACCCCCCAAAATCATAGTAAAAACTTTTTATCATACCCTAAGCTTATTCATAACTCGAGACAACTCTCAAAGTCAATAAACTAAGGTTCTGGCACAAAAGAATATGTTATAATTTTGAAAACAATTTTGAAAGTGAAATCGAAGTCAGAGCCTTATCCATGAAACCAAACTGTATTAGAGTTACCACTTAATTCAAAAGTGATAAACCTTAGGCTTTGATACCAAGCTGTAGTATCCCCAACCCAATTAGGGCGATGAAGCTTCGCTAATCTCGCTAGACTTAACTAGAGCCAACAACGTATCCTTCTATCTCCCAATAAACACCACTGTATATTGAATATCGACGTAAAAAATACCAAACGCAGCATAAATTAAAACTCTTTTGATATTTAAACGGTCTATAAAACCATGTCAAACTAGAATAAACCTTGGTTATACAAAACCTTTCATCTTTTGTAATATTACAAAACTGTCATTCAATACCAAATATATAAGACAAAGGGAAATTCATTACATTGAAGAGAAGATCATGACTCTTTAGTCTTCTTTATCCCATAGTTGTAGCATTAGTCAGTTTTCCTGAAATGTTAATTTGGATGAGCGCTTCATCTTGCTCAGTAATTAAGGACTCACAAAGCAATCAACATTTCATCTAATAATCAAGAACATTATGTAATAACAATATGCACCAATGTTGACGATCAGGATTATGGAAAGCATATAGTTCAATAAATAACGGATACAAGTCAAACCGTCAATAAGTATTACACTGTGATTCTCATTTTATTTATAAAACTAGGGTGGATTACCCGTTCACCCCATTAATGCGGTTGCTAGACCAACGCATTGGCCAATGTACTATCTAGCCAATCCATAAAAGTCCAATGGTTATATCCAAAACCCTCTGGTGAATATGCAACCCACCCAACCTATTGAACTGAGTAGGACTTACATATAGGCCAGGATATCAACCCCGCATCATATATAACCTAGTCTTAGTCTCAGGAGTTACTTCCATGAATCATGTTAGACACCGTTTTCCATTTATTAAAACATTACAGTGTACATATTCCCCTATTCAAACCATCAACTACATGAACTACATATACTAAAATAACTAGGCAATATTGATAAATAAACGAATCCATACTTACCATGGTTCAGGTTTTTGTTAAGAAATTTCCTAACTTTCCCATTCGTTCACGTTTTCCCAGTAATCTAACACCTATCACAAACCATTTGTGATTAATATAAGTTTAATACCCTATGTTTAGAACCCCTTAACTCAATTCATAAAACCTCAAGAAATTCTAAGCAATTAAATGCGAAGTTGTTATTTTCTAGGTGGGAGCGTGCTCCCTCAATTGGTGGGGTGCACTCTACCAACTAGGTTCATTCCAATAGATGATGGAAGCGCGCTCCCCTACCTAGCGGAGTGTGCTCCACCTCAGATCGTCTTGATAGTAAATACGGCAAGCAACCACTTTTCCATCCACAAATTGTTACAACGATAACAAACATTCCCAAAACTAATCGGGAGGACCTCTAGTGAGGTAACAAACTATTTCTAGTAATCAATAATAACAATTCACAGAGAAATCATCATCCACCATCGAATTGAACTTCAAAAATATTAAAACCAAACTTACTACAATGATGATCTCTCAATTTCTAGTTGTTTAAGCTCCTTGATTAATTCCTTAGATCATATACTAAATCCTCAACTGCACACACTCTCTCACTCAATCGATTTATGAATATAATTATGAAGGTTTTTGGTTAAATGTATTGATTTTCCTCAAGATATGCATCATGCTATCTTAAGGCTAATCGAGTGATTAATGCGTTAAAATGACACTCCTTAAAGCGACATGCATTTTGACACCATCAATACTTATGCTCATTCGAGGCAATCTAATGATCCATATTATTCAAACTAAACTTATAGTTTTAATATACATTTATATACAAAATATGTATAAATGTATATATATATATAGTTCATGTATTTTCTCGCCTATAAACTTAGCGAATATGCCTACGAGTGTGTTTAGGTGTGCACATTCATTTCAACCACCTCATCATATTCAGTGTACCAGTTATTTATTTTTTATTTACGTATGTATAAACTTTCTTTAATATTGCAACCTATAAAATCCACAACCATTTGAAAAAAATACAAACACATGCACACGCTAATCGACATGCGTCGAACTTAACCGTAAGCCTAACTCGGGTTGATCAGGAATTGGATTAACATTTATCACCAACTTAAGGTAACAGGTCATTACAGTAATCTTTGTTTTATGTCTATGGCCTCTTTAAATCACACTAATCTCTTGTCGTTACGATCCATCCTTGAGAAGGATAAGTTGTCTAGGACAAACTATTTTGACTAGTTAAGAAACTTGAGTGTTGTTCTTTAGCATGACCGCAAGTTGTATGTCCTGGATTATCCTATTCATGAGGAACCACCGGCCAATGGTTTAAGAGCCATGAAAGATACACATACTAAACATGTCAACGATTCAACTGATGTTGCATGCATTATGTTGGCAACCATGGTTCTTGGACTTTAGAAGAGCATAGAACACATGGAAGCTTACAACATTGCTACAATGCTAAAGGAAGTGTTCTAACAGCAGGCTAGACATAAAAGGTTTAAGACAGTCAAAAACCTTCATTCTTGCAGAATGGCTTAGGGTGTGTCAATTGGTCTTTTGTCCTAAAAAGGAAGGTCTATACTTACCAACTTGATAGACTTGGATTTCCCAAAAGCCAAAAGTTGGATATAGATTTGATATTGAATTTATTGCCTGATAGTTAATAGTTATTTGTGATGAATTATAACATGAATAATATGGAGAAACCTATTTTAGAATTGCATTTGATGCTCAAAACTGCTGAGCAAAATGTTAAGAAACCTACTACCAATGTTGATGGTTTAGAAAGGAAATGCTAAGAAGAAAAAGGTCGAAGGCAAGGTTGTAGGTGCCAAGGCTGGTGTGAATATCACAAAGCTTTGGAAAAATTCAAGCTTAAGGCTACTTATACTTCACATTCCCAAATAGAAAAGGAAAAAGGAGGAAATTGTCAATTGTACTATGCACCTGTACATTGGTTCATGAATTACAAGTTGTATCATGAAAATCTAAAGAAAATGAAGAGTAGTGTGACTAGTGTTTTAGGTATTTACATTATTGAAGTCAACTTGTTTACTAGTAGTTTATGAGTATTAGATACTGGATGTGAAACTCACATTTGAATTAATAAGGTCTCACCAAAAGTAGAAAGCTAAAGAAAAGGAGAAGTCATCATACGAGTTGGAAATGGAGCAAAAGTTGTTGTGTTGTTTATAGATGATGTTACTTTAATAGAATTGTTTTAGTTTTAAATAATTGTTATTATGCCTTAAGCAAAAACATCATTTCAATTTAATTTTTGGATTAAGATGGTTTTAATTTCATTATTGCGAATAGTAAATGTTTCATTTCTCTTAAAGACATTTTATATGTGAATGTTAATTTTTGTGATGGTCATTATATTCTAAACATAAAAAGTTCCACAGATACTCCTATTCTTAAAGTAAATATAAGAAGACTCAAGTCAAATGATTTGAAGTAAACATACTATTGGCATTGTCGTTTCTGCCACATAGATAAGAAACACATTTCTAAACTCCATAAAGAGGACTTTTAGATTCAATTAAATTTTGAATCATATGAAACGTATGTATCTTGTTTACTAGGCAAAATGATAAAGAGTGTATTTACTGAACACAGTGAAATGGCAAGTGATTTATCGAGTTTGATATATACTGATGTATGCGGTCCTATAAACAAAATGGCAAGAGGTGGTTATCAATACTTCATTACTTTCACTGATGATTTCGGCATATATGGTTAGATCGAGGTGGTGAATATTTGAGGTAAGGGTTTGATGATAATCTTAGAAACTATGGGATCGTCTCACAGTTAACTCCTCGAGCAACTCCATAATGGAATGGTGTTTTTGAGAGGAAAAAACAAAATTTATAGGATGTAGTACATTTTATTATGAGTCATTTAGATCTTCCTATTACCTTTTGGGGTTATGCCTTAAAAATTGTCGTGTTTAAGGTGAATCGCATTCCTTCTTAAGAAGTTGATAAAACACTATATGAGATGCGGTTTGGGAAAAGACCAAGTTTTTCTTTCCTTAAAAATTGGGGTTTTGAGGTTTTCATATGATGAAGTTTTTTTGAAAATTATCAGTCAAATCTACCAAGTGTGTATTTGTTGGTTATCCTAAAGAAACTAGATGATACTACTTTTATAGCCCTACTAAGAACAAAGTGTTTGTTTCTCGAAATGGTGTCTTTATAGAAAAGAAATTATTTCAAAAGACAACAATGGGAATAAAGTGAGTCTTGAATAATTTCAAGAACCTCAAATAAACACTCAACTTCCAATGGAAGATTAAAAAAGTCTTGAACTAGTTGAACCTCTACAGGTATCAGAAGGCCCACGTAAGTGTGATAGGGTAAGACATCAGATCGAGAGATTTGGATTTCTTATTACTGATAGTAGTAAGGCATTGCTTATAGGTCAAAATGAGCCTACTACTTATCAAGATGTTGTGTCTAGCCCTAAGGCAGATAAATATCTTAAATTACCATGAAATCTAAGATGTAATCTATGTATGATAATCAAGCTTAGAACCTGGTTGATTTGCGTGGAGGTGGTAAGATCATTGGATGTAAATGGGTTTTCAAGTAGAAAATCGACATGGATGACAATGTGCATATTTATAAAGCACGGCTAGTAGCAAATGGTTTCGAGCAGACTGAAGGTGTAAATTATGATGATACTTTTTCTCCTATAGCCTTGCTTAAATCCATTAGAATTCTTATTGCCATAGCTGCATATTATGATTATAAGATATGACAAATGGATATAAAAATAGCTTTTCTAAATGGAAAATTACTTGACTTGTATGATATAACCTGAAGGGTTTGTTCATCTTGAGAATTCTAGAAAGATATGTGAGCTTCAAAGATCTATTTATGGATTAAAGCAAGCTTCTTAAAGTTGGAATCTTCATTTTAATGAAGCAATTAAAGAATTTGGTTTCGTTAAAAATGATGAAGAGTCTTGTGTATAAAAGAAGGTCAGTGGGAGTGTGGTTGTTTTCGTGGTACTGTATGTTTATGATATATTACTCATTGGAAATAACATTGCAATCTTTCAAAATGTTAAGTTTTTGTTAGGGAAGTTTTTTTCAATAAAGGACCGAGGAGACGCAGCCAACATCTTTGGGATTAAGATCTATAGGGATGAATCTAAAAGGCTGATCAGTTTAAGTCAGAGTGCTTGTATTGATAAGGTATTGAAAGTTTAGTATGCAAGACTCAAAAAAGGATTGTTGCAAATGTCTAATGGTATAAGTCTCAACAAGACTCAATTTTTGAAGACTAATGATGAGAAAGAGTGTATGAATACGATTCCTTATGTAACAACTATTGTATCTATTATATATGCCATGTTATGCACCCGACCTGATGTATCATATGCTTTGAGCGCAACAAGCAAATGATAACTCGCCAATTGCGTATTATTATCTATCTTATTTATATAACTCTTATTGTTAAGTCTCTAAAATAATAGCCTAAATGTCCTTATTGGTCATTTTCTGGGTTTTTGGGGCGCACGGTTAAATCCGAGGTGAAAAACTACTAAAAGTAGTATATTTACATGTTGTGTTTTCAATCACTACTGGATTGGCCTCGAGACGCGCATTGCAAAGTTAATTTGGTAATGAGGAGCGACTGAAGTAACCTAAAAAACAGACATAAATAAGTCCATCATCCACAGAAGCTCTCTGATGTGCCTCGAGATCCACGTTATGCTCTCTCCCACATTTTTTATCATCCCATACGAGCCCCCTCGCCCACCAGCATGCCACATGTCCATTCCTGACTCGCCCAACTATCGCCACGTGTTGCAGTATCACATGTCCAGCTGAATCTCCTATCTTGCTCTAACAGTAGATAGTTCACCTTCGAGATACGTGTCAATGTTTTCTTCCACAATTTTGCTAATTATAGTGCAATATTTCTCCCTTGATGCCCGTCATGTGGCTGTTTTTATTCGCCTAGCTCACTTCTAGCAAGTGTCTTCTCCAACCAAAGCACGCTGCATGTCGACATCCCTATAGCCAGCTTGTCCATAGCAGCTCCTCCTCCATTCTATGTACGTCACGTCATACATCAGCTACAGCTCGCCCAATCGCCTCACGACATATGGCAGGACCCTTGCAATGAACTCAAAACAGCCACAGGATCCTCCTCGACGCTAGTGTCATGAGACCAATCCTAAAAATTAATTTCTTTCTTTTCGAGAGCAAATTAGAATGTCTTTTTGTATTAGGATTTAGGTATTCTATAGAGAACTCACTTTTTGGACGACGACATGGCTATTTTCTCTTTTCTTCTCCATAAACCATTATTTTTCTTGTGTTCTCATTGTATTTTAATGGAGATTTCAAGCATTATGTTCTGCTAAGTTCTTCGATCTAGACCGGAGGTGGAGCAAACTACTATTTTGGCATAAAAACATAAGTGAGATCTATTTATTTATTTATTTAATTTTTTTTCATGGTATTTTATTCCCTTTATTATAGTTTGAATAATTGAGGTTAGATTCATGTTTAAACCTTAATTTATTTGCCAATGAGTTGTAAGCACACATACTTGTGCAATAAGACCACATTAGTGGCAATTGATCTTACCATTTGATTGGCCTCTTTTGGAACCAATTGAATGCCATAGGTATGTAGGCTAATTTGGATACACTAGTGATCTGGTTGTCCAGGTGTAGTTCCTTCACAAAGACCATTACGGTTAACGCATTAAACCCAATTTGATTGACTAGAGAAATAGTCACTGTCGTACCTTGGTTATCGAGATTAGGAAGTGCGAGGACCCGCGTACGCTACTCGGTAGCTACTCTAAATTAATGTAAATCGTATGCTTTATTTAGATTGATGACTATATGTATAATTATGCTAAAACATGGAAGTTTGCGATACCGATAGTTTAGGTTGTTTTCCTGATTGATTTCTCCACTTGTTGTTTTTATTCCTTGTTTTTCGTTAATTCTTGAGAATATTCTTATGAACACCCGATTTACTTTTTAGTTCTTTATCCTAGGTTGGAAACTTGGTCTTCGTGGATCGACCCCCGTGTTTGCCACTACCGCAGTTCTTGTAGTAATTGGCAATCTCATCGTAATTATTTATTTTGACGTATTCGACAAGCGTCATATTTTGGCCCTACTGTCAGAGACCAAATTATTTTGACTTAGGTTTTTCTTTTTCCTTTTTTGTGTTCACCTTTATGTCCCACAGTCTTTGTCGATTGCAGTTCACCAAATCTCTACTCCCTTTGGATCTTGAGATCAAAAAACTTGCCATCAAAACTTAAAAGAAACTAGGAAGAGGAACCAATCCTCAAGAGTTCAACTGAGCGACGAGCAATCCCCTCTAATGGATGAGCACATTGAAAATCCACCACACGAGGGGCGGAGGAACACCTATTTGTTCCTCCCCAATAGTTTGTAGCACCCGCTGTGCCACATGGACCAGTGGCACAGCAGAGGCCTGTAGTACCTCAACATCAACTGCTCTATCAAAGAGATGTCGATCTCGCTACACAAAGGCCACGAGCTAACCCTTGGGCACAACCTCAAGCCGAGCATTGTGTTACCATTGGGATGGCGAATGATGAGATACAAGATCTCCTAGTTCATCACCCATACTACATTGCATTCTCGGTCATGGGCGATTTCGAGCTCATATTTGGTTTCATAAACCTTCTCCCCGTCTTCCATGGACTAGATCGTGAGGATCCAATGACCTTCATTAAGGACTTCCATTCTAAGTGTAGAACCATGATTCCCCTAGATTCAATGAAGATGAAGTCAAACTCTCGATTTTTCTTTTTCTCGCTCTTAAGGATAAAGCCTAAGACTGGCTCTTCTATCTACCTTAGTTCTATCACAAATTCGAACGACATGATTTTTGCAATCCTCAAAGAATTTTTTCCTGAATCTAAATCTTTCTAACTAACTAGAGATATATGTAGTACCAAAATGAAATGGGGGGAATCTTTTGGCGATTATTGGGGTCGTTATAAGTGCTTACTTGCGCAATGCCCCCAACATGCCCAAAACAACCTCTTCATTGTGCGTTTTTTCTACATGGGACTTACGCCCCTTGAGAAATAAATGATTGACAATGCTTGTGGAGG
The DNA here is from genome assembly GCA_039657365.1 of Stephania yunnanensis. Taxonomy (NCBI): domain Eukaryota; kingdom Viridiplantae; phylum Streptophyta; class Magnoliopsida; order Ranunculales; family Menispermaceae; genus Stephania; species Stephania yunnanensis. The sequence continues at coordinate 41,025,109 of CM077587.1, forward strand.
CGACTACAGATGTAAGACCACTCAGGAGATGTTTGAAATGTATGACTCTGTAGCAACTCAGCCACATCATTACATTGATGACGCGAAAGAGGGACCCTCACGAAATCTTTATGGTCAAATCCTACCAATAGAGAGCTTGATAAAATCCCTGATCTCACGGAGTGATTCCTCACTTCAGTAAAAGCTCAAGTTAAATCTTTTGATTTCTGCTCTGCCACATACTATCCCACTTACTCTTGTCCCACCTTGTTCGAAACGAACAAGCAAACGCTATAGATGGCAAATTCCAAGGAATACTGAGGAATCAAAATGGCAACAAATTCAGTGACACTTATAATCATGTCGTCAAAACCCCTTTCATAGCTATGGACCTTAGAACCAAAACTCCTCTAGTATGTTCTAAAGAGACAACCTCTTCCTCAACAGTCCCAACCCGCTAAGAATTCGGGGTTTTTAAAAGAAATGATGATGACACTCTTTACTATTTAAGACAGATTCTCTAAAGATCCGGCCCAACTTAAAAATGACATAATCGCGAGTCAAGCTGCAAGCATTAAAAAACTCGAGGTTCAACTAGGGCAACTGGCCCTATAGGTTGGGCTTACGGATGAGAAAGGCAAGCTGCCTTCTAAACCACATCCGAATCTTGATGGGAATTTCGACGCCATCACACTTCATAGTGGCAAAGAGTTGGAGGAGACCCTAAAGAACTCAAGCCTAAAGAGGCCGACTTTAAATCCAAGGAAGTTGAGTAGGAGCTCGAACTTCAACCGTCTCCCACTGAAAAGCATTGAAGTCTGGCCCTCTAAGGGATACAGGAGTTGTCATACGTTTTGCAAACAAATCCGTTGTCCATCCCGTAGGTGTTTTGGAAAACATTCTAGTGAAGTTTAGTGAGCTCGTATTTCCTGCTAACTTCTATAAAATCATTCATGCCCCCATTTCTCCTAAATCTTGCTTGGTATGCCTTTCCCTAAGATTGCCAAGACTAAGATTGATGTTCACAGTGGTTCACTTATCATGGAGTTTGATGGTGAACTTATTAAATTCAACATCTATCATGTTATGCTCCATCTTCGCGATACCTTTTCTGTGGTACTTGCCTTGGACAGATGGACTACCTTGTCCAAGAGTCCTTTCATTTGAAAGGTGATGATGTGAAAGTGGTGTTAGAGAATCATCTCGACACCTATTCTTTTCGAAAACAATACTTCATCATCGATACCGAGAGTAAGGAGCTGATATTTAAGTTGGACTCTGCTTCACTCCATTTTCCCACCCTATTATATCTTGACTTACCTATTTCGAAATCTACACTTCTCCCCTCTATGGAGCGAGCCCCTACAGTAGAGCTCGAACCATGGCCTAGGCATCTCAAATATGTGTGTTTAGGTGAAAACGAGACTTTACATGTGATCATTTCAACTAAACTCACATTACCAGAGGAAGAAAAGCTCGTAAATATGTTTTGATAGTTCTAAGAAGCTTTAGGGTGTATGATTTTTGACATCAAAGGTATTAGCCCTTCTACATGTATGCATCAAATACATATGGAAGAAGGGTTTAAACTTTCACAACAAGCACAACGACGGCTGAACCCTCCAATGATGGAAGTGGTTAAAAAAGAGATTTTAAAGCTCTTTGATACAAGGATGATTTATTCGATCTTCGACAGCAAGTGGGTCAGTCCTATTTAGGTGGTTCCCAAGAAAATAGGGATCATTGTAGACACGAACTCACGTGGTGAGTTAGTCCCAAATCGCATTCAGAGTGGATGGCGGGTTTGCATCAATTACATGAAGCTTAATAATTATACTCGGAAATAACACTTCCCATTGCCTTTCATCAATCAGATGTTAGAGCGTTTAGTAGGTAGGTCTCATTATTGTCGCTTGATAGATACTCGGTTTTCACCAGATTCCTGTAGCACTTGAGGATCAGAAAATACCATCCTCACATGTCCTTTCAGTACCTTTGCATACCGGTGCATGATCTTTGGGTTATGCAATGCACCTGCTACCTTTTAGAGGTGTATGGTGAGCATCTTCTATGACTTCATTGAGCACTTCATCGAAGTATTCATGGATGATTTCACCGTTTACGGCAATTCATTCGATCTTTGTTTTAGTCGCCTGACTAAGGTTCTTTGTAAATGTATCGAGAATAACTTGATCCTCAATTATGAGAAATGTCACTTCATGGTGGGTCAAGGTCTTATCTTAGGTCACATCGTTTCTACTATGGGTGGGGAGGTAGACCCGAAAAAAATTGAAGTAATTCAAAAATTGCCTTACCCCATAACTATATAAGAAATCTAATCATTCCTTGACCATGTCAATTTCTATCGGTGATTCATTAAGCATTTCTCCAAAATTGCACGACCCCTATGTCGCCTTCTTTAGAAGGACGTGCATTTCGATCTCGATAAGGCGTGTAAGAGTGCATTCGATGCACTCAAAGATTTTCTCATCTCTACTCCCATGATTCGAGCTCCCAACTGGGAGCTACCTTTTGAGATTATGTGCGATGGCAGTAACCATGATGTAGGTGTTATCCTTGGGCAACGAGTCAGGCGAGCTTCACATGTTATATACTATGCCTCTCGAACTCTTGATCCAGCCCAACTGAATTACACCACTGTCGAGAAGGAGCTTCTATCTGTCGTCTTTACTTTTGCGAGATTTCGTCCTTATCTATTAGGTACTAAGGTGGTTTTCTATTCCGATCATGCGACCTTAAATACCTAATGGCCAAAAAGCAAGTTAAACCTAGTCTCATTTGATGGATACTTTTGTTACAAGAGTTTGATATCGAAATCAATGATAAAAGTGGTGTTGAGAACCTTGTTGCTGACCATCTCAGCCGCATCGAGAATGGCGATGCACATGTCTCGCTTCGAGACGATTCTCCTAATCAACATCTATTCACCGAATCTGATGAACTCCTTTGGTTCGCGGATTTGGTTAATTTCATCATTACACGAGAGTATTCACCTCACCTTACGTGAGCCCAAAAGGATAAAATCCGGAGCGAATCTAAACACTATGTTTGGGATGCCCTATACTTGTAGAAGTTTTGCTCAAACCATGTGATCCGTCGATGTGTCTCTCAGACTGAGACACAATCTATCTTGGCATTCATTCACTTATACACCTTCGGTGGCCATTTTGGTCCACGTAGGATAGCCATGAAGGTCTTGCAGAGTGGGTTTTACCGGCCCACCATTTCTATGTCTCCTATCTATATGCCAAGACCTGTGCCAAATGTCAATCGGCAGGTACCTTAGGTCACCTAGATCAAATTCCACTAACCTCGATCTAATTTTATGAAATTTTTGATGTTTGGGTGATCGCCTTTAAGGGCCATTTCCACCATCGCATGGTTTTCTCTATATCCTACTGGTTGTGGATTACATGTCCAAATGGGTGGAAGTTAAAGCCACTCGCATAAATGGTTCATCAATGGTATGCAATTTCTTGAAATCATGGATTTTTTCTACTTTTGGAGCTCCACGTGCTTTGATTAGTGATCAAGGTACCTATTTATGCAATAGTATGGTTGAAAATCTCTTGCGCAAGTATAATGTTACACACTATACGTATATGGCCTACCATCCTTAGGCGAGTGTCCAAGCGAAGGTGTCAAATAGAGAGATTAAATCCATTTTGGAGAAGACCATAAGCGCGTTGTGGAAGGACTGGAGCATGCGCCTTGACGATGCGGTATGAGCTTATCAAACGTCACATAAAACACTAATTGGGATGTCACCATATCGCTTAGTCTTAGGCAAATTATGCCATTTGCCAGTCGAGTTGGAGCATAAATCATTATGGGTTGTCAAACGGCTTAACATGGAACTCGACGCAGCCGGTAAGAGAGAAAGTTGGAACTCCAAGAATTGGAGGAGATCAAGAACGATGCCTACGAGTCCGCTCAAATCTACGAAGATAAAACGAAGGCGTTCCACGATTGCAACTTATCTCACAAAACTTTTGTAGTCGGTCAAAAGTCTTTCTTTATAATTTCAGATTAACTCTCCATCCAGGGAAGTTGAGGTCAAGATGGCTCAGACCATTTGTTGTTACTGATGCTTTCGGACATGGTGCAGTTGAGAACATGAGCACAAATATAAGGAAAGTTCTCAAAGTGAATGGGCAGCGATTGAAGCCGTTATATGAGAACTTACCACAGCATGAAATTGAGAGTGAGACTCTAGCAGTTGTAGAGTACTTGACTGAGACAAAGTTAGACTGAGTCGAGCCAACGACGTTAAAAAAAGGCGCTATTGGGAGGTACCCCAAGATTCTATCTCTTTTCTTTTTGATTTTTAGATTTTAGTATTTTGTGGTATTTTTATCGTTGTTTCTTTGCTGACTTTTTATAGTTGTTGCAAACTCTGCTTGACACACTGGATTTTGAGAGCCCGATATCAGCCCTGCAGCTCACCAAAGTGTTCTATATCCACGGTTAGTCATACAAAGATTTAGTAAAGTTACCCGTCTTTATTTCATTTACTTTTTGCTCATTAAATCTAAGGATTAATGTCCATCTTATGCATGATCTTGTATCATTTCCCTACTTCTATATATGTTTTGTTTTTCACCATCTTGTGTGAATATGTGTGCACCTTTTAACTTGTTTTGAACCTTGAGGACAAGGTTCGGAATAAGTTTGGGGGTACTTTAGGATTTGTAGATTGAGTTGAATGGATTTATGTGACTGTAGGTGAGGTCGTTTAGATTTTTTCAATTATATGCGGTTATCAGATAGTAATGGTGGTTTTTGGTATCTCTTATTCTTTCATTTCTTCCATTCCTTTTCCCTTCATACTTCGCTTCCTCATTTCATTAGAAGTTTATACACTTTCATGCATATATTAGTATAGTTTTCATTTTTATATTGTTTAGAGTCGCTCAAGATTTTGTTTCATGCCTTTGATTGTGGATGAGTACACTATGGTTACCTTTTTTACTTAAGACTTATGAGAAATTAGGAGAAACACTTACTCAAGCCCATAGCCCAGCATTTTCATGATTTCATGATTAGGGACTTAGTATGTTGGTTAAGCCTTATGCTAGTTACGAAAGGAGGTAGACGACCAGAATTGTGCAAGTCAGATTTCTAGGGTGCTAGAATGAGGATGTAACCCAGTCGAGGTGAAATTCCTATGACTGAAACACTTTTGGGGAAATAATTTAGGTCATTTTTGGATTTAAACCCTTAGCCTTAAACCTACCTATCATTTAATCACTAGTTAACCTATTTTGAGCTAACCCAACCTTCATTTCTTCCATACCTATCATTGAGCTCCTAGCCATCACCTTTATATCCTTTACCTAGTTAGAAACTAGTATTAGACTTGAGTTTTTAGAAAAGACATGAGAAAAAAATTTAGAGAAGAAATTTTTTTTTACATGCCCAAATTAATGAGAAATTCATGATTAGAGAGTCCCACCTAAAACGGGATCCATAGGAAATGAGCAGGGAGCCAGGTGGTTGAAAAAAGGTGAGGACTACACATATTGAATAAAAAATAAATTAAAGTGCAATGCAAGTCACATTTATGTTCTCAGGGAATCATTTGATAGTCTAAGTTCTAGTTTTCTAATATTTTGCATATCTTCTATATCACTTCCTTGGTACCCTATCCTAGCCATGTTACAACCTATTAAAGTCATATTAATTCCTATTAGTGCAAAGTCCACGATAGTAGAGAGTGTGGTTGCATTTCTTTATGGTACTTTTGAGTTGATTTACTTTGCGAAGAATGTAAACTTGCGTGCCTAAATGGGTAGACCAAGAAAACATGTGAATAGTTGATGGCATTTGTCTTGACCGTATCTTTATCTTTAAAGTGTGATCTTAATTGTGTTTGGGTTACGGTTCTTGACATATCATAACTCCAAAGTTTCTTAAGTGGCTTTGTTAACTTGGCAAACTTTGTAAACCAAAAGAACTCCATGAATTTTGAATTGGGTATAGATTAGTTGAGTAAGTGCATATCTTTATTAGGAGTCTAGTTTATTTGTATGTTTGTTATTTACACATTCACTCGAGATGTGTAAAGTCATAAGTTTGGGGTATTTGATAAGTCATTAATTGCGTATTATTATATGTGTTTTTTATATATTTTTATTGTTGAGTCTCTAAAATAATGGCCTAAATGTCCTTATTTATTATTTTCAGGGTTTTACGATATGCGGTTGAATTCAAAGCGAAAAACTACTCAAAGTAGTGTATTTACATGCTGTGTGTTCAGTCACTGTTGGATTAGCATCGACACACACACTGTAGAGTTGATTGGATGATGAGCGACTGAAGTAACGCAGAAAGTGGGCACATATAAGTCCCTCATCCACATAAGTTCTCTGACGTGCCTCGAGATCCACGGCGTGGTCTCTCCCACATTTTCGGTCGTCCCATGGGAGCCCCCTCGTCCACCAGTCTGCCACGTGTCAATTCCCGACTCGCCCAGCTGTTGCCACGTGTTGCAGTATCATAGGTTCAGCTGCATCTCCTATCTCGCTCCAGCAGTTGTCTCGGGATATGTATCGTTGCTGTCTCCCACAAATTTACTAATTTTTGTATGATTTATCTCCCCACTGCCTGCCACGTGGCTACCTTTTATTCGCCAAGCTCACTTCTAGCAGCTGTCTTCTCTAACCAGAGCCCATCGCGTGTCGACATTCCTATAGCCAGCTTGTCCACTGCAGCTCCTCCTCCAATCTATGTACGCCACTTCATACGTCGACTGCAGCTCGCCCAATCGCCTTACGACACGCGACAGGACCCTGCAATGAACTCAAACGGCCACAGGATCCTCCTTGACACACGAGTCCAGACCAACCCCTAAAATTGATTTATCTCTTCTAGAGAGCAAATTAGAAGGTCTTTTTATATTAGGATTTCGGTATTCTTTAGATAACTCACTTTTTGGACGGCGACATTGCTATTTTCTTTTTTCTTCTCCATAAACCATTGTTTTTCTTATGTTCTCTTTAGACTTTAATGGAGATTTCAAGCAATATGTCCTATTAAGTTCGTCGATCTAGATCAGCGGTGGAGCAAACTATCCTTTTAGCATAAAAACATATGTGAGATCTATTTATTAATTTATTTAAATTTTTTTCATAGTATTTTATTCCCTTTGTTATAGTTTGAATAATTGAGGTTAAATTCATGTTTAAGCCTTGATTTATTTGCCAATAAGTTGTAAGCACCCGTACTTATGCAATAAGACCACACTAGTGGAAATTGACCCTACCAATTGATTGGTCTCTTTTGGGTCCGGCTGAATACCATAGGGATTTAAGCTAAATTAGATACACTAGTGATCTGATTGTCTAGGTGTAATGCCTTCACAAAGCTCATTGCGTTCAACGCATTAAACTCAATTCGCTTGAGTATAGGGTTATGTATTTAACTAGAGAAATAATCACTGTCATACCTTGGCTATCGAGATTAGGAAATGCAAGGACCCGCATATGTTACCGGGTCTAGAGCCACTCTAAATTACTGTGAATTGCATGTTTTATTTAGATTGACGACCATATGTATAATTATGCCAAAATGTGAAAGTTTGTGATACCGATGGTTTAGGTCATATTTCCTGATTTATTTCTCCACTTGTTATTTTTTATTCCTTGTTTTTAGTTAATTCTCAAGAATATTCTTTTGAACACCCCGATTTAATTTTTAGTTCCTTAGCATAGGTTGGAAACTTGGTCTTCGTGGATCGACCTCGTGCATGTCACTACTGCAGTTCCGGTGGTAATTGGTAATCTCCCCAAGATTATTTATTTTGACGCATTCGATATGCATTAGCGATATCGCCTATATTCGTTTGAGTCACTTAATAGCAAGAAACAACATTTTGAAGTACTTGTGAAGGACTAAAGAAGTGTATTTGGTCTATGGATGTTTAGAAGATGTGTTTATTGTAAGTGGTTACACAGATGCAAGTTTTCAAATTGACATAGATGACTTCAGATCGCAATCTTGATATATGTTTACTTTGAATGAAGGCGTAGTGAGCTAAAAAATCTTGAAGCAAGAAACCGTGGCAGATTCTAGAATAGAAGTTGAGTATATTGCAACATTCGACGCAGCTAAGGACACATTTTGGATAAAAAAGTTCATTTTCGTATTTGGTGTGGTTTCGAGTATAAATAACCTCCTTTGCTTGTATTATGATAACCGTGAGGTGATAGAAAAAGCTGAGGAACCAAGATCACTCCATCGATCCAAACATATACTTAGACGTTTTCATCTCATTCAAAAAATCATTGAAAGAGGAGACGCAAAGATTTGCAGGAATCCTTTAGAAGACAGAGTTATAGATCATTTGATGGAGGCTTTTCCACAAGAAAAACATGATGGTCATGTTAGGTCATTAGGTATTAGATACATGAATGATTGGCCTAAGTGCTAGTGGGAGATCTTGAGGCATGTGCCCTAGGTCAATCTACAAACATTATTTATCTTATAATTTTTGTTAATAAAATATAGGTTTTCATTTGTTGTTTTATTATAAATTATTGCATGTTTACCTTATAATAAGATCAATGGATATTTTTTGAAATATCTTAAGTGTCCCTAGTCTGTCGTTATATTGGGAAAACACTGAATTAAACATTATGTGAATCTTGTTTCGTGGTCAAGTGATGATCATGCATATATGGATACAAATCGAGATCATGAGTTCTTATTAGGGAACAAGGTACTGGATCGACTTGCTATAAGAACACCACATGGATTAAGTCATTGGTATTACTCATGATAATTATATCATTTAGTCATTCCACTTGAGATTACCATAGACTTCAATATTCGAAGCATTGTGATTTAACACAATCAAATGTTGTCTTTAACTAGAATATTATAAAGATTGCGATTGGTTACCATTTGAATAATATATGATGCAGTGTAATCAAGATAAAATTTGTCCCTCTCATATAAAGAGAGATATCAGTGGATCCCTTGATATGTTAGGCACTAAATGGCCAAGTCCAAGTGAATTGGCATGATCACTATCACTTGGATGTTTTCAGCCTACCTAAAGCTCGAGACTAGTACAATTGAACATTAAGGGTAACTTTTCATGCCTTAAGTTTAATAAAATGATGTCGCATGACAAAAGGATATGATATATGTTATTCATTAGGTTGTATCGATTTTGATATTCATGCTACTTGGGAAGTCATAATGCCTTACTAGAGATAGCTTATAACTTAAGTACTAAAATGGTTTTGGTTCACTACTAATGTCGCAAAGAAGGTATTGGGTTGCATATAAAGAATGCTTTGCTCAATTTAAATTAGTTCAGAGTAGTAAGTCATATATGATAAAACTCATAACATAAAAGCCCTTGCGATTTGTTATATGATAACTTATTAATAGAGATGTATGTCTAATTTGCTTAAACCGCCTAAATATGATAGTTGAATTATAAAAAAGATTTTAAGTGAGGGCTTATCTACACATATAAATAAAGATTGATAGCCCAAAACGAAATTAGATTTCATTTTTTGCTACTGTAAAGTTCTCTGGATTTAGAGAGAGAAAAATATGTTTTCTATCTCTCTTGGGTTTAGAACTCCAAATTATGGTTATGGTTCATGTATGGATTTTCGATAAAGGATGCGTGCTTGAATGTTTTGGAGATCGAAAAATCAGAGAAAGAAATCACGGATTAAGGTATGGTTTTCTTTAGTAGATCAGTTTAATGGAACTTATTTTCGATCTTATTGGAGGTTTTTCAAAAATTGTTTTGAATTTTTCGCTGCATATGAACCTTAAAACCCAACAACATAAACTACAAAATAAGTTGCCTTTTGATATTTTTAACACTGATAAATTAGTTTGGAATTCATTCTTTATCGTTTTATTGCTTTTGGATAAGATTTGAAGACTCAAGCATTCAATTAGAAGATATTTTTAATTATGTCTTTTATTGATTCTATAATGATGTTTACGATGAATATGAGTGAGTAGTTTATTAATCTAAACAAAGTACGAACACGAACTTGATATGTTTTGCAATGTAGTCATAATAAAGGAGATTTTGTGCTTAATGCTTTAAACCAATCATATTATTTAATTCACCAATTTAATAGATTGTTATTAGTGGATTGCAATCATGAACTTGGTATTGCATGTATAGTGGCCAATGTGTATTGTGATTTTTCGATTCAATATCTAGTTTGTATTTAGAAAATAACTTTATTAGAATATTTTTACGAATTACTAAAAATCTTAGAACAAGGATTCCTATATACAGTATGTGGAGGATCTTTATTCGACATAACACCATCATTAACAAAAGATACTATTAATAAAATGGCTAAACAATTAAAGCAATATTTTGAGAAGAAAAAGTTATAAAAAATCATTCTTATAAAATTAATAGAATAAAAATAAAAATATCAGATGATATATTTGATGAAGTAAAAAGCATGGTTGAATTATTATTAAAAGATAGATCAATTCAAAGTAAAATTTGTATTTTTTGCGATAATGCTAATCATTTGAATGATAAATGTTTGTTGGTGCAAAGAAATTAAATTAAAGAGGCTAACACTTTAATGAATCATTACTTTAAAACCTAATCAACATGTTATACCTTAGCTTACTCTGTTTAGGTTGATCTGTCCTTATTGCCAATATTTTTTAAAAAAGGAACTAAGTTAGTTAGGTAGTTGCTGCAATCAAGATGGTAAACCTAACAAAGCAAGATGTCCGGGAGTAGATACATTTCAGAGAAAGACTACAATGCAAATTCCTGTGAAGATTACAATATCTAAGTCAAAGTCGAAAACAAAGACAAATCTGAAGTCGAAGCAAGAATTAAAATGAATTGGATATTGAAATAGAGCAACTATTAGTATTAGTCTACAATAATGAAGAAGTTCGATACTACAAGAAGAGAACTTTGAGATGGATTACAAATACCAAATTCGAGAGAAAAGGTGCATAAAGGACCGAAGAACTTTATGAAAACGATGAGTCAAGATTGTTGAAAAATTGGAAAACTTAGTTGTTGAACATTGGATGATTCCAATAGGATTTACAATTGGAAAACGATGAGGTTTTCCAATTTATATTACATTTAGAACTAAGTTCGTAGATAGGGTAGATACATTGAGTCTATAAATGCTAATGATCATCATTGTGTAGATTACCTTTTTACTTGAGTTTTGTAAGAACAAGATATCATTATAATGGTTGTATAGATTATCAATTTGATTAATTGACTAAAACTAGCCTACAAATAGGAAGACATTCAAGTCTTACCGCAATATCTATTCAGCATTTAGTTTTAATGTGTGCTTATTAGTTCATTATGATTCATTATTCTCCTCGGCCCATTGGTTACTAAAACTTTAACGGTGGTATCGAGCTTTGTCACTTTGTTATTTCTACAAGCGTAGAAGATTGAGATTCTAGAGAGTTTTATCACCATAGGATTGATTAATGAGTTGTTACAATAAGAACTAGTGAAGGACGTGAAGGTGGGTCGATAACTCAATCGCCATTACTAGAAATTACCACCAATGCCTACTGGAAGTCTTAAATGGTTCACTTTATAAAATTATATGAAAATTGCTCGAAAAATAATACATTGCTCCAACGAAACTAGATACAGATAGAAAAGTTCTACTAAAACCTGCATCTCTGTGGACAAATAGCAAGAAGAAGGAGAAGGTTTCAAATCATAAGATAATGAATTTTTTCTTCAGTGTTGTTAATGTTGAATGCTTCAAATTGATTACAAATTGCACTACTGCAAAGCAAGCTTGAGATATTTTAAAGACAATATTTGCAGGTATGAATTCTATCAAAATCTAAAAGCTTCAACAATTAAGTTCTATACTTGATCATCTCGAGTTGAAAGAAGATGAAAATATTACCTCTTTCAATGGTCATTTGCGAGACATTACTAATCAAGCCTTTCAACTTGGAGAAAAGTATGCTGACGAGTAGTTAGTAGGACATGCTCTTCTTGCTCTCTTTTCATGATTCGACTCCTAGATTATTGCAAACGAAGAGTGTAGTGATATTACTAAGATGTCTCTTGACGAACTAATGGGGTCTCTACAAATATATGAGATGAATATGCTTAAAAATCCTATTTTTCAAAAAATTCTTATTGTGTTAAGAAATTTGTTTATGATGATTCTATGGGAGATGAATATGCTATGACGGTAGAGAAGTTCTTTAAATTTCTCAAAAATTATATGAGAAATTCTACTGGAGCAAATTACAAGAAGAGTAATGACAACAACAAGCTTTCTATGATGAAAAGGAGAGAGATGCTAAGAATAAACTCAAAGTATTAAGTGTCATGAGTGTGGAGGAGAGTTGGACACATTAAGAATTAATGTCATTTTTACGAGAAGATGAAGCCACAAAATGTTTTTTGGAGTAATGGTGACTTTCATGAAAATGATAAAGAGTTGAATGATTCGGCTACTGCACTTACAAATGTATTGACAGAGTTAGATATTATTATTGCTTATCCATCTATTAGTGTTTTTTAGCTTGATTCCACAAAATTTGACATGGGAAAGAGTAAGGAAAAGGCCAAGGAAATATGTGATGACGTCAATGATGAGGATTCTGCAAAGGATCTTCAGACTTCTTATTATCTTTTGTTGGCTGAATGTACATATCTTTATGACCCAAATTTTGATTTGAAGATGAAGTTCTTCTTTATCAAATTAGAGTATAAGACTCTTGAAAAAGAAAACATAACTTGCATGCACTATTGAAAAAGCGTGAGATTGAGATCTTTATATTGAAGAAAGCTCTTTTTGATTCTGATGGTGTTACTACAAAGTTCCATTCTAGTTCTAAAAATTAAACAATGCTACAAATTGGTCAATCATAACAAGAAAACATGGACTCGGCTATACTAAAGATCTAAAAATGCTCCTACCGTATTTTTCGAAGGCAATGTAATCAATGAGCGTCAATCAAGAAAGACTTAAGTTGATATGTAAAGGAAAAAAAAAAGATTTTGCCACAAAAAGTTGCTGCAAGCATAAAGGAAAAGGTGACTGATGTTGTTGAGATTAAACCTCCTTTTATATGTCATTATTGTTGGATTGTTGGTGATATTAGGCCACGATGCTATAAGATGTTAAAGTATTTGACTACATTTCAGAATAAGAAAACATATAAGAAGGTTTAGACAGTCAAGTCTCATAAGGCAATGACAACGCATCTACAACACTTAGTAAGTACTACTAAGTTATGATATTTGGATAGTGATTGTTCCAGACTCATAACTCGAAACAAAAGATTTCTTAAGAATTATTAATCATTTAAAGAATGTGCTATTACGTTTGGTGACGAAAAGAAAGATAAGGTTGTTGGAAAATGGGCTATTAATGTTATGGGACTGGTTAATCTTAAAAATACTCTACATGTTGATGTGTTTAAATCCAATATGATCAAGTGTAAGTAAGTTGTGTTATTAAGAATTGTTTGCTAATTTCACTAAATATCACTATTAGATAATCAATGAAGAAAGACAATGCATCATGTACGGATTCGCCCATTAGATAATTGCAATATGTCGCTTCAACATTCCATATTGCCTCACAAGCCGCAAGTTATATGCAACTCTATTTCTCTCAAATTCAGAGATTTAGTACATGTAAGGCTAGGTCATTTCGATTTTAAGCAACTTCAGAAATTTCTCTCTATGATGTTGTAAAAGGTATTCCTAAACTTACCTCTAAGTCAGATTCTATTTGTAAGCCATGTCAAAGGGGTAAATAATGTTCTTCTTCACACGTTGGCCTCATTGACATACTGACATCACGTATGTTGGAATTACTACATATGGTCTTGTTTGCCCAATGCAAGTTGAAAGTCTTGGGAGAAAGAAGTATGTTTTTGTTATTATTGATGACTACTCAAGGTTTACTTGGACTCTTTTACTCCATGATAAACCACAAACATTTAATGATTTTAAGAAGTTCTCTATTTGACTTCGAATGAGAAAAGGAATAAGGATGTATCCATTGATCAACTATGCTATGATTATGGAAGAGAGTTTGAGATTTGACAATTTGATTGTTAGAATGTTAAATTTTGAACTAAGCATGAATTTGTCAAGTTCTTAAGACACCATAATAGAATGGTGTTGTTGAAATGAAGAATTGCACAATTCAAGATATGACTAAGGTCATTCTAGTGAGAAAAATCGCACTAAGAATTTTTGGGGGAAGTAGTAAATACTACTACGTACATTATCAATAGAGTTTGTTTCAACCATTAGCAACGAAAACTCGTATAAAATCTAGAAAAACAAAAAACTTCTCTCAAACATCTTTATGTTTTTAGCAAGCACTCGCTTCATTCTCGAATGATAGAGATCACTTGGGAAAGTTTGATTTCGAAAGTGATGTTGGGATTTTTCTCGGATGTTACCATAATAGTAAAGCTTATAGAATCTACAATAAGCTTAACTATGCCTATAATAGAATTTATTAAGGTTATAGTTTATGACTATGCTAAAACGGAATAATTATCCTCTTAAAAGGACGATTATGATGATATGACAACACCAAAAAGCTCATCACCTACTACTCAAAATATCGCGAAAATATTCGATTCTGGACATCGTATTCCATATGATGATGGAGATGATAATTATGATGACCCAAAAGCATCTACTACATAACCTATTTCTACTTCTACATGTGCTAAACTACAATTAAGAATACTGATGATTATCCAATTGAGCAAATTATTTGCATAGTTGATTATCTAGTGCACACTAGAGATATTCCTCTTATTGACTACAAGAATATGGGTCGCTTTACTTGTTTTACATTTTGGATTGAGTTTAAGAATTTCAAGGAGGCTCTAATGGATGAATATTTGGTAAATGTTATGTAAGAGGAACTCAATGAGTTTGCCAGATCGAATGTGTGGAGCTTGTTCCATGACCAACTAATGTTAATATTATTGGTACTAAGTGCATATTCGTAATAAGACAAATGAGAATGGTATTATTGTTCGCAACAAAGTTAGATCAAGTTGCGTAAGGATATACGTAGGTTAAAGGTATTGATTTTGATGAGACGTTTGCTCAAGTTGCAAGATTGGAATTTATTCGCTTATCGCTAGCCATTGCTTTTAATAGAGGCATTACGCTACAACAAATGGATGTTAAAAGTGCTTTCCTATATAGGTATTTTCAAGAAGAAGTATATGTTGGACAACCTAATGGATTTAAGGTTCATGATGAACCTAATGATGTCTATCATCTTAAGAAAGACACTTTATGGTCTAAAGCAAGCTCCATGAGCTTGGTATGAAAAGTTGATTACCTATTGGTCAAGAAAGGTTATAATAAAGGTTCTACTGATAAGATTCTATTTCATAAAAAACAAAATATCTAGTTCATGGTTGAGCACATCTATGTAGATGATATTGTTTTCAGGGCTTCATCCGCAAAGCTAGCTTTAGAATTTGTTGATTTGATGAAGATTGAATTTGAGATGAGTATGGTTGAAGGTATTACTTGTTTTTTGGGTCTACAGATAACCCAGTCTCAAGACAGTATATTTATGTCTCAAAATAAATATGCTAAATCTCTTGATAAGCATTTCGGCTTTGATACTGCTAAGTATAAAGTGAGAAGATTCATAAAGATGATAAAGGTTTTGATGTCAATCTTAAATTATATAGAGGTAGGACTAGTAGCTTATTACATCTTACTACAAACAAACTAGATATTGCTTTCAGTGTTGGTGTTTGTGCTCACTGTTAGGCATGTCGAAAAGAGTCTCATTTGGTTGCGGTGAAAATGGTTATGCATTATGTGCATGGAACAACCGACTTAGGTATACTATTTACTAATGGTAGTGCCAGTAACTTAATCAAGTATATTGATGTTGGTTCATGGAAATATTGATAATCGAAAAAGAGTACTAATAGTGGATGTTACTATATGGGTTCTAATCTTGTTACTTTGAACAACAAAAAACAAAACTACATTTCGCTATCTACCATTGAATTTGAATATATTGCTGCAGGCAGTTGTTGTATGCAGTTAATGTGGATGCAGCAAAGGCTCAAATATTATGTTATTCCATTATCTCGCTGATTAAGCTTCATCAGTGCTAACAAAAGTGCCATTAATATTTCAAAGAATCTAGTTAAACACTCAAGAATGAAGCATAATGATATTCATCATCATTATATCAAGGATCTAGTTGAAAGACGTTTAATTAGCATTCAATATGTTCCAACTGAGAGGTAGCCAGCTAATATATTCACAAAGGCTCTTGACATAGACTTTTGAGAGATTGCACCATGATATTGGTGTTTGCTCTCACTAGCATGGGTTCTCAATGCAACCTGACAATTATGTCGTAGACGTAAATACTTATGTATTTGACATTTTTTTGCAAGTTGCTTTCACGTTTGACCAAGAAACTGCCACTTAGATTTCATTGCAATATGTGCCTCCCCTGTCAAGTCGACTTTAAAAACTAGCCGTTACACCTGGTGAGGGGGAGTATATTTTATTCCGTTAGACACAACAAATTAAGTTTAAGAGGTTTAAGGGAGTGTTGATTTTAAATTGGGTTTATCCTTGCTGATTTTATGCGATCATCTAGTTCCCACAAATTAGTTTTACCAATTCGAACTCTTCTATCTCGCTATGACCTCATTTCCCACTTTACCATTTTCTTATTTTTCTTGCTTCAAGTTACTACAAGAGTTTCTTAATCATTTTTTTGACCTCTCGCAGTTGACTCTACTACGTGGTTGATCTTTTAACACCATGCGGACAAAAGGGCATATACTATAATGCTCCATCTAATAAACTCTACATCGGTACATCGTCAAATCCTTGAATCGTTGTAGAAAGTATAATGAGGGTTAAATCAGTGGGCTATATGACAACAAAAATCTAACAAACTATTTGGATCCCGTCGTCGACAAGGTTTTTGTTCTTAGGTATTATATTTCATTCAGCTTATGCTTCAATTAACTACATGTAATGTTTCTTGGATTGGAGACGCCTGTTGACAGGTTGGGTTTGACGTTTGAGCTTGATGATGTTGTCTATATGCTGACTATAAGGATACTAAAAACACGGCTCTCGACAACACTTTTGGACTTCCTGCTACCAAGCTAACTTGCAAGGCCTACATGCTTTGGAAGGTCTTGACAATAATTATAGTGGCTACTTCTCACCAGACCCACGTATTTAAAGAGAGAG
This sequence comes from Stephania yunnanensis, assembly GCA_039657365.1. NCBI lineage: Eukaryota > Viridiplantae > Streptophyta > Magnoliopsida > Ranunculales > Menispermaceae > Stephania > Stephania yunnanensis. The sequence continues at coordinate 41,042,357 of CM077587.1, forward strand.
TGTTAGTACTCTATGCTTTTTTCGTGGCGAAGAAGTTCAATGTTGGGAAGTAGATCTATGACTCCGTGTTGTACTTAAGAAAGAAACTAAACAAGTCAGACTCATTGTGCTTCCTAACTTCAATGTTTGGAAAATACTCTATCAATGTACCGAAAAATATCATGTTGTAAAAAGGTGGCAGAGGAGGTTAGATTGACTCAACAAATGAAGTCTAACAATACAATTATTGATATTGACTTCTCATGCCTATAGAAGAAGTTGATAGCTACTCCAACTCCCGCTATTATTAATCAAATCCGTCGATGTTCATGTTTTGACTTTGTCACAAAGCTTATACGTAAGTCGAAAAGGATCTTGAAACCAAAGATTGTTGAATTTACTAAACATGAGGACACTAGTCCTTTTGAGGTGTAATCTTCAGGAGAGGAAATTGCAAGAGGGGAAGATTATCTTCCTACTGCAACAGGATAGACTAGAATGCAACTTGGTGTGAGTTCATATACTCTACTTCCTTATTGAATATAGGAATTTACCTCACCTGCTAAGTTTCACGGTACTAGAGATAATCAAGGTAGCTTTACCGAGTTACAATTTCTTCTAGGTATTATTACTCTTATTACTATTGGGACGAGTACACTTAAGTCCCCTATGATGAATTATGGAACATATGGTGAAGATGTTGTAATACCAAGTGAGGTTCCTAGTGTAACTGTGTTTGTATATGAAGATTCTGTAGCAACATCATAGACTACTCATGTTGATGACTTGACTATTGTTAACTTAGAGGCATTAGATTGCCTTCTTACTTGAACGTAGTATGAGGCTCTAGTGAATGATGTTTTGCAATCTGAGCCAAGTGTGTAAGTCTATCTTCCTACCCACTTTGAGCAAGAGGATAATGAATTCAATCGAGCCATTCCTACCACTTCAATAGAGCCTACACCTATGGTTGATGTTACTACTAAAGTTGCACCTCCTGATCCTATTATTGTTGCTACAACACGCATGATGCATGTCGCCGATGATGACTCTACTCCTACTCAAGATGAACCTCTACAAGAATCAAGTTCTCTAGCGGTGATGAGACCACACTCACCATTATTTGCCTATTTTTTAGATCCCATTGTCTATCTCACTGTTTACAGGGAAGAAGTAATTGCACAAATGTGACCAATTCAAGAAGAGTTGGACATTCATTGATGCTAGACTTCACTTGATTGAGATGGTCTGGTTAGAAAAAATCAGTAATCTATTTGATGTTATTTAGTCAAAAAGAGGGGGTGACCAAGATATTGAAGGTTAAGTTGTTTTTTAGTATTTTGTGATTCTAAGTACTTGAACTTGATGTTTTAAAACATCATTTCATGGTTGTATTTATTCGTTGGTGACTATAATCTTTTTATGATGCGATTTTTGCGTGTTGTTACTTTAATCCATCAAGAACAAGACATTTTATAAAGTTCCTTAAAAATTTATTTAACTTGCTAAGTAACTATTTTTTACTAATCTACGCTAAAAAAGGGAGATTGTTAGACCTTAGCTTCGACAATCTATCTTTTTTGGAAGTATATTTTCCAAACATGAATTAAGTTAGTTAGGTAGTTGCTGCAATCAGTGGTATACCTGACTAAGCAAGATGTCCAAGAGTAGATACAACTCAAAGAAATACTACAATGCAAATTCTAGTGAAGATTACAAGATCAAAGTCAAAGTCGAAGACAAAGACAAATCAAGAAAGCATGAATTGAATTCGAGTTGATTGTGGAATAATGCAATTGTCACTATTAGTCTACAACAGTGAAGAAGTTCGATAATGCAAGCAGATATCTTCAAAAAGGATTACAAATACAAAATATAAGAGAAAGGTGCATAAAGGAATGAAGAACTTTATGGAAACAACAAGTCAAGATTCTTCAAGGAATATAAGACTTACTTGTTGAGCATTGAATGATTCTATTAGGAATTACAATTGGAGACCAAAGGGGATTTTTGAGATATTATATTTAAGAATAAATTACTAGATATGGTAAATAGACTGGGTCTATAAATATTCAAGATGATATAGTTGAACTAAAAAACCAATTAATTAATATAACCATTGCATTAAAGAACTCAAATGAAGCAAAAGATCAAAAAATTCAACCTTACAAGATGATATAGTTCAACTAAAAAACCAGTTAAGTCAAATGACAATGCAAATGAATCTATGGGTTAACTAAGGCAAATCATTTTCTCAACCTTATCCTAATTCATATGCAAAAGCGATATCTTTGAGAAGTGGTAAAAAAATGGAAGAACCGAAGATGCCAGAGCAACTAGTTCCCCAAAAAGACTTAGAAGTGGAATTAGAAAAGAAAATTGAAATAAAAGATAATAAAACTTCAAAAAGGCAATTGTGCATTCGATAAGAATAAACCAAATATAGTAAGACCATAATTCCCCCAGCTTTTTTTAAAAATAAGAATGCTAAGAAATTCCAAGAAGAAAAATATATTTTAGACACTTTAAAGAAAATGGTAATAAACATTCCTCTATTCGAAGTCATACAAAAAGTACCCAAATATCAAAAATTTATAAGTCTTATGCACTAACAAAATACAAACCTAATGAAAAAGTAAGTCTATAAGAAAATGTGTCAGCACTAATCTAAAAGAAATTACCCTCTAAGTGTTAGATCTTGGACAATTTTTTGTTTCATGCTTAATAAAAATATAGGGATATCTAAAGCATCATGTGATCTAGGCACCTCAATTAACGTTATGCCTTTGTCCATATATTTGCAAATGACAAACATAACCTTAAAATAAACTGGTATAGTAGTACAATTACCGGATAGATCTACTATTTAACATGTAAGAGTATTTGATGATGTATTGATTAGGTTCATTGACTTAGTTTTCCAAGCCAATTTTTATGTCGTAGACCTGAAAAAAGACCAATTCTCTAATAAAACCACTCTTATCCTAAGACGCCTATTCTTAAAAAGGGCAAAAGCTAAAATATATATTTTTAATGGAACCCTAACAATGGAAGTAGATAATGAAATGGTTAACTTTAATATCTACAATGCTATGAAACATCCTTTAGATGTTTCATCTGTATGCACCATAGATATGTTAGATCCTTTAATAGAAAAATCTTTTAGAAACGATAAGTTAGACTAGCTTGAAAAAATGATAGAGAATTTAAATGATGATGATGATGATGATATAGACGAAGAGAAAAGGCAACAATATGGATTGTTGATAGTTTCGTGAATTCATACTTACTAAACAAATTGGAGCACTCATCCCAATTAACATTTCAGGAGTTCCAACAAGTGCTACACTACTTTATTTCACGAAGGTTTATGAGTTTTGATCTTCTTATTTATGTAATGATTCTTCCCTTATATATATATGTATATTGAATTATGTTTTTGTAATATCACAAGAGGTGGGAGATTTTGTATAACTTATATTTATTTCAAATTTTATTTATTTTTGTGTATCGTGTATAATATCGAGAATCTTTTTTTTTTTTTTTGATGCATTTATTATTTGTTTGATGTCGATATTCGATGTATAATTGTGTTTATCAAGTGCTGATGCTGAGGCTGCTGACTCTAGTTAAGTCTGGCTAGTGTATCGGGGCTTAATTAGGGTTTTAGGTCAGGGTTTGCCCTAATTAGGATAGGGGATGCCACAGTTGTAAAGCTCGTTGGTAATCCTGATATGTTAATTTGGGTGAGCATTCCAACTTGCATAGGTATGACTCATAAAGATATCAACAATCCATATAATACTAAAAAATGAAATGGAATAGCAATATGAACTAATCGTAGCTAACGAGACATTGGAAATAATATAACCAATATATAACAAATGCCAGTTAATCATTCATTAGTTATTACATTGTGATTCATCCCCTATTTTATAAGATTAAGGTCGATTACCCATCAGCTATAGTGACACCATAACCTTACCAACATATTGGGCATATGTATTGTCCGACCACTTGTCACTGTCCAAATGGTTTTGTTCTAAACCCTTTAGTGATTGTGTAATCCACGCAACATTTCTAGTTGAGTAAGAATTAATATATAGGTCAAGAACCAAACCCATCTCCTATACAACTTATCCTTAACTCCAGGACTTATTCTCTTCGATCACACAATACAATGTTTTCCTTATTAAAAAATCATATCAAAGTATGCATAGCACCTCATTCAAGTCCATATACTATGTGAACTATATATACTACATATCCGGGCAATATTGATAATCAAGTGAATTCATAATTACCTTGAACTGTGTTTCTTATTCTCGTTATGTCTCTATATTTTCTTAATTTTTGACTCACAAAGATCATGGGTGGTGCTATGGTCATGCGGTCGTGGCGCCACCCACTTGCCACTTGGACATGAAGTGGTACCATGGGTGGCGCCGTGAGTTTCACGCCTATGGCATCAACATCATTTCCTACAACCCATATATGGGGTTGCACTCCTCCCAGGGACTCCCGTGACTTCGGACCCCTTAGTTGCCTCAAAATACTTCCAAAACACCTTAAGAGCCCATAAACGGCTCTTAACTTTATAAGAACTCATCCAACAACATCAAACTTACCACAAAACACATAAAATTATACGACTTCATGTAAGTTTGTCAACTACAACAACAACTTCATCAACGAAACCACCACGAATTGAAGTTCTAGTGAACCTCCTAACCACCCTATGAACCCAAGAACTTTAGCCTCAATTTCCATGGCAAGCTATTCACCAACAACCCGTCCAAAACATATGCGAATCTCCATTAAAACACATAAGAGAAAAGATGCCCACTGAGCTGACAGAGAAAACAACTCAAACTCTCTCTCTCTAAGATTACATGCTGAAGGTGGTGACAACAATGATGATGATGGTGGCGGGGGAAGTGAAAATTGTGGCGACGAGGAGTTGTGGAGATGAAGATGACAATGAAGGAGTGATGAGATTAATCTCATCTCATCATTTCATTTTTTATATCTAATATATGCCACCTCCTACTTCATTTGGCCACCTCATGATCGCTCATTCATCATCAAGTCCCACAAGTCTCTCGAGATGCATCCAAGGGATGAAACCTCAAAGTGACATAAGTTATCAATGTGACAACAATTGTGACACAATCTCAACTTACACATATCTTGAGATAAGTCTAAAGATTTATATAATTTGTTTTGAAAATCTAGGTTCAATTATTATATATATATATATATATATGTTTTAAAATCTTATCTATTCATCCCGTGCACCAATAAGCACACTCAGGCGTATGCACCATTTCCAAGTTCCTCGTGTGATCACTCACGAGTCACATGCGTCACACTAGGTGTATTGACGTTTTATTGATTATTTACTTTCCAACTATAGGATTTATACTAATCCACATTAATAGCCTATAGTTCAACTAATTTTTTTACATACCAAATAAACACATTACATCACTATAAAGCACAGTCACACGGTAATCTAGACAATTCGACCTTAACCATGAGCCTAACTCGAGTTAATTAACATTCGATTCTATCTCAATCTTTTGGTCTTCACCAAAAAATGTCAACAACATTATACCACTGCATGAATATTATTAAGGACGCGATCATGATTTATTATTGACATCTCAAGCTTCAAATGATTGAGGACTTATTTTAGTACATAAACATTTGTTGTGCACACATAACATAAACTACAATTGTTGGCTTTGATTTGATAATGTCTTATCAACTTGAAGAGGTATAATAGTCACAACAACCACACACTTTACCGGCCGGATATTGTAGACATACAGCTTGACAATCAGAATAACCTGTTTTAGAGCAACTTGGATAATCATTGTCTAAATAGCAGGTATGGAGTAATGCAACTAAGCATCCATTAATGTATGGTTCTCCTAGTGAAGAAAAACCTTCATAAATAAAAAATGCAAACATTTTAGTCACAAATATTATAATATAATTATTTTAAAAGCATTTCAATTAATTGCAAACATCATTATAAATAAATTGTAGAAGGAAGTAGGATTTTTATATAATGCACTAACTTGGGTCATGTTTGAGAGGACTAGAGAAAGTACGAGAAGAGAAGCCAGAAATAAGATCCTAGTTTTCTTCATCTCTTATAACTGGTATATTTTTATTCTTTGGTCCAGTACACAAGCAACACTAACATGTCTTTATATAATTTTTTTTTCTTTTTTGGTGATCATCTTCATATAATTTTCAATATAACTAGCATTAGTTGTCCAAATCAATTTTTAAAGTAAAAAGCACACTTGAAGATTCTAAAGATTAAATGCCAATTAATATGAGATGCTTGAAATTGTATTTCATATCTTCTAAAAATTATGTGCGTAAGATCTCACTAATAAGTATGGTAAAAACTGTCATCATGCTGATCATTACAATGTATATATTCATTCTAAAATATAAGTCGTTTTACAAAAACACACATATTAAGATAACTTTAACTACGGGTTTAAATTACATTCCTAATTATTGACATAAAAAAACAAGTGCCTTAATTAGGAAAAGAAAGTGTAAATATTTTGTTAAACAAAGGATAAAATAGGTATAAAAATGTATAAATGCTCTTTCGAATTCATAAAATTGTTGTAAAATGAATGAACACCAAAGCATGTGGATGGTCATATTTTCAAGCATGATTGTCACATTGAATTGTAACATTAAGCATGACACTTGATCAAACATGTCTCTCACATTTCATATAACTTATATTCCCTTCAAATCTATATTCATTTGTCTATGTATATTGTCATGTAACTTGTAATCTTGTATGACTGATGATGCTCTGTAACTTGTACATTTGACTCAAGACATCTTTCATCAAGCACTCAAAGTGTTTATATAACGGGTGTCAAACCTCATGTAAATACACACTAACTTGAATGAAAAGCTTCTCATTTCACCTCTTTATTTCTTCTCTTCTCTTGTAGTAGTTCTTTGTAGTAGTAGTAGTAGTTCTTACTCTTCTACTTTAATTTTCTAGTTTCTAGCATAGTCACAACATAGTTTACAACACGTATCAATATGAGTTTCTCTTGCATAAAAGAGGTCTTGAAGTTCGAGAAGGCTTGCTAAGGAGACAAAGCTAGGAATATATAATTTTTGTTAATTTCAATAAGTTCAATTTATTTTCATGTGGTTAATTTTTTTTATTTCATGTGACATTTATGCATATGTACTTTATTCATACATTGTGCATCATAATGTCATTTATTGCTAAAGTAAGCTTTATAGTTGCATTTTGGACGATCCTCTACATCAACAATCAAAAGTTTATATGTAACATAAATAACTTTTTTTCTCTATACTATAAGCGATTAGTTATACTCTATATTGATTTTATAACACAAAATAGTATAATGCGTTTGAGTTGATAGTGGGTAACTCTTGTCCCCGATAAAGCTAAACATTAAAATAGATATAGGTTATCTCGTTCAGGGAGGCAAGAATTTAAGTAAACTTCGTCTCGCCACCCAACTTGGATGTTGTCTCACCAACTCTTACAAGTAGTACATTTTGCGTATTAATAATCAAGTTGTAAACGCATTTAATCGTATATTATCTATTTTATATAAAAGTAGAAAACTATTTATTCAATTTTAATTTCATTATATATTCTCATATTATAGTAAATCTTCAAAAACTTGAATATATTGCCCCTCGATATCATTGGAAACAATAGTTTTTCATGATAACTTGATGCCGAGATATATCTTCGTTATGACGAATAACCGTGGAATACCCAAGATTACAGTTACATGAATACATCCAAAGATGAATAATCCATAGAAAAATAAGAACTCACGAATTTACATAGAAAACCCCTAAGTCAGGTAAAAAACCTCATAGAAGAAACAAGGCAATTCACTATCAATATTAAAGCACACAAAGGAAAAACCTCATCTATATAAATCTTTGATAGAAACCTCAATAAGATTCAATTTCACCGCTTCGTATACCTACTCAATGGCCCGTACGATATGACACGATTCGACTCTCACGAGCACCACAACACTATTCATTATGCTTCAAGTGTATTATGCACATATATTTATAGGCATTTGAACTTCAAATTGGAGTACAACATTAATCTAAGTTTGATCACACATTAAACTTAATTAATCTCCCATACATGCAAACCATGTCCACTCTCCAATTCCAGAATTGGATAACACAAAGACTTGGTGTTTATTTCCAACTAAACGAGTGACAATACTAAATATCACTCTATCTTAACTCCAAGTCCAACTCCATTGATCCTTCAACGTGTGCACATTATGTGTCCAACTTTAAAAATGAGTTTGAGCCACTGATTCAACTAACCTTCACATTGGCAAAAATTCACTACTTTGATCTTGTTACCCCACCCTCTCAGGCCACCATCCTCAACACCAAGAATAAATCAAGTCTAATCTAGCTTGTTTTGACTTACTAACAATAGAAACCCACTTCTCGATAAACTTTTGAGGCTCAGACTTTGCTCCATTTTTCTTCACCATAACAAACGAATTCTTCTTCTTCATGCTTTTTATGACTAATAAAGAGTTTGTAAATATTTTCAATACTCCATCTTGTCCAGAGTACCCATAAACCTTATAATCTAATTCAAAAAAAGAAATTAGATTTTAAGTACAACATGACACATGTCAAACATCCTAAAATGTTATGATACGTCGTTAAATGACTTCAGCAGAACTTCATCAACTACCAGTCTCTATTGTAGATAGTTATCAACTATCGATATAACTTTGCCACCTATACAACTTACATGATTACCAAATCCATGCCCTATCTATGCAAACATGCCCTATAACCCTACTATCAATTACCCATTCTCTTTTTTGATCACCAATTCGACTCTTTGCTGGATACATATGGTAATTACTATCAGTCTTGAGAAACAAAAAACTATCAGCATCATTACCTACAACATTGGTATCCCCATTTGTTGAACCGTAGCTTTTTGCTTACTCGGTCCTTTTCCTTTCTTATTCTTGTAGTCTCTTATAAGATGCCCTGGTTGATCACATATCTAAAGAAAACGCTTTCCGAATTTCTTAGAACCCTTCCTTAGCTTTCTAATGAAATGTTGTATCATCCTTTCACGATCTTCTCCTTAGATATTAACATGGTAGTACCTTTGCTAACCTCGATGGCTTCCTTCCTATAGATCGTTGTTAAATTTAATTGCTTAAATGAAGGCGAAAAGTGACCAGATAAGCTTAAGCGTATGATCCTCATCACTAACGTGCTCTCCCAACTCTTCAAGTTCATAGACAATCTCATTAAGAGGATTAAGATGATTAGTAATACTTCTAAATTCATCAATCTTAGGTGATAGTACTACTTCTTCAAATATAATCAAATTGACATGCTCTTTGTCATATAAAGAGTTTCAAATTTGTGCCAAAGACCTTTCCCAAAAGAAATACTCCTCATGTTCAAAAGAACATTCTTTGCTAAATTTAGTCTAATGACGGTTGCCGCCTTCAAATCCAACTCTTTCCAATCCTTACACATTCCTTTCCATGACCTTTGAAAGACTGACAAGGCACATATTGAATCAAAAGATCTTTGACTTGAATTAGTCACAAGCTAAAATTCATCTTCCCGTCGAACTTCTCCCATCAAACTTCATTGCACTTGTGTACTCCGACATCTCGTAAAACTTCATCTTAATTATGTAACACCCTCATATCTAAATCTTGCCTCTCGATACCAATTAGTTATGATGAGTCACTACGGAATATCCAAGATCCCATTTACATGAATACACCCAAAAAGTAAACAATATATAGAGAAAATAAGAAAACATGAAAGTACGTGGAAAACCTCAAAATCAAGAAAAATCATGGGCAAAAATAAGGTAATCCACTATCAATAATTTAGTACACAAGGGAAAAACGTACTTTATTTAAGCCTCAAATAGAGACCCTAACAAGACTCAGTCTCGCAGTCTCAAAGTGATGCATAACCGCTTGCAAGTCCATACGCACACTTAGCTCTTACAATCGTCTCAACACTATTCTCTCTCGTTTCATATATGTTTTGTATATATAATTTATAAAAATTTAAACTTCATATCGTAGTACAACATTAATCGAGTTTAATTACACATCAAACTTAATTAATGTCCTATACGTGCAAACCGTGTCACGGTCCAATGCCATAATTGGATAATACAAACACTTGGTGTTTGATTGAAACTAAAAGAGTGACAACACCAAATATGACTCTATCTAATATTCAAAGTCCAACTCCATAGATCCTTCAACTTGTGCACATTATTTGTCCAACTCTTACAAAGAGTTTGATCCACATCGATGCAACAACCTTCAAGTCAAAGACTAGAAAAGCATTATTATGGAAGATATAAAACATCGATGCAAGACCTTGTGAAAGCACTCGTATTCCTTTACCATCATCTCTTAAAAGATTTGAAAAATGAGTATCTTACTTTTAAATATACTTTCACCTTGTGGTTAAACTTAAAAGAGCGATATGATCACCTAAAGACAATGATATGTCTAAAAGCTCAAAACAACTCTAAATGTTAGGCTACAAGATTTTAAGATATTCGGTGATTATAACTCCATCTTGTTTAATATTAACTCTCGCTTAATGCTAGGTGGAGAAAATATATTTAATGAGGCAATGATGGAAAAAACATTTAATACATTTCACACCTCAAATTTGTTGTTGCAACTATAATATCGAGTGCATTAGTTTAGAAAGTAGTATGAATTAGTTTCTTCATTCATGGTGACCAAATAAAATAATGAGCTTGAGTTGAAAAATCACAACTCACTAACTAGTTCTACTTTAATTCATAAAGAAAATGTTGCATCATATGACCACAAAAAATGGTTAAAGTAAGAAAAAAAACCATGAAAGTGAAAAGGAAAAAAAAGGATTAATTGGCAAAGATTGTAGGAAACAATATCATAAACTCTCTGATGATAAGTTCTAAAACTAATGGAGCAAAATGATGTTGCTCGGAAAACAATACTGCTAAAATGGGCATACTCGTAATCGTGATCCAACCGTGTCATTGGTGTGGTCCAAAGGCCATCAGGCTCAAGTATGTCATACGCCTAAACATTTTACTATTCTTTATCAAGCTTCCTTGAAGGTTAAAGACAAAACTATTAATATGAACTTCACTATCTGGAGATGACTCATCAAATATTATCACAAGGATGTCCGATAGGTCATTTTAGTTAGACCTATATTTAGGTAGTGTTTTAGAAAGATAAATGGTCTAATTATCTAAAAATGAGTACCAAATTGTCGTATTTGTTTATTCTCGGGTCATTAGTGAAGAAAAGAGATAAAGGTAGAGATTTGAGAGAAAAAGTGATGAAAAAGCTTAGAAAAGGAGTTGATGTTGTGATGAGAAGGCATCCCGCCTTTTGCACAAAATTGATGACACGAAGACGAAAATAGACAATGTGAAAATTAGACACTAATGCCTAATGGAGTTGTTGAGTACAATATACGATGTCAAGTCTACAGAAGCAAAGAAATAAAAAGTTTGAACATGTCTCGGGTACCATGGCTTATAATGTACAACATGGGATAACGTGAGACTCGAGTATAAAATAGAAATTAGGAAGTTTTGGACTTTTAATTCAATTAGGATTGTAATTTAGGGTTACCATAAGTACTTTAAGACATTTTTAGGTAAAAAGAAGAAAAGAAGAACGTATAAGAGAGTAATTATTATGTTTTTGAGTAATATAGAGAATTTTGAGATAGGATAATACATTGAAGACTCCAAGTTTATAATTCATAGTTGTTTTCTTCGATTAAATTGAAGGTAATTTTTTATTTAATTACTGAATACAATGAATTAAATCAATTGCATGTTTTTAATGTCTATTATAGAGTAGTTTCATTTATCTTAGGTGAAGTCCTTCATGTTTTAAAATTTGTGTTTGTTTATGAAATTAATGCTATAAACATCTTGATCACATGTTTATTGATTAGGAGAGTTAAAAAGTAACCGCGATGGTAGAGCTTTTCATTCTGATATGAAAAACACAACCGTAAGAGACATAACATATCGATATATATGATTATTGACAAGGAAAACATGGATAGTAAATTTAAGTCTTCATGAGTATAAGGATTTGGAATTTAATGTTTCGTGAAACTTACGCTATTCACACCGATAGGTGGAGTTTTAGTGGATCATTACAATCTTTATCACCATGATAGTTGGATGAAAAGAATTGGAAGGAGATTTGTTTATTTTAAACAAGTAAACATATATGATGTAAGGAAGTTGATGTTATGAACACATATTTTATCATTACCTTGTTGAAGTTGTGAACTAAAAGTTTCTCTCAAATATAAGTTCAAACTAATTTACATTGCTTTGATAGATATATGTTAATTTAGTTTATACAATCATAAAAAAGTGGTTTCTTAACATATTAGTGAACTTAGCTTAAGAGTGTCACATATACCTTTCCCTAAGGACTATATTCATAATCAACTTTTATTAATCACACTATTATTACAATCGAGTTGTTATACTTGCAACCATGATCAATATCCCGATTTTCATGACGATCCGAACACAAATCTTGATGTTTTCAATGATCGTATGTAATGCTTTTCAATATTTTTATGTGCTATTTTTTATTATGCTTTCTTAGAGACCCCAATTAATTTGGGACTGAGGCCATGTTTTTGTTGTTATTGTTGTTATTGTAGTTTTTATTATGCTTTCTAGTTTCTATGTACTAGTTTTTATTATGAATGAATTATTATTTTTTTCTAATTTATCAAACAATATTTTTCTAGATGGATCATCAAGACATGTGTTCAAATCATGAGACAAATAAAAGTGATATATGTCTTGGTGATTGTGCTACAATGGACACAATCCTTAAAAGAAAAATTTTCTAACTTGAACGTAGCTAAGACTAATGTTCAAACAATATCTCGACAAATCTAATTTGATTAATGTCTTTAAAAGAGAAAATATTATGTTGCATAGGAGTACAAAATTCATGTTGACAATGCCTTATACTCAAAAAATTCAGAAGGAATTTACTTAAATTTAAAGATATTCGATAAAATGAATATCATATTAAAACCATGAATGAATATATTAGAAAATTCCTCTATATTATATTGGTGTCGAATGGAGAAAAGATTATTTTACAAAAATTCTATGATTTATCCTCTGGATTGTATTTCACTAATACATGGCATGTCGAAACGAATGTCATCATAAATAGAAAAATCAAATACATTCATTTTATGGCATGACCTATTTGGCCATCCAAGATCATCAATGATGTGAATAATAATTAATAATTTACATGAACATACTTTAAGGGAGTTATAAAACACTTTCAACTCGGTGTTAATAATTGTGCTAGTTTTTCTCAAAGTGAAGTAACAATTAATCATCCCAAAGTAACATTGTTGTGAAATCCCCAATTTTCTTAGAACCCATTCATGGAGATATATGTTGAAACTATTCATCCTCATTGTGATCCATCAAAATATCTTATGGTTTTGATGGATGGCCAATCTAGTGGTCATATGTTTGTTTGTTTCCAACTCGAATGTTGCATTTGATAGACTTTTAGCCCAAATCATTAAGTTAAGAACATAATTCCTTGACAACCCAATCAAGACTTTCGTTTTAATAATGTCCGGAGAGAATTTCAATCTCAAACATTTAGATATTATTTGCATGTAAATTAGAATTACCATTAAGCAATGTGTTCCACAAGTGCATACCCATAATGTTTTGGTAATATCTGATCAACCACTTCCAATTAATTGCGAAACCCTTAATCGTGAGAACTAATTTACTAACTTTAATTTAGGGACATGCGCTTCTTCATGCAACTTTTATCATTCATTATAAGGCCTACTACATACAATGCATGAACTTTCTCCCATGCAACTCATTTTACGTCAACAACCAAATATCTCATACTTGAGGATTCTTGGTTATCAAGTTATGTATCTGTCCCATCCACGTCCCAATAGAACTAAAATGGGTCCATGTAACAAAAACTTGAGATTTATGTTAGACTCAAATCATCTTTCATTATAATATACCCCTATGAGCCCCTAATAAGGATTTATTTATCGCACGCTTCACTAATCGTCACTTCGATGAAGCAATTTTCCCACTATTTAGGGGAGATAAAAAAACAATTCAAAAGAAATGACGCTAAATTGCTTGGAATGCATCGAACTAATCACATTATGATCCACAAACAAATTAGTGTGATCTTGGAAGTTGAGAATATCATTCATTTGCAATAAATTACAAATCAATTACTAATGCATGTAGTGTGTAAAATGAGTGACAAAATCAAATATTCTAGCTTCATAGAATGCTCCTTCAAGAATTGATGTATATGTGTAACAAAAAGCCCAAGACCAACCAAACGCATAAAGTGTGGAAGTCTAGTTGATTTTAAGGATACAATTCTCGAAAGGAAAATGAGAGTAAAAATAAAATGAAAATCAAAATATTATTTAGAAAGCCTAAGAATCATTTGATAAGGATTTGTCGTAACAAAATTGATATCAACGAGTAACAATTACTCTCAGAAAAGAGGAAAAATGAAAAAAAATGAGATCTCAATATATTATTAGAGCGTTGGTAAGATTTTGAGATCGAAATAGTATTGTTATTGAAGATATCTTTATTTTCAAAACGTCACATCATTTGCAAAAAAAATGATAAGAGGCTATCCAAGCTAGTAGCATCATGACTTTAGTTGAAGAAATGAAGTTTTTGGATCAATTGTATCAATGCAAAATGTTGTAAAGCCTATTGGATATTAATGGGTATTGTATGAAAGATAAACTAGAAAATAGAGATTACAAGATATAAAGCAAGACTTGTAGCATAAGATCTCTCATAAAGACCTTGCATTAATTATGAGGAAACATATTCTCATGTTATATATGCAATCACATTTCAATTCTTGATAAGCCTCATAGCTTTTCAAGCTCTCTGATATGTATCTTATGGATGTCGTTACAACATATCTATACTTGAATCCCTGAGACAATAAAGGACACATAAAGAGGATAGAACAAAATATATTTCACCAAGAGTTTTCTATGCATATGAGCTTCACAAGAATGGTAAAACCGATGTCAAGTAAACCTGTGCAAGTGATAATCCCACGATCTATTCAGAAAAGTTTGACCAAGTACAACATTCGTAGAAAATGTCAACGCGAATCCATAGCAAATCGAGAATATACTAGAAATCGGTAGAATTAATTAATGGAGCATAGAGTGCTAAACTCAAGTGAGTAACTCATTGATTTGTGTACAACTTAGGAATCACTAAGAAATCATTGAGGTCCGTGAAATTTTTTAGATAAGAAACTGAAAAATTTGTATTTATTTTGGATATGTACTTTTAGTGGAAAACTATATATGTATATATATATATATACGACTGTGAGAGCTTCGAAATAACTCTTACTCTTTTTTTGACTCTCTATTACTTTTCTTTTCAACCTTTTGTCTTTTATGTTTAGTTTTATATGTGAAGCAACATTCGAGCTTTGATTAAGAGGTATTTATTTATTTATAAATTATGACTTTTAATTACATGTTTGCATTATTTATTTCGACAGGACATGAGTAGTTATCTAATCTAAATAAACCTTAGACATGTATATACTTTGGGTTGCTATATACTTATTATTATGGAATCATGTATTGAATGTTTTAGATCGATTCATACACGTCAATCACGGATTAAACAAGTTATTTTTGCGTATTACAACTATCATTCTTTGTACTTAGTGCATAGTGGCTAAAATGTTCTTTAGTATGGAGTATCCAAATCTATGTCTATAGTTATTAACAACGATTATAGAAGTAGTAACAAGGATTAATCTACAAGGCTTTTCTCGAATGTATGTTCTAAGAGATTATGTTATAAGTTGTTTATTATGCATTTTAGTTAATATTGGCTTAGATTAGGCTTGATTTTCTTTGAGTGTTGATGCTATCATATCTCTAAGTTTTGGTGTTGCATTTATCTAATTGGTGGATTTAAAATGATAAAAATGCCGCTTCCATTGAATTTAGGAAAATCGATGGTTGGCTATAAGCCTATCAACCTATTACATTTAATTAGAATTTAATGATTTCAAGATTCCATGTATATAATTATAACTATGTTCATGTGAAGTAATGTTTGTGTTCTAGTGTTTGAATGCAATCCATGTATATTACAATGTTTAGTGGGGGTTTGTTTAGATATTTCATTTATATTGATTATTTGATTGTTAGTTTGAATTAAGTTAGGTTAGTTTATTAAATTTGAATTGTTTATAGTTTAGTTATTTTAATCAATTGTTTATTTTGTTTGCATATTATTAATGTTTAATTCTGCTTTGATTAAATTAATTAAACTAAAACAAGTTACATCCAAGGCAAAACTTTAGTGTAATCTTTATTCTTAAGAGATTTGAGAAATCCTTATGGAGACAATATGTCATTTACCAATTACTACACAATAATAGTAAAATACGATAAATTATTGTACACACTCAACACGTGACAATTTTGGCGCCATTCTTTGAGAATTTAAAAATAATCTCTTAGAAACCTTATTGTTGAAAAGTTTTATAATATGCTCGAAGACAAGGAAGAATTAACTTCTTTTAGACACCCGATACGAATATCACGGCTTATGAACTCATGTGTATAACTTTTATAACCGAATTTTTGAGATTTGAATTGAAGTTCAGACTTTATAAATTCTTTAGCATGATTCTCTGGTGAAGATAATGAAGATGCTCAAATGTTTATCAAAGAGGTTTGTGTACACAAAGTATGCACGTTAAAAACTAAGGATATATAAATAAATTAGGTTAAATTAAAAGCTTTTCACTTTCGCAATATTGAAAGGCAACTCTTTGGGGATTGGTTACTTTACTTCCCTCAAATTTCCCATACCCAATTGGTCATCGGTATATGCTACAACTCTTTCTAGATCATCATGTCCTGGAGCAGAAACAATTTAGTTTATATAGAAAAAAATTAGTAATGCTCGGATGGAAATAGGAGAAATTTTTGATGGAATTTTAGGATGAGTATAAAATATTGATTTCATTATGTTCAATGCATGGATTTATAGAAAAAACATTAATGCAATATTTTTATGAAGAATTAAATCACTTAGAATGAAGTATTCTTAGACGGTATGTGGAGTGTACTTTGCTCGACAAAACACCAACTTTAGCAAGAGAAGCCTATAAATAAAATGGCTAAACGAAATCCAAGCAATATGGTGAGAAGAGTGAATTAATTGAAGAAAATCTAGAGGAAGTGAAATGAATAAGGACACATAAAAGTATGACAGTACGATAAGATAGACAAGCTAAAAGCCATGGTTGAATTAGTAATCAATGGATAGATCAAGAAAAGTAAAATCTTGTAATGAATTAAGCCATTCTAATAGATGAATATCTTCATTTACAACAAACCAAAATAAAAGAATCTATACTATAATGAACCAATATAATGAGTTTTTTATCCCTAAATTTATAACGTTAATAGTTATGTAAACTTGCTCAATGTCGAATGTAGTTAGCTCGTGATTAACAATCACGGGGTTATGAAAGGTATAACATTTCAAATAATTTAGAATAAGTTAAAGATCAAATAATTCAAACATTACACAAAATGATGATATGACTGAATTAAAAATAATAATTGAGTCAAATGGCAACACAAATGAGTGAATTTGTAAATCGTATGATGAAATTACCATCTCAACCTTATCCCATTTTTATATGAAAAACACAAGTCTTAACATTAAGAAGTGATAACCCGAAGATGGATGAACCTTTAAAATGTCAAACCAATTAGTTTCTAGATAATAAATGAGAAGCATAACTAGAGAAGGAAATTGAAGTAACAAGTAACAAGATTCTGCAACTTAAAAGGGTAATGATAGATCCTATCAATAGACAAATATTTTAGAAAAGATAAAAATAGATAAATTGGAATTGGGTAATATAAGATTTTAGAAGAAGATGGTGATAAGAGATGGAGGAAACAAAAGAAATAAGTAATAATTTCATATCATTTGAAATTTGTTTATCTAAGGGGACGTGATAAATTACCAATTAATAATTTCTAATAAACTAAACAAGTACAAAAGAAAATAAGTTAATAAACGTATTGAAAGAATTTTAAATGAGCAATAGGATGGACCATAGCCGAATATTAAAGGAATAAGTCTAGCTACATGTATGCACGGGATAAACCTAGAAACCGATATAAAAGCTTCTAGACAACCTCAACTTAATATTAAACACACCGCATGATGAACGTGGTAAAAGTTTCTAAATATTAAAACTATTTAGATCTAGCATGAATGATATTTCCAATAGCCGATAACAATTGGGTAAGTCGAGTCCAAGTAGTCCCTAAGAAGATAGGAATTAAAGTAATAATGAATAAGCATGGAGAATTAGTACTAACTATAGAATCCAAAACGGTTAGAGGGTATGTATAAATTATGAAAAGTTTGAACACCTTGACTGAGGAAGGCAAACTACACCACTCGGATTTATAGATCGGATGTAAGAAAGATTATACGAAAAAATTCCTTAGTGGTGTCTAGATGGTTATTTTATGATTTTATTAAATATTTGTGCTTAGCCGGAAAATTAGAAAAACAACTTTTACTTGCCCGCACTGGTACATTTGCTTATAAAATGTATGTCTTTTAGTTTATGTAATGCACCTACAATTTTTCAAAGATGCATGGTTAGTATTTTTCTTTGATTAGGAAATTGAAAATTTTCATTGAAGTTTTCATGGATGATTTTATAGTTTATGGTAATTCTTTTTGGTAAGATGTTTAGATAATTTAACTAAAGTACTTTAACAATGCATAGAAAAGAATTTAGTCTTAAATTATATGAAAAATAACATTTTATGATAGATCAAAGACTTATATAATGACATATAGTGTCTGCTTAGAAACAAATATAGAAGTAGATCTAGCAAAAATCCGAGTAATCAAAACTTACATTACCCCACCACGGTAAGAGAAATATGTTTATTTCTTGGGCATACATGATTCTACAAAAGATTTGTAAAGGATTTTTGTAAAATTACATAACCTTTAATCAAACTTTCCTGAAAAGACATTCCTTTTGATTTTGCAAATGATAGCAAGATAGAATTTGATAAGTTAAAGGATTATTTAACAACCACACTAGTGATTAAATCACTAGATTGGTGGATACCCTTTGAAATAATGTGTGATGCAAGTAACTATGCAATTCTTGTTGTTTTGGAATAAAAAGTAGGAAACAAATCTCATGTTTTATATTAAGCTTCTAGAGCAGCTAGACCTAGCTCACATTATGCCCTCTTTGAAAAGGAACTTTTAGCAATAGTATTTGCTTTAAAAAATTTAGGCCATATTTATTAAGAATAAAAGTAATAGTTTATTAGAGATAAATGCCACTTGTGCAATATTTAATAACAAAACAAGATGCAAAAACTAGATTAATAAGATGGATACTACTTCTATTGGAATTAGAGCCTTACTATAAAAGATAAAAAAGGAGCCAAAAATTCTAGTAGTAGACCACTTAGGTAGAGTTAGAAAATGGAGAACTACCTATACCATTAAGGGACAAATTTCTAGATGAATATTTATATATAGTCCTGTAGTTATCAAACCACCTAGAACATTTTATTGTCTTGTCAAGCAAGAAAATAAAAATTGTGCTCATAGTTTTCAAAGTATAAGCTTGGAGTTTTGTGTGCTATCACTTGTAATCTTTAGAGGCAATACAACGTCACACACTTGCACTACAAAAAAAAATAATAATCGAGAAGCGGAAATTTTAGATGGCGATTAGCGTAAAGACATCTCCTAATTCAATTATACTGTAACGACGAGAGATGGAATCTATTAAGGCCGTCTCTGCAATCGTAAGTAGGTAAACGTGCCGATGCGACAACGAAAATGTGTTTTCGTTCTTTGATTAGAACAGATTAGAGGCGGAATTTAGAAGCGGAGCGAGAGGCAAAACATAAATGCAAATTCTTGTAAATGGTACAATTGTAATTGCATTCATACTACGATCCGTCTACGATTAACAACGGATCGGAGACGGAATGCTCCGAATTCCATCTCGATTCGTTTACGATCGAAACGGAAACACAAAACCAAAACAATTAAAGGATTTTATATATAAATTAAAGGATGTTTCGAGGATTAGAAAGCAGTGCAATTTTAACACAAAACCAAAAAAATTATTTATTTCATTTGAAAAAAAATTAAACTAATAAATGTAAGAATTGAGAATTGAAAAAAACAAACAACATTATACAGTTGAATTACATAATTAAAATAAAGCTTTACAAAATCTATTTTTGATGTTTCGATCAATGCATGTGCAAATCTTATATCTACTTACAAAAACTCTTGAACTTATCGTGATATATTCTAGGACAAGATCTATCGTAGCGATGCTCACGAAAATCGAGACGTCGATAGAGTTTTACAGTGGTTTGGTGAAGTTCTCGATGGCTTTGATAAATCTCTCCAATAGTTTTCCTCCGTTATCAAGGGAATCTCAAAACCATTAACTTTTATTTTCCCACTTACGAAAAAAAAAACTTTCCTTTCCCGAATATGAAATCTGGTCTTAAAACGGCTCCGGAGAAGTCCAGATACAACAAAATGTCATGTGATATGGAAACAATAAATATAAGAATCAAAAAATTAATAAGGAGATTAAGATCAAGTGTAGAGTTCGGAGAAAGCGGGTATATATGATTATGAATGAATGCTAGGAGTTATAGAAGCGGGACAAGAACATGTACATACATATATGGAGTTCACCTAAATGGGGGAACTTACGAAGCTATTGGCTTATCAAACTGAAATTAAATTAAGCGTAAATTGGAAAATACGATAATTCTATCGGATTCAAGGTCAATCATTGACAACGTGCAATTAAGACATTCATTCGAGATACTAAGATATATAAATGCAATAGTCCGAAGCGCATCTATATCAGGGAAAATGTTAAAAAAAGGTTAAATTTATCACAAATAACATAAACTTTCAATGACAATGTTAATGGAGTTTCAAGTGAGAAGAATTTCAATGTTGATGTTAATAGGATTGTTGTTCAACAAAGGAGTAAATTCAAAGCCAAACAACACCAACAACTATGAGAGTCGAGCAAACAGGGGAAGAAGCGCAGCAAAAGCAATGATACTAACAACAGAGCAAATCAATAGTAGTAATAAGAGGCAAAGGTGATAAGAGATTCCACCAATAAATATAAAAATCAAGTCCCCAACTCAATCGATTTCACCCAAGTCTTTCAAAACATGAGGATACACAAACTTAAACACTACGGCACTTCAATTACCCGACAAAATCCAAGTCTAGACAAAATAAAAAGTAAACTACAGCTTAATTAAGCTTGATAGTTGTGATCATACCGATCAAGGAGAGGGTATAACGATGGATAAGAAGAAAGAAATAGAGGAGGCTCCTTGCATAACTTCAATAATATCGAGAGGTAAATTTAATATATAATAATAATTCAACAATGCCAAAGCGATTGTAAATATCATATCAAAGGCAAATCACATTGCGAATTTAATTTAGGAATTAGGACTACTGATTAAAGTTGACTTTTTGGTGGAGATATATAGTAGGAAATACATGAAAAAATGTGGCATAAAGAGATCAAAAAGAATGTAAATTAAAAATAAAATATATGAAAACCTTACCTCTAGAGCAATTAGAGCGATTAGAATGAAATCCAGACAAAACACGTTGCACTTACGACTATATGAAGGAGGATTTCCTCGTTTTAAATCATTCGACCAACTCCATGCGCTCCTCTGCATCAAAATCAAACCCAAGTGTTGATTCAATTGCCAATTGCCAATGCCAAACTTTCCAATATAAGGTTTCTGATTAATTAGTTATGATAATTTCATTGATATCAACAATTGAAGAGTCCTAGTAAAAAAAGTTATGCTATTTCCTGTGAATTTTCTTTGTTAAATTATTTGGATAATCAAAGGTACTTCTTGTGCATTTCTTGCAAATTTCGAAAGGTTATGCTATTTAATTACATAAAAAGGTTTTAAAAACTAAGGAATGTGAACTTACAAACACTGAAGCAAAAGATATAGAATTTATGATGCTAACGTGTGACATTATTTGCACTTTCTTGAAAGCCTCAATGATGTCACCACCTCCTTTTTGAGAAGTGCATCATTATCCACTGCTTGTTGATAATTCAATACCAACCCGAGAAAAGAAAAAGTATGATCTCAGAGTTACAAAATCTCTGAATTAAAAAAAACCCGCGATACGGAGGTAAAGATTATAAATACGATTAAGTCCAAAAATAACTTAAGAGATCTATAATTTATACGAAAGATAATAACTAATAAAGTGTCACTCGATGGGCTCTTCCTAAGTGCAAGGTATGGGCTTACTGTAGTTTAAAAATTGCCACTAGATCCACACGTGATGTCGAGGTGAACAAGTCAACAAGTTGAGGACAAATCCTTATTCAATACATTTTCGAGAATCTCGATGCGGGCTATTGTTAATAAATAATAATGAATGATCTAAACCCTATCATAGTCATATCCCATGGGTATTTCTTTATGTGTTGACAATTCTACTCGTACCATTGGAATCACCTTAAAAAGTTAAACAAATTTAGTTCAACATATTTCCAAATCATGGTATGTTATTTAGAAAGAAATTCTATATCTGCATAGATTCACGACATTAAAGGTAATTCAATCATAGAACGAAGTCAAGACAAAAAATGTTATACGACAATTTTTTACACGATTATTTTAGCCAAAGAAATCATAGATAGTAATACACAATGCTTGACATTACCAATATAAGATCGGTAGTAAAACAATCCAAAGCAGTTAATGTCAACTCGAAATGGAAATGAAATAAAGAGAATTCCCTGAGGATTTAGTTACACCTTAAATGCACGCAATTGCGTACCCTATACTTAGGCTCTCGGCCACTCCAAACCGTTCCACACCTTGTAAGTCCTCTTCCAATCTCCAACAACAATGTCCTAACAAATTTAATTTTGACTTTTTCTTTAGGTTTTGCAAGTGGTTTTCAATATTAAATATTAGCATTAAAACTCGTCATTTTCTAACCAAAGTAAGCATGAGCTAAGCCAAGAAACGATAATGAATTGCCTCTCATCCTCTTTGTCTTTACAACATTTTCTACATTTGAAACACAAACCCATGATATTATTCCAAGAAGCGAAAAGACAAATTGGAAAGTAAAATAAATTAAACCTTACAATGCAACCTTATGGTTGTCTCAAAAACGCTAGCATGGTAGTTCTTGTTAAAATCTGACCGATGTTGCCACCACGTAATGGCAAGGAAAGGGTAGAAATCAAAGTTAAAAGAACAAGTGACACATAACTCTTCTAAGGCTCTTGTGAAATTCACAAACTTGCATAGAGCACGAAACTATAGTAAGGGACATATATCATGTCACGAGTTAGCAAATGACCCCGAGCCATGTGGCTTAAAGCAATTGAAAGTTGCAAATAGTTCAAGTAAACTAATGAATGCAAGAAGTCTTAAAAGAAGAGAATTAATGGAAGGAAAAAAAAAGCTCACCTTCTTAGCAAAGTTGATTTGGAGTAAGTTCATGCGAAAGGTTAAGTTAATGAATGACCATTTGTATTATAATCCATCACTAATTTAATAACCATTCATAATACGGTCAACGAAGAAACGCCATGCAGCTTAGATGTTGATCATATACAAATAAGATTTGGAAATCTTCCAATCGCAATGTGACTAATAAATATTATAGACCTTAATTCTCATAAAACGAGAACCGATTGTGGAGTTTTGAGAAAAAACAACAAAACGAAACATATGCTTACAAGGCAATCGGAGATTGTGAAGTAAATTTATTAAATAGGCGTGGATCTGAAAAAATAATCATCACGGAAGATCAAGATATTCAAGAACTACTCGAAAGAAGTGAAACAAAAAAAAGGGAAATATATATATATATTCATAATGGCCACATTGGCTTCATTATTAAAAAACTAATGTCCTAAATGAAACTAATAAACTACCAAAAATGATGGGAAAGTTGGCTAAAATATAGAATAAGCTAACAATAAAATACATTCTTTGCATTTGAATAGCTATGTATATTGCGTCAAATTACATGAGTAAATTTCCATAGACCAATCAACGTGATGAAGCAGGCTTCCGGAATTTAAGTAATTCTAATTATTTAAGGGGAAAAATGATGCATGTCTCATCCAATAATAAAAAAATCCTTTGTGACTAAAATGTTAGGAATATTAATGCTGCCAAACGAGAAATTAAACTTACTATTTAGCCTTTTGGAATTGCTCGTCAAGACCCGCCAATAAATAACGTATCAAGAGAATCTATCGGGGTTGCTCACAAAAGACCACCAAAACTATTAACATAGATCTTTGTGTAGTAGATGAAAAAAAAACTCAAACGGTTTAGTTGAGCAAGCGATATGATATAGGTTGAGAAACATTGAGCATGAGTTGGTCCTTGGTATAACACTTAAGTTTGGCTACATAAATCGCATTAGAAAAGAGAAAATAAACAAAATGCTAGTCAAGCTTAAGCCTAAGATAAACACTTTTGACACAAAAAAAGTAACAGATACAGCCATACATTTTCTCTCAACACTCTACAATCCTAAAAAAACAACTCTCAACGCTCTACAATCTAAAAAACTCTACGACACTCTACAATCACAAAAACTTGAAATGTTTTTAATTTGTGGAGATGATGGAATGTCGAAGGCAGAATTTAAGCTTCGCGATTGAAATTCTCCCAACTTCGAAAAACTTGGAACCTAAAACTTCAAAAGATCAAATCCGAGAAAATAGCGCAAGTAAATGAAGATACAAAACTTGCTTAGAAACCAATATCTTTGATGATATAAACCTCCTGTCAGAGTGAAACTATAATTACATAAAATTGTATTAGGATGAGATTTATGGGAAA